>CM076577.1:725328918-726067084 GCA_034641835.2 Pinus albicaulis | reverse complement strand
TCCAGGTTGAAGAGGAAGAAGGGTTGCTGGGGGTTTGGACCCCGCAGGATCTACATCAAACATAGGATCTACGGGTGAGTTCTACAATCTATAATATCTAGCTTTTAGCATACAAGTTTGGTTGTGTGAGTCCTTCTTGAATAGCATGCCCTAATCTATGGAGGTTTTTTACCCAACAACCTCTAGGGAGTTATTTCCTGAAACATTATAGCTCCCTTATTATTATTTTTGTACCACAACCCCCATATTGTTATTATTTTGCCCTTAAATTATTATTTACGTCGGCTAAGTTATATTGTATTTATGGACTCCTATATATAGAATGAGAGGTTTTTTTCATTTATGGCAGAATTGTTCATTTTATGTAATGTAAAGGGTCTCTAAAGCTGAAAGCATATTTCTGAGCGTTTATCTCTTTTCTTCTATTTTTGGAGCTAGTTTCATAACATTTGGTATTAGAACTTTGGATTCTAGGGTTTCGCTGCTCCAAATAGGTCATCGTGGAATTTTTTCTATAACGTTTTTTATACGATGGTTCGAAAGATGAAATTTGTATCACGCAAAGCCTAAATCCTGAGGTACATTGTGTAAAAGTTTTAGATCTTTGTTCACAATATTTTTGAAGATATGATTTGAGGAATTTAGGGTTTGTGCAAGCTCTCAAATTTCATCTAAAAGAGGTTACCTTGGGAAAATCATCATAGCTCACTCTCTGAGAATCAGATTCAAATTCTGTAAAAATTGGCAACAAGTACATAGATAATAGTTTTATCTATATCCATTTTAGAGCCAAAGGAGGAAAAAGTGACACATGGAATTCCATATAAATTCGCTCTGATAAACCAATCCATAATTAGGTCATTGTGGGAGAAGTGTCATCACTTTGTCTTGAAGAATCCAAACCACGTCAGAACTATGAAATTGGAAACAATATTAAGAGGGTTACTGCATGAACTAAGATAAAATCTCAGGGATTATAAATTATATAGATACATTAGTTTCAATATTTAGATCCTCAAAATCAAGAGAAAGGTGTGTATTGTTTTCTCAAATTGCATAAGTCTTGTTTGAAAAATCAGTTTGAAGTGATTCCAAGGGAATATTGAAGCATAGATATCAGTATTAGCTTCTAAAATCCCCCCTAAAAAGAATTCAACACCGTTAATCCCTCATAATAATCTACTATGACTCATGAAGAAGAATAAGTGCAACATGGTATATCAAAATTACAAGAGCAAGTGCACCAAATCTTTCTCTTGCAAAGAGAAATAAAAAATGAAATGGAAGTTTTGAAGAAAGACGTGGAAGCTAAGATGGATGGCTTGAAGAAAGGAATGGAAGCTAAGATGAATGGTTTGAAGAATGACATGGAATACATGGAAGAAAAAATTGAAGGTTTGGAGGAAGACATGGAAGGTTTGTCAAAGTTGATAGAGGAAATGATTCCTAATGGTGAAAATATAGTAGAGGAAACTCATGATGAGAAAAAAATAAATGTTAATTGTGATTTCCTAAACTCGAATTTTGGATTGAAGACCCACCATATTCAAAATATAGATGTGAGGAAGTTTGATGGCAAGGATCCTGTAACATGGATACTATAGATGGAGCAATATTTTGATCTCCATAATGTGTAAAACACACAAAAGGTACGCATTGAAACTTTATATTTAGAACAAAATACATTTGTACGGTATGAATGGCTTTGCTCCCATAAAAAAATTGTCACTTGGTCAACTTTGATAGAGGAAATGATAGTACATTATGACGATACAAATATCAACACCTTCTTTAGGAAATTGATAATTATCAAACAAAAGGGTTTAGTGGTGGAGAACATTGAGGACTTCCAAAAATTGAATATAAGGGTAACTGATATTCCAAAGGAACACAAGATTGATCCATTCATAGGGAATTTAAAGGATAAAATCCAACATGAGGTTGGCCTTTCGGAAACTAATTCATTTGAGAAGGAATTCAGGTTGGAAAGAAATATTGAATTTAAAATTATGGCGACAAGGAAGCTTGCAACTCACATCTATAAATATTGAAGTGTTTCTACTCCTATACTTCCACAACCTACAAGGTTAACACCACAACAATTGGAACAAAAAAGAGCAAAAGGGCTTTGCTATTCTTATGATAGAAAATACGCTAAAGGTCATAAGTGTACTAAGAAGAAATAATTTTACATAGATTGTGAAGAGGAGGAAGAAAATGAACAAGAAACTTCTAAAGAAAAGGATATACACCAAGATCCAACCCTAGAGAAGGAAGAAATGAGTCTGACCATATCATGTAATGCATTGGCAAGAATTACCACTCCTCAAATTATCAAGATAGAAGGAAATATTAAGAATAAAAATGTAATAGTGTTGATTTATTCGGTCAGTAATTTTATTCATTGTAAGGTAGCGAAGGAATTGAATTGCTTCCTATAGCCAGCATGATAATGTCATGTGATGGTTTCAAATGGAGGAACTATAAATTGCTCTAGAAAATGCCATAATATCAAGCTAACCATGGGTGAATATGTATTGTATATTCCAATGTTTTCCATTACAATGGGAGGTGTTGATGTTGTGCTAATATAATAGTTACAATCTTTGGGGATGGTGGCTTTTAATTTTCAAGAATTTTTCTTGAATTTTTTTTTGAAAGGAAAGGAATTCGAACTATGAGGTATCGTATGGAATTTTGGAAAGATAATAAGCTCTAATGTCATGAAAAATATTTTGAAGAAATAACAATGAGGCGTAATTGCACAATTATGCTCATTAGAAGTTCCAACATCAAAATCATCTATTTCTCCAAATCCCCAAAAATTCTTGGACAATCATTCCAAGGCGTTTGAACCTCCAAAAGGACTCCCACCTATTCGTGACCATGACCATGTTATTAATTTGATTCCAGGAAGTGTTCCTCCAAACATTAGACCTTACAGATATCCTTGTGTCCAAAAGATCGAAATTGAACGTATGATTACAGAATTGTTAGAGGCTGGTATAATTCAACCTAGTCAAAGTTCTTTCTCTGCTCTAGTAGTATTGATGCACAAGAAGGATGGATCATGGCACATGTGTCTAAATTATAGGGAGCTAAATAAGCTAACTATTAAATATAAATTTCCCATTCCCATGGTTGATGAATTTTTGGATGAATTACATGTAACAATTTATTTTACCAAGTTGTATCTTTGTTCAGGATATCATCAAATTATAATGAAGACTTAAGATATTCTGAAAATAGCACTTCGAACTCATGAGTGTCATTATGAAATTTCGGTCATGCCTTTTGGCCCTACCAATGCACCTTCTACATTTCAAGGGTTGATGAATTTCATTTTCAAACCCTTCCGCAAAAATTTTGTGTTAGTATTTTTTGATGATATACTAATCTACAACAGGGCTTCGAAGGATCGTTTTCAAGATGTTCACAGGGTGCTCAAACTATTGGAGGAGAAAAATTATATCCAAAATCCTCCAAATATTTCTTTGGAGTAAAAGAGGTGGAATATGTGCGTCATATTGTATCGCACGAGGGTGTTAAGTTAGACCCTAAGAAAATTAAAGAAATTAAGGAATGGAAAGTACCCAAAACCATAAAATAGTATTAAACCATATTTGGAACAAAGACTATCTTCAGAAGAGAAGAAAAAATGGGTCACAAATATGTTGGGTTATGACTTCGAAATCATGTACAAAAAAGGAAAGCTAAATGTTGTTGCAGATTCACTCAAGAAAGGATGAAGAGGTGGAAGCATTTCTTTGTGCCATATTGTCCAACAAGATTGGATAACCGAAGTAATGGATGAATTGAAGAAGAACGAAGAAGTGTGGAAACTCATTCAAAAGTTGCAACAAGATCCTAGTGCATTTGATACATTTAGTTGTAAAAATGATTCCTTATAGTACAAAGATTGCTTATATCATTGTATGACTTCCCAAATAGAACAAAATATTCTTTTGGAATTGCACACTTCTCCTTTAGGACACTCGGGATTTTTGAAAACTTACCACATGGTGAAGAAATAATTTTTTTAGGATGGCCTTAACTCTAATATTCAAAATTTTCTGGCGAAATGTTTGGTTTGCTAGAAAAATAAAGTTGAGATAATTAAAACCACGGGTCTTTTACACCCTTTATCCATTTCAAGTCAACATTGGGAGAATATTTCAATGGATTTTATCACAGGTTTACCTAAGTCCAAAGGAAAGAGAATCATTATGGTGGTAGTTGATAGAATTACCAATTATGCAGAATTTTTTGCATTATCACATCCATTTAAAGCAAGTATAGTTCCTACTGCATTTATGGAAAAAATTAAAAAGCTACATGGAAACCCAAATATAATTGTAAGTGACAGAGATCTCATTTTTACTGGAAATTTTTGGATGGAATTATTTTCTTGTTTGGGTACTCAACTAGCTCAAATCTTACCTTATCATCCTAAATCTGATGCTTAAACTGAGATAGTGAAAAAAAATTTGGAAGGATATCTTCATTGTTTTGTATCTAATAAACAAACACAATGGGTAAAGTGGCTACCTTTGGCTCAATATTTCTATAATACTTCCTTCCATACTGCAGTAAAAATGACCCCATTTATTGCACTTTATGGATATCATCCAACATCCTTCACATCAGCTTTAAGAGAAAATTCTAAGGTTCAAGCAATGGAATATCACATCGACCATCAACAAGAAGTTCTCCAACTCTTAAAGAATAACATAAATTTTGCACAGAATCGAATGAAATAATAGGCAGATCAACATCGCAGTGAGAGAAGTTTTGATGTAGGAGACTAGGTCGTTTTATGGCTCCAACCATACAAATAAATGTCCCTCAAGCAAGCTAATAAGGATAATAAATTTTTGCCAAAGTGCTATGGTCCTTACACGGTGTTGCAAAAGATTGGTACTATGGCATAAAAATTGGAGCTTCATCCTTCTTTGTGAGTGCATCCAATTTTTGATGTTTCATGCTTAAAGAAGGTTACAGGTGACAAAATTATGGTTCAAAAAATATTTCCAGAACTTGATGTGGAAGGAAAAATCATATTGGAACATGAATCAATCATGGGAACAAGAACTCGATAGCTACGAAGTCGGTCAATTTCAGAGTATCTCATTAGGTGGAATAACTTACCCACTAAAGTTTCTACATGGGAGGATGAGAATTTTATACAAAATCATCTAGAGGTACTCAAGCATTGAGCACAACACTTTTTTGAAGGAGAGGGGCATTTTATGTCCCTATATTACTAGTGTACTCCCTTATTATTGTTAGTATAGCCCCCTTATTTTTATTGTTTTACCCCTATAGCCCCCATATTGTTATTATTGTGCCCTTACATTATTTTTGTTAGGTCGACTGGGATTATATTGTAACCCCATGGACTCCTCTATATAGAAGGAGGTTTTGTCATTTGTATCATCCAAGAATTGTTCATTAATGAATGTAAAGGAGGTTTTCCCCTCGAATTGCCTTATTTCTAAGGTGTTGATCTCTCTTTTCTTCTATTTTTGGAGCTAGTTTCATAACACATTAAATCAAGTCTAGTAGATTTTATGTAAATGCTTCTTATTTGTTCTTTAAAATATGGAATAAAGAAAGTAAAACTTTTTCAACTATTAAAAAAACAACATTTATGAGTGATATGAACATTCAGGAACATAATTGTTGCATTTCACTTGCACACTTCTAAATATTTCTGTTATTGTTGTGATTTTTCACAAGAAATGCTACAGATGACGATTGTAGAATAACAATATTTCAGATATGAAAGTTTAAGGAAAAAGAACAAATATATTGACATAGAAAAATATGATAAGGTGTAGGAGAAAGTGTAATGATACTAAAATGTCAGTCCATTCACAAAAATATTGTAGAAAAGGGACACATCCATAACACACAGTATTGGCTACTATGGCTTCTTACATATGAAAAGGAAGAGAACTAGTTTCCAGTTGAACATCGATCATTTTATACAATATAGATTCCAAGCTGCAAGAACTTCATATAAATCTCTAGAAATTCATCCCAAAGAAAAAACAATTTCATAAAAAGTGTTGGCATTGTAGTGTTGACAATGATGTAAACAATATCTTGATTTTGTTGGTCATATGCATGGGTTATGAGTGTTTTGGTGTTGGATAATTAGTGATGGTATTGTTACTTGGCATTGATGTCAACATACTTATGACTAGACATAGTGGAGATGATGTTGTGGATGTTGAGGAGATGGACTTCGTACATGTTGAGTAGGTTCGAGATGTTTTTTTTGCATGTGGTTGGAGTATTCCTTTAGATGCTTCATAATTCTCTACATTCATTGGAGACATTAGATTCTTGCTACATTTTATGAGGTGAGGTTGCTTGTGTTTGGGGTGCTTCCACCGGTGTTGGAGGCAATTGTATTACATGATTTTTCTGCAATAGTAGTTGGAGATGGTGCTACAAGTGATGGAGATGTTTTTGTGGGTGTTAGAGATGTTTTGGTTTCTCCTTGAGGATTTGGAGGTGTTGGTATTGGTCCTAAGGTTGACAGAAGTTGTCTTTCATGTAATAGACTTGTTTCTAGCCTATATAATCAGTTCTAGACTTGACATAGAGGTTTGGAGGAGTCATTAGATGGTGGAGAAGATGTTCCATCAAGTGGCAGAGGTTCTCAACTGAAGGAATTATGTTTAACTCCAGTTTTATCCCTAGTGACATGCATGATGGATCAAGGGATTATTTTTATGCTCCATTCAATATCATGGAATTTCCAAGGTAGTGGTTATAGCTCCAGTCACATGCAATAAAGTTCTAATGGAACAACTATGTTGTTTTTCACTAAAATAGCTATGGATTCCTCGCATTGTTTAGCTAATTTTTGTGCTTTGGTGACATCCTTGATAAGAAATTTCAAGTTTATGATCAAAAAAGTTCATGGGACCTCCAAAAGCTGATTAAATTTGAAAATAGAAAAAATGATAATGGAGTTAGTGGTTGATTGAGTCAATGATTTGAATCTAGATCTAATGTACCATATGAAAATGATTGTTGAGCTCAGTAGTTCTGTGTAATTATTGAGTTCAACACTTGAGTTCATCTTTATATTGGAGATAGCTAGCTCATTGTTAGTATGTTTGATTACACTAGTGCATGGAGTGACTAAGAGATTCTAGAAGACCTTACAAACTATGTGAGATTTATTACACAAGAATTATGAAGAAATTTGCAGTTGTAGCAACAGTGACATGAAGTATGTTTCAACCAACATATTGATGTAGTGTGGACTAGTTTCTTGCTTGACGATATTCTATTTTTCCCTATCGAGGTTTTGGTGTTTGGAGATTTGTCTTATATTTTTTGTGCTTAGATGTTATTTTTCTACAGTGCTCATGCTGAGAAATTTTTAGGAGTTTAGTCTGCAAATATATGAAACAAGGCTCGCATGGAAGAAGCCAAGGCATGGAGACTTTGAGTATTCAATGATTTGGTAGATTTAGTATAAGGAAGAGTTTTCTTTTTCCAATGGTGGTTGCATACTTCGGTAGAAACTTGGTGAGGCTCATTGGTCATGATAGTACCAACATATTAGAATTTGTACATTCTTTTGTTTAGTTCAGGAGTAATCGAGTGAGGACCATTGATCATGGTGGCCTTTAGTGAATGGTAATCTGTAGATCCAAGAGAGAAAAAAATTTCTGGCTCATAGTGATATAATACTATGAAAGAAGTTGAGTCTTCTAGCTCATGGGAGTGAGTTGATCCTTCTACAATTCACTTGAAAAATTAATAAAATAACTGATTAGTGCAAAAATAGTAAGGTGGTTTTTTTCCTAGGATGGGTTTTCCACCAAAAACACTTATGTACATGTGCTGATTGATTTTTTTCTTTCATGTTTATTATTGATGCTATGATCTATGTGTATGTTTTTCATTTCATGCATGGTTTGAAATATTAATAATTGGCAAGGATTTTTAAAAGTGCCACACTACTGATTCACCCCACCGCCCCCTCCCCCCTCTAAGTAGTGATCTTGTTTCCAGCAATTGATATCGGAGTGGGGATCTCGACTGAAACTTGATCGCTAGAGAGTAGATCTTGGATATTTTGGCAAAAAAATTTTAAATTTTCTGAAATGGATCAGCAAGGTATTCCGATACTTCATAAAGGTAAACTTCGCAATTTGGAGAGGAAATTTGGAACCATATTTTTTGTCTGTTGGTGTAGATATTTTGCTATCAGTTGAATATGGAGTTAAGTTAAATATAATGATTTAGATGAAAGTATTATTTTGAATTTCATTTCAAAATATTATAGCATGAATTTGAAGCATTGTGATACTACCAAAGAAATGTTGGATAGGTTGGAGAATTTATATCTTGGAGGAATAATTGCATTTTTCATAAATAGAGAAAAATGCAGAGGAATGTACTTTTATATCAGTAACTAGTAAATCATCCTCACAAGAAGATGGGGGAAGTAGTGATTACAATGATAGATCAAGAATCAGTTGCAAAAATTATCAGCAATCCAAGATCATGGCACTAGAAGTGGAAATTAAAAGATTGAAGGATGAATTAATTTCTACAAGAGAAGAAGTAGAGCGGGTCAAAACTAGTGCTCAATCACCTACAAGAAAATATTAAATTTTTGGAGCACCTAGTTGCAAAAAAAATAGTGAAATGCATGAGCCATGCAAGAAGAAACAAAATAAGAGAAGTAGGTCCAAGAAGAATAATAGAATTGGGAAGTGTTATAATTTTGGTGTTCGTGTAAACTTAGCAGTAAGTTGTAGAAATGGAGAGATCAATCTCTCTCACCAAAAGGAGAAATAAAAGAAGATACATCAAGCATGCATGCAAAGGAGATCTCCATTTGTTAGGTATAATAGTCCTTTTTATGGTTATTGTTTCTCATTCAATGATGTTTTCCATAGGGCTATTGGTTGTAGGGAACATGCAAGGAATGGAAAGTATTCTAATAGAAGACATTAACCTATTCCTCTATTCGTTGGTCACATTGTATGTTTTACGTGTGAAAATTTTGGACATAAGGCCAAGGATTGAAACTTTCCCATGTATTTAAGGATATCCAACCAGAGAGAGGAGAATATGAAAAGGAAATTTCATAAGATGAAGAAGGATCAACAGATCAAAGTTTGGAGGAGAAAAGAGAAGCAAGGTACTCCCACCAAAATTTGAGGCCTGCATGGTCTCAGGGGGAGCATATGGTTGCATTATGAGTTTCATGTAAATTATTAATTATGTAGCCATATGGTAAAGTATATGAGAAGAAAATTTTTCATTTTTAGAGATGCATGTGTTCAAGGGAGTACATGAGGTTAAGTGTATCTTTATGTATGATCTATTTTCTTTGATTTTATTTATCAATTGGATCAGCTATGTTCTACTAATGATTTATGGAGCAGAAACATGTTGTGATTTGATGGGGGATCACACATTTAGGGGGATAAGTTATGCTTCCAAATGGATTTGGAGAGTCTTGGCATTGTGTTCCTATGAGATTCATGTATTTCACATTGATTTGTTGCAAGAAATATTTTTTGTTGTTGTTGTCATATAGTGGCAATCATATGGTTTGCATGACATAGTTGGTATTTTGATGATGATATTACTGCTAGATCATATTTTTTATATATTGTCATGAATATGTTTCTTCCATGGAGATAAAATGATTCGTTAGAGTCATATCATCTCGATTTTTCATATTATTGCTTTTTTTTTTCATTTCAAGATGAATCTTGTGTGTTGTTCATGTGTTGATTGGATGGATGATATGAGAGATTTGTTATTATGATTGTTGCTCAGATGTGTTGTATACATGTTTTTCCTCTCATTTATTTATTGCATTGCCTCATTGATGATATGTTACTCACTTATAATGAGGCTATGCATTTTTTTTTTCTCATTATGCTTGGCATGATGTATGTTGTTGCTCGTTATTTGCATTCATGGAGAGATTACACATGATGATTTGTTGTGGTTTATGACATATTCCTATGTTGCTGATACTAGTTGAATTTTTCTTTGATGCACACGTGGAGTATGATGGTGATGGCCAAGGAGTTGAGTGGACTTTCACTAGCATATGATTTGGACAATGCTTCTATGTTGTTGCTTCACATTAATATAGTACTTAGTTGCTCATGGAGGTGATATGTTGATCCAGTATGCCATATATTTTTGCTACCATATCGGAGCATATTGATGCTCATTGTTTCCATGTACTTATGTTACTTTATGTTTTTTGGCATGTAGTTATGATGAGGGGCTTAATGTATGATTTCAAAATCCATGTACTATAATTGTATCATATTTTGGGCACATTGCTCATGGAGTGACCCATGATATCAATCATATTTTGTCATTAGCTATGCATTGGGTTAATTGATGTCCAAGTCATGTATTACTTTGTATATATTTGATGTTGCCACACTTAATTGGGTACATAATTTAAACTTCGGTTGAGAGAGTCATGGTTGGTGATAAGTCTAGAGGAGTTATGTGTTGATCCTATGTACTTATCACAACTATGTACTTTCTCCATGAAGCATTATGATGTATTGTAGTGTGTTGTATATCTTGTCCAAAGTTAGTTGAAGTCATGGTCTATGAGTAGTGGTCTCTTACACTTGGAAATAAGGCTTATTGTAGTAGGTAGAGTGTTTGATTGTAGTTCCATTACATGCTTAGGGGGAGCATGTTCAATTATCAAAGTTGGGATGGCATTGGTAGAGATATGTTGGAAGTCAATTTAATTATTCTTTGTGATTATATTCTAGGATTCAGTTCCTTGGGTTACATCAGTATGGTATTGTATATGATAGTTGGAGCACTATTCTCTTCCAACATATTATTGGCATTGTCCTTTAGTCTTTTATGGCACTTTTCCATTGATGTCAAAGGGGGAGATTCAACCTCACTTGGATTGACAAGCCAACCTCGGTTGTTGTACTGAGCTTGACATAAATTCCAAAGGGGGATTTTTTTGGCATTGTAGTGTTCACATTGATGCCAACAAGCTCTTGATGTTACTGGTCATTTGCATGAGTGATGAGTGTTTTGGTGTTGGATAATTGGTGATGGTATTGTTAGCTATCATTGATGTCAACATACTTAAGACCTAGTCGAGATGGTGTTATGGATGTTGAGGAGATGGATTCCAGGCATGTTGAGCTAGTTGGAGCTGTTGTTGCTATAGGTGGTTGGAGTGATACTGTAGATGCTACATATGTATATACATGCCTCAAAGACATTAGATTGTTGCTACATGTGATGAGATGAGGTTTCTTGTGTTGGAGGTGCATCCACCAGTGTTGGAGGCACTTTTATGACATGATGTTTCTCCTATAGCAGTTGGAAATGTTTCTACAGGTGATGGAGATGTTGTTGCAAGTGTTAGAGATATTGCTACAAGTGATGGAGATGTTGTTGCAAGTGTTACAGATGTTTTTGCCATTGCTTGAGGAGTGGGAGGTGTTGGTATTGATCCTATGGTTGGAATAGTAGGTCTTGCATATAATAGACTTGTTTCTAGCCTATTTCATCAGTTACAGAGTTGACACAGATGCTTGGATGAGTCATCATGTGCTAGAGAAGATGTTCCATCAAGTGGTTGAGGTTCTAAACTAAAGGACTTATGTTATAATTTCGTTTTAGCCCTAGTCGCATGCATGATGGTTCAAGGGAGAAATTTTATGCTCCAGTTCCTGGTAGGGTTGGACCAAGTGAGTGATTATAGCTCCAATCACATGCAGGAAAGTGCCCAGGGAGTGGCTATGGTGTTTTCATTGAAATTAATCTGCATTCCTTGTGATGTTGAGCTAATTTTTGTGTTTTAGCGACATATTTGATCAAAAAATTTCATTTTATGATCAGAATAGTTCATGGGACATCGAGAAGCTTATTAAAGTTGAAAATATTAAAATGTCTAATGGAGTTGGTGGTTGATTGATTCAATGAGATGAATTTGGATGTAATATAGCATATGAATAGGATTTTTCAGCCCAGTAGTTATGTGTAACTATTGTGTTGAGAACATGAGTTCATATTTATCTTGGAGATAGTTCACTGTTAATATGGTTTATTACACTAGTATATGGAGTGACTAAAAAATTGGATAATACCATGCAAATTATGTGAGATTTATTATGAAGAATTTTTGAAGAAATATGCAGTTATAGCAGTAGTGATCTAAAATATGTTTTAGCCATCAGATTGATGTACTGTCTCAAAGGATGCAATGTGGATCGCTGTAGTATTTGATGAGATTGTATTATTTCCTGTGGATGTTTTGGTGTTTGGATATTTGTCTCAAATATTGTGTTCTTAAATGTTATGTTGCTTTAGTGCTCATTTTGAGTAATTTTTAGTAGCCTAGTATGAAAATATATGAAACGAGGCTCACATGGAGGAAGTGAAGGCATGTAGGCTTTGAATATTTAGTGATTTTCTAGATTTAGTAGAAGGAATATTTTTCTCCATCCAATGGTGTTTGTATAGTTCTGTAGAAGCTAGGTGAGGCTCATTGGTCATGATAGTACCAGTAGATCAGAAACTGTACAGTCGTTTGTTTAGTTCAAAAGTAACGGGGCGAGGATAAATTTTCATGGTAGGCTTCAGTGGATGGTAGTCCTTAGATCCGAGAGAGAAACAATTTCCTATATTCTGGCTCATGGGAGTGAGATTATTCTTGTATATTTTTCTTCACAAATTAATAAAATAATTTAGCAGTGTAGTAGTAGCATCGTTGTTTTTTTCCCGAGATGGGTTTTCCACCAGAAACACTTTTGTCCATGTGTTTATTAAATTTTTTCTTTCATGAGTATTATTGATGCTTTGATCTATGTTTATGTGTTTCAATTCATGCATGGTTTGAAATATTAATAATTGGTGAACAAGTTTAAAAGTGCCACACTACTGATTCACCCCACCAGTTAGTAGTGATCTAGTTTCTAATAAAAAGTAGTTCCTCGATCAAAATAAATTGGAATATGAGCCTCCTAACACCAATTTAAGAACAATTAGACAACCATCTACACAAGGAGCATCCAAGAAAAATATGTCCAAAATTCTATCTAGGATTTAGAATCAATTGATGACATGCCTAAATAAACACTAGTAAAGAATTCAAAGATAATTGAAAAAAAATCCCTTCTCAACTAGCCATGAGTAACATAAACTTGGAATGGGGAAAATAGAATTATAAACTCCTTTATGCTTCCATTTATTCTACTACTTATCAAATTTATTGAGACATGAATCCAATCTAAATGAAATTTCTAGTGAATAAGACGTGAATCATCATCGTTTATGCATTCTCATATTTTTTTCATTTCTCTCCATTGCATATGAAAATGAAATTATGTTGAATAAGATGAAGATTTATTATGATTATGATTTTTCCTCCTTTTTTTGTTTCACTACCATCCTATTTCCTGTTTCTACTTTCATGTTGTATCCTTTTATTCTTGTCATTATGCTGAAAATACTTAGAGGGAGGGTGAATCAATATTTCTTTCACAATTATTATTTTATGTGAACTGGGATCACTTAAAAACTGGAACACAAAATGAACAAAAAAATAATAGTTTTATGAACAAGAATGGGGAGGAATATAATCGTCATTTTACACAAATCAATTTATACAACAAGACTTATAATTTCTTCAAGGATCCAAACCTATATGAATACTTAAATCTTCAATCAAACCAAGCTCAAAATTGTACTTCATCAAGCTCCAAATTGGTCTACTTGAGGGCTCTAATCCTCTCACCAAATCAGGCTCCAACCAAGTTTTTCACACGGCTCCAACCTTATGAGGACTCAATCCTCTAGGGCCACAACCCTTTAAATATAATTCAATTCTTCAAGATAATTTCAGTGCTTCCTCAAGAATTAGAAACCAATATTCAAAAATTCTTGTGTGTCATCTCCACAAGATATTCACTGCACATCTTCAAGTAACTTAAAAAATGCTCTAAGGACTTATTCTCAAATATTCAATGGTTGTTTCAAGGGATTTTCTTTGGATATTCTCCAAATATGAAGCTCAACATCATAAACTCTAGTAGGTTTCTCCAAGACACTTCATGTTACCAAATTAGTCTTCTCCAATGTTACTCCATGAGGGCTTCAATCATGCATCATGTCTCCTTAAAATATTCTACAATGCTCGAGCTTTCAAGCTTATCAGATTCTCCAAGTACTATTCAATAGGCTCCAAAAGGATATTTAATGTCAAAACTCCCTCAAGGGCACTTTATAAATTTCCTACATCAAATGATTCTCTCATAATGTTTCTTCAATCTAATCTTATATTATGTTTTTTTCTGATCCAACGCTGTCCTCAATTCAATCACTAGGTTTCTTCAAAAAATGACCAAAAACTTTCTCTAAAATGACTCCAAAGCTCCCAAAGGTTCCTTTAATTTTTTTCCAAGAAAATTCCAAAGGCTTACATATGTACTTGAAGAAGAATCCAAGTACACATCCCCACCTTCATCGGAGGTATTTTTAGCCTCTACAAAAGGAGAATCATCAAATCCTATGAGATTTAAATCTACTATCATTTTTTTAGTGCCCTTATTTTCTGGATTTCCATCGCACTTTTACAGGTTTTACCGGAGATTTAGATCTCCCTATATATTTAGACCTCCCACTTGAGGACTCATTTTTTTTCTAT
Organism: Pinus albicaulis; assembly: GCA_034641835.2. Classification (NCBI taxonomy): domain Eukaryota; kingdom Viridiplantae; phylum Streptophyta; class Pinopsida; order Pinales; family Pinaceae; genus Pinus; species Pinus albicaulis. The sequence continues at coordinate 726,052,383 of CM076577.1, read as the reverse complement.
TCTAGGACCATTCTTGTACATACAAGGCATATTATTTCTCTCTCTATCTCCATGTTTCTCTATATCATCTCCTCCAATAGAAAGGATGAGACTATTTCATCAAACTTCAAGGTAGTCGTATTTCTACCTGCAACAACCAAACCGTACCCGAATATGGTAGAGAACACAAAAAATCCATGCACTATCTCCATCTAAAATATTTATTCAACAAATAACAATTGACTTACCATAGTATTAAGGGAATTCAAATGCTTTGTCACTAAGTCTGCATCCTTCATCCTCAGATTAGACATCATTTTCCGTAGGAACAATTTGTTCACCATAGACTTAAATTGGTAGAAATTCCCTAAATTGTCCCACAAATCCTTTGGGGTAGATTTCCTTGATACATTAAATGATATCGAATCTAAGAGACACAATCGTATTGCGCTCTTCTCCTTCCAATATGCCTTCACCTACTCTTGAACTGATATTCCTATCAATGTCATTCCTAGATCTACAAAAATCCACTGATCTCAATCCACAAACAAATCCTCCATCTTGAGCTTCCACAACTCAAAACTCTGACCATTAAATTTCTATATTTCCATTGTTTGTCATATTCTTTCACTGTAAGAATCGATCCCGCATATCTCTCGCTGAAGAGGGTATGCCATAGGGCCAAGATAAAACCCTTAGCAGAAAAGGCATCCCCTTGAAGGTGAAAAAACTCTAATATCAAATGTAGGTTTTAACGTTGTACAAAAAATACCTGCAAACGAATTATTAAAGACAAAAAAATAAACAATGGCTAGAAAAGTAAAAAAATATACACATATATTTTCCCCTGGATCCCAAAACTGAGACTACCAGATTGATTTTTCATTATATTCCTTTCAATATTACGATACATATATATACATGCTAAATCATTCATAAACCCTAATCCATTAAACTTTGGATTATAACATAACCATAGTTCCCTTGCCCAGATCTAAAAAATACGATGTGAATAAAACCATCATGCCCAAAACCATGGGTACTTCCGCTCACCATCTTTCGGTCTGCCCCTTATCCTTGGGTTTGCTCAGCTATTATTGGGTCTGCATAAAAAAAAATTCACGAGGCATTGCCTTGGACCCTGTAATAGATAAAGAAAAATTTGAACAAAAGGAATATGGACTGTACCATTCTAGTTCCCTTCTTTCTTGAATTGATCTTCTCAAAATTGGATTTTTTGGCTCTTCCTGGATGCCTGTTATGATGTAGAGTGTGATTCTTCCTCCTTTAGCTAAAACTCTGTCTTCTCAGCTTCCTTTGGTAGGACTTCACGTTTAAGAACATATTTCACCTCTCTAAACACCACATATTAGTTTTACATAACCTTCCTTGTTTCTGGTCTCCAAATCTTATAACCTTTTAAACGATCCTAATACCCAATAAAGATGCACTTTTCAAATTTACTATCCAACTTCGTTCTTTTTTCCTTTGGAATGTGTACATATGCATCATAGCCAAAGACCCTCATATGTGAAACAGAGGGTTTCTTACCATTCCATACCTCATGTGGAGTCTTATCCTCCAACGCTAATGAAGGTGATCTCTTAATCGGGTAACATGTAGTACCCACTCCCTCTACCTAGAATTATTTTACTAACCCAACACCGCTGAGCACGATTCTTGCCTTTTCCATCAATGTCCTGTTAATTCTTTCTACAACTCTGTTTTGTTGAGGTTTGTATGGAGTAGTCTTATGTTGTGCTATACCAAAACTCATATAGAACTCTTTAAATTCATTCCTACATAACTCTCCACCATTATCAATCTTCACTGAACAACTTGACCTTCTTCTCTATATGATTTTCTAGCAGATCCTTAAATTATTTAAACCTGTCAAAGAATTCAAATTAATTCCTGAGGAAATATATCCAAGTATTCCTCAAGAATTCATTTATAAATGACACATATTAAATATAATTACCCAGTTATGGAATTGACCCAGGTCCAAACACATCACTATACACAAAATCTCATATCCTTTTTCCCTCTTAGCACCAGAGGGTAAACTCACCTGATTCTTCTTCCCATATACACAAATTTCAAAGAAATTCAAATCTAGAGATAAATTAGACATACCTTCTACCATACAATTACCATGTAATACTCGAAGACCATTCTCCCGAATATGTCGAAGGCTTTGATGCCATAGCATGGTGTTTTCTCAAGAGACCACTATATTTTTTGCTCCACCTTCGGGAACAACATAACTATTTCACCCACAGAACTATTGCTCCACCTTCGGGAACCACATAACTATTTCATGTATATTTATCGAACATTGTTCTTACACCTGCATCATCCATCTTCCTTACATAAATATGATTTCTAGCCAATGTAAGAATTTGCAGAAGTATTCAAATCCTTCCACCTTGCAACTTTAGCTTGAATTGTTTGCATATTATGATTCTGGCTTTCCTTCCATCCCATAAGAAGACATCACCATCATAATATTTCTCATACTCACAAAACCACTCCCTATGGGGATTGAAGTTAAAAGATGCACTTAAGTAAATCACCCATGCCTCTATATCTACTTGTGTACTTGAAGAAGAACCCAAGTAGACATCCCCACCTTCATGTGAGGTGGTTTTCAGCTTTGTAGAAGTATCATCATCGTATCCATTTCCTTTATTAGGAGATTTATATCTACATTCATTTTTGTAGTGCCCTTCCTTTCCGCATTTCCACCACACCTTTATAGGTTTTTCTCGAGATTTAGATCTGCATCTAGATTTAAACCTCCCACCGGAGGAATTATTTTTGTTTATGTTGTGGTACCATCTTCTTAAAGACAAGGAATATCCATTTTTCCTCTTCATATTTTTCTGTCTCATCTCTTATGACCCCAAGAATGAGACTATTTCATCAAAGTTTAAGGCAGTTATATTGCCACCTATTGCAATAACCAAATTATCCCATGAATCTAGTAGAGAAAAAAACAAATTGATGCACTTATCTTCATCTAAATTTTTTTTATCGACAAATAACAACTATATTACCACAATATTACGTGTTCAGATGCTCTATCACTGAGTCTCCATCCTTCATCCTCAAATTATATATATTTTTCTGTAGGAAAAGTTTGCTCACCAAAGAATTAGATTGGTACAAAGTCCCTAACTTCTACCACAAATCCTTCATCGCAGATTCCCTTGATACATTCAACAATACTAAATCTGAGAGACACAATCATATTTTTCTCTTCACCTTCTGATCCAACTTCACCCAATCTCTTGATGATACTCCTCTCGGTGACATGCCTAGATCTACACCAATCCACTGATCTTGATCCACCAACAAATCGTCCATCTTGAGCTTCCACAACTTAAAACTCTAACCATTAAATGTATCGATCATTATATTTCCATTGTTTGCCATCTTCTTTCACAGGAATAATTGATCCTGCATATTTTCCATTGAATAGGATCTACCATAGGCCTGAGCAAAACCCATCAGCAATAAATGCATCCCCTTGAAGCTAAAACAAGTCTCATACCAAATGTAGGTTTTATCCATCTATAGATATTACCTGCAAACAAATTCTTAAAAACAAAAAGAAAAAATAACGTCAGGAACGTAAAAAAAATATACAAATGGATTTTCCCATGGATCCCAAAACTGAGAACACCACATTAGTTTTTCATTATATTCCTTTTAATGTTACAATACATATATATAGGTGTTGAATAATTCGTAAAATCTAATCCATTAATCCAAGATTAGAACAAAACCGTAGTTCCCTTGAACAGATCTACAAAATAACATGGGAAAAAAACCATCGTGCCCAAGACCATGAAAAAAACCATGGGTAGGCCCGCTCACCATCTTTGGGTTTGCCCCCAATCCTTGGGTCCACATAAAAAATAAATTCTTTAGGCGTTGTCCCAGACCCCGCAATAAATAAAGCGAAATTTGAATAGAAGTAAGATCGACTATACCTTTATGGCTTCCTTATTTCTCGATTTGATCTTCTCAAAACTAGAGTTTGTGGTTATTTATCTTCTAATTCTTATTCTTTTATAGAGTTTGATTCTTCCTCCTTTAGCTCAAACTCTACCTTCTCAGGTTCCTTTGGTAGGAATTTATGTTTAATAACATCTTTCACCTCTCTAAATACCACATCTTAGCTGTACACAATTTTCCTTATTTTTTTGGGTTCCAAAGCTTATAACCTCTTAAACCATCCTTATACCCAATAAATATGCACCTTTCATATTTAGAATCCATTTTTTTTCCCCTTTGGAATGTGTACATATGGATCACAACCAAAGACCCTCAAATGTGAATGAGAGGGTTTCTTACTAGTCCATACCTTATGTGGAGTCATACACTCCAATGCTGATGAAGGTGATATGTTAACCAGGTAACATGCATTATCCAATGCCTCTACCTAGAATTTATGTTCTAACATGACACCATTACACATGCTTCTTTCCTTTTCCATCAATTCCATGTTCATTCTTTATGCAACTCCATTTTTTTGAGGTGTGTATGGAGTATTATTCTACCGTGCTATACCAAACTTCTTACAGAACTCTTCAAATCTCTTCTTGCATATCTATTCACCATTATCTATCCTCAACACCTTTATATTATTCTCTGCTTGATTTTCCACCAGAGCCTTAAATTATTTAAACTCGACAAAGACTTCGTATTTATTCCTAAGAAATTATATTGATGTATTCCTTGAGAAGTGATATATAAATGAGACATAACACACAGACTTACCCAGTGATGGAATCGACACATGTTGAAACACATCACTATGCACAAGCTCTAATAACCCTTTCGTCGTCTTAACATTACAGGGAAAACTCATCTAATTTTTCCTCCCATATACACAATGTTCACATAAATCGAAATCAATAGAGAAATTAGATATACCTTCTACCATATCATTACCATGTAGTATTCAAAAATCCTTCTCTCCAATATGTCCAAGCCTTTGATGCCATATCATGGTATTTTCTCCAGAGACCACTAGATTTTATGTTCCACTTTCCGAAACTAGAGAACTGTTGCACCAACCAGGAACACTGCTACACATAAGGTTTTATAGAGTTCAAATCCAAATTCCCCACATCAATAAAAGTGCTCCCTAAACGATCTTACATATATATTTCTCAAACATTGATTTCCATATTGCTTACAAAAATCTGATTTTTGACCAATCGAGGAATATCCAGAGCACTAGGAAGTGTTTTGATCCTTCCACCTTGCAACTTAAGCTTGACTTTTCTGCATCTGATGATTCTGGCCTTCCTGTCATCCCCTAATAAGAAATAACCATCATCATGCTTCTCATACTTGCAAAAACACACCCTCATTAGAGAAATTTTGAGGTATAAAATGGGCCTCCAAAGAAAAATGTACAACCAAAATAAACTTTACAATCACCAATAGGATTCAAGATGATGATGTCAAACATGGGGGATCTTCACTATTTTTGGGGTAAAAATGTAAAAGGATTAAAAATAATAAAATAATAAAACTATTATTTCAACTTGTCTTTTCAACTTATATGCCTAAGGTTTTACTCAATTTTAAGTGGGATTAATCGTTGGATGAAAAGTTTAATTCCCCATCCAAGGAGTACACATGTTGCATACTCTCGAAGAAATCTACTACAAGAGAAATGATTAATAAATGAAACAATGTGATTGCAATCACGTTTTTCATGTACTTATTTTTTTCGTGTAGAAAGTTCCATAAAAAATATGCAACATATGTACTTCTTGGAGGAGGAACCAAATTCTACAGCCAACTGGTGTTCCCGTTCGAAATTTGAGTAAACCCATAAGTATATAAGTTGAAAATACGAGTTGAAAAAGTAGTTTTTCATTTTTCCCTCTAAAATTTGATGATGTAATATAATATTTTTTATTATTTTCACTATTATTTAATAATTTCTTTAGGAGGCCAATTTAAGATTTCAAAATTCCCTTAAAGATGGGGACTGAAGTGAAAGGATTCACATGAGTTAGTCAACCATCCCGCCTGATCTACATGTGTACTTGAAGAAGAAGCCAATTGAACATCCCCACCTTTATCTGAGGTCATTTTCTCCTTTGCAGAAGGAGAATCCTCAAATCGATTTCCTTTCTCAAGATATTTATATCTACAGTGCTTTTTGTAATTCCCTTATTTTCTAAATTTCTACCACACCTTTACATAGTTTCCTTTAGATTTAGATCTCCCTCTAAATTTAAAAATCTCAGTCAATGAATTGTTTTTGTTTCTATTTTGGGACCATCATTATACAGAGAAGGCATATTTATTGTGGATATCCATATTTTTCCATCTCACCTCCTTCGACAGCAAGGATGAGAATATTTCATAAAAATTTAAGGTAGTTGTATTGCTACCAATTGCAACAACTATACTATACCATGAATATGGTGAACTTATGAAAATTGATGCACTTATCTTCATCTTACATTTTTATATCAACATGTAACAACTGTCTTACCATAATATTAAAGGCGTTTAGATGCTCTATCACCTAGTATCCATCCTTTATCCTCAAGTTTTAGAATTATTTCCGCGGGAAAAATTTGTTCACTAGAGACTTAGATTAGTACAATGCCCCTAACTTGTCCCAAAATCCTTCGTCATAGATTCCCCTGATGCATTCTACAATATTGAATCTGAGAGACACAATAATATTTTGCTCTTCGCCTACTGATCTAACTTCACCTAGACTTCTAACAACATTCTTGTCGGTGTCATGCCTAGATCTAAAAAATCCATTGATCTCTATCCCCCAACAAATCCTCCATGTTGAGCTTCCACAACTCAAAACTCTGGCCATTAAATTTCTTGATCACTATATTTCCACTGTAAGTCATATTCTTTCATTGTAACAATAGATCCCATAGATCTCCCATGGAACAAGGTCTACCATAGGCCTGACCAAACCCCCTTAGCAGCAAAGGCGTTCCCTTGAAGACAAAATAACTCTGATATCAAATGTAAGCTTTAACAATGTACATAAATTACCCGCAAACGAATTCTTAAAAACAAAACAAAAAAACAATGGCAAGAACATAAAACAAATATGTAAAAAGATTTTCCCCTTGATCCCAGAACCATGACTACTAGATTGATTTTTCATTATATTCCTTTCAATTTTACAATACATACATATACATGTCGAAGCATTCATAAACCCCAATCCACTAACCCCAGATTAGAAAATCATCGTAATTCCCTTGACGACATCTACAAAATACCATGGGTAGAAAACCATCATGCCCAAAACCATGTGCAAAACCCATGCACAAAACCATAGGTAGGTCTTCCCACCATCTTTCGGTCCTCCTCCCATCCTTCAGTTTGCCCAGCTATTATTGTGTTCGCATAAAAAAATAATTCTCGGAGAACTTCCCTGGACGCCGTAATAGATAAAGAAAATTTTGAACAGAAAGCAGATAGGCTATACCTTTCTATCTTCCTTGTTTCTCTAACTGATCTTCTCAAAACTAGAGTTTTTGGCTCTTCCTTTTCTGATTCCTATTCTTTTGTAGAGTCTAATTCTTCCTTCTTTAGCTCAAACTCTATATCCTCATGTTCCTTTGGTAGGAGTTCATGTGTAATAACAGATGTTACCTCTCTAAACACCACATCTCATTTCTACACAACCTTCCTTATCTCTAGGTTCCAAATCTTATAACCTTTTAAACCATCCTTATAGCCAATAAAGTTGCACCTTTCATATTTACTATCCAACTTGTTTCTTTTATCCATTTGAACATGTGAAAGAGCTAAATACACTTAAATGTGAAAGAGAAGGTTTCTTACCAATCCATACCTCATGTGGAGTATTATCCTCAAATGTTTATCAAGATGATTTATTAACCAGGTCACATGCAGTATCCATTGTCTCTGCCTATAATTCCCATCCTAATCTGACACCACTTAGCATGCTTCTTACCCTTTCCATCAACATCCTGTTCATTCTTTGTACAACTCCATTTTGTTGAGATGTGTATGGAGTAGTACTATGTCATGCTATACCACACTTCTTATGAAATTATTCAAATTATTTCTTCCATAACTCTCCACCATTATCTATCCTAAACACCTTGATCTTCCTCTCTCTCTTATTTTCCACTAGAGCCCTAAATTCCTTAAACCTGTTAAAGACTTCATATTTCTTCTTGCAAAAATATATCTATGTATTCCTTGACAAATCATATATAAATGAGAAATAGTGCACAAACATACCGAGTGATGGAACTGACACAGTTCCAAACACATAACTATGCACAAGCTCTAATGTTTGTTTCTCCCTCTTAGCACCAGAGGGGAAACTCACCCGATTCTGCTTCCCATATACACAATGTTAATATAAATCAAAATCCAAAGAGAAATTAGACATAATTTATGGCATACCATTACCATGCAATATTTAAAGGCCCTTCTCTCTAATATGTTGAAGCCTTTGATGCCATAACATGGTCTTCTCTCTAGAGACCAATAGATTTTCTGCTCCACTTTGAGGAACCAGAGAATTGTTGTACCCATCAATAACAGTGGTACCTAGAACCTTGTACAAAGTTCCTATATGAAAACCACACATAAATTCTAGTCCTCCCCAAACCATCTTGTAGTTATATTTCTCAAACACTCTTTTTACATCTATATCTTCCATCTTGCTTACAGAAATCATATTTTTGGCCAATGCAGGAATATGAAAAACACCAAGAAGTGGTTTAACCCTCCCACCTTGCAACTTGAACTTGAATTTTCTGTGTTTAATGACTCTGGCCTCCCTGCCATCCCCTATGAAGACATCACCACCACCATATTTATTACTCGCAAAACAACTCCCTATGGGGATTGAAGTGAAAGGATGCACCTGAGTAAATCAACATGCCTAAGGATGTACATGTGTACATAAATAAGAATCCAAGTGCACATCCCAAAACTCATCTAAGGTGATTTTATCCCCTCCAGAAGGAGAATCATCCAATCCCTTTCCTTTCTCTCGAGCTTTAGATCAACAATCCTTTTTTGAGTGCCCTTCTTTTCCACATATCCAGCTGATCCAAGTGACTCCAGAGACACACAGGATAGCAAGATTATGGAAGCTCAAAAATCAATGTGTTCGGATTGCTATTGAACCAAGACTAAGGTGTAGCTCTCGTCATCCTGATTGCAATAGTGTGAATGGTTCGGCAAACCCAGCTCGTATGCAAAAGTTAGAGCTGGTCAAAGTTTCGGGTTGACTTCGCGACTTGGCAGGCTTAAGGAAGGCACAAATTTGACCTTTTTTGGCCACCATATTCTGGCCCGATCCAACTAGATTTCGGGAAAATTTGTGCCCTATATAAATTTCTCCTACAGTCAAAAGTTCTAAAATTTCAAAATACACTATTACTTTTAAAAAGACAAAAAAAATAATTGAATTTTTGGGTGGCAGGCCACCAACCCTACCACACATGACAATCATATAAGACGTTTCTTATATATGTATAAAAAATATATTATATATGTATTTTGGTGCCCACGGGGGTCAAACCCGCCCGACCCACGTGGGATGGTCCCTGATTGGGTGGCACCACAAACCAACCCTCTCCGATATAATACAAATAAAGCAACCATAAGTGAGGTGGGCAGGGGTGGTCTACCCCACCGCCCAACCCTTTAATAACATTGTCGACGGGTTTTGAAATTTAAAAATAAAAATGCAAGTCGTTTCAAACCAATACACCATTTTGGAGGGGGTGGGGTTTCCCTATTAATTTGGATCCATAACAAACTTAGCCAATAGTCTTTTTGTAAAGTCCGCCCACACTCAGATACTTAAACCCGTCATTTGCAAGTGTGCCCAGGCCATGGAGGAGAAGAGCATGATTTTCAAATTTTAATAATATTTTGAAGGCAAGTGCAGAAATGCAGTTCAAGCCAGCATGCAGTTTGAGGCGGGCACATATTTTGACGCACGTGGAACCAGGAGTAGGTCTAGAAACAAGGAGCGGAACCATGAGCCTTGAATTTTTCTCAGGGAGTAGTTTTTTCCATGTAAGAACATAGTCAATTTTATAGCCATTTTTCACAGCTTTTCACAAGGAATGCAATGGTGAGATCAGATTCACCTTTTTAGTTGTAGATTTCTAGCCCACCCACGGAGCAACATTGTGGAGGAATCTAGGGGGAATCTAAAAGATTTCTTTTTCTCCCAGATTTTCACTTCATCAGAATTCAGAAAATGGACAGTCGATTTTGCACTATTCGATGTCACAAATCTGATGGCATATTCAGATTTTCAATCTGAGCTTTATATTTTTTGGTCACTTTTTGAAGTGAAGTTGCAGGTGTCAGATTTTAGTGAGTGAGCAATCGATTTCACACCTTTCCATGCCATGATTGTGATGGTTATTTCAGATCTAGAAGCGCAGCAGCCCATTCTTCAATCATATCTAGTGCGAGGTATATGATGAGTTTATTTCATGTACTTATTTTTCTGTGTGATGCATAGTGTTGTATAGATCCCTGTTGATATATGACTCATGGGATCTTGTCTTGTTTTGTTATTGATGTAATTTTTGTCATGGATTTGTATTATGTCTGAGATCCCATGATGTCATGTTGGAGGGATACTCATTGTCACACATATGTCATTTGAGATCCCTTGTTTTCCATGATTGGTGGGATACTCATAGTCTTTATGTGTGAGCTATTATCATACTGATAAGAGTCCTTCTTGTGAATGAGAGTTCCATAGTGGAAATTCTCGTAGAGAGTTATAGCCACTCCTGTGTAAGGGAATTTTCCTTGTATGTCAGAGAAAACACATCCTTGTACATCCTCTTCTTACAACACTTAATGCAATAGCCTACACCATCTTGACACCAATGCCTAGAGATGTAATCCCTCCTGGACGAACTTCGTTATCAAATAACGTGCTCTTATGATTGCTAATCTTGACATGTTATGTTCCTCTTCTTTACGACATGAAATTTTTCATTTATGTTCATTGACGCTTTAATTAAATGCAATTCTAAGACATCAACCAAAGTAAAAGGTCTTGGTTAAGGGTAAGAATAATTTACCCTAGATCAAATGGTATCAGAGTAGGTCTTCTTGCTAATTGGATTGCAGGCATGAAATGTTGAGTGTTCGCTGACTTGAGCCATGGAAAATGTCAAGGACATGTATGAAACCATGCTCAGGGTATCCGAGAAAGCGGACATGTTTTATGAGGCTTCTAAAAAACAAGCAGTATAGAACGATGAATTAAAAACCCTCCTACAAGGAGAGAAGGAGGAAAAAAATCCATTACAACTTTAGTTGCAAGCCACGAGAGAGGCGTGGGAAGAATTGAAGCACAACAACAAAATTCTTCAAGAAGATCATGATGCATTGAAGGAATTACTACAGGAGGAGAAGGAGGAGAAGCAACGGTTTCAACTTTAGCTACAAGCCGCAACAAAGGCCTTGGAGGAGGCAAAGCACAACGAAGTCTTAGAGAAGCCTTCTTCACTTGTTTCACAATCAACAGCTAAGGTAAACAATGTTAATTTCTCTTCAATTTCTTCACATGATACCATTTCGGTTGGAAGTGTGGAGATCCCCATTACAGGAACCATCATGAGACTCCTCACAAAGATGGGGTACAAAGGAGGAGGACTTCGAATTCGTGGACAAGGAATAACCTAACCATTAGAGGTTGTGCAACGACCTCGCTATGTAGGCTTGGGGTACATTGAAGAAGGATGTTTGAAGGACATCAAGGGAAAACAGGTATTGATGAACTCTACATGGAAAAGGAGTGATGAGGACACTTCACCATCATTCCATAGTAATTCTTGTTGTAGTGAAATACCGGAGGCGAGCTCCCATCATCATGATCTCACCAGAGATCACCTAAGAAGGTATAATAAATATCATTATTCCAGAGTGCATTTTGATTATAAGAATGTTGATAACCATGGTTGTAAATCATGACATCACAAAACGTGCCATTTTCTTGGTTTACATAACCATGTGTTTTCCTAGTGTTGGAAAAGGCTGGCAAAAAAATGGAAGGCGAGGCATGGAAAGCCTTCTCCCCAATAGGAAAATAAATCAGAACAGGTTTGGAGGAAAAAGACCTTTTGCACCCATTACGACCAAAGTGGCCATTAAAGAGCCACATGTTGGAGACTCCATCTAGAGCAGCGCCTTAAAGAAAAAGCCCCCGTGCATGAACTAGTTGAAAGAGCTGATCGATAATGAAATCTCCCACAGGGGGTAACCCATTCACTTTGACAAGTGAGAATTGGTTTTTCTAGATTGTTTTTCTAGAGGTGTTAGCTTTTCATGGCCTTATTTTTGTAAATCATTTGTTGCATGTTACACTATAAAATTGATTATGTGTTTTTCCATCACTTTTTTAAGAAACAATGATATTTTGGACTGGTGTTTTATGAGTCATGTGATGCATTTTTTTCATGTAGAAGATATGAAGTGTTTTCCATCACTTCGAAATGCAACAATGACATCTTGTATTATAAATGATAGCTTGGGTGTGATTTCCACTTGATGTAAACTTGACCACCGAGTACATTTTATAAACTCGTGGCAAGTATGGGAAATTTTTTGGGTCATGGTTGGTCAATTTGAGCATGTATTTGCAGGGGATTGTACTATAGGTTTGCATAAGGTGCAGGTGTCACTTCATCACTTATGGGTCCGAAGGACGTAGGTGAAGGAAAATGAATGGTGACTTCTTAGGACACTCGTGGTGCAGACATAGTACACAATAGTTGCAAATTCTTGTTCATCGTAGGATTAATCCAGGTTACTCCAGAGACACACAGGACAAAGTGGGCTTATAGAAGGTCAAAAATCAAAGTGTTCAGATTTCTCTCAAACCGGGACTAGGGCGTAGGTCTCGTCATCCTAATCGCAACGGTCTGAATGGTTCATCAAACCAAGCTCGTAAGTGAAAGTTAGATCTGGTCAAAGTTTCAAGTTGACTTGGTGACTTGGCAAGCTTAAGGAAGGCACACATTTGACCTTTTCAGGCAACCAGATTCCCGCTAGCTCCACCCAAATTCTGGGAAAATTTGTGGCCTATTTAAATTGACTCCTATGGTCCAAATTTTGAAAATTTTAAAATGCACTATTACTTTTAAAAAGACAAAAATAATTAAATTTTTGGCTGGCGGGCCACCAACCAACCACCCAAGACAACCATATAACATGTTTGTTATATATGTATAAAACATATCGCATATATGTATTTCGGTGTTGCCGAGGGTCGAACCCTCCCAACCCACGTGGGCTGGCCCCAGAGCGGGCGACACCACCAACCAACCCTCTCCAATATAATACAAACAGAGCAGCCATAAGTGAGGTGGGAGGGGGTGGTCAACCCCATCGCCCAACCCTTTAATAACATTATTGGCGCATATATGTATTTTTGTTTCGCCAGGGATCGAACCCATCCAACCCACGTGGGCCTGCCCCCGAGCGGGCGGAACCACCAAGCAACCCTCTCTGATATAATACAAATAGAGCAACCATAAGTGAGGTGGGTGGGGGTGGTCAACCACACCCCCCAACCCTTTAATAACATTATCGGTGTGTTTTGAAATTAAAATAAAAAATGCAAGCAGTTTAAAACCAATAAACCATTTTGGAGGGGGTGGCATTTGACTACCCAACCCCATCCCTATTAATTTGGATCCATAAACAACTTAGCCAATGGGATTTTTGTAAAGTCCGCCCACACTCAGATACTTAAACCCATCATCTACAAGTGCGCCCAGGCCATGGAGGAGAAGAGAATGATTTTTGAGTTTTAATATTATTTTGAAGCCATGTGCGGATATGTAGTTCAAGGCAACACGCAGTTTGAGGTGGGCACAAATTTCGATGTAGGTGGAACCATGAGTAGGCCCAGAAATAGGGAGTGGAACCATGAACCTTGACATTTTCCCGGGAGGTAATTTTTCTCCATGTGAGAATATAGTCAAGTTTATAGTCATTTTTCACGGTTTTTTGAAGGGAATGAAATGGCGAGATCGAATTCACCTTTTGAGGTGCAAATTTCCAGCCCACCCATTGAGCAACATCACAGAGGAATCTAGGGGGAATCTAAAATATTCCCTTTTGTTGCAGATTTTCACTTCATTAGAATTCAGAAAATGGACAGTCGATTTTTCACTATTCAACATCACGAATATGATCACATATTCATATTTTCCATCTAAGCTTTATATTTTTTGGTCACTCTTTGAAGTGAAGTTGCAAGTGTCAGCTTTCAGCGAGTGAGTAGTCAATTTCACACCTTTCGATGACATGATTATGATGGTGATTTCAGGTCTAGTAGTGCAACATCCCATTCTTCAGTCATCTCTAGGGTGAGATATATGATGAGTTTATTTCATGTAATTCTCTGTCCCTGAGATGCATGTTGTTGTACAGATCCCTGTTGATGTATGAGTCATGGGATCTTGTCTTGTTTTTTTATTGATGTACTTTCTGTCATGGATTTGTATTATGTCTGAGATCCCTTTGATGCCATGTTGGTAAGATACTCTTTGTCACACACATGTCATTTGATATCCGTTGTTTTCCATGATTGGCGGGATACTCATAGTCTTTATGTGTGAGCTATTTTCATACTGATAGGATTCCTTCTTATGTATGAGAGTTTCGTAGTGGAACATCTCGTAGAGAGGTCTAGCCACTCCTGCGTGAGGAAATTTTCATTGTATGTCAGAGAAAACAAATCCATGTACATCCTCTTCTTACAACACTTAATGCAATGGCCTATAACATCTTGACACCAAGGCTCGGAGATGTAGTCCCTCCTAGGCAAAATCTATTATCAAACGACATGTTCTTATGATTGCTGATATTGACATGTTATGTTCCTCTTATTTACAACATGCAGTTGTTCATTTATGTTCATTGATGCTTTAATTAAATGCAATTCTAAGACATCTACCAAAGTGAAAGGTCTTGGTTAAGGGTAAGTGGAATTTACCCTAGATCACCAGCACAACTTTATAGGTTTTCCTAAAGATTTCGATCTCCCTTCATATTTAGACCTCCCACTCAAGGTATCATTTCTTTTTCTATTCTGGGAGCATCCTTATACAGATAAGGCATCTCCATTTTGTCTCTCCAAATTTTTTCATCTCATCTCCTCTAACATCAACGATGAGACTATTTTATCAAACTTCAAGGTAGTTGTATTTCTACCTAATGCAACAAGGATACTATCCCACAAATATGGTAGAGAACACAACAAAAAGATGAACTTATCTTCATTCGAAATTTTTATATCAACAAATAAAAAATAGATTACTAGAATATTAAAGGCGTTCATATGCTCTGTCACCAAGTCTGTGTCCTTCATCCTAAAATTATACAACTTTTTCCGTGGGAAAAGTATGTTCACCAAAGACTTATATTGGTTCAAACTCACTAAATTGTCCCACAAATACTTCCTCATATCTTCCCATGATACATTCAACAATAATCTAAATCTGAGAGACACAATCGTATTTTTCTCTTCGCCTTTCGATCTAACGTCGCCCATTATTATGCTAACATTATTGTCGATGTCATGAATGTATCTACAACAATCCACTTATCTCGTTCCACCAAAAAATCCTCCATATTTAGCTTCCACAACTAAAAACTCTAGCCATTGAATATCCCGATCTCTACATTTCCACTATTCACCATCTTCTTTCACCCCAAGAATCGATCCCATAGATCTACCACTGAATAAGGTATACCACACGCCTGATAGAAACCCGTCAGCAAAAAAGGAATCCCCTTGAAGATAAAACAAATCTGACACCAAATGTAGGTTTTAACCCTACACAAAAATTACCTACAAATGAATTCTTAAAAACAGAAAATTAAAGAATAGTGATAACATAAAACAAATATACACAGATTTTCCCTTGGATCCCAAAACTGGGACTACTAGATTGATTTTTAATTATATTCCTTTCAATTTTACAATACATTTATTTACATGTTGAAGCATTCATAAACCCAAATCCATTAACCCTGGATTAGAACATAACCATAGGTCACTTGACCAGATCTATAAAATACCATGGGAAGAAAGAAATCATGCCCAAAACCATGTCAAAAACCCATGCATAAAACCATATGTAGGTATTCCCACCATATTTTGGTTTTTCCCTCATCCTTGGGTTCACATAAAAAAAATTCCTCTGATGTTTCCCTGGACCTGATAATAGATAAAGAAAATTTTGAACAGAAAGAAAAGGGACTATACCTTTCAAGTTTCCTTATTTCTCAATCTAATCTTCTCAAAACAGGAGTATGTGTCTTTTCCTCTTATGATTATTTTCATGTTGTAGAGTTTGACTATTCCTCCTTTAGCTCAAGCTATATATTTTCAGCTTCCTTTAGTGGGACTTCATGCTTAATACATCTTTCACCTCTCTTAACACCACATCTCGGATGTACACAACCTTTCTTTTTTATGGGTTCCAAACTTTATAACCTCTTAAACCTTGCTTATACCCAATAAATATGCACCTTTCACATTTACTATCCAAATTGGTTATTTTCTGCTTTCAAACGTGTTCATATGCATTATAGCCAAAGACGTTCAGATGTGAAATATAGGGATTCTTACTAGTCCATACCTCATGTGGAGTCTTATCCTCCAACATTGATTAAGGATATATTTTAATTGGGTAACATGCAGTATCCACTACCTCTTCCTTGAAATTTGTCCTAACAGAGGACCACTAAGCATGCTTCTTTCCTTTTCCATTGATACAATGTTCATTCTTTCTACAATTCCATTTTTTTCAGGTGTGTATGGAGTAGTCTTCTACTATTATATACCAAACTTATTAAAAATCTCTTCAAATTCCTTCTTGCAAAACTCTCCACCATTATATGTTCTCAACACCTCGATATTCTTCTCTATCTGATTTTCCACCAGAGCCTTAAATTATTTAAAGCTGTCAAAGACTTCAAATTTATTCCTAAGGAAATATATTCATGTATTACTTGAAAAGTAATCTATAAATCATACATAGTACATAGAATTACCTAGTGATGGAACCGACAAAGGTCCAAACACATCACTATACAAAAGCTCTAATATCTATTTTTACCTCTTAGCACAAGAGGAGAAACTTACTTGATCTTGCTTCCCATATATAGAATTGTTCATAAAAATCGAAATCCAAAGAGAAATTATACATACATTCTATAATACCATTACCATGTAGAATTCGAAGCCCCTTCTCTCCAGCATGTCCAAGGTTGTAATGACATAGCATAGTGTTCTCTCCAGAGACCACTAGATTTTCTACTCCACTTTCAAGAACCACAAAATTGTTGCACCCATAAATAACACTGCTACAAAGAATCTTGTACACAATTCCAATCCAAACTCCCAACATCAATAATAGTGCTCCTCAAACTATCTTATATGTATCTTTCTTGAACATTTTTTTTACACCTGCATCATCCATATTTCTTACAAAAATCATATTTCTAGCCAATACAAGAATATGCAAAACAATAGGAAGTGTTTTGATCCTTCCACCTTGCAACTTCAACTTGAATTTTTTGCATCTGATGATTCTGGCCTTCCTATATTACCCTAATAATACATCACCGCCATCATATTTATCATACTCGCAAAACCACTACCTATGGGGAGGGAAGTAAAAGGATTCACCTGAGTCAAAAAACCATGCCTCATGATATAAATGTTAACTTGAAGAAGAATCCATGTACACATCCACACCTTCATCTGAGGTAATTTTCACCTCTCCATAAGGATCATCATCAGATGCATTTCCTTTCTCAAGAAATTTAGTTCCACAATCTTTTTTTTAGTCACCCTCTTTTTCGCATATCCAGCACACCTTTGTAGTTTTTCCTAGAGAGTTCTATCTCCCTCTAGATTTATACCTCCTACTCAAGGAATTTTTTTTTTTTTTTTTTTTTCTGTTTTGTGACCAACCTCGTATCACCAAGGCATCTCCATTCTGGCTCTCCACACTTTTCTGTCTCATCTTCTCCGATAGCAAGGATTAGATTATTTCATCAAGATCCAAGGTAGTTGTATTGCTACCTATTGCAACAACCATACTATCCAACGAATGTAGTAGAGAAAAAAAAATTGATGTTCTTATATTCCTCTAAAATCTTTATATCAACAGATAAAAACTGGCTTACCACATTATTAAACGTGTTCAGATTCTCTGTGAGTCGGTCTCCATCCTTCATCCTCAAGCTATACAGGTTTTTCCACAGGAACAATTTCTTCAAAAAAAACTTAGATTGGTACAAAGTCCCTAACTTGTCCCACAAATCCTTTACCATAGCTTCCCCTGATACATTTAACAATACATAATCTGAGAGAAAAAATCATATTGTTCTCTTTGCCTTACAAACTAGCTTTACCTAGTCTTTTTCCAACATTCCTATTGGTGTCAAGCCTGGATAATCCTCCTATCGGTCTATGAACAAATCCTCCATCTCTATCTTCCATAACTCAAAACTATGACCATTAAATTTATCGATCTTTATATTTCCATTGTTCAACATATTCTTTCACTTAAATAATCAATCTCTCATATCTCCCATTGAAATGGGTCTACACAAGCCTTAGTAGAAAAGACATCCACTTGAATTCAAAACAACCCTCATTCCAAATGTAGGTTTTAACCGTGTACCGAAATTACCTGCAAACAAATTCTTAAAAATAGAAAAGTAAACAATGCAGAGAAAATACAACAAAATATACATAGATATCTTCCCATGGATCGCAAAACCAAACAACCAAATTTATTTTTCATTATATTCCTTTTAATGTTACAATATATATACACCAATCCATTAACCATGTATTAGAACATAACCATAGTTCCCTTTACTGGATCTACAAAAAAAAATGGGAAGAAAATCATCATGCCCAAAACCATGCACAAAACCATGGGTAGGCCCTCACACCTTTTTATATTTACTATCCAACGTGGTTCTTTTCTCCATTGGAACATGTACATATGCATCACAGGCAAAGACCCTCATATGTGAAAGCGAGAGTTTCTTGTCATTCCATACCTGAAGTGGAGTATTTGTCCTCCAACATTGTTAAAGGTGATATGTTAACTAGGTGACATGCGGTATCCACTACCTCTGCCTAGAATTATTCTCCTAACCCGACACCCCTCAACATGCTTCTTGCCTTTTCCATCAATGCCTTGTTTATTTTTTCTGCAGCTCAAATTTTTTTGAGGTGGGTGTGGAGTATTATTATACCATTCTATACCACACTTCTTACAGAGCTCTTCAAATTCCTTCCCGCAGAACTCTCCACCCTTATCTTTCCTCAACACCTTGATCTTCTTCTCTGTCTAATTTTTCACCATAGCCTTAAATTATTTAAACTTGTCAAAGAATTAAGATTTCTTCTTGAGGAAATATATCCAATTATTCCTTAAGAAGTAATATATAAATGATACATAGTACAAAAACTTACCTAGTTATGGAACTGACACAAGTCCAAACACACCATTGTCCAGAAGCTCTATTATCACTTTTTTCGTCTACATACTAGAGGGGAAAATCACCTAATTCTGCTTCCCATATACACAATGTTTAGAGAAATCGAAATCCAAAGATAAATTATAGATACCTTCTACCATACCAATACCATGCATTTTTATAAGGCTCTCCTCTCCAATTTATCCAAGCCTTTGATGCCATAACATGGTATTTTTCCAGAAACCACTATATTTTACGCTCCACTTTCAATAACCATATAATTGTTGCACCCATCAATAACAGTTCCAACTAGAAGGTTGTATAAATTTCCAATCCAAACTCCCCACATAAATACCAGTGTTCCCTGAGCCATAATCTTGGTATCTTTCACGAACATTATTTGTACACTTGCATCATCCATCTTTCTTACAAAAATCAGTTTTATGGCCAATGTAGGAATAATCAGAACATGAAGAAGTGTTCGAATCCTTCCACTTTGAAATTCAACCTAAATTTTCTGTGTTTAATGATTATGGCTTTCTTGTCATCCCCTAAGAATATATCACCACCATCATATTTATGATACTCGCAAAACCACTCCCTATGGGGAGTGAAGTGAAAGGATGCATCTAAGTCAATCAATCATGCCTCATGATTTACATGTGTACTTGAATAATAAGCCAAGTACACATAACCAAATTCATCCGAGGTAGTTTTCGCTTATGTAGAAGGAGCATCATCAGATCCCTTTACTTTCTTTAGGAGATTTAGATCTACAGTCATTTTTGTAGTTCCCATCTTTTTTGCATTTCCAACACACCTTTACAAGATTTCCTACAGATTTAGATCTCCCTCAATATTTAAACCTCCAACTTGAGGACTTACTTTTTTTTTATGTTCAGGAATGATCCTCGTATAGAAAAGGCATCTCCATTATAGTTATCCATATTTTTCCATCTCATATCCTCTGACAAGAAGGATGAGATTATTTCATCAAACTTCAAGGTATTTGTGTTGCTACCTATTGTAATAACTAGACTATACCACAAATCTAGTAGAGAACACAACAAACTGATGTGCATGTCTTCATCTGAAACTTTTATATCAACATATAAAAACTGACTTGCCACAATATTAAAGTTGTTCAGATGCTCTATCACCGATTCTCCATCCTTCATCCTCAGGTTATACAACTTTATCCATGGGAACATTTTTTTCACCAGAGACTTATATTCGTAAAAATTCCATAAATTTTCCCTCAAATCCTTCATCGTTGCTTAACCTAATAAATTAAATGATACCAAATCTAAGAGACACAATTGTATTGTGCTCTTTGCTTCTGATCTAACTTTGCCTAGTCTTCCATCAAAATTCATGTCGATGTCCTTGTTGTATCTACATAAATCCACTGATCTCCGTCCACCAACAAATCCTCCATCTTGAGCTTCCACAACTCAAAACTATAACCACTAAATTTATCGATATCTATCTTTCCATTGTTCACTATATTCTTTCTCTGCAATAATCAATCTCATAGATCTCCCCCTGAACAAGGTCTACCATAGGCCTGAGAAAAAATCCTCAAGAGTAAATGAGTCCCCTTGAATCCATAACAACTCTAATACCAATTGCACATTTTAACACTGTACAAATATTACGTTTAAAAAAATTCTTGAAAACAAACAAAAAACAATGGCGAGAACATAAAACAAATATACTCAAATATGTTCCCTTGGATCCCAAAATCGGGACTATCACATTAATTTTTCATTATATTCCTTTCAATGTTACAATACATATATATACATGTCAAAGCATGGAAACTTTTAGGGGCTAATATTCGTAGGTGGGCTAATTTTCCATGATTATTCCACAAAAAAGATTCGCTAATTTCCATTTTTTATAAAAATGATTCACCCATAATTTACAATATAAAATTATTTTACCTTAAAAATCACCAAAATTATAGGGAGACTGTATAAAAATGGATTATAAATTTGAATAGATTTACAAATATATCAATAAACATTTTATAGTTTTCATATTAAGGAATATTGAGATTTGCCAATGTTTTTAAACTTCAAGATAATTTTTCATAAATCCCAATCCATTAACCCTCGATTAGAACATAACCATAGTTCCCTTCATAGGATCTACAAATATGCATGGGTATAAAAAAGCCATCCCAAAAACATGTGGAAAACCCATGCAAAAAAACATGGGTAGCTTCACCCACCATCTTTGGGTCTTCCCCCAATCCTTGGTTTCGTGCAACTATTATTGGGTCTACATTAAAAAGAAAAATTCCCAAGGAAATACCCTGAACCCCATGTAGGGGGCCTACAACCCCCCTCCAAACTCCTCGAAAGGGGGGTTGTCACCCCCCCCCCCCCCGCGTGACCCCACCCCGTTGCCATCTGCGCCATGTACAATGTGTGACATTACTCATGGAAATAATATAATACACACCCAACAATCAAAAATTTCCTTGAATTCTCTTTTTTCACACCAACATCACTTTTCTCATGTGTTTCTCCATCTTCACTATCCACATAGTTTTGATATTAGTTAATCCCCAATACATTTATCTTCTTGGATTTCCCTTGCAACATTTTCATAATCCCTATGTTTCTCCATAACCTGCTTAGCATTCAAATGCTCAATATACTTCATATAGCTTTTATATTTTCCTAAAAACCCACTATCCTTGTGTTCATCAATATCTGTGGCATCTTTTGTAAAAGCACCCTCCCCCTCTACCTTGTATTCCATTTATGTGGAACATCAACTCAAATCTTTCTACAAGCTTCCTTTTTATTCTTTTACCTAAATTTTTAAAATTACCAATAATTGTTTTAGGATGTTTGTGAATGATTCCATCCTTTTTAGACTTCAGATGGAGAAATAATAATTGCATATCCAATTCAAAATTTAGTAAAATTAATAATTTTCAAGATTTAAGGAATGGTAGGATTGCAACTTTTTTATCATGTAAGATGGTATGGGGTTGGCATAATAAAAAGCAACAAGGCCCTTAAGTACCTTGATGTTGGTAGTGTTGATTATTGAAATCCTCTTCCAAGGCCCTAGAAAAAATGTACTCTTCACTCAAACAAGAAATAATACCCTTATATTAGGTAAGTTTATCAAAATAGGATGGTGTTAACTGATGTCCCTAGACGATCGATATAGACGAAAATGATAAACTAGAGAAAAATGGTGATACTATTGAGAAGCATCCAAATATTTGTGGAACATTTCTTTTCATTTATGTTTGTCATTTAAAGGTAACTTATTATTTATTCATAATGATTTCTTTCAATTTTTCAATATTTTTTTTGGAAACATGGTTTTGAATATCTCAATTTTAATTAAAAAATATGTTTTGTGTATTTTTAAGTAAACCAAGTTACTGAAATCAAATTTTTCCAAGTGTGAGTAGGCCCTTAAAAAATTATAAGTCCAAATTTTAAGACATTGGTGAAAAATAAAAATGCAAATTACGAAATACAAAAAGTTTTGAACAAACCAAAACCTACAAGGAAAACTATATGAAATCAGTAAGTTGGGAACCTGATGTATAAATGGAGATGCTAAAGGATAAGAGTAGAAAAATTGTCAATAAGTGGATGATAAAAGAAATCTAAATAGTGGGATAATGGATGTTATTGGTTACACGTGATAGATGAAAAGGTTAATTAAAAAGGGACACGATTCAAATTAACTAATACATGTAAAAGCTGAAGAGCTTAGAGGTAAGGACTCATATTCGTTCAAATCTATTATGATATGTTAATATTGATGTAACCTTCGATATTTAAAAAAAAATGTATAGTTTACCTCACTCTTTGTTTTGGCTATAAACACTTGATGTACACTTGAGTCATGTTGAGCTCTTTGTTGTCACCAGTGTGATGTTTACCTATAGTAAAATGTTATGAAACTATCTCAAGAAATATAAGAAAAGATATATCAACCTAGAAATCAACCTATTATAGGGGGAACCTCCTTTAAATTATATAAATGAGAAATTCTTGGATGATACAAATGACAAAACCTCCTTTCTATATATAGGAGTCCATGGGGTCACAATATAATCCTATCCGACCTAAAAATAATAATTTAAGGGCACAAAAATAACAATATGGGATTTTATGGGGCACGGTAATAACAATATGGTGACTACAAGGGGACAAAAATAAAAATAAGGGGGCTTCATTACCAAAAATAAGGGACTACACTAGTAATATAGGGACCGAACATGCCCTTCTCCTTAAAAAAATTGTTGTCCTGAACACTTGAGTAGTCCTGGATGCTTATTTATAAAATTCTCATCTTCCAATGTGGAATCTTTAGTGGGTAAGTTCTTCCACTTGATGAGATTCTCTGAAATTGATTGATTTTGTAGCTATTGAGTTCTTGTTTCCATGACAACTTTAGGTTCCAATATGATTTTTCCTTCCTCATAAAGTTTTGCCAATATTGTTTGAACTAGAGGTTTTTCATCTATAACTTTCTTTAAGCATCAAAACATGAAAAATTGGGTGCACTCAAGAAGATGTAGGAAGCTCCAATTTGTATCCCATAGTACCAATCTTTTGCACCACCTTGTAAGAACCATAATACTTTGTCAATAATTAATTATACTTCTTAGCTTTCTTGAGGGACATTTGTTTGTATGTTTATAGCCATAAAAATATCCAGTCGCCTACATCAAAAATTCTCTCATTGCGATGTTGATTTTCTTGTGCAAAATTTAGGTTATGGAGAATTTGGTGGTTTATGCTTAATGTGATATTCCACTTCTTTAATCTTAGAATTTTCTCTGAAATATGATTTGATGGATGATGGATGATATCCATAAAGTGCCATAAATGGTGTCATTTTTATTGCAGTGTTGAAGGAATTGTTATACCACCATTCAACCAGAGGTAACCACTTGACCCATTCTGTTTGTTTACCAGATACAAAGCAATGAAGATATTCTTCCAAACATTTTTTCACTATGTCAGTTTTCCCATCATGTTGAGGATGATAATATGAGCTATGAGCTAGTTGAGTACCCAAACTATAAAATAATTCCATCCAAAACTTTCCAGTGAGAATGGGATCTTTGTCACTTACAATAATATTTTGGTTTTGTAGCTTTTGAATTGTTTCCATAAATGTAATAGAAATTGTACTCACTTTAAATGGATGAGGTAATGCACAAAAGTGTGCATGCTTGTTAATTCTATCAAATACCACCATGATGACACTCTTTCCTTTGGCCTTAGGTAAACCTATTATAAAATACATTGTAACCTCCTCCCAACATTGACTTGGAATGGATAAAGGTTGTAGCAGATTCAGGATCTTAATTGTCTCAACTTTATTTTGCTGGAAAACGAAACATTCCACCACAAACTTCTGAATATTAGATTTAAGGCCACCCAAAAAAAAAAATCTTCACCTTTTAAAAATCCTGAGTGTCCTCCTAAAAGAGCGGTGTGCAATTCCAAAATAATATTTTGTTTTAGCTAGCAATTATTACAGAGATATAAGGGATATTCATACCATAAGCAATCATTTTTCCAATTAAATATATCAAATGTACTAGGATCTTGCCTCAATTTTTGAATGAGTATCCGCACTTCTTCATCATTCTTTTATTCCTCCATTGCTTCAGTCATCCAATCTATTTGAATAGTAGAAATGGAACAAATCTATCCTTCCCCATCCTCATCCTTTCTTGAGAGTGCATCTGAGAAAACATTTCATTCCCTTTTTTGTATATGATTTCAAAGTCATAACCCAACATATTTGTGACCCATTTTTTCTACTCTTCTGAAGATGGTCTTTGTTCCAAAAAGTATTTAAGATTATCATGATCAGTTTTTTCTTTGAAGTGGATTCACATTAGGAGAGGTCACTAGTTCTTGAGTGCATGTAGTATTGCCAACATTTCATTCTCATAAATATCTTTCTATAAATAATTTTGTTTAATTGGATGACATTCAAAATCAATGGGTCTTCCTTCTTACATTAAAATGACACCAATTCCATTTCGCTGAGGCATCGCATTCTACAATAAAAAAAAATTGCGAATTGTGGCATAGCTAATACCAATGCTTGGCACATTGCCTCTTTAAGATGGTCAAAGGCCCTAGTTTCTTAAGGAGTCCATGACTCTTCAATAATGTTGTTAGAGGTGCTGCTATTCTCCCATAATTCTTAACAAACTTGCAATAATACCCTGTTAACCCTAGAAATCATCGCAACTAGTTTATGGTTGTGGGGAATTTCCATTCCTTAATGGATTTAATTTTGTTAGGGTCTACCTTAACACCCTTCTAAGATACAATATGACCCAGATATTCCACCTCTTGTACTCCAAAGAAACATTTGGAGGTTTTTTCATATAATTATTTCTTTGTCAATATTTTGAGCACCCCGTCAACATGTTGAACATGATCCATCCAAGACTTGATGTAGATTAGTATATCATCCAAAAATATGATCTAGGTATATGTTGGTGGCCACCCACCTTTTCCATTTGTACCCCCACCATCGGTTCTTTCAGTTTTTTAGTTTCAACACAACTTACTATTTTTAGCAATTTTTCGGGTCCTGAACTTCAGGAGCCGTTTTTAGTCCCTAAACATTGTTTTCTTGGAAAAAATGAGAGAAACATGGAAGTTCCCAAGATTTTTCTCTTATTAAAAGTTGTATTCCTTAGATATATCTTTCTAACAAGGTATTGAGCGCATCAAACGAGGATCATATGCAAAAGCTACATCCCTGGGAAGATTGATGTACCAATTTACCCAAAAGGTGCCTATAGTTTTGGCACTTCATCTCATAGGGTTAGGATTTTTTATTTTAGGGTTTTTCATGTTTCTCAACAATAAATAGGCCTTCAATTCTCATTGTAACATAGTTCAGAGGCATGTAGTCGCTACATATATTCTTAGAGATAAGCTACGAGTGCCCTAGCTAGTTTATATCCATTATGTTTGTAAGGATATTTCAACCATTCGTTATTAATGAAATGAAGTTTTTTTTCTGCTCCATCTCTGCGTTTTTTTTAATTTATGTATATTATTATGTTCCTGCATAAATCCAGATCAAAATACTAACACAAATTTTCTAAGGAAGATTTTGAAAATGGAATTCATCAACCCTTGAAATGTAGAAGGTGCATTAGTAAGGTCAAAATGCATGGCCAAAAATTCATAATGGCCCTCATGAGTTCGAAATGTTGTTTTCGAAATCGCTTCAACCTTCATTCTAATTTTATGACATCCTGAACAAAGATCCAACTTGGTAAAATAAATTTCTCCATGTAATTCATCAATCAGAGGAATGGAAAATTTATCTTTAATACTGAGCTTATTGAGCTCCTTGTGATCTGGACACATGCGCCATGATCCATCCTTCTTGTGCACCAATAATACTAGAGCAGAGAAATAACTTTTACTAGGTTGAATTATACTAGCCTCTAGCATTTCTACAATCATACGTTCAAATTCTCTCTTTTGGACATATAGATATATGTAAGGTCTGATGTTGAAGTAACACTTCCTAAAACCAAATTAATAGCATGATCATGATCACGAATAGGTGGGAATCCTTTGGGAGTTTCAGACACCTCAAAATGATTTTCCAAAACTTTTTGGAGATTTGGACAAATAGATGATTTTGATGTTGGAACTTCTAGTGAGCATAACTGTTATATTATGCCTCATTGTTCTTTATTCATAATATTTCTCATGACATTAGATCTCATTATATTTCTTCAATTCCTTGTGATACCTCGTAATTCAACTTCCTTTCATTCCGAAATAAATTTTAAGAAAATTTCTTGAAAATTAAAAGATATCATCTCCAAATTTTGTAACCATTATATTCCTAGTAAAACATCAACACCACCCATTGGAATGGAAAGCATTTGACTATTCAATACATATTCCCACATGGTCAGCTTGATATTATGGCACTTTCTAGTAAAATTTATAATTCCTCCATTTTTAACCATCACTTGACACTCTGGTGCTGGGTATAGGAAGCAATTTAATTCCTTGGCTACCTTACAATGAATAAAATTATTATTTCTACACAAATAAATCAACACTATTACATTTTTCTTCTTGATATGTCCTTCTGTCTTGAGAGTTTGAGGAGTGGTAATTCCTGCCAATGCATTACAGTATATGGAAAAATTCTTTTCTTCTTTATCTAGGGTGGGTTTCTAGTGTATATCCTCTTCTTTTGAGGTTTCTTGTTCATTTTCTTCGTCCTCTTCACAATCTATGTAAAATAATTTCCTCTCAGCACACTTACGACCTTTAGTGTATATTCTATCACAACTGTAGCAAAACCCTTTTTATATTTTTTCTTCTAACTTTTTTGCTGTCAACCTTGTAGGTTGTGGAATTCTAGGAGTAGCAACACTTTCATCTTTATAGTTGTGAGTGGTAGGCTTCCTTTTCACTGTAATTTTGGTTTTAATTTTTCTTTCCAACCTGAATTCCTTCTCGAATGAATCAGGTTCCCAAAGGCGAACCTCATATTGGATGTTATCCTTTAAATTCCATATGAAGACATCAATCATAAGTTCCGTTGGAATATCAATTACCGTTATATTCAATTTTAAGAATTCCTCAATGTGCTCCACCATTGAACCCTTTTGTTTGAGATTTACCAAATGGCTATAGAAGGTGTTCCTCTTTGTATCCTCATATTGTGTTATAATTTCCTTAGTAAAAATTGACCAAGTGACAACTTTTTTACGAGAGAAAATCCATAGATACCATACAAAGTATTTTGTTCTAAATATAAAGTTTCAATGTGTACCTTTTGCATGCTTTTAAAATTATGAAGATCAAAGAATTGCTTCATCTTAGTATCCATGTGATTGGATCCTTGCCATCAAACTTCCTCATATCGATATTTGGAATATGGTAGGTCTTCAATCCAACATTAGAGTCGATGAAATAACAATTAACATTTATTTTATTCTCATCATGAGTTTCCTCTATTACCTTTTCTCCATTAGGAAGCTTTTCTTGTAACAAATTTGCCAAACCTTCCTTCAAGACTTCCATTTATTTCTTCAAATCTTCAATGTTTCCTTCTATACCATCGATATTAGCTTCCAAGAAATTCTTCAAAAAATCTATCTTAGCTTCCATTCCATTCATCTTATCTTCCATGCCTTTCTTCAAACCATCCATTTTAGCTTCAATTTAATTTTTGGTTACTTTTTGCAACAACGACATTTGTTGCACGCGGTCTCGTAATTTTGATATATCATGTTGGACTTCTTCCTCTTCATGTGTCATAGTAGAGTTTTCTGGGGGATTAAGGGGTGTGAAATTCTTTTTGGGAGGCATAATGGAAGACAACACTCATATATATGCTTCAATATGCCTATGGGATCACTTAAAACTGATTTTTCAGACAAAATTTATGAAATTTAAAAAAAATGGTACACATTTTTCTTGCTTTTGAGAAGCTCAATATTGAAACTGATGTATCTTTGTGATTTCAGATACCCAATATTTGAGCTTCAGTCTTATAGTAACCCTCTTAGACTTCTTTCCAATGACATAGGTCAAACCTGATCTGGATTCTTCAAGAAAAAGTTATGCCCAATCTCCCACAATGGCCTAATAATGGACTATTTCAGTAGAGCGAACTTATATGGCATGTATTGTGTCACTATTTCGTCATTTAGCTCTAATTCGATATACAATAAACCGCGGTCTGTGAAATTTTTACAATGTTTTCCAAAATTCGAATCTTATGCTCAGAGAGAAAGTTATGATGATTTTATCAAGGCCAGCTCGTTGAGATGAAATTTGAGAGCCTGCAAAAACCCTAACCTCCTTAGATAATATCTCCAAAAATATAGCGAATGAATATATGAAATATTTACAAGATTTTCCTCAGGATTTTGTCTCGAATGGGGTTTTTTTTAGCCTTAAATGTCATAGAAAAAAATGTATAGCAAAAATTCCTCGATGGCCTATTTGCAGCAACAAAACCCTTTAATCCAAAGCACTGATACCAAATTTTATGAAACTAGCTCACAAAATAGAAGAAAAGATAGATCAATGACTTAGAGGTTAGCCTCTTCGAGGGGGAAACCTTCTTTACATTACATATATTAACCATTCTTGGATTATACAAATGAAAAAGATTCCTTTCTATATATAGGAGTCCATGGGGTCACAATATAATCCTAACCGACCTAACAATATTAATGTAAGGGCACAACAATAACAATATGGGATTTTATGGGACACAATAATAACAATATGGGGACTATAGGGGTACAACGATAACAATAAGGGACTACAATAGTAATATAGGGACCTAACATAAACATAGACGTCAGAGGAGAAATGTAATTAAAATACTCATTAACATGACACGTAGAATGTTGAGAAAGAAAACAGTGGGTGGTGACATGCAATAATATTTTATTCATTTGAAACAAAAATTTTACACCAATATCAGGTAATTTCCACTCGTATATAAGGTCATGCTTGCATCCATCACAATTCCTGAATAGGTTGGATCCATGCATAAATATTATTTGAACTTAATTGGATATGAATAAAGGTTGTTTCTAGATATTTTCTGCAGTAGAACCAACATAAATATAAAAGGGAGAAAGGTCAAAGAGATTAAGAACTAGCTTCCATGGATGAATCAATTAATATAAGAAAATAATAGTGTTGGGCCTAAGAACCAACACCTTTTTGACGCACTGTTACTTTATTTTTATCACATATACTTCATAAAAGCCTTCATAACCAACCTATGCATCATTTTATTACATTTCACATAAACATGGTAATTCAATATACAAAGGAATAAAGAGATAATAAGTCCAATATTTCTATGGTCTATGCAATTTTTATAAACTAATGTGTAAACACTACAAAAAATAACAATTTCCACAGTGCCTATGAAAATTTTGAGTTGAATCCAAGGTGAGTGTGGTTCCTCACATAGTGAGGTCGAATTAAGCATATGAATAGGTGGTAGAAAGTCTTAAAATGGTATTCCAGCTATTTATCATGAAAAAAATTGTATTGGATGACCGTTATAGCTTGGTCAAACCTCCATTCAAACTATTTTGTGCCATGAAGAACATATTTATACTACATTAGGATTGTTACTTTGCGATGGAACCGACTTCAAGTGAGCAAGTTTCCTTCTTTAGATCCAACAAGCTAAGGAATAACACGAGGATGATTATGTTTCCATACACGTATTCATGTGGATGTGTGAGGTCATTAGCGAACCATAGGAAATAAATTTCAAATTGTAATTGGACATCTGATCATTTTCCATCTTTTTTTTATTTGTAGTGACATCATTTTGTGTTAGTTATTTTTGAAATACATTGTGAATTGACTCGCTAACAAGAAAAATATATAGAGAGTGATGTAATAGAATTATGAATAGTCATGTATGCATAATTATTTCTAGTTAAATATCAAACATTTCCCTTTTATTTCTATTGAGTATTGATGAGTAACAAGTGACAGTCATAGTAAATTTCTTTGCATTTTCTCAAGGTTGTACAATCGCTAACTTTTCCTTATGGAATGCAAGATTCTTGTAGCATAAACTTTTCATTCTTTCTTAGTTTTAATCTATTTTAATCTATTTTAATATATTTCATTTCATGTTATTTGATATTATTTAATAGAATAAGATTTTTCTACTTTAATAAATTAATCTTTCATTTCTTGTCATTCATATAATAGAATTATTTTTTCAAGTACCATGATCAAATTCTAAGCTCCTAGCACATATTGTGTCATGCAATTTCCAAGTTTACTTACCTAGTTTGATGATTTAATGTAATGTAATTTAAGGTCCATAATTAAAGTAATTAAGGCTCATTTTGTCACATTTCACATAAACATGGTAATTCAAAATACAAAGGCATAAAGAGATAATAAGTCAAATATTTCTATGGTTCTATGCATTTTTTATAAACTAATGTGTAAACACTACCAAAAAAAAATAACAATTTCCACAACGCCTATGAAATTTTGGAATTGAATCCAAGGTGAGTATGGTTCCTCACATAGTGAGGTCGAATTAAGCATATGAATAGGTGGTAGAAAGTTTTAAAATGGTATTCCACATATTTAGTATGAAAAAAATGGCATTGGATAACTGCGATAGCTTGGTCAAAACTCAATTCAAACTATTGTGTGCCATTAAGAGCATAGTCAGACTACATTAGGACTGCTACCTTGTGGTGGAACCGACTTCAAGTGAGCAAGTTTCCTTCTTTAGATCCAACAAGCTAATGAATAACACGAGGGTGATTATGGTTCCATACACGTCTTCATGTGGATGTGTTAGATCATTAGCGAACCA
The DNA here is from genome assembly GCA_034641835.2 of Pinus albicaulis. Taxonomy (NCBI): domain Eukaryota; kingdom Viridiplantae; phylum Streptophyta; class Pinopsida; order Pinales; family Pinaceae; genus Pinus; species Pinus albicaulis. Next base: position 726,020,454 of record CM076577.1, on the reverse strand, counting down.
TAGAAAATAAATTTCAAATTGTAATTGGACACCTGATCATCTTCCATCTTTTTTATTTGTAGTAACATCATTTTGTGTTATTTAATTTTTAAATACATTGGAAATTGACACGCTAACAAGAAAAATATATAGAGAGCGATGTAATAGAATTATGAGTAGTCATGTATGCATAATTATTTCTAGCTAAATATCAAACATTTCCCTTTTATTTCCATTGAGTATTGATGAGTAACATGTGATAGTCATAGTAAAGTTCTTTGCATTTTCTTAAGCTTATACAATCTCTAGGAACTTTTCCCTATAGAATGTGAGACTCTTGTAGCATAAACTTTTCATTCTTGCTTAGTTTTAATCTATTTTAATATATCTAGTTGCTTTGTTCTGTGCATCTGAAAATAGGTCTTGCATTTGTAGTAGCATTCTTTCTAGTAAAATTTTCTATAATAGGATTCGTGAAGCATTTTTAGGTAGAGTTCATACACTTCTTGCAAATCAGATCTTTACCTTCATAAAATAGTTTTTTTTCATTATCTTTCTTAGAGTAATTTCAAATTCTTAGATTACATTTTGATAATTAATTTAGAAGATCCGTTTTGAATGTTCATCAAAGGAAAAAATTTCTTATTTTCAATAGGTAAAACTTCAATGATTTTATAGAATTTTCATGCTTTCCTAGGAGTAAATGCATTTAATTTCATAGTTAAAATGTCAATGCTTTCCTAGAATTAGTTCTCTTCCTTAAAAATTTAGATTTACTTGCTTTCATAAAATAGGTTTTTAATTCTTTCATAGATTAAATTCTTTCAATGGGGTGGGTAGAAAGTGGTTGAAGGAAAAAATTAAATAAAAGGGAAAACCTCTGAAAGAAGTTGAAACCAACGTCATAAATTCCTAACGATATAGCTGGTATAGTAGACATCAAATGCAAGAAAAAAATATAGCTAACCAAAATGATAGAATACATACAGAAAACAAAATAATGATTTAAAATATAGAATGTTTTCACATAATGTATTAAACATCCTTAGAAGAAATGTGAAGTCTACAACCAAATTGAATGGCTTAGCAATCCAAAGAAACAAGTATTACAATTCTACATTAGATTCAACTTGGGATTTGTTTTGAGTATTCCAAAATGGATCGAAATCTACAAATGCAATGACAATATGATCGTTAGAGTAGCTAAATGAGCTATATTAAATTTATTCTACAATTTGCTAGTTTTACGTAATATTCCGAAATTAGCATGCAACTAACTGGAATATTCATTTTTTTTTCTTTTGTCTTTTAGATAGATGAATAAGTGGGTAGGGAGTCCCATAAATCTCTTTAGTAGGAATAAAATCCCTCTTAATGTGAAAATGGATCATCATGATAGCTAGATAAAGCACCTCCATGTGTCAACGGGAGAAAAAGCATGTGGAAAAGGTCAATGTTAACCAAATCAACAACGTTGGTATAGAGAGAGTGGTTCATCAATGTGAAACAACCCAGAGTTAATGGGATATAGTCTCCATGAGAGTAGTGTCTTTAATGAGTGGGACCCAAGGTGAGAAGGCTCACAAGGCATATAAGGAAGGGAAAGGCAGCCATAAAAGGCATGTTAGATGATTATTGATTTTGATCTTTTTAGATCTGGATTTGTGAGGTGACATTTCTATGCATGCTTTTGTTGTTTAGCAAGGTATGTTGTATTGTTTAGTACAAGTGTGTTCCCGAGCAGGAATCCCACAGTCATCCTCTAGGGACTTCGATTGCCTACTCAAGAGAGATTATTGAGTTGTATATTCCACATCCAGGTATCAGGCCAAGCTTCAGTCTTAAGCTACAGTGCAGTATCTATTTAGAATTGTGTTGTGTTGCAGGGTGTTGCAGTGGAGGTTTGAGAGGGTCACTTTCAGTGTTGTATTTTCAGTGGAGGGGAATCATTTCCTTTGGGAGGCTAGTAAGGAAGACCCTGGAGCTTCATTTCATATTTTGGCACCAGGCCAATATATTCCCACCTCCTACAATGCAGTTCCATCATCAAACAACGTTATTTCATTAGGCATCTATAGGGGAGGTTTTAGCGCTTCAATTGGAGGGTTAGATCTTAAGTGTTGGGATCAACATTTCACTTGGAGGATCTATTGGAGAAGATATATATATTTCATATTAGTTTCAACCACCTCCATCCAGTTATTCATTTGCAGCGACAATTCATCCCTAGGGCTGCACTCCGACATTTTTGTATTTTGGGTATTTCTAGAAATCGTTTCTGGGTTCTCTTGGAAATGTGTTTGGGAGCCTAGATCTTCACTCCTAGAATTATTTGAGCTATATAATAGCAGATATATATTTTTATATCTTTATTTAACAGCTTATGCCCTAAAACTATGTTGTGTTTGGCTCATGGCATTTGTATAGCAGCTATAGTTCATGTATTTGCACATTTGTTTAGTGGAGGCTTGTATTAAATTTCTTGAGTGACAAGATCCTCAAGATCTTGTGCCCTTATTTGCTAATATGTTTAATAATATGGTTGTAAATTTGTCTCATGTAATGGTGTATTGATGTATTGACTGCTATTTTCCATGTTTATGTGGTATATTTCTACTTTTCCCATTTTGGAATATTACAGTGGTATCAGAGCATAATTTTGGCTCAGCTTGTGAGTTTCAACTAATATGCTATAAGAAGAAGAAGAAAAAGAAGAAGAGATCAAAAATTATGGAAGGAATGATCTTTTCCTCATTTCTTTCCAGATCTATGAAGAATCTCTCCAAGGAGGTTAAGAAAATGAGAGAGGAGAGATGGAGTGAGACCTATAGAGGGTTTCAAGATGAGGAAGGTCCATGAACTTCCTATCAGCAGAAGAAAGAATCGGTATTGCATAGAGTTCCAAATAAATATACTATGCCCTTTTCTTTTGAATAAGAAGATGAAAGGCATGGATATGGAGGAAACTTAGATCATGAGATTCTGAGTGATTATCTTGCAGAGTAAAATTCTGAATCAAAGGCTTTCAAGGAGAATCTAACACTCCCATAGTATATTCAGCTCAAAGAAGAAAGGAGATCTTGTAGAAATAGGAGAATAAAACACAATAGATTTCTATTGTCTACATTTGATGGGTCATACACTTTCACAATGAGGGCTTGGAGCAGAAAGTTAGATGCATTCTTCCTTCTACATCCAGTAGTATAAAGAGAAGTTATTGAGATTGCAGTGTTGTACCTTGAGGGTGAAGCCAACATTTCGTGGATCAGCCATTTGAAACATGCAAGAGTGACTGCTTATGCATATTTTACTCAAAGGCTGATCAAGAAGTTTGACAGAAGAAAACTAGAAGAAGAACAATTTCCACCACCACTTGTTGTAGGAGTACTTGCATCAGGAAAAGGAACACTTGCACCTTTGCACAGTGGTTTTGATCTCTTGACATTTAGAGCCCCATGCATTATTCAGGAGATGCATGAGGAGGAGGATACTTGTACCAGCGCTGGTGCATCAGTAGAGGAGTAGCCATCATCACTAGTAGTTGGGGAAGCCATCACACCGGAGGAAGGAACCCTTGTAGTAGTACAAGATGTTCCCAATCTTTACCAAGGTATGCAATTATTTCCACTTCCTATTATTTCATCACATCATATGGAGGATTGTGGTAACATACCATCAAGGAAAATGTATGAACTAGGGTAAAAACGCGTTTTTGATTTGGAGCAGTAGACTATTACTGCGCAGAGGACCCTTGACTGGTTCAAGGAGGAGATATATAGTCACCTTGGTTACTCATTGTTGAGCTGAACACAACACTTTAGGTTTGAGTGTAGAGTTTTGGAGGATAGGATGAGAATTATCCTAGTCAATCCAATGCATAACTACATGTTCAACATTGTGCATGATCATGAGACAACAGATGCACCATCATGGAGATCAACAACATTTTCATTGAGTAGCAGTGATGAGTTAGGGGCCCAACTATTATTGGGACATTCTGATGACCAATACACTTGTGTAGGAGTGGATAGGTAGATGGTTGATAGAAGACATCTTATGATGGATAACATATCCCATTATTATGATGGATCCTGCTTGATAAGCACTTCACAGCTCAATGATAAGTTTTTTCCTACATCATATTTGGATCCTTATGGGTTCAACTTGGTCATTGATGAGTGGCCTTCATGTGGAGATCTCCAGGAGGTTGTACTTCAACATCCCATGATGTACAAAGATAGAAACTAGATTTGGGATGATGGTATTCTCCATTGGAGGAGTAACAAAGTGGAGCATGGTAGGAGACACCCACATTTGGATGAATGGGTGTGGATGGTGAGGAAGGGGTTGGTGAACCACTTTCATATCTATGAAAAAGGGCAGTAGGAGGCATGGTTTCACTTGCTACTATTGAAAGGGTTTGATCATCATGTAGCATATCCTATTTAAAAGGGTGTGTTAATGGTTGGGACATGGCATGACACTTTCATCATGTGGCAGCAATGAGTTTGGGTGTATTGGGGTGATGTGATATCTTTCATATCGGTCATCATGTTGTTACTCCATGGTTTATATGGTGATCTTGTGAAGAGGCAACAAGATTTGTTGTTGCTTTGGATACTCTTGGGAGAGTATGGGTTGATTTTCTCCCATACTTTGCATGATGTTGCAGGAGTATATGGTGGCATAATCATGGTGAAAAGGGGCTACTCCTTAGCTTTCAAGGATCAGGAGGTAATTCCACTTTGGAACGGATCTCCCATATATAGCAACATTATTGTATATGACTTTGGAATTTGGCAAGTCAAAGAATGGGGCTATGACATGACAATAGCATTTTTACAAAGGCCAACAACGCCATCACTTGGGAGCTTGGGTTTGTTGATGGAGTGTTCCCAGGATCACTTCACATATGATGCACCTGATGGACAAGTAAGAGATGAGAGTGTTGGAGTAATATATGGAGACATATATTACTATGATATGATATTCTTGACTTGGATCTCCAAGCATAAGAAGAAGGCTTTGCATGCAGCACATGGCTCATTCCTTTCCATTAACTAAGGTCTTATGGAGACATACCAGACCAATATGGAGAGATCATCCATGGATCTCATTATCATCATACTCTTAGTACATGGTAAGAGTTGTGTTTTTGCACTTATTGATCATCTAACATAGTATCTACATTCTCTTGCCATTTATATACAGTGTATTTCTCCACAAGAGGGTAAGCCTCTATTTGGGCTTCATGGTCATTTTTGGACCAACATCAATGATAGGGATAGCCAGCCCTTGTATGGCTATCCCACAAGGTTGTGCTATTCTTTTTATGCTCAATTGATACACAATTCCATTTACTATTTTCTAGTAGATGAGATAACATGCACAACTAGAAAATTGTTGGGAGAGAACTTTCCATATTATGTTTTGAAACAACAGTTAGAAAAACTACGTTGTAACCACTTGGGATACTTTTGGTACCATTCAACATTACACATAGCCTTCAACATATTTCTCATTTGGATTCCATATGGTGATGATGTTTTATTGACTTTATATGGTATGTTTTGGGCAAGAACCAAAGAGTGGGTCTTTGAGGATCCAATTGCATTTTTGCTTCATGAGGGAAATATTATGCAGTCCAAATTCAACAGCAGCTCTACACTTATCATAATTGGATAGAGAGACAGTGTGGGGTGGAAAATTTGGTCCATCATGTCTAGCTATGCAGCCCACCTACATTGCAGGAACCAAAGGTGGAGGACTTTATCCATGAGCTACCATTTTGGAGGGTGACTCGTTTTGTGTGGATGATAGCTTGGGGATGGGAGTTTCACATGGGAATGATGGTTCACAATATTTTTCAGATTCCATGCCTCAAGAAGGTATCTAGACATCATATAGCTACTTCCATAGGTATCCCAATACTTCTTGATGAGAGCCATTTGGATTTTTCACCAAAGGTTAGCTCATATATTTGGGAGGAGCAACTTGGAGACATATTGATGAGAACACATATTGTTCATTGGAGAAGCTTATCATATGAGGATGCTACAAGAGGAGAAGAGAAGGCTCTTCAATTCTATCCTTGAAATTGCTTGAGGACAAGGAACATTTGGGAGGGGAGGACAGTAATATTCATAAATTAGCATGCAGCTAATTGGAATATTCATTTTTTATTTTGTCTTTTAGATAGATGAATAAATGGGTAGGGAGGCCCATAAATATCTTTAGTTGGAATAAAATCCTTCTTAATGTGAAAAGGGATCATCATGATAGTTTATTAAAGCACCTTCATGTGTGAAAAGGGGAAAAATCATGTGGGGAAGGTCAATGTTGACCAAATCAGCAACGTTGGTATAGAGAGAGTGGTTCACCAATATGAAACAGTGTAGAGGTAATGGGAGATAGTCTCCATGAGAGTAGTGTCTTTAATGAGTGGGAACCAAGGTGAGAAGGCTCACAAGGCATATAATAAAGGGCAAGGCTTCCATAAAAGGCATGTTAGATGGTTATTGATTTTGATATTTTTAGGTATGGATTTGTTAGGTGAAATTTCTATACATGCTTTTGCTGTTTAGCAGGGTCTACTGTACTGTTTAGTATAAGGGAATTCCCGAGAGGGAATCCCACACTCATCCTCGGGGGACTTTGAGTTCGTAATCATAAGATATTATTGAGTATTATAGTCCACATCCAAGTATTGGTCCAAGCTTCGGTCTTCAGCTACAGTGCAGTATCTGTTTAGAGTTGTTTTTTGTTGCAGGGTGTTGCAGTGGAGGTTTAAGAGGGTCACTTTCAGTGTTTTATTTTTCAGTGGAGTGTCATCCTTTCCATTGGGAGTCCAACAAGGAGGATCCTATAGCTTCATTACATATTTTGGCACCAGGCTAATCTATTCCCACCTCCTAAAACACAGTTCCATCATCAAACTACGTTCTTTCATTGGGCATCCGTAGGGTAGGTTTCAGTGCTTCAGTTGGAGGGTTAGACCTTCAGTGTTGGGATCAACCTTTCACTTGGAGGATCTATTGGAGGATATCTATACATTTCATATCAGTTTCAGTCACCTCCATCCATTTATTCAATTGTAGTTGTAATTCAGCCCTAGGGCTACATTCTGGCATTTTTGTATTTTGGGTATTTCCGGAAATCCTTTATGGGTTCTCTTGGAAATGTGTTTGGGAGGCTAGATCTTCACTCATGGCATTATCTGAGCCATATAACTACAAATATATATATTTTTATATCTTACTATAGTATTTTATGTCCTAAAACTGCGCTGAATTTGGCTCATGGAATTTGTATAACAGGTATAGTTCATGTATTGGCATATTTTCTTAGTGGAGGCTTGTATTGTATTGCTTGAGTGACTAGATCCTCAAGATATTGTGCCCTTACTTTCTGATATGTTTAATAATATGGTTGTACATTTTTCTCATGTAATGGTGTATTAATATATTCACTGCTATTTTCCATGTTTATGTGTTATATTGTTGCTTTTCCCATTTTGGAATATTACATTTTAGTCATCATTAATTCCTTCCTAGTTTAACTCTTTTCTAGTTCAATTCATTTTTAGCTTCATATATTTCTTCACAACAATTATCCACACGCCATTGTAAAAATAACACCATGCTCCATATATAGTTTTGTCCCAGGAAAAATAAATACCAAAATATTGAAGAACATTCAGAAGAAATGTTTCTAGGTATTTTTCACCTCAATAGATCATTAAAAATTGTGTTTTTTTCATATTTTGAGCATACCCATAATTTTATGGAGAATACCCATTAGTATTGGAGAGTACCCATTAGTATTCAAGAAAAAAAATTAATTTACATGGTAAACCGAAAACATGGAAATTTTGGTGGAAAACTCAAAGACAAATGTATTTTGTAAGCATTACAAACACTAAGACAATTAACAGTAGAATTCCTTCCAATGGGATGAAAAATAAATTTAATGTCTCCAAAGAATTCACTGTAGAAAAATGAAAAAACAAAAAAAAAATATTGTTGATCAATGAACATGTTCTAGGCAACTGCCAACAATGTTGAACAATACTGAAAGAATAAAAATGAGATTATTAAGAGGAGTGAGAGTAGCCATGATCATTAGCTATCAATAGGAAATGGTTGAATAATAACTTTTAATATAAACAATGCACTTTTTTGATTCTATGTTTGACTTGATATCACAAATACGAGCATAAAATTACAGTTACATGTTTTTTAAGTAAAAAAACCATGTCAAATACAATGTCAAATTCATCCATACAATGGATGAATGTTAAGTACAATACATGATGGGTATGATATATTATAAGAGAAATATATGGGGGAGTACCGACACCATCCACCTGGCAAGGGAATGAGGTGACAACATGTTAACTTCACAAATACATCAAAAGAGTGAACAAATTAGCTAATGAGTTAGCATGATTATGTATGGTGATGATGTTGACTAGTAAATTTAAGTATGAAGAATTCACTTATTATATTCTATCTTTTACTTTATTTCACAAGTAAAAGAATAAAATTACAATTACATGTTTTTAAAGTAAACAACCATGTCAAATACAATTGTAAATTACTTCCCGTGGTTGATGAACATTTATCACAATCCAATATGGTTATGAGCAGTCAGAAGAAAAATATATGGGGGAGTAGTGGCACGCTCCACCTAATAAGGGAATGAGGTGTAAATGTGTGCAATCCACACAAGCACTGAAACAGTGAACAAAGCAGGTCATGAGTTAGCATGATTCTATATGATGATGATGCTTCCCTCCATATAGAATTATTATGCATGAGGGAGATCTGATGGTAGAGCACTTGTGAGGGAAACAAGGCACATAATTTTAAAAACTACATTGTAGGGAAATGGGAAACATGAAACAGATGGCCTCTTTAGAAAATCATGTTCTTACACACCTATGCTTCACTTGAATTTTGTGGAAAAATCTAATTTTAAAATATAATTCTTTTGAGTTTGATATATTGTTTCTTAATCATATTTGTAAAGCCTAGGCCACATTTATTATGTTGTAGTGACATATTAGTCTTTGTAGTAGCCCCACCCCACATTTACCTAATTTCATCAATGTACCAGGTAAACATGAGACAAAGAGTTACTATGGCATGACCCGACCTCCAAACCTAAGTTATGGAAGTGGGGCCAAAAACTGAGACTTATTGACCTAAAAATGACACCCTATAGGGCCTAAAAGACACTCTGGGGCCAAAGAACCATCCCAGGTGACCTAAACCTGAGCTACATTGTTTTTCAGTGACCTAGACTCCTAACCACATGCAGAATCCTGCATGAGTGCAGTTGTGACCCTCTAACCGCATGCAAAAGCCTACTTGAGTGTGGTTGTGACCCAAAATACTAATTTCAATGTGTGTGGTCCCAAGATATCAACCACAATTCTAGGAAAACTTCTAAACCACTACCTTGAACTTCGTGATATTTTCCAGAATGATAAATGAATTGAGCATAATGCTAATAATACAAAAATAGATCAAGGACTTGCCTTAATGAGGCCTACCCATGACAGTAATTTCGTCAAACATATGGTGAACATGTAATCTGTAGGTCATGAATGCATATATGAAGATAGGAGTCTAAAACTTATTTGAGAATCACCAAGAAGGTCTAATTTTGTCTCATAATAGCTTCCATAACATTTGTTATCCCATGCATTCATTAACCATCGAATACATATCAAATCATCATCAAGACATAACTAAAGTACATTGAAAATGCATGATTATAACAAGCACATAATCAAATTATTAACCATGATTTAACAACCATCAAATAACCATAATAATAAGCAAAAATGATCATATGATAAAATAGGAAAATAACTCTTATTAATTGATGTAAAAGATAACCAAGCTAGGAACTTCCATGTACCACCTAGCCATAAATTTGGTTGAAACAAACAGTTATTCCAACCAATCACCCGCATGCCATATTCAAAGCTTGAACGTGGGATCTCATGACATAAAAAACCTATTCTTCCTGAATATTAAACCACCTCCACCCTCGGGCTATAATGATCTAGCCAAAATTTCTCAAGAGATCACAATTCCCAAAACAAGCTTGGATGCCTCAAAGTTTCTTCACCAATACCTTGAGGAATTTTCCTATATTCACCCACTTGTTGAGGGCTTCCTAGAGATTAAACAACCTCCACCCCAAACCCTTAGGAATTTCCTGAGACAACCTCACCCAGTTGAAAAACCTTCTGTTAATCCAACGATCAACTGAGAGAAGAATCCCATCACACAATGGCTATCCGAAAATGGCAAGGAAAGGGTGAAACAATTTTCAAACCCATAAAAATTCATGCCAATGACAACAAATGAACCAAATAAACCAATGAATGTACCATGCATTCACACATCAGCTAGGAAATCACACATGAAACATGTTACCTACAAAATCCTCCTGTTGAAGCTACTTAATCGAACCTTCCTCACTTAACCTTTTCTTCCCTTGTCCTTCCTTTACCTTCATTTTCTTGCTTTATCCAATACTATAGTGGTCCAAGAATTCTCTAAGTGTGAAATAGTATGAGAGAATAGAAAGAGATCCAAAACTAAATTGAAAAAAGTTGTGAACTAAGCCTCATAAGACTTTTTATTATTGAGGCCTCTATTTTCTTCATTTTCTTCTATTTTCCTTCAATTTCCTCTCATGAAAATATGTGATCTTTCATCTCCATTTTCCCTATTTTCCTTTTTTTTCATAAATAAACTCCAATTAATTCCTCTTTTCCTTTTTGAGTTCCTTTTTTAATTTTCTTAGCCATAGTAAACTAAAAGTGACATCCACCAGGATGTTTTCCCAACATTCAAATTGTAATATGTGTCCCATGACATTGTTATTATTTTTCCTTTATTAAATTTATTACATGAATTTTAACCTGGGGTTTCTACAAACCCTTCCCCTTAGGGGAACATCGTCCTCGGCGTGCAATGGAAGCTATGACTGGTGAAGCCACCGAAAACCAAAACATATTGACTATGGATATTTATAAGTTAGCTCAATGCATTATTTTCAATAAACAACCAGATGAAAAGAAAAACCAACATAACAAAAATGAAAACATAACAACCATACCACTCATTGGAGCATGATAACACATCTCATTGTGGTATTTATAATAACAATCATACATAGATATATACATATAGGAAAACTCCTTTGCCTCGATTGACAAGCAATGAAGGATACATATCCTGCATCTGATCAACCATCTCCCATGTAGCTTCATTGGGTACATATTTCCCCCACTGCAATTTAACTTGATCAATTTCTTGGTTCTATAGAATGAGTTGTTTCTGCAACAATATGCACTAAGGTTCCAACTAGAATTCTCTTTCTGGATCAACCTCTAATAAAAATGATTCAATCAAATTATCCATATTCTTCACATATATTTAAACTAATTGAACTTGGAAAACAACATTGAATTTCATTTTTGGCAACAGTGCAAGTCTGTAGGCCACTGGTAAAATCCTCTCAAGTATTTAAAAAGGCCCGCAATACCAAGGTTCTAACTTAGCACATGATCGATTCCTCAAGGAGGCCTTCTTGGGATTGATGCGCAATAACACATGCTCCCAAACCGGAAACTCATTCAATCCCTGTGTTGATCCGCATAAATATTATACATACAACATGCTTCCTTTATATTCCTCTTGATAACATGCATTTCCTGTTCCATATCTCCCAACATGTCTGGTCCAATCAATGCCTTATTCACTGGATCATTCCAGCTCTACGGAGTATTACAACTCTGCCCATGAAGTGCCTCAAACAAAATCATCATCAAGGACTCTTAATTTCGATTATTGTAAGTAAACTATGCCAGCTGACGATACTCTTCCCACTTCCTATGTTGGTGCATAACATACATCCTTAGAATTTCCGCCAGAATCTTGTTGACCCTCTCTATCTATCCATCTGTCTGTAGATTATAAGTTGTACTAAAAGAAAACTTTGTAGCTAATCCTACAAACAATTATTTCCAAAACCTGGAAGTGAACTTAGAATATTTTTCGATACAATATTCTTATAAATACCATGCAATCTCACTATCTCCTTGATGAACACTTGAGCTACCTTACTAGCTGAATTAGTAGACCTAACTAGAATGAACTGAGCTAGCATGGTCAACCTGTCAACCAAAAAAATGATGGAATCATGTTGTCTACATGTCCTCGGAAAACCTGTGATGAAATCCATGGAAACTACCTCCCATTTCCAGTCAAGAATCAGAACCAGTCACAATAAACCACATAGATGTTTGCACTCTTCTTTTATCTGTTGACAATCGAAACACCTTGCGACAAACTCAGTTATATATTTCTTTAGATTCGGCCAATAGTAGAACTTCTTCACAACCATGAGAGTCTTCTAGTATACTATATGACCTAAATGTGGATTGACATTAAATTCCCTCAAGGTAATCTTCTTGATCTTATCATTTTTCGAAACATAAATCACGTCCTTCAATATCACCAAACCATATGTCGTGAAGTTATAATCCACATCTTCATCAATTCTACCCTATTGTTGTAACCCGTGATTAAGATGGTAATACATGTCATCCTATTTTCCTACGTATAAGATATGATCATGTAAATATGTCCCATATTAGCTCATAGCTGTAATGTGATTTACCTGCACTATATGGTGAAGAGCACCGACAACCCTGTTCTCTTTAACCTTAGTGTACCTGATCTTGAAGCCAAACGCACTGAGCGTAGCCAACCATATACCTCTCCTAATATTCACATTATGTTATTCAAACAAGGTTCTTAGCCTATTTTGATGACTCATAAATATGAATCGTATTCCAAGAAGGTAATCTCTCTGCATCTTCAATGCATGAATGATCACTACCAATTGAATATCATGAGTCACATAATTCCTCTCGTGCTCATTCAATTTCCTTGGGTCGTAGCATACCACCTATCCCTATTGCATCATGACTCCACCAAGTCATCTCTTGCAAGAATATTTAAACATCATGAACCCTTTAACTAGATCTGCAATATTTAGAACTAAGGCATTTCTAGGAAACTTCTTCAACTTCTCCAAACTAGTTGCACATTCCTCTGTCCATTCAAATTTATTTCCTTTCCTCTGCATTGATGTAATAGGATAGGAAATATATGAAAATTTCCTGATGAACCACCTCTAATACCTATTAATCCCATGAATGATCTAAGTTAATCCACATTCCTATCAGTTTCCCATTCCATGATAACTCTAATATTCTCTGAATCCACTTCTATGCCTTCCTTGGAAACAACATGTCCTAACTAATGAAATTTTGTCTAAAAGAAACAACACTTGCAAATCTTGTCATAATATTATTTCTCTCTCAATAGTATTAATAATTTTGTTACATATTTTTCATTCTCTTCCTCATTATTATAATATATCAATATATCAAAAATATCATTAATGAATATTATCACAAACTTGTTTAGATAAGGATGCAACACACTATTCAGCAAACACATGCAATTAGTGCTAGAAAATTATATATTACAAAGCAATGGAACACATAAAATATGCGCAAACGAAAAAAAACATAAATAAAATGTAAAACAAGAGAGGCACAGATATATTTTGATCACCCAACTTGGGCTATGTCCATGGAAAAAAACAATCCTTACTTTATATTATCCAGCAAAATGAAGAGAAACAACCTACAAAAGATATGTTGTAATATCCTGTACTCTCTTACACAGTCCCCGTTGTTATTTCTCTCTCAGATTATACACCCAATACACATCCGCATTACAATGCCCTCATAAAATGGAGGGATTTCCTTCTAGGGAAAAAATTCCTAAATTAAACATAACTTCTACTGTCATATCATCCGCCTAATGAATGGCCCAGATTGGCTACAAAATCACAATATTTTACAAGGCAATTTTACGAAACACCTCATGAGGGGGGGATCGAAAAGGTCATCGTCGCCCCCCCCTAGACCCCTGTGACGATGATAAAATGACGAGCAGTGTTTCCACCCTATTAAGAACAAGGTTCCAATTTAGAGATACATCTAAATAAATAATATAAGGCTCCACACCCAAAAATTAGTTGAAGCATTAGTAAAACCAAAAGGATCCACAACCAAATCATAATTACCATACCTTTTCCATAAATAACTCTGGTAAATTTCATGTTATTTGATGCATACCTAATGATACCATGATCCCAAATCAATCTTTGAGGAAACTGGTGCTCCCTTCAACTAATCAAAAAAATAATCCTCAGCAACAGATACCTGTTATTTATCATCACCTTGTTCAACTACATTTAATCCATGAAAAATCTAAGAGCGTCATCCTTATTCTTCAAAAAGAAAATGGGTGCACCCCAAGGTGACACACTTAGCCTAATGTATCCATTTTCAAGAATTTCCTCAACTGAAACATCAATTCCACTATCTCTGGAGTGCACATCCTCTAAGGTGCATTTTATGTTGGTGTCGCTCTTGGTACCAGCTCAATAGAGAAATCCACTTCCCTATTAGACAAGAACTATGAAATATCTGCTAGAAATACATCCTAAAATTGTTGTAAAACCATATACCTCTTCAAGACTTCTCCATCCTCAACATCCTTACCTTTATCACTGGATACATGCACTACAAAAAACACACACCTTTTCCCGCAACTACACTTTTATTGCATAATTCTAACCATTCTCACTAATGTAGGCTTCTTCTTCCCATGTAAGATTCTATTCTCTCCATCATTGTCCAAGCACTCAATATCCTTCTCATCACAATCCACCTTATTCTTGTGAAGGTGCAACTAGTCCATACCCAGAATTATATTGTATGCTCCCAACATAAGCAAATTTATATGTCTTGATGTAGGCATGCCATTCAGCTCAAATGCACAAGCTCTTACCTAATGATGAACTATTTTCTTAGTACTTGTAGCCAACTGCACCAACCAATATTTTACATGCACTTCTTTTCTCAAACCACACTTATCCACCAGATCAGTATTAACATAACTATGACTATATCCAAGGTCACTAAAAATGGAAACCAGTCAATCGCAGAGCCTATATTCCATTTCGATAAAAGATGTTTGATGATCCACTTTTCTATTTTCCAATCGTGCATAAATTCGAGGAATACTTTGTCCCACATCCCCAATTTTTTGGTCCTCCTGAATATTGTAGATATGAGGTCTACCGCCTTGATAAAATATATATTTCTTCTTGCGATGATCCTTGCCACATATCCAATGGTGTAACGACTCCCTTCCACTACCTTTATTTTGATACTCTCCAAGTTGAGTTCCATGTCCCTTCTCAACCACATTAAACTTATTGTAAGGAGAAACATTTTCCTTCTCACCTACATCCTGAGCTATTCCATGCTTCGATGGCCACTTTCCTTTAGTATTGTCATTCCCCTTCCAACCTTGCTTATACTAGGAATTTCTCTTCAATTTATCATAACAATGCTTCACTTTTCCATTAACTTCTTCTCGCGACCAATGCTCATCATACTCAATTTGATCCTTAAATTATAATGGAATTACATTGATAAATATCTATAAAAAAATCTTCTCATCCTTAATATAAGGCACATACCTCAATAACTCCAGGAATTTTGGAATATAATGTTCGTATATCATAGATCCCATCTTCAACTCCTATAAGACCATGACCTTTCCATCGTAGTACCTATATGACAGGTATTTCTTCTTGAAGATTCTATTGAATTGATGCCAACTCAACTCCTATGTCCTGATGTCTCTAACATTCTTCACGTATTCCCACCAGATGTTTGCTTTCCCTTTGAGAATGAAAATAGCTATAATTTCCTTCATGTTCTCTTTATAGTCATGCAACTCAAAGAAATTATTTATTCCAAGAAACCATGCCTCTAGATCTTCTTGTTTATTCAACACTCCAGTCGAATGTAGGTGGATTGGATTTCTTGAGCTCATCCAAAAAATATCCTCTCTAAATCCTCCTGTAAGGATGATACTGATGATGACCATGATACCTTTCTGAACTAGAACTAGAATAGAACCCATTACCACTGCCTCCCCTGTCAGGTGTATCTAATAACCTACTATCTCTAACTGTGTCATCGATGTCCGACCTGTACCCACCATGAGACATGCTACCATATGTCCCATTAGTCTCACCCTCCTGTCCATAATTTATCTATGGTTTCCCCTATCTCTATAAATTTAACAAAATCTAAAGGATAACTACAATGACCTCTACTTGTTTTTCTTATAGCCTGGAAAGTATTTCATGTGACTGAATTATCCTATCATTATCTTCATTGCAACTTCTGATCTCTGGCTTTAAACTTCTCAGGGTATATTGTATTTTAGGGGAGTACTCATATATTAGATGGTCATCTTATTTATAACGAAAGTGTCGTGAACTATAATCCACCATTTTTCTAGTCATATTTGATCCTCTTCTTCCTTCAAAAATACATGTCATATAACCAAATATAAACATAATCAACATACCCCAGTGAAGTACAAGGGAGGATATCGTGTCTTCAAAATCAATCCATATTAGCATGATACATGTATATACATAATCATATAAATATATTGACATCAAAAATGATAAAACTTACTGCATACAATGACCTCATGAACATTAACTATGACCAAGATAATGCATGCATAACAACCACAATCCATTTTACCCTGAGGTCTACTGTTGCAACCTCGCATTGATAACACCATGTGGTATCAAATATCACCAAAAGAGAACAAAAACCCACTTTGATGTCAATATATAATGGCCCCATCCAAAATTTACCCAATTTCACTAGTCCCCCAGTGTAGACATGAGATGACAAATTACTATGACATGACCCAACCTATAAAATTTAGTTATGGAGGTGGGAAAAACGCTCATAATTACCGACCAGAACCTGATATCCTACATGGCCTACATGACACTTAGGGGCAAAAGAACCACCAGAGGTCACCTAACCCTAAGCTATACTACTTTTTAATTGACTTAGACTCCAATTGCATGCATAACTTTTCATGAGTGCATTTGTGACCCTACACCTGTGTGCATAAGCCTTCCTGAGTGTGGCTATGACCCAAAATCCTCTGTTCATTGTGTGCAGTCTTGATATCTGAGCGAAAATTCAATTCCATCCTCTAGAACACTTCTCATAACTTCTTGATACTTTCTAGAATTATAAATTACTTGAATACAATGTTAATTATACAAAAATTGATCAAGGACTTAACCTATGCAGGTCTAACAATGACATTCATTTCGTAGAACATATGGTGAACATGTAATCTATAGGTCATGAATGCATATTTTAACTTAGGAGTTTGAAAATTATCTGAGAATCAATAAGAATGTCTAGTTATCTCTCATAATATTTGCAATAACATTGTGTATCCCATGTGTTCATTAACCATCAAATACTGATCAAATCCCTAACAAGATATAACTAGAGTACATTGCAAATCCGTGCTTATAACTAACACATAACTATATTATTAACCATGATATAAAATCCATCAAATCACGATAATAACAAGCAAAAATCCTCATAGTATATAATAGGAAAATAACACTTATTAATTGATGCAAAAGGCAACCGAGTCATGGACTTCCACATACCAATCAACCATAGATTGGTCTGAACCAAATATTTTTTTCATCCAATCACCCCTATGCCATATTATAAGCATGAATGTGGGATATCAAGACACAAGCTACCATGTCTTCTTATATACTAAACAACCTCCACCCTAAGGCTATCACGGTATTTCCTAAATTGGTCAAGAGATTGCAAAGCCCAAAACAAGCTTAGATGCCTTGAAGTTTCTTCACCAATACGTGACCAATATGTTGAGGAATTTTCCTTTCTCCACCCACCTGTTGAGGGCTTCCTAGAGAACAAACCACCTCCACCCCCAACCCTTGATAATTTTCCTTATACCACCTCACTCAGTTTCAAAACATTTCGAAAATCCAAATCTCAACCAAGAGAAGAATCTCATCACAGCATGGCTAACCAGAAATGGAAAGGAAAGTATGAAATGATTGTGAAACCCAAAAAATCCCATGTGAATGACAAAAAATAAACCAAATAAACCAATGCTTGTACCATGCATTTACACATCATCTATGAAATCACACATGAAAACTGTTACATAGAAAATCCTCCTGTTGAATTTGCTTGATCGAAACTTCCTTGCATGTCATTTGCTTCCCTTGTCCTTCCTTTGATTGCTTTATTCAATGCTAGAGTGATCCGATAATGCTCCAAGTGTGAAATAGTATTAGCTAATAGAGAGAGCTTGAAAAATAAAGTGACAAAAGATATTAAATAATCCTAAGAAGCCTTTTTATTAATGAGGCCTCTACTTTCTTCATTGTCCTCTATTTTCCTTCAATTTTCCACTTATGAAATTTTGTTACCTTTCATCTTCATTTTCTCCCATTTTCCTCTATTTTCATAAATAAATACCAATTATCGCCTCTTTTCCTTTGCCAATTTCCTTAGCCATAATAAACCAAAAGTTACATCGATTAGAATTTTTTCGCAACATTTAAATTGGAATACGTGTCCCATGACCCTGGTATTATTTTTCCTTTATTAACTTTATTACATGAAATTTTAACCCGAGGTTGTTACAGTCTCAGGTTTAGGAAAATTTTCCTTTGTTTCTTTCCAGTGCACCCATCTCTATATCCCTGTGGTTTAGTATCAACACTTCTCCAACATATGGTCTTTATATTATCCTCTTCAAATAGCTCTATGATTATCATTAATATTTATACGATCTAGGTTATGCTCCTCCAATTGTCCTTTTCTGTAAACTTTGGTTTGTTGGTGCTAAAACATATTAGGGTATAAATTCCTTGGTTTTCTTCTCCCTATCTTTAATGCTAATATGAAATATCAAAGATCCCCGAATTTGCACCAAAAATACTCTCAAGGGCCATTTACATGTCATGGTAGCACATTTTTTAGAACGTAATTTTCAATCGCATTATTATCTCTACATCAATCCATCTTGTGGTCTCTATTGAGACACCTAGTCTTAATTTAAGGGCATCATTGGGGTCAAGCTAAAAGAATTCTCTACAAGTCCTTACTTTATAAACCTCTTCATTTTTTATCATTTTCGTTGTTAAATCATCTTGTCCTTGTTTGGAATCTCATGTTGGCTAAAGTATGGGGGTGGGTAGTCTCTAAGTCAGGGGAAATTAATTGGTTCTTATTGTACACAAAATCAGTCATTCTCTATGTAAAATTGAGTTAATTCCTCCCCTTGGCTGGGTTGTTTGTACTCCTCTCCTACTCTATTTTTTGGCTCTATTCTAGCTGTTGGAGGAAAATGACTCAATAAAGGGGCTCTCAGAGAAAAGGTCATTTCAATAATGTAAGTCCATCTACCTCACCATCCCATACTACAATGAAGAAATGAGCTTGAGTTTATTACATGAATACCAATCGAATAATTCAACTAGAAATTGAGAATGTTGAGATGGAAACCGAGATTGATTGCTAATTATAGAAAACAAAGAAGTCTTGGAACAAGTCAGTAATAGGGATTTTGGTATATGAATTGCAAGAACAATGCATACCAAATACATGAAAATAGGTGTTATTTGTTGGAAACCTGAGACCATATAGGTTAGGTGTTAGTGAAAACATGAAAAGAACAACAAATAAAAATCATTATGCTTAGATGCGGTAAAAAAAAAAATAGAAGTCAAAAGATAACACAAGTCCACGTGTCACAATCCAGATGGGCTCCCCTACTGAATAAAATTTATTATGCAAGTTGATATTATCTTGTGTGTAATATTTTGAAGATAAATAATGATAGAAAAGGTCCACATTCATTCCAAGTAGGTCTTTGTATGTTTAGTAAATATTTAATATATTATTTTATTAGTTTCAAATCCTTTACATGAAAGAAAAAGAGACAAAATTTTATGTTATTCATCTATTTTGCATTATGGAAGACTAGTAAACATGGCGAGACCATCTTATGTTATTATTTTTGATAATATATAATACAAATTACCTGCCTAGCTTAAACAACAAAAAAAAATCACAAATTCCTAATTAAAGACGCAAAATATATCTTGTGCCTAATCAAAGATTATGAATTTCCATTGTGAAAAAGGTCAGTTCTCAGTGTTTATAAACGCAAATATCGAAAAAAAATCCAGGCACTAAATAGTATTTTGAATCAATCACGATTGCACATGTATGATCAAAGATGAAAAATCTCTATTGTGCCTAATCAAATATGGCATAACTCTATTATTAAAGGGGTCAATTGTCATACATATTAATTATTAAATAAAATGACAAACTAAAGAACAAATTATACAAATGATATATGAATGTCGATTGTTTCGATGACTATTTCAAAAGGTATAAGTATGTTTTATGTTATCACTATCTATGTACAAATAGAACATTCCAGAAACTGAAGAGTTAGGTTACTTCAATTACAATTGCACATACCTGATTAAGGATGGAAAATATATGTTTTATCTCATAAAGATGGAATAACCCTATTGTTAAAGGGGTCAATTTTCAAACAAATGGACTATGAAAGGAAACCATAGACTAAAAAAATAGTTGATCCAATTGATATATGAATGACAACTATTTAGATAAGTGTTATTATGATTAAGGTCATCAGCACTCTTATGCATTGAATACCCATGTATCTATACTAATAACAACTATTATTTTTTAGGTCTACTACAATTAGAATATTAATGATCAAAATTTATATTACTACAATAATATTTAAACTAATGAAACTAATGTGCTTCAGGGAAATATTTATAGAAAACATTATATTAACATCTAGAGATGGCCATAACAACCCAATCTAGAAAATTAAAGCCAACTTTACAATAAGCCTTAAGAACCTCAAAACTAGAGGGGTAGAAATGAAAACAATGAGATGCAAGGAAATGATTAGAACCTACTAATTTTCTAGTAGAATATCATTGAGGAGATGAAGCATGGGCCTGAAGTGCATGGACTGCAACAATAGTTTGTGTCACTACAATTGTAGCCATAGAAAGTCCCATCAGATTTTCGGTGAGAGCACCCATCATGTTCCCAGTTGAGAGGGTAGCCATAAACTAATTATACGAAGGGTGATTATGCTTAGAATCATTCCTACCAAACCACCCATTGAAAAAATCCATGCAAACCTCCCTGAATGTTTTCTAAACACCAAGTAACACAACTCCACCATTGGCACTAAGGAGAATTCACGATATCATCCCTAGCATAGCACTAAAAATGCACGGTTGCATCATCATCATATCGGGGAAACTCATGTGTGAAACACTATTGACGAACCCTAAAGTCCCTCCTCCAACTCGAATCCCCTGGATACCACTAAAATAAATGGGAAATAGACTATGAAAAATGGGCTAGCTGCTACATTCCATGCTAACAATGTAGTCATCCCGCTTGGAAACTATGTATGTGACTGTGTAGATGTTGTCACTTTTTTCTTTGATAATGGATT
The DNA here is from genome assembly GCA_034641835.2 of Pinus albicaulis. NCBI lineage: Eukaryota > Viridiplantae > Streptophyta > Pinopsida > Pinales > Pinaceae > Pinus > Pinus albicaulis. Next base: position 725,998,885 of record CM076577.1, on the reverse strand, counting down.
CTTTTTCCTCTTCTTCTTCCACTGTGGCTTCCTGGATTTGAATCTTGATCACGACCATGAGTAATTTGTCACCCATTTAAATCCTTAGTGAAAACCATGAATCAAGCTGATAAGCCCACAACTCTACCAATGATTCCCCTATCGATGACAGTGCATATAGCCTAGTCGACTAGTCCTATGGGTTTATTGTCCTTGTCTATTGTGAAACCAGCTCCAAAAAAATAAGAAAAGAGATATCAAAGCCTTAGAAATAAGCCACCTCAAGGGGGCAACCACCAATACATTACATGAATGAACAATTCTTGGATGATTCAAATTACAAAACCTCCTTTCTATATATAGGAGTCCATGGGGCCATAATATAATCCTAGTGGGGCCACAATATTATCCTAGCCGACCTAACAATAATAATTTAAGGACACAATAATAATAATAATATGGGGGTTACAAGGGTACAATAATAACAATAAGGGGGTTACACTAACAACAATAAAGGACTATACTAGTAATATAGGGACCTAACATGCCCCTCTCCTTCAAAAGTGTTGTCCTCAACGCTTGAGTAGCTCTGCGTGCTTCTGTATAAAATACTCATCCTCCCATGTAGAATCTTCAGTGGGTAATTTCTTCCAGTTGATGAGATACTTTGAAATTGATCCATTCTATAGCTGTCGAGTTCTTGTTTCCGTGACCGCTTTAGGTTCCAATATGATTTTTCCTTCCTCATCAAGTTCTCGCAATATTGTTTGAATTGGAAGATTTTCACCTATAACCTTCTTTAAGCATGAAACATGGAAAATTGGATGCACTCGTGAAGAAGCAAGAAGCTCCAATTTGTATGCCATAGTACCAATATTTTGCAACACCTTGTAAGGACCATAGTACTTTGGTGATAATTTCTTATCCTTGTTAGCTTGCTTGAGGGACATTCGTTTGTATGGTTGTAGCCATAAAAATACCCAATCTCCTATATCAAAACTTCTCTCACTACGATGTTGATCTGCCTGTTGTTTCATTTGATTTTGTGCCAATTTCAGGTTGTCCTTTAAGAGTTGGAGAACTTCTTGTTGATGCTTGATGTGATCTTCCACAGCTTGAACCTTCGAATTTTCTCTTAAAGATGATGTGATGGATGGTGGATGATATCCATAAAGTGCCATAAATGGGGTCATTTCTGCTACAGTATGGAAGGAAGTGTTATACCACTATTCAGCTAGAGGTAACCACTTGACCCATTGTATTTTTTTATCAGATACAAAACAACAAAGATGTCCTTCCCTACATTTATTTACTGTCTCAGTTTGACCATCGGATTGAGGATGATAAGATGAGCTATGAGCTAATTGAGTACCCAAACAAGAAAATAACTCCGTCCAAAAATTTCCAGTAAAAATGGGATCTTTGTCGCTCATAATAACCCTTGGGTTTCCATGTAGCTTTTAAATTGTGTCCATAAATGTAGTAGCAACTATACTTTCTTTAAATGGATGAGATCATGCATAAAAGTGTGCATACTTGGTAAGTCTATCAACAACCACCATGATGACACTGTTTCCTTCGGACTTAGGTAAACCTGTGATAAAATCCATTGAAATATCTTCCCAACGTTGACTTGGAATGGATAAAGGTTGTAGAAAACCTGGGGTATTAATTGTCTCAACTTTATTCTGCTGGCAAACCAAACATTCTGCCACAAAATTTTGAATATCAGATTTAAGGTCATCCCAAAAAAATTATTTCTTCACCCTGTGGTAAGTTTTAAAAAATCCTGAGTGTCCTCCTAAAGGAGAAATGTGCAATTCCCAAAGAATATTTTGTTTTAGCTAGGAATTCTTACAAAGATATAAGTGATATTTGTACCATAAGGAATCATTTTTCCAACTAAATGTATCATATGTACTAGGATCTTTCTGCAACTTTTGAATGAGTGTCCACGCTTCTTTGTCCTTCTTCCATTCATCTCTTGCTTTGGTTATCCAATCTGGTTGGATAATAGAAATGGCACAAAGCAATGCTTCCACCTCTTCATTATTTCTTGAGAGTGCATCTGCAACAATATTTAGCCTCCCTTTTTTGTATATTATTTCAAAGTCATAACCCAACATCTTTGTGACCCATTTTTGCTACTCCTCTGAAGATAGTCTTTGTTCCAAAAAGTGTTTAAGACTATCATGATCAGTTTTTACCTTGAAGTGTCTTCCCATTAGTTAATTTCTCCATTTCTTTAGTGCATGCAGTATTGCTAACATTTCCTTCTCATAAATAGGTTTCTGTAAATACTTTCCTTTGATTGGATGAATTTCAAAAGCAATGGGTCTTCCTTTTTGCATTAAAACAGCACCAATTCCATTTCCTGAGGCATCACATTCCACAATAAAGGTTTTTGTGAAGTCTGGCATAGCAAAGACTGGTGCTAGGCACATTACCTCTTTAAGATGTTCAAAGGCCTTAGTTGCTTCAAGAGTCCATGAAAATGCATCTTCTTCAATAATGTTGTTAGAGGTGCTGCTATTCTCCCATAATTCTTAACAAAATTTTGATAATACCCTGTTAACCCGAGATATCCTCGCAACTGCTTTATGGTTGTGGGGACTTTCCCTTCCTTAATGCCTTTAATTTTTTTAGGGTCTACCTTAACACCCTCATGAGATACAATATGGCCCAAATATTCCACCTCTTGTACTCCAAAGAAACATTTGGATGTTTTGCATATAATTGTTTCTCCTGCAATAGTTTGAGCACACTATCAACATGTTGAACATGATCCTTCCAAGACCTATTGTATATTAGTATATCATCAAAAAATACTAGCACAAATTTTCTAAGGAAGGGTTTGAAAATGGAATTCATCAACCCTTGAAATGTAGAAGGTGCATTGGTAAGGCCAAAAGGCATGACCAAAAATTCATAATGACCCTCATGAGTTAGAATTTTTGTTTTCGGAATATCTTCAGTCTTCATTCTAATTTGATGATACCCTGAACGAAGATCCAATTTGGTAATAAAAATTGCTCCATGTAATTCATCCAATAATTCATCAATCAAAGGGATGGGAAATTTATCTATAATGGCAAGCTTATTGATCTCCCTATAATCCAGACACATGCACCATGATACATCCTTCTTATGTACCAATACTACTGGAGAAGAGAAAGAACTTTGACTAGGTTGAATTATACCCGCCTCTAACATTTCTTCAATAATACGTTCAATTTCACTCTTTTGGACATAAGGATATCTATAAGGCCTGATGTTTGGAGGAACACTTCCTGGAATCAAATGAATAGCATGATCATGATCACGAATAGGTGGGAGTCCTTTTGGAGTTTCAAAAACCTTGGAATGATTGTCCAAGACTTTTTGGAGATCTGCAGAAATAGGTGATTTTGATGTTGGAACTTCTAGTGAGCATAATTGTGCAATTACGCCTCATTTTTCTTTATTTAGAAGCTTTTTCTTGACATTAGAGCTTATTATATTTCCCGGCTTCCCTGCAATACCCCGTAATTCGACTTCCTTTCCTTCTGAAAAAAATTTCAAGAAAAGTTCTTGAAAATTAAAAGCTACCATCCCCAAAGATTGTAACCATTGTACTCCTACTACAACATCAGCACCTCCCATAGGAATGGAAAGCATTGGACTAGTCAATACATATTCCCCCATGGTTAGCTTGATATTATGGCATTTTCCAGAGCAATTTATAGTTCCTCCATTTGCAACCATCACTTGACATTCTGGTGTTGGGTATAGGAAACAATTTAATTCCTTCGCTACCTTACAATGAATAAAATTATGGGTGCTACCTGAATCAATCAACACTATTACCTTTTTCTTCTTGATTTGTCCTTGTATCTTGAGAGTTTGAGGAGTGGTAATTCCTGCCAGTGAATTACACGATATGGTCGGATTCATTTCTTCCTCTTCTAGGGTTGGTTCCTGGTGTATATCATCTTCTTGTTCATTTTCTTCTTCCTCTTCACAATCTATGTAAAATAATTTCTTCTCAGCACACTTATGACCTTTAGTGTATTTGCTATCACAACTGTAGCAAAGCCCTTTTGCTCTTTTTTCTTCCAATTGTTGTGGTGTCAACCTTGTAGGTTGTGGAAATATAGGAGTAGCAACACTTCCCTCTCTATAGAAGTGAGTGGTAGGCTTCCTTGTCGCCATAATTTTACATTCAATTTTTCTTGCCAACCTGAATGCCTTCTCCAATGAATCAGGTTCCAAAATGCAAACTTCATGTTTGATGTTATCCTTTAAAGTACCTATGAAGAGATCAATCTTGTGTTCCTCTAGAATATCAATTACCCTTATATTCAAATTTTGGAAGTCCTCAATGTGCTCCCCCATTAAAAACTTTTGTTTGAGATTTATCAATTGGCTAAATAAGGTGTTAATCTTTGTATCCTCATAATGTGCTATCATTTCCTCCATAAAAATTGACCAAGTGACAATTTTTTTACGGGAGCAAAGCCATCAATACCATACAAATGTATTTTGTTCTAAATGTAAAGTTGCAATGCATACCTTTTGTGTGTTTTGCACATTATGGAGATCAAACTATTGCTCCATCTGTAGTATCCATGTTAGAGGATCCTTTACATCAAACTTCCTCATATCCATTTTTGGAATATGGTGGTTCTTCTCGCCAACATTAGATTTTATGAAATCGGGATTAACATTTATTTTGTTCTCATCATGAGTTTCCTCTACTATATTTTCACCATTAGGAAACATTTCTTGTATCAACTTTGTCAAACCTTCCATGTCTACTTTTAGATCATTCTTCATGTTTTCCATTTTCTCATCGATCTTAGCTTCCATGCCATCTATCTTAGATTCCATGCCATCCATCTTATATTCCATGCCATCTATCTTAGTTTCCATGCCATCTATCTTAGATTCCATGCCATTCTTCAAACCATCTATCTTAGATTCCATGTCTTTCTTCAAACCATCCATCTTAGTTTCCACACCTTTCTTCAAAACTTCCATGTCATTTTTTGTTGCTCTTTACGAGAGCGGAATTTGTTGCACTTGCTCTTGTAATTTCAGTATGTCATGTTGCCATTCTTCGTCTTCTTGAGTCATAGTAGAGCTTTCTAAAGGCTTAATGGGTGTTGAATTCTTTTTAGTGGCAATTTTAGAATCCAATACTCATATCTATTCTACAATATGCCCTTGGAATCAATTCAACTTGATTCTTCAAACAAGACTTATGCAATTCGAAAAAGAAAAAAAAAATACACACCTTTTAATTCCTTTTGAAGAGCTAGATATTGAAATTGAATTATCTCTATAATTGCGGATACTCAATATCTAAAATTCAGCCCTGTAGTAGCCTTCTGAAGCTTCTTTTAAATTCCATGGGTCTGATCTGATTTGGATTCTTCAGGGAAAAGTTATGTCCAATCTCCCACAATGACTCAATTTTGGAATGGTTTAGTAGAGCGAACTTCTATGATTTGCCACGTGTTACTGTTTCCTCCTTTGGCTCTGAAATTGATATACCGAAAGCTAAAGTCTGTTTACTTGCGGCCACTTTTTACAACATTCCAATCCGATGCTTAGAGAGAGAGAGCTATGAATATTTTCCCACGGTCACCTCTTTGAGATGAAATTTAGAAGCTTCAAAAATTCCTAACTTCCACAGATCATATCTCTGAAAATATTGTGAACCAATATCTGAAATTTTGCGACGATGTTCCTCAGGATTGCGGCTTCACACTCTAAAAATTTCAACTTCTAAACCTTCGTACAAAAAAAATTATTACGAAAATACCACGATGACCTGTTTAGGCTAAATTCAGGAGCCTGCAAAATGACCTAAGGTGCAAAGATCATATCTCTGAAAATATTGTGAACCAAGCTCTGAAATTTTGGGACAATGTTCCTCGGGATTGTGACTTCGTACTCTAAAAATTTCAGATTCTAAACCTTCGTAGAAAAAAAATTATAGCGAAAATGCCACGATGACCTATTTGGAGCAGCGAAACCCTAGAATCTCAAAGCTATGATACCAAATGTTGGGAAACCAGCTCCAAAAAGAGAAGAAAAGAGATATCAATGCCTTAGAAATAACCCACTTCGAGGGGGCAACCTCCAATACATTACATGAATGAAAAATTATTGAATGATTCAAATTACAAAACATCTTTTCTATATATAGGAGTCCATGGGGCCACAATGTAATCCTAGTGGGGCCACAATGGAATCCTAGCCGATCTAACAATAATAATTTAAGGGCACGATAATAACAATATGGGGATTACAAGGGTACAATAATAACAATAAGGGGGTTACACTAACAATAATAAGGGACTATACTAGTAATATAGGGACCTAACATCCTCCTCCTCTGACTCCTTCGCATCTTCCTCCTGCACTTGTTGAGAATTGTTACTCACAAACTTAAATGTGGCCTCTTTCTTCTCTTCCTCTTAAAGCCATGCTTCCTCCACCTCGTTCATCCATATTGTCTAATCGATGCTCCTCCCACCATGATTGTTTGAAAACAATGATTTTCCATGTGTATCAACCGATTTTAAAATAAAAATGAAAACATTAAATAATCTTGTCCAAATTAATTTAATTAAATGTTTAATATGAAATTTTAATTTCATCTTAATTAATTGTCTTAAACAACCCCCCCTTGTGTAGTAGTGAGATATGCCATAAATTGTATTCCCAAAAATCTAACAAGTGTAGAGATGATATTGTTCTAATTAAATTAAAAAACATAAAATATGAAAAAATAAGTACTACACAAATCACAACTTATTATCTATAACTACAGAAAATTAAAATTAAATCCAAATCATTAACTCAATAATTATTAATAGTTAAATTAAATTTTTAAATTTCTTTTCAAATAATTTCCATGAATTGTAACCCTATCACTTTGTTTCACCACCTGAAGGGTTTACCAACAAATTTCTCTTTATCGATTATTACTTCTACAGGGTTGTGTTTCCATCGGTTCCACTCCCTTAAGGTCACCTAGAAGGCTGAATCTCATTATAGTAGCCTTTCTTCGCATGTTTACCCACGTTGGTCGGTTACTTGGTTAGAGGTGGGAGGAGGGTGTTAAAAAATTAATTGATTCTTTCTAAAAAGGCTCAATCATTCCCCGTGGAAAATTTAATTAAGTCCTCCCCTTGGCTGGGTTGTATATGCTCCTCTCCTACTCCATTTTTTTGGCTCTATTCTGGTTTTTGGAGAAAAATGCCTCAAGAAAGGAGCTCTCATAGAAGAGGTCATCGCAACAATGTGAGTCCATCTACCTCACCATCCCATACTACAATAGAGAACTCAGGTTGAGATTATTACTGTAATACCCATCAAATAATTCAACTAGAAATTGAGAATGTTGAGAGGGAAACTAGGATGCTAGTTATAAAAAACAAATAAGTCTTGGAGCAACTCAACAATCACGTTCTAGATATATGAATTGCGACAACAATGCATACGAAATACATTAAAATGGTTGATATTTGTTGGAAAAATGACCATATAGGCAAGGTGTTAGTTAAAATATAAAAAGAAAAAAAAAATATTGCCAGGACAAAAACAAATCAAAATTTTGGTACCAAAATAATAATAATAGTAAGAAAACTTTCCAATCTACAATATATAGAGTCAACAGAGAACACAAGTCCACCTGCTCCCCGATGAATAGACTTTATTATGCCACTTAATGTTTTCTTGTTTGTATTATTTTGAATATAAATAATGATAGAAAAGGCCCTCGCGCCTACAAAATAAGTCCTAGTATATTTAGTAGGAAATATCTAATAGGTTTTTTTATTAGTTTTGAGAGCCTTTACCTACAAAAACAATTAATGTTATGTTACCGGTTTATTTTTAGTTATGGTGGACTCATGGCCAGACCATCTTATGTTATTCTTTTTGATAAGATATAATACAAACTACCTTCCTAGCTTAAACAGCAAAAAAACATAATCGCAAGTTCCTAATTAAAGACGCAAAATATGTATTGTGCCTAGTGAAAGATTGTGAATCTCCATTGTGAAAAGGGTCGGTGCTCAATATTTACACACCCAATATCGAAAAAAATCCAGAAACTATATAATTATTTGGATCAATCACGATTGCACATTTTCCCATCAAAGATGGAAAATCTCTGTTGTGCCTAATCAAATATGGCATAACTCTACTATTAAAGGGGTCAATTCTCATATATTTGAAGCATCAAATAAAACGAGCAACTAAACAACAAATGAGTATGAATGGTGATTGTTTCGGAATGGTTTCAATAGGTATAAGTATGTTTTATGTTATCACCATTCGTGTACAACAAATAGAGCATTCCAGAAACTGAAGAGTTAGGTTACTTCAATTACTATTGCACATGCCTTATTAAGGATGGAAAATTGAGCTGTTTTATCTCATAAAGATGGAATAACCCTATTGTTAAAGGGGTCAGTTTTCAAACATCAAAGGAAACCACAGACTAAACAACTTGTTGATCCGATTGATATATGAATGGAAAATTGTTTAGATAAGTTTAATTATGTTTAAGGTTGTCATCACTCTCATCCATTGAATACCTATCTATCTATACTTATAACTACTCTTATTTTTTAGGTCACTGCAATTAGAATATTCCCATAAACGTTTATATTATTACAATAATCTTTTGACTATTGAAACGAGTCTAAGTCATAAATGTATATAAAAGGCAAGCCCTAGCACTAAAATCCCAGGCCTGGTACCAAGACATTAGTGCCTCCTCAGAGCTGATAACTCCGTATTCGGGAGCAAACGCGATGTATTGCTGAGTAGCTAGAAACTTATAAACGTTTATATTATTACAATAATCTTTTGACTACCGAAACGAGTCTAAGTCATAAATGTATATAAAAGGCAAGCCCTAGCACTAAAATTCCAGGCCTGGTACCAAGACATTAGGGCCTCCTCAGAGCTGATAACTCCGTATTAGCCAGAAACTTACAAACATCGTACTCCGTTTACCTATCCTCAACATCAGAGATCGGCTCCCCAGTCCCTAGCGAGTGCATAATAAAAGCCTCGGACCAGAAAAGGCTGCCATTCATCTCGAAATTATCAATACGAAGGAATCGAAGCACCTGCACATGAATAGTAACAACAACAGTAATTTCATTAACTGTTGATCGTACAGATAGAATCTTCCAACTTTTTATCAAAATGGAGAGGTCCGATACCTTGACCAGGCTCACATATAGCTCTTTCTGGCAACTTTTTTATATAAGTTACTGAAGGGAATAGAAAACGAATACACTGAGTCAACCTACAAGCATAGTAAATAGTTGCAATGCTGTATAATGACTTGCTCAACACCAAATTTCAAACGTTTAGTCATTCTGTCCACTGAAAATTCAAGGACAGGGGTTTAAATTTTAGAGTCCTGGCGTTGGAATTTGACGTCACGTGGTATGTAATTCGTTTCAAAAGGTCTGTGGCGGCAGATTTTAAACGTACAAAGGGACATTCAATTCCAATTGAATTAACAACTGAAAGTTTTCATACACTATGCTCATGTATATATATATATATATATATATATATATATATATATATTAATTTTGGGATCGGATACTTTATTATAATTCATTTGAAGTCAAAGACTTGCTTATGCATTTTAACATTATTGTACGTGATAAGCTTTGATCAAATTAAAATCTTGGCTTTACTCTTTTCTAATCCACTTCACAGTTTTTAAATCTTGATATTGAAAATCATTCTAATAATTTTAATAGAAAAATAACTACAAACTTGACTAAAATTCTCAATCATTAAGCGTCTTTTCATTGTCTTTTTTATCTTTGATTCATTTGATAATCTCTCCATATTTTCATTCGTTGGCATTTCATTATCTTATTCTATCTTTTATTAATAACTATTATCTTTAAAATATTTATTTATTTAATTTTTTTATATTAATTAATTCATTTTAATTTTAATTTTGTTTTAAATAATCTGATTACTTATTTAATAATTGAAATTAAATATGTCAAAAATATTATTTTTTTTTAAATGCTGATTATCATTCATAAAATATTTCTAAAAAATATTAATCTTTATTTTTAAAAACCCTAATTATCATAATTTGTGTTTTTAAAATTTATTATTTTTTTATCATTTTTTTCATATTAAATTATATTTTGTATTGTAATGTAAAAATTTTGATTTGGAAAATAAATAAATAAAATAATAATTTAATATTGATAAATTTCTAGCTTGACATTTTGATAACTCATGGTTTTGACAATGATATTGTCATGATGAAGTTGTAATATCCCACTAAATAGTAAATACTCTATTTAGTTTTGTAAAAGTTATTTAGTAAATAGTGAGCACATGTTAAAGGGGTGGTATGAATAAGTGATAAACATAATTATTTATTTTCATATAGTCAATCATGAAAATTATACTGTGGGAAAATATGTTCAAAGATAGCTTCACATAGTTTCACATTTTATATGATTAAGAAAAAATTATGGGCAGATACGGTTTCATGCCCATATCCATCTCGCTAAAGATAAATTATACGAGTTAGGAAAAAGAGAGTCAAAAGAGTGAGAGGGAAGAAAACCTCAGGCAACCTTGTAAACTTGGAGACTCGTTGGAGGGGGGCCTAATGAGGATAGTGAAGTTGTTTGGCTTGATTTCCTCAGAGAAAGACGTTGTTGAGGGAGGTAGAACACTGCCAAGAAAAGAATTATTGAGCTAATTGGCTAGTGGAATTCGAGGTTGAAGGTGTGTGCTCATATTTAAAACCATAGACTAGACTTGGTGGATTGTGAGGATGTTTTGGATTAGACATGGTATGGTATCTATCCTGAAATTTGAACTGGATTTGAAGTTGGATCTGGGGAGTCGTGGTAGAGAATCACCAATTTGACCCTAATTAAATATTAGTTCATTTTGTCTCTTTAGTTGCGTGTCTCCCTAACTATATGACTCCCTCTTATATTCTCATGATTAAGAAAACACTCTTAAATTTTCATGTTTTCCGTACATTTAATATGTTGTTATAATAATAATTATAACTTGTAAAAAAATCACTAAATTTAAAATATTAATTTTGAATTAATAATTATTATCATTATCATAATAAATTAAAATTGTAAAATTTAAAGTGAAAGAAAAATTAAAATTAACTAATAGTCAGAAATTAATTAATAAAAGAAAATTATTAAAAAACAAATCAAATATAATTAATTAATTAAAATTAATAAATATAAATTAAAAAAAAATAAATTATTTTTTAATTAAAAAACATATAAAAAATTATTAAAATTAAAAAAAATTTACCCTAACCTAGCTATTTCTTCCACTCACTCTTCAATGCATGATTTCAAACAAGTCGCTGCATTGCAGACGATATACCTACCCAACAAAGATTAACAGTGAACATCTGCGATCTGCGAGGATTGCATTTTCACAGATGGTGACCGAGTTTTAAACGCATGCAAATACAAGTTTTCAAAATAGCGATCTCTTTTTTATTTCCAATATTGCAATATATGGTTCACTCAGTTGTGCTCTACGTGCAATATTGTTGACTAAGTTTTCTTCTACGTGTCATGTACTTCGGAAATTATGGTCTAGACTGCTTTTAAATGAAAGTCATTTCAGTAATTGGTGGTTGTATATATTTAAATATCATAAGGTTCCATCTTTGTGAGTAATATATAAGATATGAGGTTTTCGAAATTGAGAATGCTAAAAGGTAGTTTGTTTGTTGTCATTAATATGAAGGACTTAACTTAATCAGGTCTAACAATAACAGTCATTTTGTAAAAACATATGTTGAACATGTAATTTACAGGTCATGAATGTATATTTGAACATAGGAATTTGAAACTTATTTGAGAATCAATAAGAATGTCTAATGACCTCTCATAATATATGCAATAACATTTTGTATCCCATGCATTCATTAACCATCAAACACTCATCAAATCCTTAGCAAGATATAACTAGAGTACATTGCAAATCCAAGCTTATAACTAACACATAACTATATTATTAACCATGACATAAAATCCATCAAATGATGATAATAACAAGCACAAATCCTCATAGGATACAATACTAAAATAAAACTTATTAATTGATGCAAAAGGCAACCGAGTCATGGACTTCCACGTACCAATCGACGAGAGATTGGTCTGAACCAAATATTTTTTCATCCAATCACCCCTATGCCATATTCTAAGCATGAATGTGGGATATCAAGATATAAGCTACCATTTATTCTTATATATTAAACCACCTCCACGCTAAGGCTACCATGATATTTAAAAAGTGTTCAAGGTATCACAAAGCCCAAAACAATCTTAGATGCCTTGAAGTTTCTTCACCAATAAATTGAAGAATTTCCCTTCTCCACCCACATGTCAAGGGCTTCCACGAGAACAAACCACCTCCACCCCCAACCCTTGGGAATTTTCCTCATATCACCTCACTCAGTTTCAAAACATTCCGAAAATCCAAAGCTCAACTAAGAGAAGAATCTCATCACACCATGGCTACCCAGAAAAGGAAAGGAAAGTATGAAATGATTGTGAAATCCAAAAAGTCCCATGTCAATGACAAAAAATCAACCAAATAAACTAATTCTTGTACCATGCATTTACACATCATCTATGAAATCACACATGCAACCTGTTACATACAAAATCCTCCTGTTGAAGTTGCTTGATCCAAACTTCCTTGCATGTCATTTTCTTCCCTTGTCTTTCTTTTACCTTCCTTTGCTTGGTTTCTTCAATGCTAGAGTGATCCAAGAATGCTCCAAGTGTGCAATAGTATCAAAGAATAGAGGGAGCTCCAAAACTAAACCAACAAAAGATATGAACTAATCCTGATAAGCCTTTTTATTATTGAGGCCTCTATTTTCTTCATTTTCCTCTATTTTCCTTCAATTTTCCTCTTATGAAATTTGGTTACCTTTCATCTTCATTTTCTCCCATTTTCCTCTATTTTCATAAATAAATACCAATTATCGCCCCTTTTCCTTTGCCAATTTTCTTAGCCATAATAAACCAAAATTTATATCGATTAGGATTTTTTTCCCAACATTTAGATTGGAATACGTATCCCATGACCTTGGTATTATTTTTCCTTTATTAACTTTATTACATGAAATTTTATCTCGGGGTTGTTACAGTCACAAGTCGAGGACATTTTTCCTTTGTTTCTTTCGAGTCTTCTTGCACCCATCTTCATATCCCTGTGGTTTAGTATCGACCCTTCTCCAACATATGGTATTTATATTATCCTCTTCAAATGGATCTATGATTATCATTAGTATTTCTATGATCTAGTTTATGTTGTTCCAATTATCCTTTTCTGTAAACTTTGGTTTGTTGGTGCTAAAATATATTACGCTATAAATTCCTTGGTTTCCTTCTCCCTATCTTTAATGATAATATGAAATATCAAAGAGCTCCAAATTTGCACCAAAACTACTCTCAAGGGCCATTTACATGTCATGATAGCACATTTTTTAGAAGGTAATTTTCAATCACATTATTATCTATACATCAATCTATCTTGTGGTCTCTATTGAGACAACTAGTCTTACTTGAAGGGCATCATTGGGGTCAAGCTAAAGGAATTCTCTACAAGTCCTCGCTTTCTAAACCTTTTCATTTTTATAATTTTCGTTGCTAAATCATCTTGTCCTTGTTTCGAAGCTCCTGTTGGCTAAAGTCTGGGGCTGGTTAATCTCTGAGTCAGGGGAAATTAATTGGTTCTTGTTACGTAGGCTCAGTCATTCCCTATGGAAAATTGAATTAAGTCCTACCCTTGCCTGGGTTGTTTGTACTCCTCTCCTACTCTATTTTTGGCTATATTCTAGTTTTTGGAGGAAAATGACTCAAGAAAGGGGCTCTTAGAGAAAAGGTCATTATACAATGTAAGTCCATCTAATTCAACATCTCATACTACAATGAAGAAATTGGCTTGAGATTATTACACGAATACCCATTGAATAATTCAACTAGAAATTGAGAATGTTGAGAGGGAAACCAGGATTTAATGCTACTTATACAAAACAAATAAGTCTTGGAGCAATTGAGTAATCAGGTTTTGGATATATGAATTTCCAAAACAATGCATACCAAATACATGAAAATGGGTGTTATTTGTTGGAAACTAGAGACCATATAGGCTAAGTGTTAGTGAAAATATGAAAATAACAACAAATAAAAATCATTATGCTTAGATGTGGTACGAAAACAAATAAAAAAGTTGGGTACCAAGGTGACAACAATGGAAAGAAAACTTGCTAATATAGAATCTACAAACTCAAAAGATAACACAAGTCCATGGGTCACAATCTGGATGGGCTCCCCTACTGAATAGAATTTATTATGCAAGTTGATATTACCTTATGTGTAATATTTTCAGGATAAATAATGATATAAAAGGTCCTCAATCCTTCCAAATCAATCCTAGTATGTTTAGTAAAAAATATCTAATATATTATTTTATTAGTTTCAGAGCCTTCATGTGAAAAAAAAAAGAGACAAAATGTTATGTTACTCGTCTATTTTTCATTATTGAAGACTAGTAAACATGACAAGACCATATTATGTTATTATTTTTGATAATATATAATACAAGTTACACGCCTAGCTTAAACAACAAAAAAATAATCACAAATTCCTAATTAAAGACGCAAAATATGTCTTATGCCTAATCAAAGATTGTGAATTTCCATTGTGAAAAGGTCAGTTTTGTTGGGCCACTAATTTTTATTATTATTATCACTTCTTAACATCCATTTCATATATTTCTAATATTCTTTTATCACATTGTTTATCATACTTTATTATATAATTCCATTTTATAACTATTTATGCTCTTTTGGATAAATAAAACTTGTTCTCCTTTATTTTAATAAATTAATGATTATTGTGCATGATTTTTCCAATGATGGTTTATTAATGAATTAATTATAACATCACTCTCTATTATAGCCCTCAAGATCTCTTTTAGATTGTAGATTTGATATTCAGCTGATAATTAAATATTCCAACTCAGAAATTCGTTGGGATAACAAGAGACGGTATTGCGTTGAACGTTTTACAAAAATGGAGAAGAATCCTGAAAATCCGAAAACTGGGTTTTGTGCAGAATGGACCAAATTAGTCTTTGCTAGAGAATTTTTCCAAAATTTAGTTTTTATTTAGAGAAACCAAGGGTTCATCAAAGAACATATTTGTATATTTTTGTTGTGGCCATTTTCCAAAATTGCCCCAATTGTAATTGTCAGATTCGACTTGTGCCAGCTGAATCATGATGGAAAGATATTTTAGACCTCATATTTCTTATTGAGATTTTGTAATCAGTCTATTTCCCTTTTTTGTTTGTATATTTAAAGGGTTAGCATGCAACAGATCAAGTTTTATAATAGAATATTTTTAATTAATTGAATGCAAGTCATTTTGTTGTCCTATCTGTAAGATGTGAGTTTATAGCGGCTCTGGTCAGCAAATTTGGGCCCACTCTTCTAATCAGGTGATGTGTTATTTCGTTTTGTTTCTTTCATATTTTTGTTGGATGTTCTTTAATTATTGTGAATTCTTTTATAATTCTACAAGTTATCTTTAATTACTATTACAGTAGTTTCGGTTGTTTTAACTATTGAATATGTGATTAATATTGGATTGTGCCAATTCTCCTCCATATACCTTATGCGTTACCTTGCAATAACCAACACACCTAGATTGATAATTAATGTGGGAAAGGGTTTGAATATTCATTCACACTTGGACACCAAAAATTTTGTGTCGTTGTTCGGGAGGCTAAGAAAGGTTCAAGAGCACGATTCATATTTATCTAAAGATCAATCTCTCATCCCAAGGAGGGAAATGTTACCCTTCTCTAGGTCATGAGCATAGTTGTTCTGCTTTTTCTTTTATTGATTTCTTAGGAAACAACCTCTCGTCCTAGGGAGGAAAATGCTACGCTACTCTAGGTCCTGAGCATATTTGTTACGTTTTTATTTTTGAAAGATTTCTTAGGAACTGGTCTCTCGTCCTAGGGAGGGAAATTTTACCCTGCTCCAGGTCCTAAGGGTTAGTCATTTTTCTTTGCTTTTCTTTTTGTTAATCTCTTAGGGGAAAATATCTAGTCCTTAGGAGGGAAATGCTACCCTGCTCTAGGTTCCGAGATTAATATTTCATTGATTTTCTTTGTTTCCTTGTGTTTAAACACCCAATCTCTCATCTTGGGGAGGGGAGATTCACCCTGCTCCAGGTCCTGAGCTCTAAGAATTGTTTAAATTTTTTTTCATTCCTCTGGTTCTATGAACATAGATCTAAACAAGAAGACAGAGGATGATGTCAAGGGAGAAAGCGTCAACACAATCTGGAACTTAGTCACGAAACTTCACAATGTGATAAATATGGGAAATCAAGACTATATTGAAGCTTTGTTTCACTATGTTTTTTTCTTGCATACACTTCAGCAACTCTTGGCACCATCCTTAACAGGCAAGTTGGTCTCTCGTACCCGTGTATTTATTAACATACATTTTTCAAATACGGGTATGTGCATACTTGAGGCCTTATTTCGAAAATGGCTTCATTAGAAGTACTCTTATATGTAATTATATTTGATTTTTCAAAGTAGAGTAGTGTAGTGTAGAATATAGAATGAATAAAGAGATAAATAAATAAATTTCTTTATCTGGAAAAATAATTATTTTTGTTGCAAGATGCTGTGAAAATTAACATCGCTGATCAATATTAAAAATTATTTATGTATGTAGATTCATTATATTTAAAATAAAATTTCTACAAACACTCATATTCATTGTCATCACCTTCTTGGAAAAATTCCTTGATTATCATATCTTATGGCTTGTGGACTTGATGAAAATCACTGAAAGCACAGTCGGGAAAGTCATATTTTGAGGGACCAAATGGGGATATTTTCAAGACCTGTCTATCCTACATATCTCTCTACATCTAATTTCTAACTCAATTTGAATCACTCGATTTAGATTTGAAACGAAAACGATATGACCAAAATATTGATAGGATGTCTAGTAGGCAGCTCAAAAACAGAGTTGGAACATTCTGTTTTTGGAGGCCTAGATGACTAGATTTTGGAAACTTGTTTCTATGGTATATTCCCCTATGAATCTAGTTTAAAACACAATTTGAATCACTTTATTTTGATATCATATGAGGAAGTTATGACCAAAATAATGACTGCTTATCGTAAATCAACACTCTCGAAACTTTTTTTTCCTGGCTGTTAACTATCAGATTTGACCCATCAGTTATTATTGCTTTCAATACATGTTTCTATTGGATATATATAAACGAATCTACTTTAATCTCTAGGTTTAATCGGTTCAATCCGTCATCAAATGAAAAATTTATGCTTGAAATATCAACTGTTGGTCTGAGCTGGAAAATTGAAAATGACTTTATTATCCAGATTGTTCCAAGAAAATTTAACATACCATTACATGGAATTTTTAAAACCTGTTTTTATTGAAGACATCTCTACGAATTCACTTTCATTTGGCTTTAGAATCACTCAAATCAGACGAAAAACAAATAAGTTATCATTGAAGCATTGCTGGTCAGTATGGTTGGCCACCAGTCTCCCGCAGGTAATAAATTAAATTTACTTTGTCATTTTTTTTCCCATGCATTTTTTTCATCACTGTTGGATTAGGAGAGCCCTATCACCTCTCTTATTCCATGATTTCATGTTTTATTGTAGGTAGACACTCGTTTTTTTTGCAGGTCCCAGGAAAATAAATGAGGTCAATTTATGAACAAGTGATTCTTGAAGGCAATGATAATGAAATATAAAAATTTTCAAAGACGTTTCCTCACACGGAGAAAACAACATGAATACTTTTCATGAATTAATGGATTTATAAAATGAGAAATGGGAAATTTATTTCTATTTGAAGATCCAAGTAATTTCCGAAAAATCATTTTTCCATTGATTCACCATTCATAAACAACATTGCTGCAGCAAAAATCATAACCATTGTAACTTAAGTTATTTATTTATTTATTGGTTTTCAATAAAGATTTATTTATTTTCTGATTTCTCTTATGTTTTTATGCTTCAGGTATTGTTTACTTCAAAGTAAAAAAAATTTGTTTTGTTCTCAATAATAAAAGGAGTGAGTTCTTAAGTTTCGTGATGTTGTTACTCTGGATGATGCTACTCGTGATGATGTTACTCCTTGGATGCTGCTACTTCGTGATGTTGTTACTCCGGATGCTGCTACTCGTGATGTTGTTACTCCTTGGATGCTGCTGCTCTGTAATGCTATTACTTCTTGGTTGTTGTTACTTCGGATACTACTACTCATGATGTAGTTACTCCTTGGAGGTTGCTACTCCATAAGGCTGTTACTTCTTATTTGTTGTTACTCCTCGGATGTTGTTACTCCGGATGCTGCTACTCAGGATGTTGTTACTCCTCAGATGTTGCTACTCCACGATGTTGTTACTCCGCGATGCTGCTACTCCACGATGTTGTTACTCCGTCAATGTTGTGAATCTGCCACTACTGTTACTCAGAATTTTTTTTCGAAGTGTTGCATGTTGTTACTTGGTCGGTGCTCTGAATCCATCACTGTTTTTACTCCGAAAATTTTTCTAAGTGTTCGATGTTGTTACTCCATTGGTGTTGTGAATCGTCATTGTTGTTACTCCAAAAAAAATTTCTAGTTGCTGGATGTTGTTACTCTGTCGGTGCTATGAATCCATCACTGATGTTACTCCATCGATGTTGTGAATCTGTCACTATTGCTACTCTGTTGGTGCTGTGAATCCGTCACTACTGTTACTCGGAAATATTTTTCTAACTATCCAATGTTGTTACCCCTTCGGTGTTGTTACTCCTCCGGTGCTCTTACTCGAGGAAATTTTCTATGTGTTTGGTGTTGCTACTCCTCTGATGTTGTTACTCCTCTAGTGATGTTACTCCATGGTGATATTTTTCTATGTACTTGGTGTCGTTACTCCTCTAATGTTGTTACTCCACCAAGGTAAGTCGCTAGGTACGTCCTCGACTAACTCCATAGATTTAACTGATATTTTACATATGACATGACCAACTATGCCTAATGACAGACATACTTTAGTTAGGGGGGAGGTCTCATATTTAAAGGATGATTATTATGGTAAGCCTTGTCACGAATGATTCACTCTTAATTCCATATTATTTTGTAAAGTGACTTATCCTCCTTCATGTCACCTTTCTAACATCGTTCTTTTCCCCTTTCCTTGTTATTACCTAAGTCATAGTTTTTGTTACCTCGGCCACAACTACTGTTGTTGGCCAATTTTCATGTTGAATTCAACATATGTAGCTCTTCCTGATTTGTTTCTCTCTTTGGTGAACAGGAAAGACTTTTAATGGTCTAGGGCCTCTTTGACATAATGCTTGGGTAGTCAATTTATCTTTGTTTATCTATAAACATAATATTATTTTTAGGGAATAACTATGCAAAGATGATTTCATCCTGCTATCTTTCAACTTTCCTAATTGGTCAAGTCCCCGATCTTGTAAAATTTATGATGATTGTATTTAAATATTTTTTCCATTATCTAATGAGCTGTTCCTCAACCCCAATATTAGCAATGAAAAATGTATTTATCAATAGTCATTTGAAGGTTATTATTTTTTGAGAAGCAAAACTATGAAGTTCAAAATAGTTACTACACATTTTTTTACGCCATCCCTAGCTCTTAAGGAGGTGACTTGCCACCCCATCTATTAAGTAATCTTGTATTGATTAACAATAATCATAGTTTAATTTTAAACATAAATAGTCAAATAGAGGATAGGAGGTCTCATCATGAGCTGACCTACCATGATCATAGGTCATAATAAAGTGACATTTCCATTGGTAGTCACCAAGCCACGATAATGGCCTCTGGTCATAAAACTGAAGGACAAGAGGTCTCATCATGAGCCACCTTTTCAATTTTGTTATCTCCTGTGAATGGCATTGTTATTAACTAGTTACCACACCAGAATAATGACCTTCAGTTTACATATAAGTAAATTGAAAGGCTTTTGTAACTATGTACTTATTTATAATAGATGGGACACTGGCATCTCAATGGGTTAAAAAATGCATCCCTGTCGAGGCTATGGACGCATGCTAGTAGCAGCGGCTATGCCTATGGTATAGAAGTTAATTTAATACTATAATCTACTTGGTTACCTTTTTTTCTTAAAGCTAATTTCTGATAAAGCTGACTGTTTCATATATAAGGTTTTCCAGAACTCACGGTTCATGGGATAATATTTAATCAATTCTTAGATGATGGTGGTTATGGTTTATATATATTACTGAGTTATAAATATTTACTTTACATGTCAGGGATGAAAATTTTAGGATGTTTGATATTTGACATTTTGTATCATCTAATCCATCATTCCTTTATTCTTCAAGTATCATATCTTTAACCAAATATAGTTTCTTTTCCCAATCAATCACCATTTATTCATATATTAACAACACCACTACTATTTGAGGTAGAATAAAGAGGCCTAATCCTAATTTTGAATCCCAAGTAATTGGAGAGACCATGAGAACCAATGACTAAGACAACTAATTCCCATAATTTTTGTGCTCATAACAACCAAAGCTTATGGGTATCGGGAATGCATATTTTCCCTTATTATCCATTATTATCCCATGCCATTCACAGTATGATTATGTCACTTTCATATGTAATGAGGTAATTGAGGTGATGAATTACTCATTAAGGATACTCATGAGATGTTTTATAGATGACAGGGAAACTAATCAGTTTGGTAGAAGGAAACACTGCTACACTTTCTGATTACTTTTCTTCAGCGTGCACGACTTCCACCTTCTGCATCACTTTTAGCATCAGCTCAGCTTACATCAGCTTCAAAAAATGTCAATCCATACATGTTATTCCACATTTTTAAGGAGGTAAAACTTGAAGTAAAATAGCATAAGGTTTTGATTTATTAAAATTTTAGGAGAATGTCATGAAAAACCATTGAGCATTATTCACTCATATTTTTCAACCATGATTTCCCCTTCTTCACTACTTCCCATTTTTCATAAACATAAAATATTTCAATTTGGGGGAGTGTTACTTTCATTATCATAAACATGCCACTAATATTCTTTATCATCCATCGATCTCCTTATTCATTCTCAAAATCTCCTTTATTCCATGTTGTTATACACCAAAAAAAGATTTCAGCCATGATTGTAGCAACCACCTCAATTTGTTTTCTAGTGTAGCATGAGGGCATGCTAATTATCTAGTTTGGGGGAAGGGTTTCTATGAATGATAAATTATTTCTCATTTCTTCTCTTAAGGTATACAATCCTAAAATTTATTTTCGTATATCCTTAAAACTATCAATTGGATTCTTGTGATTTATGGACAACAAAGAGGTATCATTAAACCCATAAATTTTCAAGCTAAAACAATTTGTTAATTCCAAAAAAAATCATGCATTATTACTTACAACCATTTTGCTAATATATTGAAATCTGTCCATTGCATTGATTTGATTTTCGGATTGGAGAAGCAATGATATAGTATAAATTTACTTACAAAATTTCAGCAAAATCTGGTTTGTAATGAAGTTTGTATTACTTGTATCATATTTTGTTGCAACTTCATATACATACGGTTGAAAGTATACATGCAAATTATTTTAAGGAAGAATTTGAGGAAGAGGTCTTCTCTTTCATCAATATCATGCGCTGGGGTGAGCATTTTGATTGTTGTTTACAACCTGGTTAATATTGAGGCATTGGGTTGCATGAGGACATGCAACATGTTAAGTTTGGGGGAGATGTTGGACCACTCATTTGTATTATTATTATCACTTCTTAACATCCATTCCATCCATTTATAATATTCTTTTCTCGCATTATTTATCATAATTTATTATATAATTCCATTTCATAATTATTTATGCTCTTTTGGATAAATAATATTTGTTCTCCTTTATTTTAATAAAATAATGATTATTATGCATGATTTTTCCAATGGTGGCTTATTAATGAATTCTTTATAACATCACTCACTATTTTAGCCCTCAATATCTCTTATAGATTGTAGATTTGATCTTCATCTGATAATTAAATATTCCAACTTAGAAATTCGTTGGGATTAACAAGAAACAATTTTGCGTTGAATGTTTTGGGAAAAGGAAGAATCTTGAAAATCCGAAACATGGGTTTTGTGCAGAACGGACCAAGTCAGTTATGGAATGAGTTGTTTTCCAAAATTTAGTTTTTATTGAGAGAATCGCAAGGTTCTTCGAAGGATAGATTTGTAGATTTTCTGTTATGGTTGTTTTCCGAAATTGCTCGAATTGTAATTGCCAGATTTGACTTGTGCCACCTGAATCATGATGGAAATATCTTTCAAACCTCATCTTGCTTATTTAGATTTTGTAATGAGTCTATTTCCCTTTGTTGTTTGTATATCTAAAGGGACAAAAATCAGAGAGAAGGGAAAATGCACAGGGGGTTAGCATGCAAGAGATCATTTTTTGTAACAAAATAATTTTAATTAATTGAATGCAAGTAATTTTTTTGTTCTATCTGTAAGTTGTGAGTCTACCGTGGCCCTAGTCAGAGAGTTGGGCCCACTCTCCTAATCAGGTGTTGCGTTATTTCCTTTTTTTTCTTTCACATTTTTTTTGAGTATTTTAACTGTTGTTATGGTATGTTGTTTAATTATTGTGAATGATTTTATAATTATGCAATTTATCTTTAATTACTATTAAAATAGTTCTGGTTGTTTTAATTGTTGAATATGTGATCAATATTTTATTGTGCCATTTCTCCTACATATACCTTGTGAATTACCTTGCAATAACCAACACACTCATATTGATAATTAATGTGGGAAGGGGTTTGAATATTCATTCACATTTGGACACCAACAGGTTCTCAGTGTTTATAAATGTAAATATCGAAAAAAAATACAGACACCAAATAGTTATTTGAATCAATCACTATTACACATGTATGATCAAAGATTAAAAATCTCTATTGTGCCTAATCAAATATGGCATAACACTATTATTAAAGAGGTCAATTCTCATACATCTAAAGTATCAAATAAAATGAGAAACTAAACAACAAATTATAAAAATGATATATGAATGGTGATTGTTTCGATGATGGTTTCAATAGGTATAAGTATGTTTTATGTTATCACTATTTCTGTACAAATAGAACATTCCATAAACTAAAGAGTTAGGCTACTTCAATTACAATTGCACATGCTTGATTAAGGATGGAAAATATATGTTTTATCTCATAAATATGGAATAACCTATTGTTAAAGGGGTTAGTTTTCAAACAAACGAACTATCAAAGGAAACCATAAACTAAAAAACTAGTTGATCCATTTGATATATGAATGAATTTTTTTTAGAGAAGTGTAATTATGATTAAGGTCATCAGCACTCTTATGCATTGAATACCCATGTATCTATACTAATAACCACTATTATTTTTTAGGTCTACTGTAATTAGAATATTGATGATCAATATTTATATTACTACAATACTCTTTATACTAATGAAATTAATGTGCTTCACGGAAAGAGTTATAGAAAAAAATATATTAACATCTAGAGATGGCCATAACAACCCAATCTAGAAAATTAAAGCCAACTTTACAATAAATCTTAAGCACCTCAAAAATAGAGGGGTAGAAATGAAAACAGTGAGATGCAAGGAAATGATAAGAGCCTACCAATTTTCCAATAGAATATCCCTCAAGAGATGAAGCACGGGCTGATGTGCATGCACTGCAACAATATTCTATGTCACTACAATTGTGGCCATAGAAAGTCCCATCAGATTTTGGCTGAGAGTGCCCATGGTGTTCCCAGCTGAGAGGGTAGCCATCAACTAATTATATGGAGGGTGATTATGCTTAGAACCATTCCTACCACATCACCCATTGAAATAATCCATGCAAACCTCCTTGAATTTTTTCCCAACATAAAGTAACACAACTCCACCATTAGCACCAAGCATAATTCACGGTATCATCCCTAGCATACCAGTAAAAATGCACGACTGCATCATCATCATATTGGGGAAACTCATGTGTGAAACACCATTGACGAACCCTGAAGTCCCTCCTATGACTTGAATCCCTCGAATACCACTAAATTAAATTGTAAATAGACTGCGACAAATGGGACAACTGCTACATTGCATGCTAACAATGTAGTTGTCCCCCTTAGAAACTATGTATGTGAATGTGTGTTGTCATTGTTGTCTTTGATAACCGATTCTTTTTCCTCTTCTTCTCCCATTGTGGCTTCCTGGATTCGAATCTTGATCCCGACCATGAGGAAGTTATCACCCATCGAAATCCTTAGTGAAAACTATGAAGGAAGTTGATAAGCCCACAAATCTACCTATGATTCCCCTGTTGGCGGTAGGGCATATGGCCCAGTCGAATGGTCCTATGGGTTTATTGCCCTCCTCCTCCTCTGATTCCTTGGCATATTCCTCATGCGGTTTTTGATAATTGTTACGCACAAACTTAAATGTGGCCTCTTTCTTTTCTTCCTCTTTAAGTCATGCTTCCTCCACCTCGTTCATCCATATTGTCAAACCTATGTTCCTCCCACCATGATTGTTTGAAAACAATGATTTTCCATGTCTATGAACCGATTTTAATATAAAAATGAAAACAATAAATAACCTTGTCCAAATTAATTTAATTAAATGTTTAATATGAAATTTTAATTTCATCTTAATTAATTGTCTTAAACAACCCCCTTGTGTAGTAGTGAGATATGCCATAAATTGTATTCCCAAAAATCTAACAAGTGTAGAGATGATATTGTTCTAATTAAATTAAAAAACATACAATATCAAAAAATAAGTGTTACACAAATCACAACTTATTATCTATAACTATAGAAAATTAAAATTAAATCTAAACCATTAACTCAATAATTATTAATAATTAAATTAAAATTTAAAAATTTCTTTTCAAATAATTTACATGAATTGTAACCCTATCACTTTTTTTCACCACGTGAAGGGTTTACCAACACATTTATCTTTATCGATTATTACTTCTGCAAGGTTGTGTTTCCATCGGTTCCACTTCCTTAAGGTCACCTAGAAGGTTGAATATCATTATAGTATCCTTTCTTCATATGTTTACCCAAGTTGGTCAGTTACATGGTTAGAGGTGGGAGGAGGGTGTTACAAAATTAATTGATTCTTTCTACAAAGGCTCAATCATTCCCTGTGGAAAATTGAATTAAGTCCTCCCCTTGGCTAGGTTGTATATAATCCTCTCCTACTCCATTTATTTTGGCTCTATTCTAGTTTTTGGAGAAAAATGCCTCAAGAAAGGAGCTCTCATAGAAGAGGTCATTACAACAATGTGGGTCCATCTACCTCACCATTTCATACGACAATGGAGAAATCAACTTGAGATTATTACAGTAATACCCATCAAATAATCCAACTATAAATTGGGAATGTTGAGAGGGAAATTGGGATGCTAGTTATAGAAAAAAGAATAAGTCTTGGAGCAAGTCAACAATAATGTTTTGGATATATCAATTGCGAGAACAATGAATACGAAATACATGAAAATCATTGAAATTTGTTGGAAAAATGAACATATAGGCAAGGTGTTAGCTAAAAGATCAAAAGAAATCAAAACATTGGTACCAAGATAACAACAATAGTAAGAAAAATTTCCAATCTACAATTTACAGAGTGAAAAGAGAACACAAGTCCACCTGCTCCCCTATGAATAGACTTTATTATGCAACTCCCCTATGAATAGACTTTATTATGCAACTTGATGTTCTCTTGTTTGTAATATTTTGAATATAAATAATGATAAAAAAGGCCCTGAGACCTACAAAATAAGTCCTAGTATATTTAGTAGGAAATATCTAATAGGTTTTTTTGTTAGTTTTGAGAGCCTTTACCTAGAAAATAAAATTAATGTTATGTTACCTGTTTATTTTTAGTTATGGCGGACTCGTGGCCAGACCATATTATGTTATTATTTTTTATAAGATATAATACAAACTACCTTCCTAGCTTAAACAACAAAAAACATAATCACAAATTCCTAATTAAGACGCAATATATGTCTTGTGCCTAGTGAAAGATTGTGAATCTCCTTTGTGAAAAGGGTCGGTGCTCAACGTTTATACACTCAATGTTTATACACCCAAGTATCGAAAAAATCCAAAAACTATATAATTATTTGAATCAATCACAATTGCACATGTTTGATCCAAGATGGAAAATCTCTATTGTGCCTAATCAAATATGGTATAAATCTACTATTAAAGGGGTCAATTCTCATATATATGAAGCATCAAATAAAACGAGAAACTGAACAGCAAATGATATATGAATGGTGATTATTTGGGAATGGTTTCAATAGGTAAAATTATTGTTCGATTTAAGATTTTTTTGATTTATAATGTAGATAAAAATGTCTTTCCGATTAATCACATTATTCGGATCTGGTGACCAGCTAATGTGGTTCATGACAAGGTCGAGAAACAAATGGCCATTTTCGAGCAATGATGCATCTTCACTATTTATTCATCAAGATCGATTTGTTTCTCCACTTTGTTCTGAAGATGAACCACATTAACTAGTTCGAAACATAGACCAAATCCTAATAATATGATTAATACTAAAAACATTTTTATCTAGATATAAATATGTTTTATGTTATCACCATTAGTGTACACCAAATAGAACATTCGATAAACTAAAGACTTAGGTTACCTCAATTACTATTGCACATGCCTCATTAATGATGGAAAATCGAGCTGTTTTATCTCATAAAGATGGAATAACCCTATTGTTAAAGGGGTCACTTTTCAAACACTCGAACTATCAAAGGAAACCATAGACTAAACAACTAGTTGATCCGATTGATATATGAATGGAAAATTGTTTAGATAAGTTTAATTACGTTTAAGGTTGTCATCACTCTTATACATTGAATAACCATCTATCTATACTAATAACTACTCTTACTTTTTAGGACACTGCAATTAGAATACTCTGATCAACGTTTATATTATTACAATAATCTTTTGACTACTGAAACGAGTCTAGGTAATAAATGTATATAAAAGGCAAGCCCTAGCACGAAAATTCCAGGCCTGGTACCAAGACATTAGTGCCTCCTCAGAGCTGATAACTCCGTATTCGGGAGCAAACGCGATGTATTGCTGAGTAGCCAGAAACTTACAAACATCGTACTCCCTTTATCAGAGATCGGCTCCCCAGTGCCTAGCGAGTTTATAATAAAAGCCTCGGACCAGAAAAGGCTGCCATTCATCTCGAAATTCGCAATACGAAGGAATCGAAGCACCTGCACATGAATAGTAACAATAACAGTAATCTCATTAACTGTTGATCCTACCGATAGAATCTTCCAACTTTTTATCAAAATGGAGAGGTCCGATGCCTTCACCAGGCTCACATATAGCTCTTTCTGGCAACTTTTTAATATAAGTTACTGAACGGAATGGAAAACGAATACACTGAGTCAGCATAGCAAATAGTTGCAATGCTGTAGAATGACTTGTTCTACAATTAAGTATTTGTCCAAAACATTTATTGTGTGCCCAACGTCAAATTTCAAACGTCTAGTCATTCTGTTCACTGAAAATTCAAGGACAGGGGTTTAAATTTTAGAGTCCGGGCGTTGGAATTTGACGTAATGTGGGATGTAATTCGTTTCCAAAAGGTCTGTGGTGGCAGATTCTAAACGTACAAAGGGACATTCAATTCAAATTAACGACTGAAAAATTGTGGATATATATCTATATATATCTATATGGATAGTGTATATATTAATATATATATATACTAATTTTGGGATCGGATAATTTGTTATAATTCATTTAAAATCAACTAAAATTTGCATTAGCATAACACTCTTTCAACCCCAAGTACCTAATAAGCTTTGATCAAGTTAAAATCTCCGCTTTAGTCTTTTCTAACCCACTTCACCGATTCTAATCTTCATATTCAAAATAACTCTAATAATTTTAATAGAAAATTAACTACAAACCTGACCACTCTTTTTAAAAAAAATAAAAAAAATAAACTTAATCATAAATCTTTTCATTGTCTTCTCTATCTTTGATTCATTCGATAACCTCTCCATATTTTCATTCCTTGGCATTTCATTATCTTATTCCATCTTTTACTAATAACTATTATCTTTAAAATATTTATTTATTTAATCTTTTATATTAAGTAATTTATTTTATTTTTATTTTTATTTTAAATTATCAAATTACTTATTTAATAATTTAAATTAAATGTGTTAAAAATATTATTTTTTTTTAAATGCTGATTATCATTCATAAAATATTTCTAAAAAATATTAATCTTTATTTTTAAAAACCCTAATTATCATAATTTGTGTTTTTAAAATTTATTATTTTTTTATCATTTTTTTCATATTAAATTATATTTTGTATTGTAATGTAAAAATTTTGATTTGGAAAATAAATAAATAAAATAATAATTTAATATTGATAAATTTCTAGCTTGACATTTTGATAACTCATGGTTTTGACAATGATATTGTCATGATGAAGTTGTAATATCCCACTAAATAGTAAATACTCTATTTAGTTTTGTAAAAGTTATTTAGTAAATAGTGAGCACATGTTAAAGGGGTGGTATGAATAAGTGATAAACATAATTATTTATTTTCATATAGTCAATCATGAAAATTATACTGTGGGAAAATATGTTCAAAGATAGCTTCACATAGTTTCACATTTTATATGATTAAGAAAAAATTATGGGCAGATACGGTTTCATGCCCATATCCATCTCGCTAAAGATAAATTATACGAGTTAGGAAAAAGAGAGTCAAAAGAGTGAGAGGGAAGAAAACCTCAGGCAACCTTGTAAACTTGGAGACTCGTTGGAGGGGGGCCTAATGAGGATAGTGAAGTTGTTTGGCTTGATTTCCTCAGAGAAAGACGTTGTTGAGGGAGGTAGAACACTGCCAAGAAAAGAATTATTGAGCTAATTGGCTAGTGGAATTCGAGGTTGAAGGTGTGTGCTCATATTTAAAACCATAGACTAGACTTGGTGGATTGTGAGGATGTTTTGGATTAGACATGGTATGGTATCTATCCTGAAATTTGAACTGGATTTGAAGTTGGATCTGGGGAGTCGTGGTAGAGAATCACCAATTTGACCCTAATTAAATATTAGTTCATTTTGTCTCTTTAGTTGCGTGTCTCCCTAACTATATGACTCCCTCTTATATTCTCATGATTAAGAAAACACTCTTAAATTTTCATGTTTTCCGTACATTTAATATGTTGTTATAATAATAATTATAACTTGTAAAAAAATCACTAAATTTAAAATATTAATTTTGAATTAATAATTATTATCATTATCATAATAAATTAAAATTGTAAAATTTAAAGTGAAAGAAAAATTAAAATTAACTAATAGTCAGAAATTAATTAATAAAAGAAAATTATTAAAAAACAAATCAAATATAATTAATTAATTAAAATTAATAAATATAAATTAAAAAAAAATAAATTATTTTTTAATTAAAAAACATATAATAAATTATTAAAATTAAAAAATACTTACCCTAACCTAGCTATTTCTTCCACTCACTCTTTAATACATGCTTTCAAATAAGGTATAATAGTATTGTCACCCACCAAAACATTAATATACGAGTAATTCATGCCAACGACAATTCAAAACCCAAACCACCCTCGGCGTGAAGTAATCCAGAGACCCATGACTTGTTCTCTCTAAACTCATACATGAGCTATCTGCGCTAACGTGGCCTCTCTTCCTCTCTTGTCCATCGACCCGATGAGGGTATCAGTAATGTTAAAAAAAATAAAAATAAAAATTAATACATAGGTACATATATTCAATTTATTATATATATATATATATATATTAAAAATCATAATTATAATTTTATTTGAAATTTAAATTTAAATTTATATATTATATTAGATTGTTTAAATTATTTAGAAAATTATTTGAAATATATATTAAAACTAAGATTTGAAACTTATAATAAAAATTTTATTTTAAATTTGAAATTGAAAACATATATGTTTATGCGGTTATGGATAGAAGGTGATTGGGTGTTCTATTAAGACATTCCTTGATCTGAAGTCATAAGTTCAATTCCCCACCCCGATTAGGATGATATATTGGACATGATGAAGATGTAGTAGTGTCAAGTTTACAAAAAAAGAAAAAGAAATTGAAAATATATATAGCTTTGATTTCATTCATTTAACCCTATGTTGCATGAGTTTCCGGTACGGGGATACTTTGGGTACGTGGGAACAAGTATCCGGTACTGCTAGAAGCTTTGTCCAAATTTACAGGAAACGTCAAGTTGGGAACAACAATAATATATTATATAATATATTAAAAATTAAATTTTAATATATATATTTTATAAGTTTTTTTTTAATAGTGTACATATTAAAATTTAAATGTACATATGTCATACCAAATTGATTTTTTAAAATATTCAAGACCGTAAAAAGTTAACAGTGTTGACTATTGCTATGCAACAGATCTGGCTGGCAGTACCATATTCCTTAGACTGTTGACCATTGCTATGCAAATTTGCAATAGATCTGACTGGCGGCAGGGACTTGCCGCCCCGTAGCCCTTCTTGTTTTCAATGAAACTAAATTCAAATGTACCCTCCCTATATTGAATAGGTCACAGTTGGGTTAGACGTTATAAATTTTCTGAGCGCTAAACTAATGAGAATCGTTAATAAGAAGTATACCCATAGCTCTAGGATTGAGAGTCGTGAAGCCAACTAATATGGCATGAATTGCGTAAATTTTTGCAGTGGGCGTAAGTTTACAGCACGTATGACAACACCCATGCCTCCATAGAGTCATTACCACTGGGTTTTAAATACTGACACTTCTTTTGTTACTACAAAAATCGAAGATAGTATTAGGAAGATGAATGAAAAGCACCCATTTTTCTGGGTGATAACAAGTTTTTGTTACTGATAGAAACAAAAATACAGAATATGCAAGTTGAAATAACATAAAACCAAAAAGCCCCCAATGGTGAACGATACAAATACATACAAATACATCGTTGGGAAGAGAGGGAACTTCTAGTTATCCCTACGGACTCAAACTGAACCTTAATGGTTTACGGCCTTATGGAATAACATGAAGTCAAAATCCTGAATCTAATGGAAACACATGAGAAATTAATCATCGGGGAAGTGTAATAAATTATAATTAACAGTATATTTCATCTCCATAACAAAATAAAATATAACAAATGTAAGAGGTGAAAGCAATGTATGCCTCCTAGGTCTAATTACACATTTACGTTTGATGCAAGCTTGGAAGCCATATCCATAGTGAGAATGAAACAAGTAAATGGTAACATTCTACATGGGATAAACTATTACCGAACTTATTTAAAAAAAAAATTATGTTAATTATACTATTTGAAGCCGAAAGCTTCAGAAGAAGAAATAAATGACAAAATAACACATAGTTTCATTACCAAATTTATCTTCAAAGACCGATACAGTCCCAAAACATAGTCTAATTACACACGACTTGTATCCGTGAGACAATACCATCCAAATGCAGAGTCACGTAACCGTGCATGCAAAACCCAAACAAAATACGAGTTTCATAGCAACAATGGTAGGTATTACACATAGACTATATTTAATTTAATTGATAAAGTGAATTCTTTATAAACTAGTACTGGAAATTTTTATAGATAGAGTTCATACCTGAGAAATTCTATTGAAAGAAAGATGATAATTACAAAGGGTGAATCTTTCACCATATATAACATTAAAAAAAACGTAACTACCTCAATGAGTCAACACTGTAGCGGCGATGGAGCGGCAAACACTGAACTGTGACAGAGATAGCGTCCAGATTCCAAACAGCGTCCCTCGCAGATGAACATTGAACTGGTTTATGCTGATTATATAGAAAAATTAACGCAGAGAATGCATGTTTGCTGCCAACGATTTCGCGCCAAAGGCTTCGCGCCAATTTTTCGCGGGTTTTCTTTATTTATGCCGGGTACTTGCTGATTGGGAGCTTGTGGGAGCTTCGATCCCCGTGGATACGAGTACCAGAAACTTCTATTCAGTCACCGAAAATCTCCCCCGTACCCAACGAAGCTCCCGCTATTTTTGGAACGTTTCGTACCAGCGCCTAAGCTCCCAGGAGCACCGGAGCTTGAAGTACTTCATCTCCAAGGGTAGGGAGCAGTACCCGTGTAACATAGATTTAACCTCAAAAAATTTATTTCAGATAGACTGTGATCTGACGCTCTATTAAGACACTCCTTGATGTGAAGTCACGAGTTCAATTCCCCACTCTTATTAGGATAATATATTGGACATGATGAAGATGTAGTCATGTCAAGTTTACAAAAAAGAAAAAGAAATTGAAAACATATATAGGTTTTAGATTCCATTCATTTAAACTCAAAAAATTAGTTTCCAATCCCTAGATGAAAAAATTGTGAGCATTGAGATTTCATGACAGGTTTTGTAGAAATTAAAATCATATTAACTTAATATTTTTTATTCTTGGGTTTCTCAAAAATAAATTCAGGTTAAATATATAATTTATGACCTAATGTTTTATATAGTAAAAATTTTTTACTCGGTCTTACTTAAGGTAAACACATAATTTTCATTAATAATGTATTTGAGATAATATTATGAGGAGAACATAATGAAAGAGTGGGTTATATTTTAATTTCATTTATTATAATTATTTATATTTGAAAATTAATTTATATATTTCCTTTTAATAAGATAGATATTATTTAAAGGATTTATGATGTTGAGGATTTGAGGTAGAATTTATTTAAATGATAAAATATGTCTAACATTTAGTCAAAATAATTATTATGAATGTAATTTTATATGGGAAGTTACGAGAACTAAAAATGAAATAAGCTTCCATACATTTAAAAGAAGATATAGAAGATTGCTTCGATAGTTTTTTTGGCAGGATGGGAGATATTAGCTCTGAGGAAGGAGATTTAACTATTACAACCATATGGTCTCTTTAATTTTAATGTTATAATTGATTTCTATTATTTTTTCCATAGTGTTTTATTTTGATTTCAATTTTATGCATTAGTTCATTGTTCCAGAATGATGGCTTAACTCGATTATGCATTATTGTTGAATATATTAAATGATTTTAAATACTCAATATATAGGGTTTTAAAATCATATTTCTAGTTTATTGGTTGGAGTTTTAATTCCATGAATACATGATATTTAGGGTTATGTGCACTATAAATTCAAAATCCATAAGAACTAGTTGCTTAAATTTTATTTCATTTTTTATTTTATTTTTTTCACTAGTTTCCTTCTCTTTAAAACGTGAAATTATTAGCCATTATTTGATTTTTAAAACTTTTCTATGGTTACACACATTACATTTAATATAATATTTCTCTACTATTCATTATAGAAATTATGAAATTAAATTATTTTAATTGCTATGCAAGTTAAATAATAATAATACTTGATGTTATGTTATTTAAACCACGTAGTTCAATTAGATGTATTTAACAGGAGTGAGTTTTAATTAATTTATTTCTTTTAATTTTAATTTTTATTTCACTTTAACTTTTGTGAATTATAATATGTATTAATTTAGCTCATTGTCATTAATGAAGTTTTAATTTAGTAATTTTTCATACCTATCAGCTCTTTTCCAAAAAAAACATTGTTTTATTTAACACACCCTTTATTCAAAAATATGGCCTATTTATTTGTTAACCTAGAAAATATATTTAATTTAAATTATTTTACAACGACTATCTAATTTACATTACTACTAGGGAATACCCTTATGGTAAAAGGGAGGTAAACCCTTATCACCTAAAACGAGAAGATCTAGAATCCATAGTGATGTGGTCTCAAAATTTCTTCAGTTACGAAAATAATTTGAACACCAACCAGGGTGGAGCATTCTACTCCTATAATGTTTGTAGCTAGAATAGCTATTGGAGAATAGATAAGTAGAATTTGTTTTTGAACTGTCCTTCTGTATCTATATGTTTTTAATGATACAATGAAAAATTTTAAAATATAATACAGGTATTAGGTAATAGAAAGAAGAAAATAAGTCTGTGAATGAATTCAAGTGAGTGCCAAGTCTTGTTCGACAACATACGATTGTCCACCTGCCCGAAATAGTCCTAAAAAACTTTTAAATGTTAAGGACTAGAAGTCATGTGGTAGGGCCCAGAAACAAGTCCCATCGGCCTCCCATCCAATATAAAAAATGTAAATAACAATATAGTAGCTATGCATATGGTGTATATTTACATAGGGTTTATATTTAAACATTATTTCCTATGAAAGGTAGAAAAAATATTGATAAATAAATTATGATACAGGTGCATAAAATAATGTTAGGATTTGTATGTTAGGGTTTGTCTTATTCACTATTCAAAAAAGTGGTTGTATATAAACTATACCATCCTCTAATATTGCAATATTTTCTCTATTAGTAAAAAAAAATAAAAAAAATTACACAATTATGGAAATAAGCCTATATAGTACTGATAAATATACCATACTGAAATAATAAACAACAAAAAATATTGTCCACTCGAGTCTACAATTAATTGGAACATAGATTTATAAATAGAAAAACAAGGGACTTTCATAAATGTATAATTTCACACAAATTTTTTGCAACATTAACCAATGGTTGCAGAGGAATTTTAATCATATTTTTTTTTATTTTTTTTTTATTTATTTCTTTCAGAAAGAAAAAAACGTTGTTTTATATTATGAAAAATAAAAATAGTGCATAATACATCATAAGAAAGTGAAGCGAGTAATCACTTCCAAAATATGCAACATTGCTCCTAAAACCAAAAATAATGTGATCTGGCAAAACATACCCATCACAAGAGACTCGAAATCAAGCATAGAGTCGATGATAATGTCTAAAGCCAATTGGAAAAGAAATGGAGGATCAACCAAATCCATAGATGTGAACCCAAAACATTCACGACAAGAAAAAGCCACTTCAACGATAAGCCAGGCGTCCCACGGCATTTACCGCAGCAGCATATGAAATGGGGCATATAGATGAACCATAAAAGACATGATAGAATCATATACCACCATCTGCAAAAAAAAACTATTCGCCTGTGCAACATAAGCTGAAGGGGAGGGCGAAAATCATTTGGAGACCCAAGGAGGGTCGCAAACTCCATCCACCCTGGGATCATCAGCTGAAAAAATAGGGACCTCTCGGAGGTCAAGAAGTTCATCCCGGAAGAGGGATTTTTTTTTCGGCCTCCCTCTGAAGTGTCTGGATGCGGACTTCGTTTTCTTCCTCACCGTAATATTGCAACCCGAAGCCGGCGAGATGACAATATCAAGATTCCTAGGGATATTCTCAAATATAGTGAGGGCGTCCAAGTCAAGGTTCGGGTTGTTTAAAAGGGATTCGACATCACATCCAATAGTATTTATAGGTGATTCCTATAAGTCTCCATTCACGATATTATGTGGAGAGGGAGGAGGGTGTGGAGGGGATGGGGATGTATATGAAGAAGCAACTATGGGGCAGGTTTGATGGTGATCAGCTAGAGCAGTAAGGACATAAGGTGGGTCCGGTAAATTCACCCTTTCGGTATTGTGCGAAGGGGGGGGAGGAGGGGGAGGTGTTGCGTCTTCTAGGGGCGGCATGGATGGGGAGGTGTATGATGGCTCAATGATGGGACAGGTTTGATGGTGATCAGCAAGAGCAGTAGAGGCATGCGGCATTTTATCCTTCCTCATGATTGTTGATCCCAAGTTTACTTCGTCTTCAAATTGCATGGGCGAGCCAGAATTGTTTTTAGAAATAGTAGGAGCCATCAACTCCTTGTCTGGTGGAGTTAACTCCGCAGATTGTTCATTAACATTAGCAAACAAATCAATGGCAGAATCCGCAATAGAAGAAATACCTAATGGGATGACAGTCCGATGATCATTTGGATTCAGCTTGCCGTTTGCACCTTCTGGTCTTTGATTGTCCCTACGGGGCTTCCAATACAGCTGAGGGCAGTTGTCCTTCAAATGTCCCATGCTGTGACATAAACAAGAAAATTTTAGATTAATAATCGAAGTATAACTTAATTTCAACCTCATAGACAATTCATAATAAATCCACGAAGGGGAATTTTTCCCAAACAAGTTACAAAAGAACGAATCAAGAACTAGGGCACGGAGTATGATCAATAAGTTTATGTTTAAAAATAAAAGGGAGAAAAATCAAGTAATTAAGAAATATAGTAGAATTGTCGGATAATTTTTTTTTTAAAAACCAGCGAAATGGAGGTAGGTTGTGACAAAATGGTCCTAATAACGTGTGATGGAAAGGAGATTAGTCTTCGAAATAGTGAAATGAATAGTATATTTGAGTCTTCTAAGTTGAAAGTGACATGATAATACTATTTGTCTTACTTGAATACACCAAATAAATATGGAAGAATTTTGGAACAATGCTTTTGACAATCAGAAAGATATTAACTTTACTCATATTTAGTAAGTATAAAATGCGTAAGATTAAAGTGAATTTTAAAAATATTAAAATTTATTAGGAGGGGATGCAATGGCCCCTAAAATATAGAAAATGAATCCTTATAGATTTTGTATTTCCTATATCTGATGGATGGAGAAGACTCAAGATTGTTGTGAGTTACACACTCGTCACATTGAATCATGGAATGGTTCTCTAATCGGTTTATTTTATAAATTTCTCACAATTGAAAAAGGTTAGGTTTGATTGAATCAATATGAAAAGAGAATTTTGATTGGTTGAAATGACTGTTAATTGTAATATTTGATCTGGGTTGGTACAACATATTAAATTGGAATAGATGCAGGCTAGATTTCATGAGAGTATATATATATATATATATATATAACTTAAGGTCAAATGATACAAAAACAAACTAAAAAGGGGAGGCGAGATTCTTAATTTGATCTTCCTTGCTCTGATTCTTTTTCTATAAAATATTTGGAAGATATGATAAGTTGAAAAAGAACATCATAGGAAAATATGTATATATATGTATGTTAGGTGAAAATGAAATTGAATGTCTATATTAAATATCACAACGAATTTATTGTCTTAACGTGACTTGAAGGATTGATAGTTAGTACAGGTAAAATGTGATCATAAAAAGGTGGGTAGTTGAGTAAGGTTACCAAAGAAAATGTGGCACCTGATATTAAGAAAAAATAAATTTGTGATAAATAGAATGTTGGTATCATATTGGAGGAAGCATAACCTATGCTTGTTTTCGTGTGATGTGCCAACATGGAAAATGCAGCGTGTTTCTAGCCAATGGTACCCTATATAAGTACCTAAAAGAACTTCAATATGAATTTTATATACATAAGTGTATTTTCATCAAATGGTTGTTTAGAATGAACATATGCTTACAAAATCCCTATGTCAATATAAACACACTAACATGTAGTGATGAGGTAGTTGATTTCACCTAAACAAAAAAAAGGGGCACATGTAACCTCAAAACACCTTAATCAATGATTTTCCAAACAAATAGGGATGCAAACCCCAAGGAGAGAGTTGTGAGAAACTCCTAGGTGAGGCGAGTCGGAGAAGTATGGTATGATATTTGGTGATATAATTTTCTTGTTATATTTTGTTGATTTTAAACATGCTCATACAGCTTTAGGTTGTACCTTGAATTTTCATAGTGGTTTCTCTTAATATTTCCTTATGCTTTTTGACTTCATGGTCTACTGGGAAAGATCATAAGGAAAAAAATATAGTGAAACCAACTAAATTATAAAAACTTCATCAAGAGAATGAAACAACCTGGAGATAATTAATGTGGATATGTGTGGGTCCACTTTAACAAAGGACAATGACAATATTAATTTTCCTCGAGCCTTGTTAATTTTTTGCAATGCATATTTTATATTATGAAATTTGATGATGCCTAAGGGACATATGATTGGTGGTGAGCCATTATGGTGGAAAGGTAAGGAAATATTCCTTAAAAAAAAAAAGAGATAAAGGAGATAATGATAACGAGTATGATTACTGGGTGAGTGGTATAATAAGATAATTTTTTATTCACATGTTGGGTTAAATTGTTGTCTATTAACATTCCACCGGACCTTTTAGGTAAAATGTATTAAAATACCATGTTCTTGAATAAAGTGAATAACATATTTTGAATCAATATATAAGAAAAGAACTATACTAAATTAACATAGAGAGTGTGAGAAAGTCAATACACATATGAGAGGAAAAGGGAGAAATCCCGTGATTGTAAACAAAAGAAGAATTGTGTACAACTTTCAGCAACAACAAGTAGTGCATGATGACAAGGGGTCAAAACTAAAGGAATGCTCCAAAGTGGAATCCTAGTTTTGCAGTAAAAATATATAGTAACGTAGTCCAATATAGGAATAACTAAGTTTACTTGAACAAAGTAGACATCAATATAGTCACCTTCAACATGGAAAAAAAATGAGGTTATCCTAAACTCTACTCATGGATGACTAATGCATATGTAACATTTGAAATTCACATAAAATAATACTAATTATACCCAATACAATAATAAAATAGTTGTAATCTATCATAAAAGGCCTGAATAGCAAATGGTTTCTATAATATTATTACCACTATGTAAATAGTGGAAATGGAGTTGGTACTTCCATGCTCTGAAATTTACTATGGAACCACATGGTGGTGTCTTTGGCAATTTTCATATCCATTGGGTAAGTAGAAAGGATTTATTTCTATTGTTGATGAGCTTACAATGATTTTGCTAACTCTTACTGAGTGAGGGTGGCTAACACTTATTCGCTTGTGGTGCATGTTGATGACCCTTGTTGGGAACATAAATAAAAATTGGTGGTGCCTATACTAAATTTTGAAATGACTAAATATATGTTTCTTAAAAAATTATTGAAGGAAAGTAATTACAACCATAATTATTGTGGATGTATGTCGAATTGAACAAAATATTCTTGCATTCTTGATCAGAGAGAAATTATGTTACATAAGCCAGCAATCCCCCAGGTTAAAGCGTAGCAGAGGACTTTAGCTTGGAAGCCGCTACCTGAGAGCATGAGAATTTTATGCATGAGGGATATTCCAACCTATTTTAAGGGAATTTTATGCATGAGGGATATTCCAACCTATTTTAAGAGCCACGGAAACACCGAGGATGATGTTTCGTTCAAGGGGGAAGATATAATACCCCTAATAAATAGTAAATACTCTATTTACTTTTTTCAAAGTTATTTGGTGGACTATGGACCCAAGCTAAAGGCCTGGTATTAATAAGTGATGAACATAAATGTTTGTTTTCTAAATTTTTACTAATAAAATATTGCATCTAGTAAGCCATGAAAACTACAATGGAAAAAGATGTTGAAAGAGAGTTTCACATTCAAGAAAATTAAAATATAGTTATGGGTAGAGGACATTTCCTACCTAGATTCCTTTCCCTAGAAATAAATTATCTTAGTTAGAGAAAAGGTAGCCAAGAGGGTGATTAGGAAAAAAAACTGAAGCAACCTTTTAATATTGGAGCCTAGTTGAAATGGGGCCGAGTGAGGAGAGTTAATTTGTTTCATTTGATGCCCACAGAACAAAACATTTTTAAAGGAGGTAGGATGCTTCCAAGAACTGAATTATTGAACGGGTTGGCCAGTGCAATTCCGAGTTGAGTCTTGCATGCTTAAATTTAGAACACTAGACTACACCTACACCTAGAAAGGTCTAATAATGTTTTGGGTTGGAATTGGTATGGTCTCTATCCCAAAAACTGATTTGAATGTGAAGCTGCCTTAGGGGAGTCCTGGTAGAGAATACTTGATTCGTTGGTAGAGTGGAGAATTATGCCCCTGTAATTTCCATGGTTGACATAACTATTGGAAAACATATAAGGAGAATGTGATTTTAAATTTTTATTTATTTAATTTTTATCATATATCATAAAATCTTAAAACCTAATACTAGTATTAGGTAGTATAAGGAGGAAAAGAGGTTTGGGAATGAATTCAGGTTACTACCAAGTCTTTTTAGACAACACAGGGTTATGCATTTTCCTAGAGCCGTCCTCAAAACTTTTAAATGTTAAGGTTTAGAAGGAATGTGGCAGATCCCGGAAATAGGTCCCTCTGGCATCCCAGTCTATACAAAAATTTTAAATAACAATATAATAGATTTGGATATGGTGTATGTGTACATAAGGTTATATTTAAACATTTTTTTTCTCTGAAAGGAAAAATAAATATTGATAAATAAATTATGATACGGACGAAGAAAATATTGACATGGTTGGTCCCTTCCGCTGTTAAAAAGATTGTTGTACATAAAATAGGCCTTCCTCTAATCCTGTAATATTTTCAAGAAAGTAAGAATAGAACGAACAGACTAATGGTCATTGCTCTATTAGTGAAAAATAAAAACAAGACGAAGAGACTAGTCTGGAAGTAAGATTATACAATACTGATAAATATTCTCTTCCAAAAGGTGAAGTAATCAACAGAAGAATGATATTGTTCACAGTATATATCCAGAGTCTACAATTGATCATAAAAAAAATTTGTAGAAAGAAAAAATGAGGCCTTAGTTAATATATTATTTCACACAACTTTTCTGCAATATTGACTAATGCTTGTAGAGGAAGTTTAATTGTTTTTCCTCATGCAGATAAATTAATAAGGAAATTCTATATTCATAATCAAAGTATAACTTAATTCCAACCTCGTATACAATTCACAATAATCCACCATTAAATATGTGTACGCATTGGTTAATGGTTAATTTGAGGAAAAGCTAATACAATGTGTCGGTAGCCCAAACCCGATGGATAGGTAATCATGGTCACATGGTTGACCACATGTGTATTTTATCACTTAAAGTGGTTACGTTAGATACAACTAAACCTTTACCAATAACCAGTATTGTCCTACGAGAAGCTGGCATCACATATACAATACGAGAGATTGATTATAACCTAGGTGGAGTGATGTCGAAGAATTAAATCAAATTCTTCAAAATTCCCAATACATTCGTACTGAGAAGGAGAAATGGCTAACCTATAAGCGACCCAATAGTGCGAAGTTAGAAATATGACTTCAATACCATTAGATTCAAAAAAATAATTGTGAAAATTCTTGTAGTTACATGTAGGGTAGCCTTCAGGAATGCAAGAAGTTTGGCGACCCGGTGCAAACATAATTGGCTAAAATATTGTCAAAAGAATCATATCAAAAAAAGTAGAGAAGACTAAGGAGGACCCATTTAAATATGTTAATTTAAACTTTAACTCCATATTGGGTATGCTAAAGAAATTGTTTTTCCCTCACGCGACAAATCTTTTGGAGAATTCATCCAAATAACCTGTGTGGCACAGACCTACACATAGAACTTGAAAGACCCAAAAGTATTCATAATCGGTATCAGAAAAAATAAAAGATAACTGTAATAAATATCTAAAAACCTTCATGCAGAAAATAACGAAACGGAATAACTATTCCAACTCTA
The DNA here is from genome assembly GCA_034641835.2 of Pinus albicaulis. Taxonomy (NCBI): domain Eukaryota; kingdom Viridiplantae; phylum Streptophyta; class Pinopsida; order Pinales; family Pinaceae; genus Pinus; species Pinus albicaulis. The sequence goes on along the minus strand of CM076577.1, from coordinate 725,957,230 downwards.
TGGAGTTATCTAGAATTGCATGGATTGTCGTTACCAAGAAAATGTCATGAAAGTAGTACACTATTATTGCAGAGCCCATTTTCGCAAGCACATGAGCCAATTGAGAGCATGCGGCATCGTGCGAAGGGAGGTAGTTACTCCCATGATGGCAAGGACCTCTCATTCGTCATATATCTAAACCCCTTACACCTAAACCATCAATATTTTAGTAAACCCAAGATAGAATCTATCCCAAGAAAATTAGTGCTATATCGTTGGACGGTCAAGAATCTGCGGTGGATTTATGTTAATACAACCATGGAAATCTATCCAACAACCTTATAGTTTGACTACAAAATGAAATTATTAAAATACATATAGAACCTTATTTTCTCCATGATATGCGTGTCAACATTAATGAGGGACGCAACCACGAGTTAAGCCTAAGGGATGCCACATGTAAAGACACCCATAAAATGTATGGGTATCTTGGTCAAGAACTCCATTGATGACAAAAGGAAAAAAATAAATGTAAGTTGGAGTATGAAAATTATTAATAACTGCACGCATAGAATTTTTATACGAGGTAAAAAAAAAAAAAACTAAAAACAATATTAATAATAGGTAATGAATATTAGCTTAAATATGCCCCTAGTGTGATGAAATTTGTAAGTTATTCAAGGCAATGTGATTTTTTTTGTAAGGAATGTTATATAAAAAAATTTAAAAGCTTGAGGAAATTAATTATGGAATGTAAGAAATGTGTAATATATTTATATATCAATCCACAACACATTCATTTGATGCAAAATATGTAATTTTTAATCTTTTTAACTAATTTAGATTTTCTATAAGATAATTTGGTTTTATCAAAGATTCATTTATTTTGATTTGAATTGATATTAATGAATTTTATTTAACGTTTTTAGGTTTTTAGTGACTATGAAACTACCAAATTATTTAATGTGAAAGTTGTAGTGAAAGGAAAGGAGAGGTGTCAGGAGTGGCACTATAAATTGTACTTGTTGTACTTGTGAGTTACTTTGAATTTATTTATTTCTAAGTCATATTTATTCATAAAATTTTAATGATTGTGTAAAAATAAAAGTATGCTTTAAAACCATAGTAATTTAGTTTTATTTTGAATGTATTTATTTCTAAATCCATGTTTATTCATAAAAAATAATGATTGTGGAAGACTGAAAGTATGCTTTAAAATCGTAGTAAATAAACCTATGTTGCATGAGTTTCCGGTACGGGGATACTTTGGGTACGTGGGAACAAGTATCCGGTACGGCTAGAAGCTTTGTCCAAATTTACAGGAAACGTCAAGTTGGGAACGACAATAATATATTATATAATATATTAAAAATTAAATTTTAATATATATATTTTATAAGTTTTTTTTTAATAGTGTACATATTAAAATTTAAATGTACATATGTCATACCAAATTGATTTTTTAAAAGATTCAAGACCATAAAAAGTTAACAGTGTTTACTATTGCTATGCAACAGATCTGGCTGGCAGTACCATATTCCTTAGACTGTTGACCAACGCTATGCAAATTTGCAATAGATCTGGCTGGCGGCAGGGACTTGCCGCCCGACATCCCTTCTTGTTTTCAATGAAATTAAATTCAAATGTACCCTCCCTATATTGAATATGTCACAGTTGGGTTAGACGTTATAAATTTTCTGAGTGCTAAACTAATGAGAATCGTTAATAAGAAGTATACCCATAGCTTTAGGATTGAGCGTCGTGAAGCCAACTAATATGGCATGAATTGCGTAAATTTTTGCAGTGGGCGTAAGTTTTACAACACGTATGACAACACCCATGTCTCCATAGAGTCATTACCACCGGGTTTTAAATACTGACACTTCTTTTGTTACTACAAAAATCGAAGATAGTATTAGGAAGATGAATGAAAAGCACCCATTTTTCTGGGTAATAACAAGTTTTTGTTACTGATGGAAAAAAAAATACAGAATAGGCAAGTTACAATAACATAAAACCAAAAAGCCCCCAATGGTGAACGATACAAATACATACAAATACATCGGTGGGAAGAGAGGGAACTTCCAGCTATCCCTACGGACTCAAACTGAACCTTAATGGTTTACGGCCTTATGGAATAACATGAAGTCAAAACCCTGAATCTAATGGAAACACATGAGAAATTAATCATCGGGGAAGTGTAATAAATTATAATTAACAATATATTTCATCTCCATAACAAAATAAAATATAACAAATGTAAGAGGTGAAAGCAATGTATGCCTCCTAGGTCTAATTACACATTTACGTTTGATGCAAGCTTGGAAGCCATATCCATAGTGAGAATGAAACAAGTAAATGGTAACATTCTAGATGGGATAAACTATTACCGAACTTATTTAAAAAAACAATTATGTTAATTATACTACTTGAAGTCGAAAGCTTCAGAAGAAGAAATAAATGACAAAATAACACATAGTTTCATTACCAAATTTATCTTCAAAGACCGATACAGTCCCAAAACATAGTATAATTACACACAAATTGTATCTGTGAGACAATACCATCCAAATGCAGAGTCAGGTAACCGTGCATGCAAAACCCAAACAAAATACGAGTTTCATAGCAACAATGGTAGGTATTACACATAGACTATATTTAATTTAATTGATAACGTGAATTCTTTATAAACTAGTACTGGAAATTTTTATAGATAGAGTTCATACCTGAGAAATTCTATTGAAAGAAAGATGATAATTACAAAGGGTGAATCTTTCACCATATATAACATTAAAAAAAACGTAACTACCTCAACGAGTCAACACTATAGCGGCGATGGAGTGGCAAACACTGAACAGTGACAGAGATAGCATCTAGATTCCAAACAGCGTCCCTCGCAGATGAAGATTGAACTGGTTTATGCTGATTATATAGAAAAATTAACGCAGAGAATGCATGTTTGCCGCCAACGATTTTGCGCCAAAGGCTTCCCACCAGTTTTTCGCGGGTTTTCTTTATTTATGCCGGGTACTTACTGATTGGGAGCTTGTGGGAGCTCCTATCCCCGTGGATACGAGTACCGGAAACTTCTATTCAGTCGCCGAAAAGCTCCCCCGTACCCAACGAAGCTCTCGCTATTTTTGGAACGTTTCGTACCAGCTTCCAAGCTCCCAGGAGCGCCGGAGCTTGAGGTACTTCATCTCTAAGGGTAGGGAGCGGTACCCGTGTAACATAGATTTAACCTCAAAAAATTTATTTCAGATAGATTTAATTCCATGAATACATGATATTTAGGGTTATGTGCACTATAAATTCAAAATCCATAAGAACTAGTTGCTTAAATTTTATTTCATTTTTTTCACTAGTTTCCTTCTCTGTAAAACGTGAAATTATTAGCCATTATTTGATTTTTAAATCTTTTCTATGGTTACACACATTACATTTAATATAATATTTCTCCACTATTCATTATAGAAATTATGAAATTAAATTATTTTAATTGCTATGCAAGTTAAATAATAATAATACTTGATGTTATGTTATTTAAACCACGTAGTTCAATTAGATGTATTTAACAGGAGTGAGCTTTAATTAATTTATTTCTTTAATTTTTATTTTTATTTCACTTTAACTTTTGTGAATTATAATATGTATTAATTTAGCTCATTGTCATTAATGAAGTTTTAATTTAGTAATTTTTCATACGTATCATCTCTTTTCCAAAAAAACATTGTTTTATTTAACACACCCTTTATTAAAAAATAAGGCCTATTGATTTGTTTAGCTAGAAAATATATTTAATTTAAATTATTTTACAACGACTATCTAATTTACATTACTACTAGGGAATACCCTTATGGTAAAAGGGAGGTAAACCCTTATCACCTAAAATGAGAAGATCTAGAATCCATAGTGATGTGGTCTCAAAATTTCTTCAGTTACGAAAATAATTTGAACACCAACCAGGGTGGAGCATTCTACTCCTATAATGTTTGTAGCTAGAATAGCTATTGGAGAATAGATAAGTAGAATTTGTTTTTGAACTGTCCTTCTGTATCTATATGTTTTTTTTAATGATACAATGAAAATTTTTAAAATATAATACAGGTATTAGGTAATAGAAAGAAGAAAATAAGTCTGTGAATGAATTCAAGTGAGTGCCAAGTCTTGTTCGACAACATACGATTGTCCACCTGCCCGAAATAGTCCTCAAAAACTTTTAAATGTTAAGGACTAGAAGTCATGTGGTAGGGCCCAGAAACAAGTCCCATCGGCCTCCCATCCAATATAAAAACTGTAAATAACAATATAGTAGCTATGCATATGGTGTATGTGTACATAGGGTTTATATTTAAACATTATTTCCTATGAAAGGTAGAAAAAAAATTGATAAATAAATTATGATACAGGTGCAGAAAATAATGTTAGGATTTGTATGTTAGGGTTTGTCTTATTCACTGTTCAAAAAAGTGGTTGTATATAAACTATACCATCCTCTAATATTGCAATATTTTCTCTATTAGTAAAAAAAACAAAGAAAATTACACAATTATGGAAATAAGCCTATATAGTACTGATAAATATACCATACTGAAATAATAAACAACAAAAAATATTGTCCACTCAAGTCTACAATTAATTGGAACATAGATTTATAAATAGAAAAACAAGAGACTTTCATAAATGTATAATTTCACACAATTTTTTCGCAACATTAACCAATCGTTGCAGAGGAAGTTTAATCATATTTTATTTTTATTTATATTTATTTATTTATTTATTTTTTCTAGAAAGAAAAAAACGTTGTTTTATATTATGAAAAATAAAAATAGTGCATAATACATCATAAGAAAGTGAAGCGAGTAATCACTTCCAAAATATGCAACATTGCTCCTAAAACCAAAAATAATGTGATCTGGCAAAACATACCCATCACAAGAGACTCGAAATCAAGCATAGAGTCAATGATAATGTCTAAAGCCAATTGGAAAAGAAATGGAGGATCAACCAAATCCATAGATGTGAACCCACAACATTCACGACAAGCAAAAACCACTTCAACGATAAGCCAGGTGTCCCATGGCATTTACCGCTGCAGCATATGAAATGGGGCATATAGATGAACCATAAAAGACATGATAGAATCATATACCACCATCTACAAAAAAAAACTATTCGCCCGTGCAACATGCGCTGAAGGGGAGGACAAAAATCATTTGGAGACCCAAGGAGGGTCACAAACTCCATCCACCCTGGGATCATCAGCTGAAAAAATAGGGACCTCTCGGAGGTCAAGAAGTTCATCCCGGAAGAGGGATTTTGTTTTCGGCCTCCCTCTGAAGTGTCTGGATGCGAACTTCGTTTTCTTCCTCACCGTAATATTGCAACCCGAAGCCAGCGAGATGACAATATCAGGATTCCTAGGGATATTCTCAAATATAGTGAGGACGTCCAAGTCAAGGTTCGGGTTGTTTAAAAGGGATTCGAAATCACATCCAATAGTATTTATAGGTGATTCCGATAAGTCTCCATTCGCGATATTATGTTTAGAGGGAGGAGGGTGTGGAGGGGATGGGGATGTATATGAAGAAGCAACTGTGGGGCAGGTTTGATGGTGATCAGCTATAGCAGTAGGGACATAAGGTGGGCCCGGTAAATTCACCCTTTCAGTATTGTGCGAAGGGGGGGGAGGAGGGGGAGGTGTTGCGTCTTCTAGGGGTGGCATGGATGGGGAGGTGTATGATGGCTCAGTGATGGGACAGGTTTGATGGTGATCAGCAAGAGCAGTAGAGGCATGCGGCATTTTATCCTTCCTCATGATTGTTGATCCCAAGTTTACTTCGGCTTCATATTGCATGGGTGAGCCGGAATTGTTTTTCGAAATAGTAGGAGCCATCAGCTCCTTGTCTGGTGGAGTTAACTCCGCAGATTGTTCATTAACATTAGCAAACAAATCAATTGCAGAATCCACAATAGAAGAAATACCTGATGGGATGACATTTCGATGATCATTTGGATTCAGCTTGCCGTTTGCACCTTCTGGTCTTTGATTGTCCCTATGGGGCTTCCAATGCAGCCAAGAGCAGTTGTCCTTAAAATGTCCCGTGCTGTGACATAAACAAGAAAATTTTAGATTAATAATCGAAGTATAACTTAATTTCAACCCCATAGACAATTCATAATAAATCCACGAAGGGGAATTTTTCCCAAACAAGTTACAAAAGAACGAATCAAGAACTAGGGCACGGAGCATGATCAATAAGTTTATGTTTAAAAATAAAAGTGAGAAAATTCAAGTAATTAAGAAATATAATAGAATTGTTGGATAAAATTATTTTTTGAAAACCAGCGAAATGGAGGTAGGTTGTGACAAAATGGTCCTAATAACGTGTGATGGAAAGGAGATTAGTCTTCAAAATAGTGAAATGAATAGTATATTTGAGACTTCTAAGTTGAACGTGACATGATAATACTATTTGTCTTACTTGAATACATCAAATAAATATGGAAGAATTTTGGAACAATGCTTTTGACAATCAAAAAGATATTAACTTGACTCATATTTAGTAAGTATAAAATGCGTAAGATTAAAGTAAATTTTAAAAATATTAAAATTTATTAGGAGGGGATGCAATGGCCCCTAAAATATAGAAAATGAATCCTTATAGATTTTGTATTTCCTATATATGATGGATGGAGAAGACTCAAGATTGTTGTGAGTTACACACTCGTCACATTGAATCATGGAATGGTTCGCTAATCGGTTTATTTTATAAATGTCTCACGATTGCAAAAGGTTAAGTTTGATTGAATCAATATGAAAAGAGAATTTTGATTGGTTGAAATGACTGTTAATTGTAATATTTGATCTGGGTTGGTACAACATATTAAATTGGAATAGATGCAGGCTAGATTTTATGAGAGTATATATATATATATATATATATATATATATATATATATATATATATAACTTAAGGTCAAATGATACAAAAACAAACTAAAAAGGGGAGGCGGGATTCTTAATTTGATCTTCCTTGCTCTGATTCTTTTTCTATAAAATATTTAGAAGATATCATAAGTTGAAAAAGAACATCATATGAAAATATGTATATATATGTATGTTAGGTGAAAATGAAATTGAATGTCTATATTAAATATCACAACGAATTTATTGTCTTAACATGACTTGAAGGATTGATAGTTAGTACAGGTAAAATGTGATCATAAACAGGTGGGTAGTTGAGTAAGGTTACCAAAGAAAATGTGGCACCTAATATTAAGAAAAAATAAATTTGTGATAAATAGAATGTTGGTATCATATTGGAGGAAGCATAACCTATGCTTGTTTTTGTGTGATGTGCCAACATGGAAAATGCAGCGTGTTTCTAGCCAATTATACCCTATATAAGTACCTCAAAGAACTTCAATATGAATTTTATATACATAAGTGTATTTTCATCAAATGGTTGTTTAGAATGAACATATGCTTACAAAATCCCTATGTCAAGATAAACACACTAACATGTAGTGATGAGGTAGTTGATTTCACCTAAACAAAAAAAAGGTGCACATGTAACCTCAAAACACCTTAATCAATGATTTTCTAAACAAATAGGGATGCAAACCCCAAGGAGAGAGTTGTGAGAAACTCCGAGGTGAGGCGAGTCGGAGAAGTATGGTATGATATTTGGTGATATAATTTTCTTGTTATATTTTGTTGATTTTAAACATGCTCATACAGCTTTAGGTTGTATCTTGAATTTTCATAGTGGTTTCTTTTAATATTTCCTTATGCTTTTTGACTTCATGGTCTACTAGGAAAGATCATAAGGAAAAAAATAAAATAGCGAAACCAACTAAATTATAAAACCTTGATCAAGAGAATGAAACAACCTGGAGATAATTAATGTGGATATGTGTGGGTCCACTTTAACAAAGGACAATGACAATATTAATTTTCCTCGAGCCTTGTTAATTTTTTGCAATGCATATTTTATATTATGAAATTTGATGATGCCTAAGGGACATATGATTGGTGGTGAGCCATTATGGTGGAAAGGTAAGGAAATATTCCTTTAAAAAAAAAGAGATAAAGGAGATAATGATAACGAGTATGATTACTGGGTGAGTGGTATAATAAGATAATTTTTTATTCACATGTTGGGTTAAATTGTTGTCTATTAACATTCCACCAGACCTTTTAGGTAAAATGTATTAAAATACCATGTTCTTGAATAAAGTGAATAACATATTTTGAATCAATATATAAGAAAAGAACTATACTAAATTAACATAGAGAGTGTGAGAAAGTCAATACACATATGAGAGGAAAAGGGAGAAATCCCGTGATTGTACACAAAAGAAGAATTGTGTATAACTTTCAGCAACAACAAGTAGTGCAGGATGACAAGGGGTCAAAACTAAAGGAATGCTCCAAAGTGGAATCCTAGTTTTGCAGTAAAAATATATAGTAACGTAGTCCAATATAGGAATAACTAAGTTTACTTGAACAAAGTAGACATCAATATAGTCACCTTCAACATGGACGAAAAATGAGGTTATCCTAAAATCTACTCATGGATGACTAATGCATATGTAACATTTGAAATTCACATAAAATAATACTAATTATACCCAATACAATAATAAAATAGTTGTAATCTATCATAAAAGGCCTGAATAGTAAATGGTTTCTATAATATTATTACCACTATGTAAATAGTGGAAATGGAGTTGGTACTTCCATGCTCTGAAATTTACTATGGAACCACATGGTGGTGTCTTTGGCAATTTTCATATCCATTGAGTAAGTAGAAAGGATTTATTTCTATTGTTGATGAGCTTACAATGATGTTGCTAACTCTTACTGAGTGAGGGTGGCTAACACTTATCCGCTTGTGGTGCATGTTGATGACCCTTGTTGGGAACATAAATAAAAATTGGTGGTGCCTATACTAAATTTTGAAATGACTAAATATATGTTTCTTAAAAAATTATTGAAGAAAGTAATTACAACCATAATGATTGTGGATATATGTCGAATTGAACAAAATATTCTTGCATTCTTGATCAGAGAGAAATTATGTTACATAAGCTAGCAATCCCCCAGGTTAAAGCGTAGCAGAGGACTTTAGCTTGGAAGCCGCTACCTGAGAGCATGAGAATTTTATGCATGAGGGATATTCCAACCTATTTTAAGGGAATTTTATGCATGAGGGATATTCCAACCTATTTTAAGGGCCACGAAAACACCGAGGATGATGTTTTGTTCAAGGGGGAAGATATAATACCCCTAATAAATAGTAAATACTCTATTTACTTTTTTCAAAGTTATTTGGTAGACTATGGACCCAAGCAAAAGGCCTGGTATTAATAAGTGATGAACATAAATGTTTGTTTTCTAAATTTTTACTAATAAAATATTGCATCTAGTAAGCCATGAAAATTACAATGGAAAAAGATGATGAAAGAGAGTTTCACATTCAAGAAAATTAAAATATAGTTATGGGTAGAGGACATTTCCTACCTAGATTCCTTTCCCTAGAAATAAATTATCTTAGTTAGAGAAAAGGTAGCCAAGAGGGTGATTAGGAAAAAAACTGAAGCAACCTTTTAAACTTGGAGCCTAGTTGAAATGGGGCCGAGTGAGGAGAGTTAATTTGTTTGATTTGATGCCCACAGAACAAAACATTTTTAAAGGAGGTAGGATGCTTCCAAGAATGGAATTATTGAATGGGTTGGCCAGTGCAATTCCGAGTTGAGTCTTGCATGCTTAAATTTAGAACACTAGACTACACCTACACCTAGAAAGGTCTAATAATGTTTTGGGTTGGAACTGGTATGGTCTCTATCCCAAAAACTGATTTGAATGTGAAGCTGCCTTAGGGGAGTCCTGGTAGAGAATACTTGATTCGTTGGTAGAGTGGAGCATTATGCCCTTGTAATTTCCATGGTTGACATAACTATTGGAAAACATATAAGGAGGATGTGATTTTAAATTTTTATTTATTTAATTTTTATCATATATCATAAAATCTTAAAACCTAATACTAGTATTAGGTAGTATAAGGAATAAAAGAGGTTTGGGAATGAATTCCGGTTACTACCAAGTCTTTTTAGACAACAGAGGGTTATGCATTTTCCTAGAGCCGTCCCGAAAACTTTTAAATGTTAAGGTTTAGAAGGAATGTGGCAGATCGCGGAAATAGGTCCCTCTGGTATCCAAGTCTATACAAAAATTTTAAATAACAATATAATAGTTTTGGATATGGTGTATGTGTACATAAGGTTATATTTAAACATTTTTTTGCTCTGAAAGGAAAAATAAATATTGATAAATAAATTATGATACGGACGAAGAAAATATTGACACGGTTGGTCTCTTCCGCTGTTCAAAAAAAAGTTGTACATAAACTAGGCCTTCCTCTAATCCTGTAATATTTTCAAGAAAGTAAGAATAGAACGAACAGACTAATGGTCATTGCTCTATTAGTGAAAAATAAAAACAAGACGAAGAGACTAGTCTGGAAGTAAGATTATACAATACTGATAAATATTCTCTTCCAAAAGGTGAAGCAATCAACAAAAGAACGATATTGTTCACAGTATATATCCAGAGTCTACAATTGATCCTAACGAAAATTTGTAGAAAAAAAAAATGAGACCTTAGTTAATATATTATTTCACACAACTTTTCTGCAACACTGACTAATGCTTGTAGAGGAAGTTTAATTGTTTTTCCTCATGCAGATAAATTAACAAGAAAATTCTATATTCGTAATCAAAGTATAACTTAAGTCCAACCTCGTATACAATTCACAATAATCCACCATTAAATATGTGTACGCATTGGTTAATGGTTAATTTGAGGAAAAGCTAATACAGTGTGTCGGTAGCCCAAACCCGATGGATAGGTCATCATGGTCACATGGTCGACCACATGCATATTTTATCACTTAAAGTGGTTTCGTTAGATACAACTAAACCTTTACCAATAACCAGTATTGTCCTGCGAGAAACTGGCATCACATATACAATACGAGAGATTGATTATAACCAAGGTGGAGTGATGTTGAAGAATTAAATCAAATTCTTCAAAATTCCCAATACATTCATACTGAGAAGGAGAAATGGCTAACCTATAAGCGACCCAACAGTGAGAAGTTAGAAATATGACTTCAGTATCATTAGATTCAAAAAAATAGTTGTGAAAATTCTTGTAGTTACATGTAGGGTAGCCTTCAGGAATGAAAGAAGTTTGGCGACCCAGTGCAAACATAATCGGCTAAAATATTGTCAAAAGAATCATATCAAAAAAAGTAGAGAACACTAAGGAGGACCCATTTAAATATGTTAATTTAAACTTTAACTCCATATTGGGTATGCTAAATAAATTGTTTTTCCCTCACGCGACAAACCTTTTGGAGAATTTGTCCAAATAACCTGTGTGGCACAGACCTACACATAGAACTTGAAAGACCCAAAAGTATTCATGATTGGTATCAGAAAAAATAAAAGATAACTGTAATAAATATCTAAAAACATTCATGCCAAAAATAACGAAACAGAATAACTATTCCAACTCTATGGAGTTAGCTAGAATTGCATGGATCGTCGTTACCAAGAAAATGTCATGAAAGTAGTACACTATTATTGCAGAGCCCATTTTCGCAAGCACATGAGCCAATTGAGAGCATGCGGCACCGTGCGAAGGGAGGTAGTTACTCCCATGATGGCAACGACCTCTCATTCATCATATATCTAAACCCCTTACACCTAAACCATCAATATTTTAGTAAACCCAAGATAGAATCTATCCCAAGAAAATTAGTGCTATATCGTTGGACGGTCAAGAATTTGCGGTGGATTTATGTTAATACAACCATGGAAATCTATCCAACAACCTTATAGTTTGACTACAAAATGAAATTATTAAAATACATATAGAACCTTATTTTCTCCATGATATGCGTGTCAACATTAATGAGGGACGCAACCACGAGTTAAGCCTAAGGGATGCCACATGTAAAGACACCCATAAAATGTATGGGTATCTTGGTCAAGAACTCCATTGAAGGCAAAAGGAAATAAATAAATGTAAGTTGGAGTATGAAAATAATTAATAACTGCACGCATAGAATTTTTTATACGAGGTAAAAAAAAAAAAAAAAACTAAAAACAATATTAAAAATAGGTAATGAATAATAGCTTAAATATGCCCCTAGTGTGATGAAATTTGTAAGTTATTCAAGGCAATGTGATTTTTTTTGTAAGGCATGTTATATAAAAAAATTTAAAATCTTGAGGAAATTAATTATGGAATGTAAGAATAGTGTAATCTATTTATATATCAATCCACAACACATTCATTTGATGCAAAATATGTAATTTTTAATCTTTTTAACTAATTTAGATTTCTATAAGATAATTTGGTTTTCTCAAAGATTCATTTATTTTGATTTGAATTGATATTAACGAATTTTATTTAATGTTTTTAGGTTTTTAGTGACTATGAAACTACCAAATTATTTAATGTGAAAGTTGTAGTGAAAGGAAAGGAGAGGTATCAGGAGTGGCACTATAAATTGTACTTGTTGTACTTGTGAGTTACTTTGAATTTATTTATTTCTAAGTCATATTTATTCATAAAATTTTAATGATTGTGTAAAACTAAAAGTATGCTTTAAAACCATAGTAATTTAGTTTTATTTTGAATGTATTTATTTCTAAATTCATGTTTATTCATAAAAAATAATGATTGTGTAAGACTGAAAGTAGGCTTTAAAATCGTAGTAAATAAACCTATGTTGCATGAGTTTCCGGTACGGGGATACTTTGGGTACGTGGGAACAAGTATCGGGTACGGCTAGAAGCTTTGTCAAAATTTATAGGAAACGTCAAGTTGGGAACGACAATAATATATTATATAATATATTAAAAATTAAATTTTAATATATATATTTTATAAGTTTTTTTTTAATAGTGTACATATTAAAATTTAAATGTACATATGTCATACCAAATTGATTTTTTAAAAGATTCAAGACCATAAAAAGTTAACAGTGTTGACTATTGCTATGCAACAGATCTGGCTGGCAGTACCATATTCCTTAGACTGTTGACCATTGCTATGCAAATTTGCAATAGATCTGGCCGGCGGCAAGGACTTGCCGCCCCGCAGCCCTTCTTGTTTTCAATGAAACTAATTTCAAATGTACCCTCCCTATATTGAATAGGTCACAGTTGGGTTAGACGTTATAAATTTTCTGAGTGCTAAACTAATGAGAATCGTTAATAAGAAGTATACCCATAGCTCTAGGATTGAGCGTCGTGAAGCCAACTAATATGGCATGAATTGTGTAAATTTTTGCAGTGGGCGTAAGTTTTATAGCACGTATGACAACACCCATGTCTCCATAGAGTCATTACCACCGGGTTTTAAATACTGACACTTCTTTTGTTACTACAAAAATCGAAGATAGTATTAGGAAGATGAATGAAAACATGGTACCAAGATAGCAAGGATTTTATTCTTGATAGAAAAAAATACGAGAATAGGCAAGTTGAAATAACATACGCCAAAAAAGCCCCAATGGTGAACGATACAAATACATACAAATACATCGTTGGGAAGAGAGAGAACTTCTAGTTATCCCTACGGACTCAGCGAACCTTAATGGTTTACGGCCTTATGGAATAACATGAAGTCAAAATCCTAAATCTAATGGAAACACATGAGAAATTAATCATCGGGGAAGTGTAATAAATTATAATTAACAATATATTTCATCTCCATAACAAAATAAAATATAACAAATGTAAGAGTCATAGAAATAAACTAATAAGATAAAAATGATTATTCAATAATTAGAGCTAAATCAGAATTATTAATTTTTTTATTTAATTAATAAAAATAGTTAGTCTCTATTGTCTTAGCACCTAGGATTATATAATGAATCTTTCCCTCGTGCCTTATAACTTATGACAAAAACAATTCTACTTATAATTTGAATTTATTTATTTCTGAAGTCGTGTTTATTCATAAGAAATCAATGATATTATGTTGTAAAGTTATAGTAAATAATATAATAAGATAAAGATCATTATTCAATAATCGTAGTTAAATCGTCATTTTAATTTATTTTTTATTTTAATTTAGTTAATTAAATTAATTAGCCTCTTATGTGGAATTCTATTTCTGTCATTCTAATGTAGGTATGAGAATTTTCTTGCCTTAAGGAAAAGAAAAAGAGAAGTGAGCCACTTACAACTTATGAAATTAAATACATAGTAAAATTAACTTTCTAAGATAAAAAATAATCCATTTTATAGTTTTAAATTAATGATGAATATGATAATGATGATGATTAACGTCCACTAAGGCCAATGCGGCCTATCGGACCTGAAGTAGAGAAGAAGAAATGGAATCTAAGTTTGATTCTTCAAAATCTTTCTTCTATGATCAAAGAGAAGGGAAATAAGCACTCCAAGATTGTTATAGATGGGCTGACTTAATAAGTGAATAATATTGTAAGTCCGGAAGATGTTCGGGAATTAAGAGTGGATGGGAGTAAGAGTCAGGTAGTCTAAAAGGATGTGTTTTTTATCTTCCACCTGATTAGTATCGCAAATATGAAAAATTTTATTATTCCAGGGAGTCTCGAGAATAGACCACCGTCTAGTCTTACTCCGAAGCTCATAAGAATTAGTTCTTATCTGATTGATGTTCATTTTTTTCTTAGTGTTGGTCAACACGGAGAGATAGTTATGGCTATCAAGGGTGGGGTTGATCACCTCCTTATAGTATCTTAGCTTGCTTGCACCCTCCAACTCCTTGTCCTCCAACAACGTGTCCTTAAACTTGGAGGTAATATAATTTTTGACGTTATCTTTGCTTCCCATACTGATATCATCCTTAATTCCCCAATCGTTGATCCAAGACTAGGCATCCTTATGCCACCCATGCTTGAGGCGAAGGTGCGAGTTTTGACTAATGTTAGAAGCAATCTTTGGGAACCTTTTGGATTCTAGGCTATAAATCTTCTTATTATACATTAGATATATAAACATAGTCATACTTTGAATGGGGGGCAAACCAAATTTAATAAATAGGATAGGATAGGGAATATTTTCCTTAATCTTTAGGTTGTAGGTTATAAATTTCTTTTGAATAATCTCAATCTTCCTCCATGACTCTTTGAATATACTACAACCCCAAAATTCACATTTGTATAAGACAACAGGGGTGATGAGAGTCTCAAAGAGGAACCTCTTTTTACTCCAAATGTAAATTCGACCGACTCACCATTGTTTCCAATCTTACAATAAACTCTCTAGCCTCCAATAATCCTTTTCGCGATGTTATAATTTATGTTAATTTGATGAGGAAAGTAAATACCCAAATATTTATAAGAATAAAAATGCCATAAGCACTGTTTATTATAAAAGAAACTACCATGGGTGATCCTTTTGGATTTAATGATCATGACTTTAGTTTTGAGGGTATTAATTGTCCTACCCATCTTAGTGCAATAGAAATGAAGTGTCTTAATATTCTTGTCTAGTTCATCATGGGTTTTTGCAATAAGAATGATATCATTGACATAAAGGAGAAGAGTAATTGTTACACTAGCAAGCCCGGTTCCCTTGCATCTTGTAGTTTCTAGACATTCCTCTAGCTTATCTAGGTATATACCAAAAAGGGTAGGGGATAGGGGACACCCATTCTTAACTCTGATATTGCAATTAATCTGTTTAGATCACCCTTCTTTGGTCATAATCTTGGCAGTGACAGTCTCGTAGGTAAGGATGACAACAATCCTCATCTCAAGAGATACACATATATTTTATGGCCAAACCATAATTAAGAAATTTACAAAGACAAAACACAAAATTTATACTACCAAAAAATTGTTTTTATTCTGACAACTAAAAAATAAAAAAAAGCATGTAATACATGATCATATCTAAATGATAGGTAAAAATAAAAATCAAACATTTGGTGTAGCGAAATTTTAAAAGGAAATGAGTCATTAGAAAATTTTTTGATGGGTAGTCCGTCAAATGTATACCCTAGTCTAAGATTATAGTTGAACTATTTCAATATTCAATTGAATATATCTCAATATTGAATTAAATATTTTCTTATTTTAACATTTATATATGTTTAATCACTAATTTTGATGAAAGGTAAACCTTGATTTTTTATATTTTTTTTGTAAGCTTGGAATATCCTTTCTATTCCTTTCCAAAAAGTATACAGAGTTTACATACACATCTAACTGTGTTAGATGGCCTCAACTTTTCCACTGGAAAATTGAGTATCTTGGCCATCTAATTGCATTGTAAGCCATCTAAAATTTTAGGGTTCTCCAACTGTCTAGTAATGAAATGTAATTATGAATATCCTTGTTTATCCTAATATATGTAGCTAAAACATAAGTAGAAATACTATAAACCCATCATATGAACTACACAAATTTTTTAAAAATCTTCACTATGTTCATCATCATGTTATGCGTCACAAGAATCAATAGGTGTCTGATATTTGGTGCTAGAACCCGATAACTCTGCCTGAGGGAGGCAAGTGATGTGCTTCTCAATCTAGCTAACACAAACATTTTGGAGTTGGATTTGGCGCTAGATCAGTTGAAATTCTATGTGAATTTCCTGCAACTAAGAATCTTGTTTGGGTGGCCCAACAAAACCGAACCATATTTGTTTTTTCAAGATTTTCCTCATAAGCCACTAGAGATAAATTGTCTATTGATAATGAGTGTATATTTCACAAGAGTGACAAGGGTCTAAGACTAAATACTCCCATCCCTCTAGGTCTAAATCAGAGTTCTCATCTTATTCCTTTAGCTCTGTTTCCCAACTGGATATTTATTGATGAACATGTGGAGGCATATTGCTATAGTATACCTGAGAAGCTTCCCAAGACTTCCCCACAGTGCCTCGACACCCTCTACCCCTGGTTGGTTGAGGTTGGGATTTCCCACCCCCACGCCCTCGACCGGTGATGCGGCTTGGGACCTGGGATCCCCAACCATTGTTCCTTTTCTAGAAGGAGGGACGAACCATCGAAATATCTTGTATACCACACAAGGGAGCATGATATCGAAACCAAAATAACCAAGAAACAGCCTTCTAGAATCCTGACGAGACCGAGACCCTGCCTGTAGAGAGGCTGGAAGGCGCGGAAAATTTACTTGACCATAAGATATTTAACCCTAAAAATATAAGCAAGCATGATACAAAACAACAGTGAGTAATGGAGATATCAGACCTATAATCCTCCTCTGAAATTACCCAGCTATGACCCAAGAGGCCAAATTTGATTTCCTTTCGAACCTAGAAGCCCTTTGAAAACATAGCTCTCCATTGAGAAAAGTAATTCTTATACAATTAACGTAAGACACCCAAAGTAATTGGTTGATCATTAGTGAAAATAATTTCTCAAAAGCCCATGAATGAAGAAAATTATATGAGACCCCAATAGTAATTCAAAAGTACAGAGCCATTAAAGAAAGAAGATTTCCAAAGAGCACAAAAATATTTACAGGGAAGAGAGGTCAGGGAATGCACATAGCATTTATTTCCTCAATAACAACCCAGGAACCCTCAATACTTCCCACACTTCTCAATTTAAAAACATCCATCATGAATTTCATGCAATTACGAAGTACCATGCTTGAGGGGATAAAATTATAATTAACGAAGACAACATACCCGCACCAAAAATTTTCTTACTAGGACACAAGGAAGCGCAGGTGCCACTCGTCCACAGCCATGCCTGGATCTTGGAGAAACTTCTTACCTAGAGAATAACACCTCACAATACTTTTGAAAGAAGACCTCATAGCCCAACTTGGTGATCAAAACCCACCCCTCCCAAAACTATTAACATATCTCATTGCCACCTTTCGCATGCAAGAAAATAAACGAGGATCATTACGCACTCACCTTGTTGTTTCTGTCATTCTTACTTTGTCCTTGGCTCAGATCCCACAAAGACCACAATGCTGGCTCACACCCAGATTGGGAAAAATCATGAATATTTATTAGTTTGACTCTCTAATTAAAAAATTATTTTTCATTTCCCATGGGATGGTGATGGAGTGCCTTGTTAAGTCACTTTGTAATCTGAAGGTCACTGGTGGGAAAAAAATACAACAATTTTAATGTTAAGCCACTCTGTGATGTGAAGGTCGTTGGTGGGAAAAAATCCAACAATGTTAAGGGCCTGAGTCTCCCAGGCCAAGTTCGATCCATAGGTTATTTTTATTGATTATATGCCGTTGGTTCGTGGTTTCTAAAGCCATAGATTAAGTTAGAGGTCAAATTCAAAGAACTTGACAAAAAACAAAAAAATACATTACATTAAATTTTGATGTTGGTATTATCATTCATATACACCTACCTTATCTATATAATCTTCAAGCCTTCTTTTTCCAATTCATCAAGGCTTGATTTGATGATGGGTGGTGTGTCCCCCGAAATATTAGACAATTTAAAATCTATACAATTTCCGAAAATTCACAACCAATATAGATATGAATTTATTTATAAACTAATGGTTTTATATAAAATTTAAAATGAGCATGATGAATTAATGTTTTAGAACTTTTACTTCAGCATTTTCCATTTTTTATTTTTTATTTTTAATATTGTGATTTAATTAAAAATTATTTTCAATTTTTATATTTACTTATTAAATTTCAAATATAAGAATCAAAATAATTTAAAAATTTATCATCAAGTTAAAATTAAAATTTATCAATATAAAATTATCTAAATTTTTAATTTTAGCATCTCTAATTTCCATATTTAAATTTAAGAATATAATATAATAAAAATTTATATTTAAACTTATAAATTATTTGTAAAAATATAATTTAATTCAATGTTAATAATGAAATAATCCATTTATGTTAATTCTTCCATTTATATAAGATGTTTTTTAAACTACCTTGATAGAATTATTTCAACAAACTTTAAATTTGGCTAACATAAAAATTTAAACTAAAAACTATATTATACTATAAAAAAATATTAAAACTTTCAAAATATGTTTTTTTTTAAATATTTATATATTTTCTCAAGGAAAAATCATAATTTTGATTAGAAAAGATGAAAATTACATGTTGTAAAATCCATAAAAATATTTTATATAAATAATAATTCAATCAAATATTTATGTTTTATTTTTTATTTTTATTTTTAAAATGGATAAGATTTTAAACCTGTTTAGATTTTCAAAGAAAAAAGGTGTAATAAATTGTTGACTTGTTTTTAGTTTCATTTTTTAATTTTATCATTTTAATAATTATGAAAATTTTATTTTTCTACTCTATTTGTTGTTTTTTTGAAGCGAAGTGAATTGCATTACGACAAATGAGGATTATATGGAACAAATATTTTCTACTACTAGTCTATATAAAAGGAAACCATACCAATAACATATGTTTAGAGTCTTGTAGTTCATAATACCTTGTCTAACTATAGTGTCTTGTAAATTAAAACTTATAAAACAAGGTTGGTTGTGCCATACCTTGACATACGTCAACATGAGAAGACAAAATAGACCACTGGTGCTACAAGAAAAAAACTATTGCGTTATAAAAACCATTGAGAAGAATGTTCAAGCATCTTTGGTGGCTGGTTACTACCCTCATATAAGGAGAAGTAGATGTTGAATGATCTCCTGGCTATAACTATCAACTTCCGGTCAATATTGTCAAATTTTTCACGAGCTCAACCAATTTGATAGAATTTTCCTACTGAGCCCTCTTGTACCTCCCTATGCCACTTGCAATACTTGAATGGTGTTTAATGAAGTGAGAAGGGTGCATGTAGTGCGGCAAGTATAGTGGGAATCGTAACCCATTTTTTTGTGACTTGGAATCATATCAAGGTCGGGTGGGAGGGGAGACGATCACTCCTTGGCACCCTCCATGGGGAATTTCTAAATTGTTTGTTAATTTAGTTGATGTTTTTTCTTTATATTTTAGTACAAGGTATTTCTATTTATTTATTTTAATTAACATAGTTTTAATATAGATGATTATGCATATCTTTAACATTTCTATTAGTAAATGAAATAATATTTAGCAAAAAGAAATCATTATTTCTTTTATCCACAATGAAAATATTGTATTGGTCAAAAAATTGGGCTTTGAATACAACCTCTACAATAAAAGTTTATATAGAGAATCCCTCAAGGCCAATTACACATGTAACCACTTGACTGCCATTATTTTATTTAACTATCAACTTGATAACCATCATAAGAGACCCAAGGTCTTTGTAACTGTACACTCTCCAAAAGTCCTATAAAAATTGAAATTTTTTACATCACATAACAAAATTTGGACAATTATTTTAGATTAGACACCTTATTAATTATCTTCTAGGGGAGGAACATTCAAGTCTAGCACTATATTTTTACCATTTCTTTCTTCAATTGAACTACTAGAAATATACGATGAGAAGGATAGTTGTACATCCTTCAAAAGTTGCCTAATGGATTCCATGTCATCTTCCATTCTTTTGTTATTGAATTTATCCTCCATGATCTTCTCTAAAAAAAAATTCATTGCTATCACTAAATCCTACTCAATTTTTCCCAAAGTAGCTCTTGATTGGTTTTTATCCTATCTCGATGCACAAAAATTACAACAACCAAGTTATAATTGAAGTTCTCTTGGTCCGAGTTTCCATATCTATAAAATCATCACTTTTAAATTGCAAAGAAAGAGAATTACTAGTTGTAGGACGAACCGTCTCTCAACACCATAGGGGAACAAAATTTACGACCTTAAAGAGGGAGAAAATGGGCTAAAATATCTCTCATGCATATAATTGTGACAAAATAGGCTAAAAAGCCACTAGGAAGAGAAAATTCCGAAGTCCAAAGTGTTATTCCAAATGAACAATGCACCATCATTCTGAATTGAAAGAAAGAAAAATATAGCAGTGTGAAAGAAATAACCCAAATCATCAAATAAATATTTAGTTACCGTTGACCTAATATCCTCATAGAAATTATAGCTTGTCGATGGAGTAGCTCCACTAGAAAGGTCACTATGCCCAGAAATTTCCTTCAACTCGTGATCCGAGAGGATCCAAAAAGGCCTAAAATTAAAAGTTTCGAAAATTTGATCTAAATAGAACCATGTCAAAAATATATGTCAAAAATATACACAAGGTGATTCCAACGCAACGTGAATTGCGTTAAACCCAGTATGTACGTGGAAGTTATCGATGTTTGAATATTTTTTTCAATACGCAAAAAGTAAAATTTATTAGGACGCGTGGAAAAAAAATCTGGAAATGACATGTAAAAGTATAGAGAGGGCGAAAGGGTAGCATATGAGCTCAATGCATGGTGTTGAGTCAAAAGTGACATGGGAAGTCGAGGTTGATGTGATGATGATTGAGCGCATGGCGTGGTCAAATGACAGCATGCCACATGGCACCTCAAGAAAAATGTAGAATCTTAGCCAGTTTAAAAGTTAGTTCAATTAGTGCATTTATTATTTAATTTTTGATATAATTGATTTCTAAATTTGGGGATGGTTTTGGGATTAAACTTGTGACCTCCCCATATAGTTAAAAAGACCGACAATGTTGTTTTAATAGAGCCTCAACAACATCAAGCCAAAGTGGATCAGATGGCAACCAATGTTCCACCAGATTCCATCTTATTAGCCCATTTGTACGACCAAAATATAATGGTGCAACAAGATATGGTTTGTATGGTTCAGGGGGTTATATATCCGTGTGTGTGTTTAAAAAAAATACTCACCTGCTGTAAAAATTCATGGTTATAACGAAAATAATTTAATATTTGTCATTTATTATGGTTTGTTTATATTAAACAAGACATCATTTACGCTACATTGAGTAGGTCGCAACCTTCGCGGGCTATTCTTTATAAAGAAAAAAAAACACCATTGCGCCACAAGTGTTGTGGTTATAAAAATTTATAGTCTCGAGAACCCTTAAACCTTATTTTGCCATGTGCATTTTGTAATTATGTGGTGTTTCAGAGCTCATTTTTTTGCAACTGAAAGTACGTTTTTGGTGGCATTTCGGAGGCCACTTCCTACGGACAAAGACTTCATGTGTAGCAAGTTTTGAGAAGCATTTTTCTGTTGCAATTGTAATTTTGGGAGAATAATAAAGAGGCCACTTTCTTAGAGGTAGCACTTAGAGACGTATTTCACATAGGATGAGTTTCATTATCAATTGGTTTTTCTCTTGTTTTATTCTTATCTCAATCTTTTATATTTATTTAAGTTGCATTTTATTTATGTCCTTATGCTTTATTTTAATTTATTAATTGTAGAATTTAAGCGAGTTTAGTTTAAACATATACACCTAAATATTTTTAGAAGTCAACTAAATTTAAAAGATCCTAAATCAAGTGGCATCAGATAAATATTTGATGGTTGTATGTGAGTTTGCATGATAAATAAGAACACTTGTTGAAAGCAATCCATAAATTGGATTGAGAAGCTTCACTCGAAGAAGAGAAAGATTGTTGCACAAGGGATAAAAGATTTGTTTTGGATTCGAGATAGAGTTTCGTGAAACTTTTACGGAGATGAAGGCCATGTTAGACAAAATATATCAAGAATGAAAAAATATTATAGAAAGAAGCTTGTAAAAGAAAGAAGTAAAAGACGAAGGAAATGAAATAAATTTTAAAACAACTCTTCCTTCTTCTCCTCCTTCATGTCCTCCTCATTCTCCTCATTCTCCTCCTCCATCTCCTCATGGTAAAGTTTCTTCAAAGGAGTTGTTGTTTAAGTTGGATATTAAATTCAACTTGCCTTTCCATGATGGTGAGCTTAATGCTGAAAATATTGACAATTGGATTCACCAAATGGAAGTTTATTACCATATGCAGTAGATTGTAGATGATGAGGTAAAATTTTAATTATCCTATCCTCTATTTGAATATACTACACTAATATCGTGGGAGACTACACGTGAGGAAGGTAAAACACTTTCCTCATGTTTTGAATACGTCAAAATTGAAAAAGTAATTCTATCCTTTGGAACACGACCATAAGGAAATAATAAAATAGAAATGTTTTCGACAATGTAAAGTCCAAAGAATGAAAATATTTATAGAGGATTTTAGGAAAAAGGCACTAGCATTAAACATTCTACTAAATACGCAAGAGACACTTTCAAAATATATTAGTACTTTTCATGTGTATATTTGTAATACTATTTTCTTATTGAATCCATCTAACATAGATGAGGTTTATGGGCAAGTGAACTACATTGAAGTAGCTAAACAAGGTGGTGGAGTCTCCATGGAATATATTAAGCTGAAATATGATAAAGGAAAAGGAAAGGAGAAGCCAAAGAAAACAACTTATGTGAAAATGGGTGATGAGAAACTTTATTGTACACATTGAAAGAAATAGGGACATGATGATGATCATTTTTGGAAGCTACATTTGAAGTTAAGGCTTAAGTGATTCTAAGATAGTAAGGGAAAGAAGAAGATGGTAGAAACAATCTAGTAGTAGTTGGGATCGAACTCTGGAAATGAGGCACAAATTTTGGCTATCGGTTTGAAAGGTTTATCATCTTCACATCTTGGTTTTGGTTCTTCTATTTCGTCTTCTATTTCCAATAAAGAGAGATGAACTCTTTCACATATAGGTCGTAACCAACCATGTTAAAGTGGATATTTTGTTTGAAACTGGATCTCAAGCCAATCTAATATATGAGGTAGTTGTTAAGGAGAAAAATTTGGAAACAACACTGCATCCTAAAACTTATCTTCCTAGATGGGTATGTAACAACACTAAGCTGTGGAAGACTAAAAAGTGTAAGCTCGGGTTTTATGTTACATCTAGATTTGTGGATTAAGTTTAAATAGTTGTGGTTCCATTAGATACTTTTGGAATTGTGATTGTAAGTTATTCCTTGTTTGATAGGAAGGCTATCTACTGCAAGAAGAAAAGTAAGTATCACCTTTTCAAGGACATAATAGAGTATATGATTTGATCTCATCAAATCAAGGATGACTCCTCATTGGTAACCATAACAAGAGAAAGACCTTTTTGCTCATATCTGCAATGGTGTACAAAGCCAATGTTCTTGAGCATAGGCATTAGTCAAGAGTATCGAGCATGTTTTTACTACATTTTCATTAATATCCTTATATTTTCTAGCAATGATGTTATGTTGTAAATGGGTAATTTCTAGAAAACTAATGAAAATGGATATGGGAAAGTGAAAATGGTTAACAATATGGTTTCAATTGTCATAATTATGATGCAACATTTTGTGATGATACAAATACATAAAATAAGTTGGATAGATATTAGACAAGTGGGGAGGTAGTTTCCACACTTTTTGTTTGATTAATAACCTTTTAGAGCTCCAAAAAATTCTTAGTAAGGAGGATTGATTCAGCAAAATACGAAAAGGCCTAAATTTCAAACTTCCCAAAATTTGATGGAAATAGTGCCATGTAAATTATCTCAACGAGACATTTCAAAATGCAACTTGAATCACATCAAACGTATTATGTATACAAAAGTTACGACATTTTGAATATTCTGACAAACATGCAAAAATTCAAACTTACCAAGACAATCGAAAACATCTTAAACATGACACGTGGAAGTATGGAGAGGGTTATGTGGTGGGATTTGGGCTCAACGTGCGGCATAACATGGATTTGATAAATTGCATTGCGTTAACAATGATGTGAGAGGGAGAGATTGATGTGATGATGAATAGGCACATGGCGTGGTCGAATAGACTCGTTCAAACACATGACCTCTCGGTTACAAGGAAAGTGGTGTAACCTATGGGATATGTGATTGGGTTTGTTTTAAAATTGGTGCATTTCTTATTTAATGTTTTTCATAACTAATTCTTGAATTGGGGGAATATTATGGGCTTCACACCACGACCTCCCTGTATAGTTACAAAAAAACAAACAATTTATTAATAAAGGGTTGACAAAATCAAGCCAGCGTGGATCAGTTGAAAATAAATGTGCCATGAGATATAATACAATTATCCCATTTGTATGACCAAAATATAAAGGGGCAACAATATATGGTTTATATGGTTCAATTATATATATATATATATATAGCTTATGGTTAAATAAAATATGTGTCGATCATAATGAACACATGGCTATAACAAAAATAATTTAATATGTGGAATTTATTATCATTTGGTTATTCTAATCAATGTGTCGTTTATAGTATATCGTTACAATAAAGGGGCCACAACTCTAGAGGCTCAAATCTAGGGCTGAGGATCCCTACACTTTATAAAGAAAAGAAATAACATTGCGCCATAGGTGTTCTGGTTTTAAAATTTTATAGTTCCAAGAGAATTTAAGCCTTATTTTGGTTTATCTATTTTGTAATTATGTGGAGTTTTGGACCTCCTTTTTGCAACAACTACAAGGTTGTTTTTGGTGGTATTTTGGAGGTTAATTCATGGTGACAAAGAGTTCAATTGTATCAATATTTGATATGTATTTTGGTTATTTTAATTGTTATTTTGGGAGAATAATAAATATGTCGATTTGTTGGAGGTAGGGCCCGAAGATGTAGTCCACATAGGACAAACTCCATTATCAATTGGTTGTGTTCATATTTTCTTCTTGTCTTAATCTTCAATATTTCTTTAAGTTGGAACTTATTTAAGTCCTTTATGCTAGATTTCAATTTATTAATTGCACACTTTAAGATGGTTTATTTTAAGTAGATACCCTTGAATATCTTTACACACCAACTCACTTTAAGATATTCTAGATCAATTGGTTACTGCCATTCCAAATTGAAAGCAGGATTGAACCAAAGGAAAGAAGGAAGTAACCTAAATCGACAAAGAAGGATTGAGTCACAATGAACCAAAGATCCTCCTTGAAATTGCAACATGCTTGAGAAGGAGAAATTCCACTAAAAGTGTGATTACACCCACAAAAATCCTTCAACTGTAACAAAACTAAAATACCAAGGGAGGAGAGAACATGGAGCGAATTATCCAACTAGCTTTACTGGAACTCCCACTTTGGCATGTCATGCCCAAATACGAAAAAAGCCACAGTATTCAACAAATTAAACCTACTCAAAGCTATCAAAACAACTATGATTCCCAATGTAAAGTGTAGTAAACCCCTTAAAACTTCCACCAAGGAAAATCACCCAAATTTGAAAAGGACGGTGCATGAGTGCATGTTGATGGGGCTGGGTGGTGGTAGAGGCCATCAGGTAGTCCAATGTTATGTTTCCATGTTTCCCCTACAAGCTTGATTTGAAATGGAATAGTGTTTCCTTAAGACAATATTTATATTTGGGGAAGGGGTCTCAAAGGAATTTTCTAACCTCTCCCAAATCATGTTTTATTGAAAACCGCAACCATTTCTAAGGAATAACCAAAATGGAGTGGTTACCACTCTTGAAAAGGACCCATTTCCCCACGTTTACCCCTATATTAGCAACTCTATTTGTTGCAAAATTATTCGACTACAACCCATGGAAGAACCTTATGTTTGAAAAATATTATTTCATAGCTTGGATTTGGTTGATTATGCTTTGCAATTTTCAATCCTTAAGCATGATTCGATGAAAAAAATGTCAAATTAATATATAAGAGTCACCCAACACCACAAATACTATGATTTCTTATTCTTTATCTAAGGATAGCCATTTCAATAGCCCATAATCCCCTACCAAGTTATTTGTGATTTTTTCTAGCCCCCAAATATGATATATTCAAGTTTTCCATCACTATTAAGAATAAACCCTCAAACTCATAAAACCCCTAAAAAAAACATTTTTTATTAACATTAAAATTGTCACTAATTTTCTACCATATATATTTTTATTTTTATAAATTTTAGATATAATAGTTTTTGACATTTTCATAAAGAAAATAATATATTTATAGAATGGAAAAAAAAAAACAAATCAAACCTTTCTGCTATGATAACACACACACACTCTCTCACACACACAGATATATATATGTGTGTGTGTGTGGGTGTATGTGTAGGTGTGTGTAGATCGTTCTGACAAGGAATCTCCCCCCTTAAAAATATACATATACATATACATATATGTATATATATATGACTCGGGAAATGTGATGGAACTAACAAGAGACTTTATGGTTTTACTTTGTTGCAAGTCATTATTGACGCCACCACCACTGACCATGTCTTTGATCTTAGAAATTCATAAATGATTAAGTTTGTGGCCTCAATATTCCTTTTCTACATTGGTGTAGGAAATTGGTGGTCTCACTGATTACCATATTTCTGAACTAAATCTTGTAAACATAAGCATGAGACATGGTCCTGAAACAAACTGTCCCATTTTATTTAGGTTTCAGTTCTGCAAAGGTTTTGGTTCTTATTATGAAACAAAAACTCGATGGGTGCTAGGGCGCATTGGGGGGTCACTCATGGTTTGTATTTGAAAAAACATATTCTGCTCATGAACATTTCCAAGAGTGATGAAGGTTTTTGGGGGAAATTCTCTTGCAAAGTGTTTGTCAAAATTTATGAATGAGCTATTCATGAATAGTGTGGTTTGCATGTAACATATTTCACTTAGATCCTCGGCCAGATCTAAAGCCTATGTCAGGTTTAAATATTTCAAGCCGCTTTTATAAGTTTGATTTTGTGTCTCTAAGTCCCAAATGTCTCCAAAATATGGGTGGTTTTGGAGTCCTAAGCTCCCAAAAATTTCCATTTTTTGTTAAAACCATATCTTGAAAGTCCCTATTCTTCATGGTAAATGAGGGATGTTTTTTTTCCTCTGTCACTTCCATTATTCACAATCGAACCGGGAGTGGGGATGTGATATCTCTCCTTTTCTACGAAGTTATTTAATGATGCTAGATGAGTTCAAAAGGTATGGAATTAATAAGGATTCCACTATTTTTGTAATTGCAGGTCATAGTGGAGGTGACAAAGCAAATGGGGTATCCTCAGCATCAAAACCCTTGTCATTCAAATATTCCCTCAAGCCAAGTTCCAACTCCAAGCCCTAAAAGGTTCTTTTAGGTCAAATATTCATGGTGAAGCATTCATCAGTCTCCCTAGTGCTTAAGATGAATGAGGTATTTACTAAGATATAGATTGTCAATTATCAAAGGCATGTGCTTATTTGTTGGCTCAACAGATTCTTGCCCCCAACATCTACTCTAAGGGCTTGGGTTCATCATAATTTCACCCATAAATTGGATTTGTTATTCTATTCCAAAGGGTATTTTGTAGTTGTCTTCAAGGAACTTGAAGATTAACAAAGGGTTTTTTACTAGGGACCCTAGTTTTGGGGTCATGCTAGTATTTCAATCTAGCCATCGTTTCTAGAGTTCAACCTCGTTTCTATGGATTCCTTGGCTACTCCTATATGGGTTAAGCTCCTAAACTTACCCCTACAATGCATTAAGCTAGACTTCCTTGAAGTTGAAGCTATTGGCAATGCATTAGGATGTTTTTCAATAATTGACACTAAAATATTGGTAAATTGGTTTATTTCATTCGTCCGCATTTTTGTGGAATTGGAATTAAGCGAGGTATTTCTAGACAAAACAAGTGATAAATGGGATGGTAAGGATTACCTTCAACCATTGGATTATGAAAAAATTAGTTTTATATGTGGAGTTTCCCAGCAAAAAAGGCATATACATGATCCATTTCATGCCTCAAATTGGTTGTTTGGGTCCTTAGAGCCGTGAAAACCCAACCAAGACTAGAGGGATAAAAATGCAACATCTAATGGAAAGAATGGGGAAATCCAAAAGAATAATTTCTCTCAGCAGCAAAAGACAGAAATTGAGACCTCATCTTCTCAAGATATAATGTAGCACCCTAAGGATTCGTCACATCCTTCTGTTGAGGGGAATCCCCGGGCTAAGGTGAATAAGGAGAAATAGCTCTAATTGTGTCTAGAACCAGTGGGAAAAAGCTCTCCCACAAGTTTGACCTTTCAAATAGTGTCAAAGAGATCCCATGGTCTATTATGCCATTAATGATGGAGATTTGTGAAAAAAATGAGAATCTAGCTTATCTCAAGTTGTAACTGATAACTCTATAAATTGGGTATATATACACCGGATAAAGGGGAAAATAAGAATATCCATAAATAATTTAGTATGTGATACCAAAAATGTTAAAGAAGCTTTATAAAGTGTATAGCATAGTGATGTAAGTTGTTTTTGTGATATGATTGAATTTAATTAAAAAAAAAACAAAATAATTATATCATTTGTATCTCTATTACGATTAAAATTCCCATAAATTCCTTTATCATCTGTGACTTTAAATTTTGTTAAATTTACGTTTCATAGAAAATTGATATATAACCACATTTAAAATGAAATATACACTAACATATTTAATCATAAAATGAAGTGTAATTACAAAATTCAATCTCCTCACTTACGTTTTAGGTTTGGTAGGGATTTGAATTTCAAAATAAAGTGAAAAAGACGGTTTTTACATGGATAAGTTAAAAAATATATCAAATTTTGTTTGAAAAATTATTAGGTAAAATAAAATTATATAATAAAAGAATATGGGTATAAATTTAAAATTTGTAATATAATTATAAATTAATTAGATGTGTATATAATCATTTGTATGTGTGTTTATTTTGGAATATGATTTCAGAATTTTAAGTTAATTTCAATAATTATTGAGGACCATGTGTGGTTCTCTTTGTTAAAGTTGGCACATATCTCTGTCCCAAAAAAAAATGTATTTTCTAAATAGAAAAGAATAAGAAACCAAAAGAAATAACCATATTTTGTTAGATTTAATTAAAAGAATTATAAAAATGAATAACCTGAATTTTTTGTTGATATTACAACTTAATGTGGTAAAATTATTTCCCTTTTTCTTAGTCATATATACAATATTTTGGTATCTACATCATAGCAACTTTAAGAAAAGATAATATATATATATATATATATATATATATATATATATATATATATATATATATATATATTTCAAAAATATTTCAACACAAAATTTGAAAATCTATATTAATTAAATTTTGTTGATATCAATTTCGTATATATTCATATATCCATATATAAAAATAAAATGATGATAGAAAATATTTTTATGTTGTATATAATAAAATATTCAACGTTCAAAGAAAAAAATAATTGAAAGTTAAAAGATAAAATAAAAAAATATCAAGTACTTTCTAATAAGATTAAAAAAATGTTGTGTAATTCAATCATTTCTCAAAATAAATTAATATGTGACATTTAAGATATTAATAATAATTAAAAAAAATTAATGTGTTTCATCAATAAAATATTTTAATGTGCAATATTAAGTGATATTAATGTACAATTAAAAATATATTAATACTGGAAAAAACAATGTCAACTTTTTCACATTTCGACTCATTTTTAGGTATATTTTTTTTGTCAATACTCCTTGAAATTTGGAGTGACAAGTTTCAGATATGTACTTTATATAACATTCAAAAATACAATTTAAGCAATGAAAATTTAGAAATTATATGATGATGATGATGATGATGATTAATGTCCACTCAGCCAAACATTGGTCTATTGGACCTATAATTTTATTAGTTCTTAATTGTCTGGCTTCTCGTCTTTCTTGGTGAGATTGGTGTTGTAGCTTTCTTTTTCTTCTCTACCGTCTTCCAAATTTCTTTATCTTGCAACTCCTTCTTGGCACACTGATGTCTTATCTTCGAGATCTCGGAGATCTGATTTGCTACTAAATGAAGATTTATTTTGCACGGTATTCGAATCCTCATAGTTTTTGATACTTGAGGGGCTCTTGAGTTCATTTTTTTGTTGTTGGGCAGGGCTTTCCCCCTGATTGTCTTGTGGTTTGTTTCTTTCTTGCTTGATTTATTTTGATTCAAAGTTTTCTGGAGAGTTTTCTTCCTTGATGACAGTGTAATGTTCCTTTTGTGCTCCTTCCCACCATGTAGATCTATGGTCATTCTTTCTAGCAGAATTTTTCTGGGATACTTTTGGGCAATTTTTGGCTAGATGGCTTGTCTCAAAGCAAGATCGACATCTGAAGAGGACACTTTCATAGTCAAGTTTTTGGTTCCAAACATAGTTTTTTCTTGTTAAGATTATTTCAGCTGGGAAACCAGCGCTGAAGTCCATTTCTACACAGATGCATGCATACGTGGTTCCGACATATTCCTCTGCTTCCGGGCACCTGCGGTAAAAATTTCCAATTTCATTTCCAATGGCTTTTAGCGAGGAGGGATTCCAAAGATGCAAAGGTAGTTTTGGAAATCTGACCCAAACTAGTGTCGAGGTTATGACTGTTGTTGAGGGATTTAATGATGGGTTCCATGGCTTCATGAATATGCCCTAGTTTTCCCAAAACTAAGGGCTGGAATCTAAAATGCATTGTCTTCTTTTAGAGTTTTCAAAATCTACTATAAAGAAACCCTTAGCACAGGGGTAGATATTAATTTCATACTAAGGAAGAGATGTTGTTGAACCCTAAGTAAGCACGAGGAAAACTCTAGCCGAAGGTTACTAAGAATCCGTTAATTAGTGCGACCCACAAAAAAATTCGATGCCACAGAGCTGAAAATTCGATGCCGCAGAACAGAGAATTCAATGCAGTAGAAGGTTATTTAAAATTCGATGCTGCAGAAAATTCGATGCCATAGAACAGAAGATTCGATGCCGCAGAACATAAAAAAATTTCAATCTGTCTTTGTTAGACTCCAATCTTCCTGAACCAGAAAAAAATCAATGCCACAGAGCAGAAAATAATGCCGCATACATATGTATTAATTCACTCTCTATGACCCATGGTTATCCACCATGCTCAAATGTTAGACTCCAATTTTCTTGGCCTGGGAAAAATTCGATGCCGCAGAGCCTTCAATGTCATAGAGGAAGAGAAACTCGATGCCACAGAGCAGAAGAAACTCAATGCCCAAAAGAAAAATTCGATGCTGCAGAGCCTTCAATGCGGCAGAGTGAGATCAAATGCTATATGTTCAATTATCAGATTATCCTCTGCTGCATATATATATATATATATATATATATATATATATATATATATATATATATATATATATATATATATATATATAGAGAGAGAGAGAGAGAGAGAGAGAGATTTTATGACACTCGGGGAATGTTAAATTTGTGCTTAATATGGATCTATACTGATTTTTTTTTTTTTTCTAAATATGGATACTTCTATTATAAAGTACAAATCATAGATATGCATTCGTCATCCTCCATAATTGTTGCGTTAACCAAGTCTAGTAGGAAATAACAAGTTCAAAATTTCAAAATAGGGGCTGCCCAGAAGGGGAAACCAACCCATGAAACCTGTCCATGTATCAGAGAAAATTCTTCCCATATAGGGAAACCATATTTAAACATCATTATGCAGTGTATTAAAAAAATCAAGAGAAACAAACCATAACTAGACCATAGCATAGAGAAGAGACAAGTGGAAACCAAGAGGTTAATCCCGCAGCTTCTTATCATCCTGCAATGGCATTTGAGGCAACTCTTCCTCTATGCGGCACCTATACTTAGAGACGTCATCCTCAAGCTTGGACTGTTGGGAATACAATGACAGAGAAGAGGTCGAGAGGACACCTGTCTCAGAGTCCTTGACATCTTCATTCGAGTTGTAGCTGCCATCACCATTCGAGGCGTCGTAGGCTAACTTAACCAGCAAATCCACCATTTTGTGTGGAAGATTGAGGGAGGTAAGGGACATGGTATATTTATTCATGTGTTTCCTGGAGCGAGAACCAAAGGGCTTAGAAATGGCTTCAAGAAGGTGCATGGATAGGTGAACTAAAAGGCTATGGGGATCAAGGACCTTAGGTTCAACCAAATTTAGAGACAAGTCCATAATTCTACTAGCCATGGCATGAATGGGAGGACAGGAACGGAGCCCGTGGCCACCACTTCTGCAGCACCACATGCGGTGGTGATGAGGAATGAATGGAGCAAAGCTGCAGGAAAGCGTAGGAGGCAGAGGAGGAGAGGCTTTGTGACTGAGAGCCTTACGGGCTGAGGGATGATGCAAGGTCTCGGCAAGAACACAAATGGCATAGGAGGAGACCGAACCCAAATTGAGAATTATAGAGAAGCCAAAGGATATTGTTGAAGATACATCTTCATTGTCCATATATGGTTGCGAGAGGAGTAAAGGCGCAGATGGAGGATTGAATGTGCAAAGGACAAAATTAATGCTTACTAGGTGCAGAGAGGACACGACAGGCAGCTCAAGGGTGGTGGGAGTAAATATAACCCACACCCCAGAATTTAATAAGCATGTTGGGTCCATGTGCCTCCTCATGATGAGGAAGGCTACTCGGTGATGGCACGACCAAGTGGCTGCTGACTGGATCATTTATGAACACCCACCTCAAGGGACTGATAATATCTTACCACCAATGGGTGCATTCTGTTGGAAGCACTTCATCATAAAAAATGTGGAGCCTCCCTGAAAGAATAGGAGCACTATGATCTACAACCTTATTGGCCAAGACATCTGCAACTTCATTGGTTTATCTACGAATATGTTTAAAGGAGATAACTTTGTGGATATGCAACCATTGCTCAAGGATTTAAAAGCGGGCAAAGAGTCTCCAACTCTGGGAGGGTTTGGAGGCAGAGGAGCCATGGAGGAGACGATGAGTGATGTTGATGATGACTTGAGAATCTCCTTTAACTTCAAGAGGGAAAAAGTTACTATCCTAGGCCAGAAAGAGACCTTTCATGAGGCCTTCCAATTCGGCAGAGTTTTTGGTGTCCTGACCTATGGAACTAAGGAAAATCAGCAACGGCTCTCCCTCATAGTTTTTGATGATACCCCCAAAGCCTACATCCCGTGGATCTCCTTTGGAGGAACCGTCAAAGTTAATCTTGAATAGGCCTTACAGAGGAGGGATCCAAGAGTAGGGAGATTTGGGAGAGTGGTTTGGAGGGGGTACATCGACCAAATCGTAGGGGATGGAGAGGTTCCATTTGGCCCAGATGATGCATTTAGGGGGTTGAGAGGGGAAACAAGTGCCCTTTCAGTGATGCAGAGCTAGATTTTACTTAATATCGATGTATAAATTTGTCCAAAAGATATCTTAAGGAGTGGCTTGATCTCTGAATATGCGCATGTTTCTCTCTTTCCATATTGTCCAGAGGAGGAGCCCCAAGAGGATAGACCAAAGAGAGTTGAGAATAATGCTGCTGAAAGGGGTGGTCTGCTAGTGTCAAATGGAGCTAAGGACGCCCCCATTTTGCTTGTCAATTCTTCTGTAAAGAAAGGATATATTTTCACAAAGAGAGTTTTCCACGGGGTATGAGTCCATGAGATGCTCAATGGTTTCCTCTAATTTATGGTAGTTCAAACATTGACAAGGGCCTATGAAGCTCTTTTCAAAATATGTCGTTTACTGAGAATCCATAAGAAGGTGGATATTTTTGGCCAAATTCATGGATTCCAGATCTGAGCCCAGATGGCATCTTAGGGAGCCGAAACATTGGGGAGGAGCAAGTGGTAAGATTCTTTAGTGGTGAGGGTGCCTTGTGTGGAGTACCCCCATCTTAGGATTTCCTCTCCTTCCATGAATCTAATTTTCATTTTTTGTAGCTCCTTATTTATATCCTCATAAGATTCTTGGTGCCAATTATCCTGCAAACACTTAGTGGGAAGCCATTTTCGGTAGGCAAAGCTGAGAGAGGTGGTCCAAAAGTGTTTGATTTGATTATTCTCCCTTCAACGGAGGATGGATTGCCATCATGGTGTTTGAAACAGGGTGGAAAGTTTGGGCAGTTGTTACTACGAGTCCTCCCACAACTGAGCATATGAGCCTGAGCAGACTTCCCAAAAGTTGTGCTCCTAGATGATGGACCTATGCTACTTAGGTTCTTTCCAGATTTGGGATCCCGCCCCTTCTAAGTTGAATCGAATCAGATACAGGGGAGGTCAGTTACCTACATATTTGGAAATCCATAACTAAGCCTAGGGAGCAGTTTGGTTCGAGACCAATTTCCACCGGATTCGTGCTCCCATAACTGCATTGCTATGAATTGGATCTCTAATCCCAAGAATTTCAAATATTTTAGGGACGTAGACCTCTACCCACTTTACAAGAGCCTGTTTCCTATTTTATTTTTTGTTACCCCAAATAAAGTTTCTCTGAAAATTACTAATTGACTTGAGAACCCATTTGGGGGCTGCCAGAACTGAAAATAAGTATAAGGGCATGGATTGGAGAACATATTTGATCATGACGAGGCACCCAAAAATGTTGAGGGCATGGAGATTCTAGAGGGAGAGCTTAGCTTCTAATTTGTCCAAAAGTTCCTGCCAAAAAGAGTGCTTGATCGCTAAGTCAATCAGGGGGGCTCCAAGGTATTTAGAGGGAAGTGAGGAGACGGAGAATCCTAGTATCGTAACAATATTACATTGGGTTATAGTTGGAGTGTCGAGGAAGAAAATATATGATTCGTGGTGTTGATGGTGGTTCACGCGGCATCAGAAAAGCAGTCAAGAATGGATTTGAAGGAGCGAGCTTCTTAAATAGATGGATGGACAAAAAAAATATTATCATATACAAATTGATGGTGAGAGATGGGGGGATTGTGATGGATTTCCAACCCTTCGAGGGAGTTGTAATTGATGGCTTAAATGATAATCCTCCCTAGTCCTTCCACAATGACGATGAAAATGAAGGGTGATAAGGGATCGCCTTGACGAATAACTCTAGATGGATAAAAGGGGGGGAAGGGAGAGCCATTAAGAAAAATAGAGAAGAAGGGGGAGGAGATAAGGCTCATGATCCATCTCACCCAAGTTGGATTGAATCCAAATGCCAACAGCATCTGTTGGATATAATTCTAGCTGAGTTTATCATAAGCTTTTGAGAGGTCAGTTTTGAGGAGCATATCTGGGATTTTCCTAGATTTCAATGAGTGAGTGAATTCATGCATGAGGATGATGTCATCCAGAATTTTGTGTCCCTCAACATAGCCTGTTTGTTTAGAAGATACTAGAAGTGAGAGAAGGGGTTTGAGTGTGTTAGCGATCACTTTTGAGATGAGTTTGTATATGACATTGCAGAGCACAATCGGTTTGTATTTTTTGGGAATAGTAGCATGCTCCTCCTTGGGGATGAGAGTGAGGAAGGTGGCATTGATGGTAGGGAGGATTCAATGCATGTAGAAAGATTCCTCAACCAATTCCCAAACTTCCAACTTGGTGTTATCCCAAAAGAAATGAGAGAAATTGGATGTGAAACCATCTAGCCCCGGTGCCTTCCCATCCTTGAGCTGCGACATGGCCTGATCAACTTCTTGCAGCAGGACTGGTCTCAATAACATTTGATTATGCTCCTTCATAATGAGATTGGGGATTTCTGAGTGATTTTGTTGATAGTAGGCTGACGCTCAGCGTTTGGTTCTATGAGAGTTTCCTTGAAGTAGCTCAGAGTTCTTGCTCAATGTCACCATGAGATTCTAGGTTAACTCCTTCATCATTTTTTAGGATGGAAATACGGTTGATCATTCTTCTTTGAATGATGGAATGGTGGAAGGACGTGGTGCTTTTTTCCACTTCTCTGAGCCACTTATTTCAGGATTTTTGCTTCCATAGGATTTATTCCTGAAGTATTCGGTCATCTAAATGACCCATTAGATCATCTTCCTGGAGGGCTCATTCCTTAGTGCGCCCTTTGTGTATGATGAGTTGCTGAAGATCGACCATTTGGATTTCCAAATCCCTTCGACTTGAAAATGTTGCCGAAGGATGTCTGGTTCTAGTTCTTTAGGTGATTTTTCAAGATCTTCAATTTTTATTGAAA
This sequence comes from Pinus albicaulis, assembly GCA_034641835.2. Lineage (NCBI taxonomy): Eukaryota > Viridiplantae > Streptophyta > Pinopsida > Pinales > Pinaceae > Pinus > Pinus albicaulis. The sequence goes on along the minus strand of CM076577.1, from coordinate 725,920,379 downwards.
ATGATACATTTTGGAGTCATCTAGGGGGGTGATATTGCCCCACCAGGTGACTACCATTTCCTTGAAACCGAGATGTGAGAGCCATAATTTCTTAAAATGAAATGGTTTATTACTAGTTGTCACCGAGCGTGACCATTACAGTTGCATGGGCCATTGATCAAAGCCTGAAGATGAAAGGCTGATGGAGAAGATGTCTCCTCCTAGATGGATTGAGATGTTTATGATGAGGAAACGGTCCAATATTGAGGCAATCTGTTGAGCTCCTTCTCGATGGTTATTCTAGGTGTGGAGGCCATTTGAGGTTGGCAGGCTGATCAAGCAATTTTGATGAATGAAGTCATTGAATATGAGGTTGTCTGAATCAACTCTGGATATGCCTCCTTTCTTTTCATCCACATTTGTGATCATGTTAAATTCGGCTCCCAAAAACCATAGTGGGTGAGATCGCTGAGAGTTAAGGATACTAATGGAGTTCAAGTTTTCGATTTTATGGGCAATGAGCTGGGGGGAAATAAACATTGTGAGATGACCATGGATGTTGGTACCGATCAGATGAAAAGAGGGTTCAATGGAGTTGTGTGAGACGTGGAGGTTGTTCAGGGAGATGATGTAATATCCCGTTTTGGGGATATCTCTAAAACACGACAAACTCCAACCAGAGATGGACTGGGAGGGCATTTACCGTATATTTCGCCTATAAAAAGAGGGCAAGATCCAGAGGCTACCTGGCCCTTTCCAAATTCTTTCTAAGAGTGAAAGATAAACAGACCAAGTGGTATAGAACTATAATGCTCAAAACAATAATAGACATATAATATCATAGAAGGAGAATACAACAACGACGACAAGTACGAAAACTACGTCAACTCATCTAGAAAACATAGAGAAGAAATGTTGAGCCATTTTATTAACCTGAGAAATGTAACGGAGTACAATAGGGTAATATTGTGTAAGGAAAGTGAGAAAACACTCTCAGAGAATACCGTAAATGGATGCTCTAGGAACTGCGTCCTAGCTGCTGGAAACTGCCGTGTAGCTGCTATTGCTGGAGTGGACTGAAGACTAGGGGCTGATCCCCTTACCGGAATGAGCTAAAAATCAGCAAACCTCCTCTCCTCAACAACCCGGACAAGATACACAAACCATTCCAAGAATGGCCAACCCCAGAAATAACCAGAAACTGCCTCCCTAGTGAATTACGCTGGCCTCCAAGGCACTGCACAGTGGCTAGATAGAAAAAGCTAAAATACTACCACAAACTCTGCCAAAACCCTCTGACGGGAAAAGGCTGACCGTCTGCTCAAAATCTCGGCTAAATCACCCCCAGAAACCCCAATCCAGAGCTCCTCCATAATGGACTGCATCCTCTCTCCCAATGACTGCATAGTCTCAATAAGCTCCAGCTCCACAACAAACCTAAACAATGAAACGACACACAAAATGCTAAAAAACTAACCTTGCCCGAGCAGGCACTCGAAGTCCCCCAGGGCTAAGGGCGAGATCTCCAACCAAAGACATTCAATGCACTAAACAGTGCTACAGACAGGCTAAATAGCTAGTGTGCTCAAGAAGACATAGGTCTCACTCCAAAATCATCAACTCAAGAATGAATGAAATGAGGAGGCTCCTCCATCTTTTATAACGTCAGTTTCCCTCCAAAACCTAACATAGCCTCTCTCTCTCCTCCACGTCCTCATCCTGATCTGCGCAGAAGCTTCTAGTGTGTACATAGGCCCCCTCCTCTACGTGGTGTTAGGCCCCCCTTGAATCCCACTTAAGTCACAACGTTGTGCTACTAGGTGGATGTCTTATTTCACTTAAGTGAGTTAGATCCTCTTCACTAACTTTTTATTTATTTACAAACTATAGACGAAAAACTAAACAAAATAGAATATTCAAATTAGTTGTCGCTAATTAGGAATATTACAGTCCCCCCGGGAAAAATGTTGGTTGTCCTCAAGCAACTGAAGTGATGGATTCTGCAAAATCTTCTCGCTCTCTCAAGTGGCATCCTGATCCGGAAAAAATTGCTTGTCCTCAAGCAATGCCTAAACAAGCCTCCTCTATAGCTGGTGCTCCCCACCGACACTGCAGAAAGGTGCTCGGGGTCCCAGATCCGCCACTGAATCTTCCCTATCCTATGCATCACCCTGATATGAAGGGATCTCTCAATTCCAGGATCCCAAACTGATCTCTCATGGTACCAGCCAACCAACAATCCTCTCGGATCCCATTGCCACCATGTCCAATAATCGCCCAAGTCCCTCGACTCAGACTGTGCACTGCCTCTGGCTATGACTGATGCTCTAAGAGGCGAAGAACATGACCCCTACTGCACTGTATCTGTGACTGTGTAAGCTGTCCCATCAACGATGTACCAAGTCATCACCTCTCTCCAATCCAAGTCCTAACTCAATCCCGCGCTGATCCTACTCTGCTGAAATCGGGATAGAGTGTTGAAGAAACGACGACCTGTGTCCCCCTACCAACTGGAATCTGTAACATCTGCTATGTCCAAGGGCCCATGCTTCGCTGTGCTCCGATGTGCTCCCTACGAAGAATACCATACCATCAAGAGGGTACCAACTCATGATCTCTCGCCAGTCCATCCTGGAAGAAGAATCCGATGTAGCAACAACAACTGCATATGGAACACGCCTGGAGTGTTGCCGCCAGCCCATAATCAACTCCCACTGCTCTACCCTATCTACTAATGAAAGCTACCTATAGAAGGAAGTCCCTCTCTCTATAATGGGCCAAAGTGGGCAAGATATGCTACAAGCAACATCGATGTACTCCTGGAGAGTACTAACCACTAAAAACACTGCAGCTTTGCTGACTGCGTGTACATCTATCTGCGCCTCATCCCTGTGTCTGTCAACCCATATATGGATGCTCCACCATATCCAACAACTCCTCCCACTCCTAATCATGAATTTCATGCTCTCGTTGTCTACTGGCCCCCTGCAGAACAATCCCATCAACCTCCAAAACCTCTAGAGGATATGGATCTACAACCGTTGTCACCGTACTCGATGTTAGTGCATCTGATTTCCCCACCTCAATGGCTAACCCCAATGTTAGCCGCATATCCCTCATCGGCTCAATGTGGACACCCATCTGGCTCTCCCCCAAAGGAATATCGTGCCTAATGTGAATAATGTCCTCCTCTATCGACTCAGGCTCCATCAGTTGCTGCTCTAGCTGAATCGTCGCAAGTGACTCATCACCCAGAGTATCTCCCGCAGAGTCCCGTGACTGCTCACCCTGAACATTGTAATACAGCTCTAGTCTATTGTCACCATCTCTGCATGACTTTTCTCACTCCCCAGAAGCATCCTCAGCTGATCCTATGGACTCATATGAAAAAGAGTCCTCACCCTGGCATACAGAAGGAATGCCCTCCTGTTCTACCTCCGCCACCTCATCTGCATTGAATATTCCATCCACCCTCTCGATAAAGTGTTGATACAATGTTTGGAGCCTAGACACATACTGGGATGCTACCTCTGCTGTACCCAGTATATTCTGCTCAGGCATAATCTCGACATGTCTTGAGGGAAAAGTGACGCATGTCTCCCTCATGACTCGCTCCCCAAGCGCAGGCTCAGTGATGAATGATGTGCCACCCCTGCATAAGATCATCTCATCCCCTAACCTGTGGTTGTCAACTAGTGCCCTGACCTGGTGCCACTACTGAGAAGTCTCTCCACTAGTGTGCGGAGTGTCATCCAAATATCTTGGGTGAGCCTCGCGTACCCCGCTGCTCATGCCCAAGGTGCCAAAGGACATCAAAAAAATTGATTGTGCTCGTGAGTGATGTAGTAGAGGATCAAGTGTGTGAGTCCCCAAAGATACCATCAAGTATCGCTCATCTGTCTCCCCATCGATCTTGGGTGAAATACCCCCAAAGGTAAGCCCGGTGTCCCTGTCCATGAGTCTCCCTAGAGGAAATGCTCTAATACCCTGCTGTGTAGCACCATATGCCCTGCGGCAACCACGAATCATCCCTTCTCCCTCGACATGCTGCACGCACAGGGCATACCCACATGTCTCTTCGGGTACCCCATACTACCATTGTATCATCTATACCGTCTAGTACCCCTAAGCATGTCTGAGCATCGGTCACTGACAACGTGTTCTCAATGTGAAATAAGACACTCCTACTCCCTGATAACGTTACACACTACAGTACACCACCATGCAACTCCATGTCCACCGGTAGTCCACTGCTCAATGCTAGAGGCTCCCACACATCCCTGGATGTGATGACCTAGAGCTGTGCCTCTACATGTCGGACTACCCCCAATTGGTATCATCGTCTCCATCGTCGCATCCTGCCCCATCGATGAATGGATCATCATAAGCCTTCCTCGAAGTCGAAAGTCACCATCCACATGTGTCGGTGGTGTGTCATATTCTTGCTCGCTCGCTGCGTCCTCTGTGCCCCACACAAAGATGAAAAATCCTTGGCCCCATACAAGGCACCAGCTGGTGGCCTGCCAATGCCACCTCCTCCGACAAGCTCACCTTGAGAGTATATTGTCACCCCCATGATCCGGGTGTATAGAGTGTCATGGCAAAAAGAAGCCTGGGAGTACGCTTGTAAACTAGTTGTGCTGAGTGAGATGAAAACTCCCCTAGCAAATGCGCATGCTCAACTGCTAGGCCAACTATACCCTCCAAGACATAGTCAACTGACCTGCCTGGGAAACGATAGGTAATCCCGCCTAGATCCCAATGCCAGTCTGGCGTTCCTGTATTCCCAGCACCTGGAAACCCCTGTTGAACTACACCTGGGTCCACCACTATCTCCATAACCCACTCCACCGGGTACCAACTCAAACTCTCTCGCCATCCAAACTCAACATGTGGATGCGCACCTGTCGCCTCGATTGTCTCATCACCGCTTCTAACCAAGTCTGCGTGTGAGATGCGACTGGGTGACTCACGAGTCTCTCTCTCTCCAATAGGAAAAGGTGTCCCAACAATGTTTTGCTAGTCTCGTCGATACATGTGAAGAGGAATGATCTGATATCAACGTGCCTACGGTTGCCATCGGGAGACCGGTCATTCCCCGTTGCGGGCCAAATTGACCTCTGAGCTAAGCACAAGCCACTCTCCCCATGCCCTCCGACTCCATCTGCAAACAAAATGGCCTCCCGTACTGACGTGGCCTTCCCCTTCAAAACTAGAAGGTCTGCTCGAAGCCGATGATACCACTGTCTGCGACCATCATCCAATACCTCTGTATCTCCTAGTGCCTCATCGAAGGTGGATACATCTCCTGACACCTCACCCATCTGTCGTGTGCTGCTACCACCCGAAGACTCGGACACGACTTCGGTCATCACCTCAATGGATGGCTCTACTGGGGTAGGCTCTACCTTCTCCACTACGATATCAACCGACATGGTCAAGGAGGTCTCCAATGAGGGTGAGTCCTATGTCACACTAGGTGTATCCTCGAACTCCCTGCAATCCTGTGTGCCCTCATCCTCCAAGTGCGAGGTAACCATTTTGATGGTTTCCCCCTCCGATACTCGGTCAAGCTGGAGAGAGGTATCCAACTTCTCCACCCAAGATTTTTCCGAACGCTTGGATGACTCGTCAAATGTCAGTAAATGGAATCTACCCACTGTGCGCTGTAAGCCCCCATCATGTGAGTGCTTGTTCCCTCTGTGAAAGTTGTGGGGTCTGCTATCCCACTGGAGCTGAACAAAATCTCTAAATGGAAGGGCATCCCTGAACTCCTGCCCATTGCCTGATACTCGGCAAAATAATCACCTATGTGGCCAGGCTCTGGCTCCTGCTGTGCTCCTGTCCCTGTGTCTGCACCCAGAAAAGTGGGCATAGTGGAACGTGTGGGTGTATGTGATGCCATATGCTGAGTGGCATCATGCTCCGGTAAACGGTGGGATGTGCAGTCCTAGCAATGCGGAAACCCCGCGGGTTTCACGTTGTCTGACACTCACGAACGGTGGTTACCCCATCACCTCAATCTGCCTCGATAGATCCTGTACTGATTTGAGGAGCATCTCCCCAAATCTCTTCGCATCATCATCTCCTGCCATCGGCTCCTCTTGCTTTGCGTCTATCACAAGCTCCTCATGTTCTATGTCTGCCACAGGCTCCTCTAGAAACTGCACTGCTGCTCCAATACTACACTACTACTTGACTTCAGCCTCTGATTTACCCACTGAAAACTACTTAGAAAATTCTAGAAATTTGGGAAGCTAATCCTTGCCCAAAACCCAGGAAAACCCAGAAATGGTTTCTTCTAATTCCAACCTTCAAAATCTGACCCTTTGTAGTTCATCACTCTTCCAATTTCGTTTTTTGGCACTACAGCTGCTGCTGTCAATCGTTGCTCTCCAATTTGTTTGGCCTCTATAAGGTCTCTTTCCGTGTCATAGACCACAAGGCTGAACGAACTGTGCCACAGCGCTTGGGATAATTTCCTAATTCAACTAATTGGATTCTGAGGAGGATGAGGCATTGAAGATCTATACGTTCGCCTCTTTTCCTTGATTCTATCAGGATATTTGAAGTGTCGTGAGATAAAATCCCTCCCTGTATGCCTAGGGATGGAAGTTATTGATCTCTAGAGAGAAATTCCGCTAGGAAATCAATCTGTTGAGCCGGGATCGTGTGATATTCACGATTTCTGCAGGCTATTTCCATTCCAAGGATGTCAATCTCACATAAATTTATGCTTTCTAGTTCTTTTTCCATATGGGTGGGTTGGTCTATATCTATAGTTTTTCCATGATTATCCTGCTGATTTTTCCTCGGTTGAGTATCTTCCTCCATGTGGGTTGATTTCTCTTAGATCTGAATACCTTTTTCCTCCTTCTGCTTGACCTCTTTCTCCTTGATCTTGCCTTTGTTGGGTTTATTACTGGGTTGAGCTTTGGATGGGTCATCATTTTTCAAGGACGAGGTGGAGGTATTCAGGGGTGATGAGTGGGAATGAGAGGGATTCGGGAGGGGAGTGATGATGGGTGGGTTTGGTTCGTGGGTGAAGGAGGGGGTAACTTCCATCATTTTTTGACTGGATAAAATGTCAAAGCTATTGTTGGTAGACAACTTAGAGCGTTTGGGAGTTAAATTAGACTTTCGAACAGGCCTTTTACGGTTGGAGACTTTTGTAAAGCCATCAGTATTAGTGGTTTCAGGTGATGGGGAAGATTTCGGGGGTTGATTGAGGGGACAATTCAAAAATAGATGCTCGTGTTCATGGAATTTGTGGCACCAGAATGGCACATGTTCATAATCGATTGATTGAACCCATTAAAAATCATCATGAAAAAGACTTACTGAGTCTAGGAGAGCTTTACCTAGATGCATGTAGACGTAAATTCTAGCATAGGCCATGTAACGATTGAGTTTGGTTTCCTCGACGATCTTTATGAATTCTCCAAGGTGACTGCCGATATATTTGAGGGATAGCTCGTCTCAATAGCCTTGGGGGAGGGAGTACAATCGGATCCAAACAAGAGCCCAATTTAAATCTTCTTTATCAAGGTTGAATCTCTTTATCCAGTTCCTTAGATAGAGGCATGCCGAATTAAAGAAATAGGGACCTACATCCATAATGTAGTTTTTGTTCTCTTCGCAGGTGAATATGATGTTGTAATCCCTTGGGCCCAAGCTGGAGCGATATTTTTCCTTTGGGCTTCCAATTGTAGGTGATCCAACCATGGAGATATTTCTCAGTGGGCTAGAGGCCGATGAAATTCCCAATGAGGGCATGGTGTTTCATGAATTGTATTCTTCCATTGATACGGTGGGTAGGTAGATAGATGTTGGGTATATTGGCAACAATAAGAATGCAAGTGGGGGAAGAGGCTTTTGTCTGCCTATTTTTTTCGTTTTCCTCTTATGACTAAGATTCAAGGGTTACTACAGGTTTAGAGATACTTGTCGTTTCATTGAGAGGCCCAAGGCGAATATGCATGACATCATTCACAACAGTAGAACTTCCAATGGGGGGCATGGTTGTGCATCCCCCCCTTTCAAGAATTGTCATTCCGTTTGCGTTATCTACACTATGGGTCATGCAAAATTCAGCATCGTGGGAAGAGATCCTTCGAAATGGGATCAGGGTCTCTGTCGGCACCCATTGCAGGGGCGAAGGAAACCCTAAGTTTCCATGACCTAGCTCATTTTTTCAGTCTTCCTATACTTATTATTAGGTGGATGGTAGGAATTTAATTTACATGGAATATTCTAGATATTTTTATTAGAAATCATAGATCAAAGGTGTGATTTATCTTAGAAACAACTATGTCCATAAGTCATTTTTATTAAATTGTTTAAAGAAAACAATGATGTATAAAAAATTGTCATAGGAAATGAGTTATGGTTTTGTAGACATGTGGTATTGATAAGCCATTGTATTTTCCCATGGTATTGTAAGAAAGTCTATTCACATGTCAAGAATTTCAATGGTAAAGTGGAGTTGAATCTCTAGAGTTAATAATATTGTTAAAAGTGTTTTCAAATGTATATATGTTTAACTTATATATTAACTCTTCATACAATTAATAAAAACAACAATAATTTAAAATAATGTTATAATTCAGTTAATATTTACCATTATTTTTTTAGTTTTGGCAAGTGAGATGTATCATGAAGTTCTTTGGTCATGGATTGATGTCTATGGAAATTTACTAGAGGTTTGTTTTATATGGTTATTTAAAAGGAACACAATCTCAAAAGTAGTTATGTTATTGTAGTTATGTCCTTTCTACAATTTTAATTAAATTGATTAATTGATAAATCTGTATATGAACAATTGTCATTTGAGATGAGTTATGGTTTTTTGGGCATGTAGTATTGATAAGAAATGGTATCGACCCATTCTATTGAGATGAAGCATGTTTAAATGTTTTTAATGACCATTGTAAAGTGGGTGTTAATATTTGTGGTCAAAAGTTTTGTTACATGTCTTTTTAAATCTATAAATGTTTGTCCACACAATCTTGGATAGATGGTGATTGGATGTTTTGTTAACACACTCATTAATGTGAAGTCACTAGTTCAATTCCCCCTTGAGGAAGACATAATCCCCAAATTTACAAAAAATAAAAATAAAATAATTTATATATGTTTAAATTATATAATAATTTTTTAATAATAATAATCATTTTATTTTTTATTATTTTTGTAACATGAAATGTACTAAGAAAAAGTGATTGTTTTGATTTTGATTATAAATTGATGTCTATCATAATTTATAAGCCATTTAATTTATAGATCTATATTAATATAAATATAAATTAAATTAAATAAATTTTTAGTAATAAATCAAGTCAAATATATATAATAATTTGAATAAATATAAATTTGAATATACCATATATATTTTTGAATATAAATAATTATGAAATAAATATCAAAGCATTGTGGAATCAAAGCATTCTGGATATATATTTTAAATATTTTTTACTTCCCAATACTAAAAATGAAACAATCTTGTTTTTGAGACAATTCAAAAAAATATAAATATTAATAAGTACTATAAAACATTTGGTATTTAAAAACTTTAAAATATTTGATTTAAATAAAAAAATTTGTATTGTAATATCTTATAACATGGATTTTCTAAATATGTATTACAGTGTCAAGATTCATATATTTAAAAAATGTTTAATTATATTAAAAATTAAAATTACATTTTGTATTGCTAAATGCATTTATAATAGTTTATTGAATAAAAACATAATTATATTTACTTATATGAATTTATATTTTTATTACTTATACTTTTTAATTGTTTTCCAACCTCATCATTTGGATTGTAAATTACAATTTTGTTGGCATTTTTTTTTATTTTTTTCTTTTCTGAATTGTGTTGTTGACAATTACAATTTCCATTTTTTTTTCTTTTGATTTTGTTTCCATTTCTTTATCTGAGTTTGAACTTTCAGATGAGTGAGTTTGTTTTGCTCTAGATACTCTTTTCCTATTGCATATTTTCTTATGATGTTTTCTTGAAGCTCATATCACTACTAAATTATTAGCTCTCTTAATGTGGTTTTCATAGTTACGCTAATTGTTTTCGCGCCTCTTCACTTGGGATCCATGTTATTTGTAATATTCTATTTGTTGATGATTCTTTTTCATTTCTTCATATTCATCATTTCAAGAAATGATATCTATAAATTTCCATCCTTTTCGCTTATGTGATATTTTCTTTGTCCTTATTTTTGCTTTAGGACATGTATTTTGTAGGTGCCATATCGTATGATAAATTGAACATCTAAAAATTGTATTTTAGGACATGTATTTTGTAGGTGCCATATCATATGATAAATTCAACATCTAAAAATTTTATTTTTGAAATCTAAAAAATGGATGCACTTAAAATCTTTATGAACCATGAATGTGATATAGAAATCCTTTACTAAGGTCTATCTCAAGGAAGATCCTAGTGTTAGGATATTCTGACACGTAGAAAATAGTTAAGTATAACTTGGTCTAGCGTAAAGTTAGGTAAATTGTGTTTCTTTAGTATGTACTTCTATAACTTATAATCTAATGATCACGATATGTAGTGATCTAACAGTTCATTCTCTCCTCTCTATTACCAAAACTTGATCTGTAGCTTAACACATGATTTTTCCATGATTTATATTTAAAGAGCATGGAGGATCATTTGTCCGGTGATCATTTATGAGAGAAGCTTATGTAAATTTTCTTTCTTTACATTAATAAATTTTCTGAAGAGACTGCGTCGGCTCAAGTCATGGATTGTTTCCCTCTTTTAGGGCTTTAACAACATCAAATACTGGTGTACTGACCTGTGATCTATTTCTGAGTGGTGACCTTTGGTGTTTTATTTAAGTAACTTGCCCTGTAAATTCCTACATGGTATCAAAGTTGTTTGAGGGCCGCATCCATTGTTGATCCAAATCCGAAGCCGGTTTCACTGCATGCGACTTTTGTTTTACAGATATACTCCTTTTGACCACTTTTGGGCCAAGATAACTGCTCTGTTGTGTTCAGAGCCTTTGTTTGAACAAGGAACCCATTTCGTTTCATGCGAAAAGATTTCTAGCTTCCCTAGCTATGTCATTTTAGATATGGATGTATAAATTATTTTTTGCAATTATATTTATTTATCCATATGTTTATTTCAGTTTATAGTCATATTTTTATTACAGAATCTATATCCTTTTCTTTGTGTATGTTTTTTTTCTACGCTCTGTGTGATATAGCAAACTAGATACAGAAAGATAAGATTTTTCTTCTACATATGCTCTTTCCTCGTGAATTTGTGTAATCTCGGGAAATCAGAAATAGTGAGAAAAATATTTAGTTTCCGAGAAGACTAACCAGAAATGTAACATCAAGCTGCAAGGCTTGGAATATTTTTTGTTGTTGTTGTTTGCATGGTTGTTTTTTTACAGGAAAAAGAACATGCACCGAATATATATATATATATATATATATATATATATATATATATATATATATATATTTTGCTCATTTCCATCATTTACAAAATCTTTTAACTAGATAACTTTTTCTAAAGTTACTTTATGAGAATAGAGGTCTTGAGTGAAAGAATTTTTTTCAATTTACCTTCTTTTTAAATGTTTTTTGTCAAGTTACTTTAAACAAAAAGGGTTTTTTTGTCAAGTTATTTTTTTTTAAAAACACATGTAACTTATGTTTTAAAGTTACTTTATGTAATAGTGTTTCTCACCTATTATAAAAAGTGAGTCACTTACAGTCTAAAGTCACTTTATCTTTTATTTAATTTACAGTTTACTTGGTCATTAGTTCATAAAGTACCATTTTAAAAACTAACCCTTACTTATTTATAAAAGTGGGTTAAATAACGCAGTTTAAAAAAAATATGAGTTTATTATATAAAGTTTGGAAAAGGGAGAGGAATTTTTTTTTTAAGTACAACTTAATCATCAAATTTCAAGCTGTCACATGACTATTATGCATATACTACAACTTTTTTTAAAAAGGACATAAATTCTTCATTCTGAAGCCATTTTTAGAGCCATTTTTTTTAAAACTAGACTAATATTTTGAGATATTTCTATTGGAGCAGTTAGTTTCAACTTTATAGCTTCAATTTTTAAAATTGGAAAGTACATACATGGATATTCTTAACAACACCAATCATTTCCAATGATTATCCTTCATGGTAGACTTACTTAGAAGTAACAGGCTTTATAGAGTAGCCTGAGAACTCAAATCTAAGCCTACCAATGAAGATAAAAAAGCTAAATTGGAAAATAAACAAGATCAAGCACGAGGGTTGATAGGAATTTCCATTGCTCAAGATCTTAGATTTCATATCAAAGAAATTGACTACCCCAATAAAGCTATGAAAAAACTAAATACTATTTTTGGCATTCAAAATGAAATCAGAGCCCATCGGCTTAAAAATGAGTTTCTTACTTTGGACTCTAATAATTTCCCCTCTATTGAATATTTTTTGTCCAAATTCAAGACCCTCAGACTCCTCTTAGAAGGTTGTAAGGTAAAAAAGGAATATGGCAGTTTTATCTACTACATTGTTTATAAGTACGGCCATCCATACTCTGTATTTTTTTCCACCTTCCATTCCACTAGATAAGCCCTCATTTCTCCAGGAACACCATAAAAGTCCCCCTGTTTTGATCCCTTTTATGATTCTTTGATAAGATAACAAGAAAAATTATTACACCTTGGTCTTATTAGTACTAGAAAATCTTCTAAGAAAGCCTTAGCAGCCCAGCAACAACCAAATCCCAAGAACCCTAAGAAGAAACATCCTAAAAAGAATGGTCCTAAACCAAACAAGGGTCTTAAGCGATCTTAGACAAAAACTAATAAAGAAACTCAACAAACTGATAAGTTAAATAAAAACAAAGGGAATAAGATAGATAGACATTGAAAATTTTGTAATCGTGATTTCCACGTACAGTAAAAATGATTTAAGAAGATGGAAGCCTTGGAAGAAGCAATGAAGAAGCACAAAATCCATTCAAATAACTCTTCAACTTAATCTTTGGGAATGAAATTTTCTGCATGTCGTTGTCAAGCATCAAGATTTGGTTAGGAAATGAATATATATTCTTCTTCTCATTATTATGAGTGGCTCATTGATTTTGGAGCCTCTTACAACATGGAAAAAAATAAAACTATTTTTTGTTCTTGAAATGATTTTAACACAAAAAATATTTATGTTGGTGATGATAGATCTCTTATTGTTGTAGGGTCTGGAACCATTCATCTAGATAATGGTTAGTTTAATGATGTATTATGTGTTCCTACCTTGTCCCGCAACCTTTTATCTATTTATTAGATAACTCATTCAAGTGAAGGGAAAACCGTAGAATTCTCACCTCATGATGTTGTAATTATGGACCTAAGAAATCTTATACATATTTTAGCCACTCGCATTGCTGATGATTCCACAAGGTTGTATAATTTTGACAACTTTGTGTCATCAAGTCTTCCCTCCATTTTTTTGGCTCATAATGATGAAGTGCACAAACTTTTGCATGAGCAATTTGGTCACTTAAACTATAATTATCTTCAAACTCTATGTAAAGAAAATATGGTGACAGATCTTCCTATGGTATCTTGCCGATATGGTGTTTGTTTTGGTTTTGTACTCGGAAAACCTCATTCAGATAGTTTTGACAAAAGTGCCTCTTGACACGCTTCAACCCCTTTGTAGCTTGTGCACAGTAATTTATCTGTCCACTTCCACTTATTTCCTTCTCTGGATACAAATACCTATTAACTTTCAGTGATGATTTTTCCACACGCACTTGGGTATACTTGTTAAAAATAAAGAGTGAAGTTCTTAACATGTTCTTGGCTTTTAAGGCCTTTGTTGAGAAAAAAAATCTGGACATCAAATTCTTAAGTTAAGATCTGAAAATAGAGGAGAATATGTAAACAACAAATTTGTCAAATTTTTCACTGAGTAGGGCATTCAATTGCAACACACTATTTTGTATACTCCACAAAAAAATGGTGTAGATGAAAGGAAGAATCACACTCTAAAAGAAATGGCTAATTATATGCTTCAATTTAAAGTACTTAGTCCTAATTTTTGGGCAGAAGCAATCAACTATGCAAATTACATAGTAAATCACACTCATACTAACGTTCTATGGAATATCACTCCATAAGAATCCTGGATCTCAATCAATCCAGATGCAAGTCACCTTTGTGTTTTTTGAAGTGAATCTTGGGCCCATATTCCATATGAGAAACATAAAGCCTTAGAACCTAAGTGTGAAAAAATGTATTTTTGTTGGATATTCTGATGCAGGGGCATTGGACACTAGCCAGCAATGTGAGAGAATTGTCCACATGTTGTGGCTAGAAGAGTTCGAAATTGTTCAAGAAATGTACCAACAAGGTGTCAGCACCTTAGCTGTCTATTGCACTTAGAGCAGTTAGGTTTAGTCTAATAAGTGAGGAAGCTAAATAGGTTGATTCATGTCTGTCTGTTTAGTTTCTGTTGATAGAATGTAATTAGGCTTTTATTTTATGATAATAATAAAACAGTCCTCAAGAAGGAACCGAAAAGTCATGTAACAATCTATAAAATGTAAACCCCTGATACAGAGTAAAGGGGAGGATTTGGAAGTGAAAGATTGAATTGAGAAGAATTGTGCTCTATTGAATAAAATTTAGACTTATTGGCTATCTACGTTTGTTATTGACAATATTTCTGAAGGATTCATTCCTTCTAGTTGTGAACTCTGTGTATAATTTGAAGAAGGATCAGTTCTGTGTGAAATTCCCTTAGTTCTCTCTGATTGTCTTCGAATCCATATTCTCAGTGAATAAACTGAACATGACTATTCAGTGTAGAGATTTTGAAGAATGTAGAATAGCTATTTCCATTGGTTGGTGCGACCATAGTGAATCTCTATCTGTTTAATATACTGAACCTCTTTCTAAAGCGTTGAAACCTCTGTTTGCTTAGAACATATCGATTGTGATAGAACTCTGTTTGTTGGAGAAATGAACTAAAATGCTGTGAAATTCCGAGTTGAACACTGTTCAATTACTGGATTGGAAGCTGAGTGGTTTTGAAATACCATACCACTTGTTTCGCACCACTTTTGAGTATTGGGGAAAATTCACAAAAAAATGCAATCCAGTCACAATCTACCACGTCACAAAGACAATACCGCCCATTTCGCGTTTTTTTGGAGCGTTAAATTTCAGCCCTTGAAAAAATGCGATATCTATCCGGTCTGTCCGATCTGCTGAGCAATAGATCCGAAGGTAATCGTAATTGAAGCTGCAAGAAGGTTAGCAAAAGGTATGGACCAGCGGTTTTAACACTTAAATATTTATTTAATATGTCGGGTTCGTGGGCCCGGAATAAATAAGGCGTTGATTTGTGTTTCGTGTTGAAATTCTAGTGGATTTTAAATATTCGGGTAAGAATTAGTTATTTGTTCTAAGGGAATGAATTTTCAATTAAGTGCATTTTTATGATATGTTTTAAAAAGGATTCCAAGCAATGGTTCAAAATGCTTAAAGAGTCGAAATATAGTTAAGAGCGCTCTATGTAAAGTCGAAGTTCATATTATTTAGAGGTTATATACCATTAGAGTATGGTATTTCATTATCAATTCCACGAATTTGATAAATGAAATTAAAAACAAAGAAAATTAAGAAGACTACTTTGGTGAAAGTAAACATAGAGAAAAGAGAGAATAGCTCTCCTTAGCGCCTGCACCCCATTAAGCTATCATTTGTGGTATCATAACATATTTTTAAGACATTTTTGAGAGACTGAACAGACTTCCAAGAACCAGATGAAGAATTCCAGCATGGCTGTCAGAGTTGCCAGAGGTGTTGCTGGTAGGAGAAGAGACAGGCCAGTTGCCAATGCAGAAGTATTGGAGACCTTGCAGTGGGTCCAAGCCATATTGGAAGCAATGGAATTAGGACACCCAATAGATCCTGAAGATGTCAGTGAACCTGAAATTGAAGAAGAAGAAGGAGAGAATGTTGAGATTCCTCCTGAGCTGAAACTCCTTAAATTTGTTCTGAGGTCTACATCCAAGCCTATACTTGAAGTGTCAAGCTTTGCAGTAGGATTGAATCTAGAAGAACTAACTATATTAATGAGATGAACATGTGTTTTGATTATGAAGAAATGGGTGATGACAAAAGAGTCAAGTTTGCAGTGACAAAGTTGAAGGGACATGCAACACTTTGGTGGGATGGAGTGCAAGCAGAGAGAAGGAGAGCTGGTAGACAACCAATCAAAAGTTGGACTAGAATGGTGGCTAAGCTAAGAGGTAAGTTCTTGCCTAGTGATTATGAGCTTACATTGTTTAGACAAATGAAAAACCTTAGACAAAGGTTGATGACAGTAAAATAATGCACAGAAGAGTTTTATAAAGTAAGTATAAGAGCTGGACAAATCCAGGACACAACAGAGAAGGTTTCTAGGTATGTGAATGGTCTCAAGTTGGAGATCCAAGATGAGATAGGTATTTTTTCTCCTAAGACAGTAGAAGAGGCTTATCAAATGGCCTTGAAAGTTGAAGAAAAACTCCCGAGAAAGCAGTCTGCCAAAGGAAGAGGTGCTTTCCGAGGAAAGGGAAGTCAGGGTGGTAGAGGAAGGTCTAAATCACCAAGAGATGGAGCTAGCAGCAGCTCACCTCAGAATGCATCCACAGAAGGTGATGCAAGGGGCAGATGGAGTTCCTACAGAGGAAGAGGAGGAAGAGGTAGAGGAAGAGAAGTGAGGTGTTACAGATGTCACCAATTGGGACATAAACATTATGAATGCCCAGAGAATATGGGTACTAGTCAAAGAAATGCAATTGTTTCTCAGGTTGGAGAAGAGGAAGCAAGTTTGTCTGAAACAAAAGAAGAAATTCTGCCAGAGAAGGGAGAATCTTTGGTGGTCAATAAGGTTTTGCTAAAGCAAACAAAAGAAGTTGTTGAACCAGCACAAAGGAATAATTTTTTCAGAAGTGTGTGAAAATTCCAAGGGAAATGTTGTCAGTTGGTCATTGATAGTGGCAACACAAACAATTTTGTCTCTACAGAAGTGATAGAGAAACTAAAATTGAATACAAGGGAAAATCCAACACCCTACAAGGTGTCATGGCTTCAGAAAGGACATCAGCTGATTTTGAAGGAGAAATGTGAGATAGAGTTGCAGATGGGCAGCTACAAAGACAAGGTCATGTGTGATGTGATGCCTATGGATGTGTGTCACATACTGCTGGGAGACCTTGGCAGTATGAAAGAGCAACAGTACATGATGGAAAGAAGAACCCTTACAATTTCTTTAAGGATGGAGCACATCACACATTGATACCTATGGAGGAAGGAGAACCATCAAGAAAAAATTCTGATCCAAAGACTTTATTGCTGAGTGGGAAAGAGTACTTACAGCAAATTGAAGAAGAAGAGGTAAATTTTGCTTTAGTTTGAAAACCTAAAGTACTGCTTACTTCCACAAATATTTCTAATTTTCCAATTGAAATTCAATAAATGTTGGACAATTATTGTGATATTGTTGTGGATGATTTTCCTGATGAATTGCCACCTATAAGAAAAATCAACCATTAGATAGATTTGATCCCAGGATCAAATCTGCCAAACAAAGCATCCTATAGAATGACTCCCACATAGAATGAAGAAATCAGAAGACAAATGCAGGAATTGGTTGACAAAGGTCTGATCTGAGAAAGCTTGAGTCCATGTGTAGTACCTGCAGTGCTGAGCCAAAAGAAAGATGGAGGTTGGAGAATGTGCATTGATTCCAGAGCAATCGATAATATAACAATCAGGTATAGATTCCCTTTGCCTAGAATTGAAGATTTAATGGACTATTTGAGTGGAGCAAAATATTTTTCAAAATTAGATTTGAAAAGTGGATATCATGAAATTACGATAAAGGAGGGTGATGAATGGAAAACAACCTTTAAAACAAATGAAGAACTGTATGAGTGGTTGGTAATGCCTTTTGGGTTATCAAATGCACCTAGTACTTTTATGAGGCTCATGAATGAAGTGTTAAGGGAATTTATTGGTAAATTTGTAATAGTGTATCTGGATGACATATTAGTTTTCAGCAAAACAAAGGAAGAACATTTAAGGCATCTTAATTATGTCTTGAAGAAGTTACATCAAGAGAAGCTGCTGATAAATTTAAAGAAGTGTTCATTCATGAAGGAAGAGCTAGTATATCTGGGTTTTTTTATTTCTGCTGAAGGACTGAAGATGGATCCAGAAAAGGTCAAGGAAATTTTGGAGTGGCCTTCACCAAAAAGTGTTTTTGAGTACATAAAATTCATAAGGAATTTCAACAAGATTAATGCACCCATCATTGAAACAATAAAGAAGGACAAACAACCATTCAAATGGACTGCTGAAGCTTAATGGAATTTTAAGCTTTTGAAATAGAATATAACTGAAAAGCATGTTCTTGTTTTGCTTGATTTTAACAAACAATTTCAAGTGAAGTGTGATGCCAGTGGAGAAGCTATTGGAGCTGTGTTGAGTCAAGATGATAGGCCTGTAGCATACTTCAGTGAGAAGCTGAATGAGACAAGAAGAAAGTACTCCTCTTATGAAAAATAATTTTATGCAATTGTGCAGACATTGAAGAAGTGGAGGCATTATTTAATGTCTAAGGAATTTGTGCTATATTCAGATAATCATGCTTTACAGTATATTATGCAGCATCCCAAATTGAATCACAAACATGCCATATGGATTGAATATCTCCAGAGTTTTAATTTTGTTTTGAAGCATATAAGTGGCCAAGAAAATAAAGTAGTTGATGCCTTGAGTACGAGAAACATACTTTTTCAAGAAAACCAATTTGAAGTGGTAGGATTTGATTTTCTTAAGGAACTTTATAAGATAGATTCAGATTTCAGAGAATCATTTGAAGCACTCTGTAACCCTGTGTTGATAGACAGAAGTCAGTGGTTGGATTATTTATTGCAAGATGGCTTATTGTTCAGAAGAAAACAATTGTGTGTGCCAAAATGTTCCATGAGGGAGAATTTAATCAAAGAGAAGCATAGTGGTGGACTTGCTGGACACTTTGGTACTGATAAAACCTATGAGCAGCTGAGTCATTTTTATTATTGGCCAAGGATGAGATCTGAGGTGGAAAAATTTGTGAATATGCAAAGGGGAGAAGCCAAAATGCAGGATTGTACATTCCATTGCATACCCCAGACATGCCTTGGGATATGGTGAGTATGGATTTTGTTTTAGGATTTCCCAAGACATAGAGAGGGAATGATGCAATATTTTTTGTGGTTGACAGATTTTCCAAGATGGCACATTTTATCCCATGTTATAAAACTAGTGATGCCACCCATGTTGCCAATTTTTTTTTCAAAGAAGTTGTTAGACTACATGGGTTTGCCAAGAGTATTGTTTCTGATATAGATACTAGATTTGTGGGTCATTTTTGGAGGAAATTGTGGAAGAAGCTTGGTGCTAATCTGAGCTTCAGCTCAGCTTATCATCCTCAGACTGATGGCCAAAATGAGGTAGTAAATAGAAGTCTGGGAAATCTTTTGAGAAGTCTTGCAGGAGAGCATCCCAAACAGTGGGACCATATTTTTCCACAGGCAGAGTATGCATACAATGATTCACCAAATAGAAGTACAGGACAGAGTCCATTCCATATTTTTTATGGAATGCACCCCAGAGGAGTGTCTGAATTGAGAAACTTTGGAAAGGCAGAGTTGAGGAGTGTTGATGGAGAAGAATTTGCTTCAGAGATCCAAGCAATACATGAGCAGGTAAAACAACAGCTACAAGGCAGCAACATAAAATACAAGGGCAGGGAAAATTTGAGTAGAAGAGAATTTAATTTTGAAGTGGGAGATTTGGTTTTGGCACACTTGAGAAAGGAAATATTTCCAAAGAAGTAGTATAATAAGTTGAATTTCAAAAAGATAGGGCTATGCAAGATACTAAGAAAATTTTATGCTAATGCATATAAAATTGAATTGCCTCCTGATGTTGGAATATCTCCAATATTTAATGTTGCATATTTGTACAAGTACGAGGATGGTGGCACAGATGAAAGACCAGCAGATAAAGAACAAATTGAATGGGTAAAACAATTACCTCTACCACAGCCAGAGAAGATCTTGGAGAAGAAGGTGTTTAAGAGAACTAGAGGACAAGAATATTTCCAGTATTTGATCAAGTGGAAGGACCATCCAGATGAAGATGCTACTTGGATGACATAATTTATGTTGCAGAAGCTAGGAAGTTCTGTGAAAGAGCTCATGGACAGGATTCCATGAAGAAAATTGCCCTCAGGAGTCTGATGCAGGGGCAATGGACACTAGCCAGCAATGTGAGAGAATTTTCCACATGTTGTGGCTAGAAGAGTTTGAAATTGTTCAAGAAATGTACCAGCAAGGTGTCAGTACCTTAGCTGTCTATTGCACTTAGAGAAGTTAGGTTTAGTATAATAAGTGACGAAGCTTAATAGGTTGATTCATGTCTGTCTGTTCAGTTTCTGTTGATAGAATGTAATTAGGCTTTTATTTTATTTGAAGAATAAAACGGTCCTCGAGAAGGAACCAAAAATTCATGTAACAGTCTATAAAATGTAAACCCCTGATACAGAGTAAAGGGGGGGATTTAGCAGTGAAAGATTGAATTGAGAAGCATTGTGCTCTATTGAATAAAAGTTAGACGTATTGGCTATATGCGTGTGTTATTAACAATCTTTCCGAACGACTCATTCCTTCGAGTTGTGAACTCCGTGTAGAATTTGAAGAAGGATCAGTTCTGTGTGAAATTCCCCTAGTTCTCTCTGATTGTCTTCGAATCAATATTCTCGGTGAATATATTGAATGTGACTATTCTTTTTAGAGATTTTGAAGAATGTAGAATAGTTGGTTCCATTGGTTGGTGTGACCATAGTGAATCTCTGTCCGTTTAATATACTGAACCTCTGTCTAAAGTGTTGAAACCCCTGTTTGCTTGGAACGTATCGATTGTGATAGAACTCTGTTTGTTGGAGAAATGAACTAAAATGCTGTGAAATTCCGATTTGAACACTGTTCAATTAACGGATTGGAAGCTGAGTGTTTTTGAAATACCATACCACTTGTTTCACACCGCTTTTGAGTCCAGGGGTGAATTCACAAAAAAAACGCGATCCAGTCAAAATATGCCATGTCACAAAGACAATACCACCCATTTCGCATTTTTTTGGAGCATTAACTTTCAGCCCTTGAAAAAACGCGATATCTATCTGATCCGTCTGATCTGCTGAGCAATAGATCCGAAGGTAATCACAATTGAAGCTGCATGAAGGTTAGCACAAGGTATGGCCTAGCAGTTTTAACACTTAAATATTTATTTAATACATCGGGTTTGTGGGCTCGAAAGAAATAAGGCGTTGATTTGTGTTTCGTGTCAGAAGTCTAGTGGATTTTAAATATTCAGGTTAGGCCTAGTTATTCATTCCAAGGGAATGAATTTTCAATTAAGTGCATTTTTATGATATGTTTTAAAAAGGATTCCAAGCAATGGTTCAAAACGCTTAAAGAGTCGAAATATATTTAAGGGCGCTCTATGTAAAGTCGAAGTTCATATTATTGAGAGGTTATATACCATTAGAGTATGGTATTTCATTATAAAATTCCACAGATTTGATAAATGAAATTAAAAACAAAGAAAATTAAGAAGACTCCTTTGGTGAAAGTAATCACATAGAAAAGAGAGAACAACTCTCCTTAGCACCTGCACCCCATTAATCTATCATATTATAAATATTTCAAAGGATGTATACTTCTTCAACCAAAATCCAAAACTATAATCAGTAGAGGAGATGTAAATTTTGATGAAAATATAACAGCCTGCGAGCACTTAGCCTAGTTTGGTAGGTGTGCCACCTTTGGAGTGTGAGCCTGATTCGGAATATTTTCCACCTCTCTCTATCTCATCTGCTTATGATAGCATTGCTTCTACTTAAAATTATTACAAAGAGGATGAAAATCTCCTCTAGCTCCTCAAGATCTTCCTTCAGCTCCACAACTTCCAAAATGGGTCCGCTCTACTCGTGATGTAGTAGGTTCTCTTTCAGGTGACCCTGTAGATCAATGTCGTACATGTTCTTATTTTGAAAGAGCATCCTCTTTATTGACTCAAGTTCCATAAAAATATGATCCAGATACCTTTGAAGAAGATTTAGGTCATCCAGATTGGGTTGCAGCTATGAATGAAGAATATCATTCCTTATTGGTAAACGATACTTGGGATCATGTTTCTCTTCCAAAGGGAAGAAAACTTGTTAGATGCAAATGGGTTCACAAAACAAAGTTTGGACCAGATGGAAAAGTATATAAACATAAATCTCGTCTTGTTGCTAAAGTATTTCCAAAAGTTGAAGCAATTGACTATACTGAAACCTTCTCCTGTGTTGCAAAAATAAATTCTATCTGCAATTTTCTTTTCCTTCCTTCCTCCTCTAAATGGGAATTCCATCAGATGGATGTTAAATCTACCTTCTTACATGGGGACTTGCATGAATAAATCTACATTGAACAACCCCCTTGCTTTATCCAAAAAAATTCTAGCCTTGTTTGTCACCTTAAGAAGTCTCTCTATGGTCTCAAACAAGCCCATCAGGCTTGGTATGCCAAAATGGATGGCTTTCTCTTAGATAATGGCTTTTCTATATGTCATTCTAACAACACTCTCTACACCAAGAAAGTGGGTAAGTCCTTAATAATCCTTTTTCTTTATGTTTATGATGTTATCCTTACTAGAAGTGATCCCAACCATATAAACCATGTGAATTCTAGCCTCAAAAAGAAGTTTTAAATGACAAAATTAGGGCACTTGCATTAATTCCTTGGTCTTCAACACTTTCTGAGTTCAAGTAAGCATGTGATCTTCCACACAACTTTCACATGGAAGACTATAAGCCAACCCCTTCTCCCTTTCAGTCTCGAATAAAGCTTTCAGTTACTTGTACTTCCCCTGAGGTTGGTGCTACCTTATACCATCAACCTGTTGGCAAAATTTTGTATCTAACCAACACCCATTCTGACCTTTCCTTTGTCATTTGCCTTGTTTCTCGGTTTATGCAAAAACCTCATGAAATTCACTCGAAAGAAACTAAAATAATAAGTTGATATGCCCTTGGTTTAGTACAGTTTGGCGTTCATTACAGTGCAGGAGTTTATCCATTGTTGGTTGGTTCCACTAATTCTGATTGGGTTGGTGACCGTGATGATCAAAATTCTATTCCAAGTTATGTATTCCCTCTTCGTTCAAGACCTATTACATGGTATTATAAGTAAAAAAGTGCCATCTCTCTTTCTTCAGCAGAATTAGAGTATCGCTATGGTGTTGAAGAAAACAAGGAAGCTTTGTGGCTTCATGAGATCATGTCTGAATTTGGCCTTCATCAAAAAAATCCAACTACACTTTGGTGTGATAATCAGAGTTCCATTCAACTATGGAAAGATCCAGTTCACCATCAACACAAAAAACACATTCAACTAGACATACACTTCATCAGAAAGCTCATTCATGTTCGTGTTCTTGAAGTGCACTATTGTTCAATCAATGATCAAGTTGTTTATATCTTTACAAACTCTCTCACAGAAGCAAATTTTACCAAACTTCGATCTATGCTTGGAGTTCAAGAAAGTTATTATTAAGGGGGGATAAGCTCTAATGCCTCCCTGCTTCTCCTATTATGTCACCTTTGTAAATCCTTCAATCATATGCCAAGTTTTTCTTAACGGGGGATGTTAGCATATTCCAACACATAGGAAATAGTTAAGTATAACTTGGTCTAGTGTAAAGTTACGTAAAGTGTGTTTATTTAGTATGTAGTTTTGTAACTTATAATCTGACGGTCATGATATCTAATGTTCTGACGGTTCATTCTCTCATCGGTATTACCGACACTTGATTCATGGCTTAACACTCGATTGGTCCATAATATGTATTT
Source organism: Pinus albicaulis (assembly GCA_034641835.2). Lineage (NCBI taxonomy): Eukaryota > Viridiplantae > Streptophyta > Pinopsida > Pinales > Pinaceae > Pinus > Pinus albicaulis. Next base: position 725,896,408 of record CM076577.1, on the reverse strand, counting down.
AAAGAGCACATAGGGTCATTTTTCCAGTGACCAATATATGAAAGAAGCTATTCTAATTTCTCTTTCTTTAGATTAATACATTTTTTTTAAGTGGCCGTGTTGGCCCAAGTCGTGGACTATTTCCTTCTGGGTTTCAACCACGTCTAATACTGGTGTACTAATATGTGAACTGTTTGTGAGAAGTGACATTTTGCGTTTGATCTAAGGAACTTACCATGTAAATTCCTACATCTAGCAAAAGTAAAAATACTCTTTTCCATTTATGTTGTGATCCAACTTCAACAATTTCCCTAGTGTGTTTCCAATACCTTGCAAAACTTGGTGATGATAGGAAGGGAGAGGGAGGTTTTGTAGTTTCACCCATAATGGCATATTCTTAACCACCATTGTTGTAGCATAGAAAACTAGAAACCATATGTAATACCCGTATGTTTTTCTTTCTAAAAAAATTGACTATTTTTAATCATTTAAATTATTTTTGGAATTAATGGCTATGGAAGCCAAAATTGAAACTATGTGATCATGTGATTATGTTTGATTTATTTAATAATTGTTTGGAAATATTTAGGAAATATTATTAGAGTATTAGAGACTTCTTTCCAACTTATGAAAAATTACTAGTGGTTAAAGTCCACATGGTGGAATTTCCCAAAAAGTTTCCTAAAAATCCATAGGAGAAAGATGTTAAATATATTAACATATTGGAAGAGAAATATTTTGTTAATCACTTAATTGGAGAGAAATGTTAAGTTAGGTGAAAAGAAAAATAAAGCACATTAGGGAAAATGTGAGTGTTTAAAATAATAATAATAATAATCTTTAGCTTGGGAAACTGTTAGATATATTTCATGGTTGAGTGGAAAGTGCTCTATTCCCTAATATTCCTCAAGCATTATATCTAGAACTAAATGATTTTTTTTTCATATTCTTCTACTTGTCGATTTTGAAATTGTTTTAAACCATATGTAATTATAGAATAGGTTGAATGTCTAGAATTTGTTAAATATGTTACAGTTCTGCATGCCTATTGTAAATATTGTTATAAACCAATGTGATGAGATATGTTACTCATTTAAATTTTGTATGAGAAAAATGGATGTGTAAGCGAAAATATTATTTATATAAAAAATATGCTATGCTTCATAGAATGAATAGTGGTTAAAGTATGGTTTTGTTTGAACTTGTAATGACATAATATGTATTTGTAATTAAACCATACAAGGAGATCAATTAAGACATGCATAGGTGAATTCTAACGCATTAGATATACCTGGACCATGATTTTTTAATTCTGAGAATGGAAATCATGAAATTATGTTGTAAGATATTTTTATACATAAACAAAAAGAAGTTGATTTCGAGTAGTAGATTATATTATAAGATATTTAAAACAAAACTAAGAATATATATATATATATATATATATATATATATATATATATATGAGTGGATTTATAATAACACAAATGTGGTTGTGTAAATGATATTTTCTAGTTATATTCTTGTGCTTCATAGGAGTATAAGCCATTTTAAATTATACGAAGTATCAAAAGAAATTGAAGATGTCTCACTTTATTATATGTTCAACTTATTAACGAAATAAGACTTGATTCAGGGAGAATAACTAAATTATGAAAGGATGGAAAAGGAGGGAAAACATACTACACTTGATGTATTCCATTGAACTAAGCAATTATTTTATTCTTTTATGTGATAGGATGGTTTCTTTTAAAGGAACGGTATGTTTTGCATTACTTATAAATACTCCAGAAATTTTCTAACTTCTTTTATAGGATTATTATCGAAGGAATACTTTGAATATTGTGCAGAATTTAGTAATCGAGTAAATGGTCAAATGCACTAGCGTTATGGGATTAGCTTTGTAAATAAATATAGTTATAATGGAATAAAACTCTGAAAGACTTTGGGTTCAAGTGTTTTAAAGTACGATTCAGATTTATTACTAGAATGCTACCGAATACAACTGTACCCAAAAAGAGAAATTACAAAGACAAAATTGTAGCAATAATACTATTTTGGAATTGAAATTACGCTAAGGAAAGAAAATAGAATTTAAGTATATTTGAATTAGAAAATATGGAAAGAAAATAGAATTTAGGTATGACAAAAATTGAAAAACTGAAAAGAAGTGGAGTGGAGGATTTCTCATTTCAATATTACGAATTAGATAAATAGGATTACATTGGAAACATCAACAATAAATGTCTGGAGTTAAACTCGAATAAACTGGACTAATTAGAAACTGAACTGGACACTTGTACTGACGATTTTTACACCTAGCACGTGGTTGGGATTACATTCTTTAACACTGCCATTTAATTACAACCACATAAAAATTTAATTCAGATAATTGTTGGTCTATGTCCATCAAGGCTTGCAATTTAAAACACTTGATTTCAACTAAATTTGATTTTCTTCTTCTCTTTTTCCAGATTCTGTAGCCTCTAAATTGTTTCAGATTTTTCGCTTTGCTGTATGTTTGAGAACTCAGTTTCTTCATTTGCTGGTGCAGGTCTTCTATTGTTCCAGACTATCTAAGCATGTCCTGGATTTCTTCAAAAATTGACTTGTATGTGGGTTGCTGCCATAAATTGTCTTTTGTAGTGCACTTTTCATCATCAAACTGCTACAACATAAGATTAGAATAATATCTTATTTCTTCAAACTCCAATACCTAAAAATTTCATTAACATGTTCATCATGCATGTCATCTTCATCATTCATATCTACATCTTCTGTGTAGATCTCATCTTGACATGGTGTCGCAAGCCATGTTTCAAGGAACTTTAAGTCCTCTTCATAATCATCATGCGTACCTGCACACTGGAAATCGATGTTAGAATTAAAAATATTTTCAGAACGACATTGGTTCTGGTCTTTTTGCTCCTCACTGAGAACTTTCTCTTGTTGTGTTTCATTTTTTGCTTCTGTCTCTATCTTTGTTTCTACTTTCCCTTTGTGTACTTCTTTCTTTGGATCTACCTTTATCTCTGTTTCCTTCTGCTCTGTTTTTTCATCACTAACTCGTGCTAGTGCTATCAGGTTGTCTTCTATTAATTGTAGTGGGATTATCTCACTAAATAACATCATGCCAATATCATTTTTTTGTTTCATCATCTGCAACTAGTGATCATTAGCCATAAATTCATTATCAAAGTTTACATTAACAATCAAATTTTCATCAGCAAGCTGTGTTGCTGGAATCAACAAGTCATCATCAACAAACTTTGTTGCTGGAATCATCAAGTCTTCATCAACAAACTGTGTTGTTGGATTCATCAAATTTTCTTCAACAAGCTCTGTTGCTGTATTCACCATTTCATCTTCAGCAAGCTCTGTTGCTGGATTCATCATATCTTCGTCAGCAAGCCATGTTGCTAGTATCCGTCCACTTGTAGTTGTGTACAGGTTCACAAGCATTTTCATGCTCTCTCTGTGCTGCTTTCGAACTTTCTTCGTAGACATCATCCACATGTGGCTGAGAAAAATGAAATTCAACAAAATATTCATCTCATTTTAGATCTGTTGTTACAGATCCACCTTGATCTTCAACTTCAATGCTCCCCCTTCCACCAAAACATCTCTCAAGGGTATCCCATTCCTCCTTGGCTGTCTTGGCATCTGAAATTAGAGGGAGAATGTTGTCATCGACAGATTATTTTATGCATTTTAACGCATAGGCATCTTTTTGCCTTCTTATTTCTAGATCTAAAAAGATCTTGAACATCTTTTGTTTTCTCTTTAGCCTCTTGGCTTTTCCCATTACTTCGTTGTTTGGCTTCCACAAACAACCGAGTCTACATATGCATTAAATACCTTCTTTCTAAAAAATTCTTTTCCTTAAAAAATATCTTTCTACATATTCACTTTTACAAGGCTCTCACAATGATCTTTTTAAATTTGCATTGAAAAAAAATCTCCTTTTAAACTTTCACTTTCACTTTCTCGCATCACAACTTTAAGTTAAAAAAAAAAAAAACACTCAAATAAAAGAATTTACGCAAGGAAATTCGTAAAAGCACGGAGCAGAGATCAAACCACGGAGGAAGCAAATTGGTACATGGATTTTTCTAGAAAACCAAGGTAATTTACGGAAATCATATCATTTCTTTTAAACAACTATACGGTGTCATGAACCATGGAATTAATTCATAAAAGCTTTTTCTCTATCTCTTAAAATTAGATCCGTTTTATTCAAATGGGAATATTGGAATTACTTCAATGTTTTGTGATATGACTTATATATGGCCATGTAAGTCCTTTTTATGCTGCACTTGATTTAAAAAGAGGAGAAAGCCCTTTGATATGAATAATTTTTTTTGAAGTGTTTTTTTTTAAAACAAAACCTCAAAATTTGTGAAATAATTTTAAAGCATGTGAAAGCAGAGAAGAAATTTTTGTTCGATTAACCCAATTGATGGAAGTCAATGCCTAAGAATGAAAATATACCTTAACGCAGGCAATCAACTCCTATCGCGCGTTAGTGTTAACGCAGATGATCTATGCAAGCGCGAATCTTAACGCGACCTATATCTCTTGGCTCCCGTGTTATAACACGGAGCTTCTGAACAAGAAGTGCGTTAATACTAATGCTGAGCTTTTGAACAACCAGTGCGTTATTGCAGCAAAAAATAAATAAATTCAGACTTTCTTCTATTTGTTTTGTCAACGCTTTCAATTGCTTCGCCTGACTTTTTTTCTTCTTTGGTTTCTTCTCACGAGACATCATCTACATTCCTCAAACTTCTACTGCTCTGTCAAAGAGTCTTATGCAGGCTCGCCTCTTCTCTCTACCGCTCCAACTTGGCTCTGTCGCTGCTTTCGGGGGAGGTTTATGCAAGGTAGCTCTGATACCATGACAAGAATTGAAAAAATGAAAAGATGTGGAGCAGAAGATTTCTCATCTCAATATTACGAATTAATTAAATAGGATTACATTGGAAACATCAGCAATAAAATTCTGGAGTTAAAATTGACTAAACTGGACTAATTAGAACTGAACTAGACACTTGGACTGATGGTTTCGACACCTAGCAAGTGGTTGAAATTACATTCTTTAACAAGGTATAGTCGAATTAGAAATTCACGAGGAACATGGTCACACAAAATGCAGTTACGATAGTGCGATATGTAATCATGTAAAAATATTATAATTATATGTTCATACTCATCATATAGATATGTTGCAAATCCCTTGAAGGTATAGTGTTGGAAAAAAATAAATTAGAATTGTATAACGAAAGGACTAGCATATACCATGTTCACAGTCGATGTTTACAACAAGTAAAACAAAAGGTTATAAAGTATATACATTCATACAAACCCTGTAGCTTTGAAGAACAAAAACATTAAATATAATAACCTAGTTGGGTTATGCCAGGCACATCTAATTCCTGATTTGGTGCCATGAGAAGTCAGAACAAGTGGAAATGAGTCGATTAGAGCCGATCTGTATCCAATGGAACAAATGGAAGTCAGTGTGGAGTCAGAACGTAAGACCATGAGATGGTTCGGTTTCTCTTGCAAACTAAACGAAAACATCGCCTCTTCAAGAGCTGCAAATGACAAACCTTAAGTTAGTATTCAGAGGGTAAAGGAAAAATAAAACCTGATGTTCAAATTGAGAGTAATGTGGTAGAAGTTCTCTCGGCATCATGGCCATAAGAGAGAAGCAACATAATTAACAAAAGGAAACGATAATGCCAACAGATCCCCTGGAAATTATTATGGTCCAGAGGGATGAATTTCCATAGACACTGTAGACACTCTAGTTCAGGGTATGCATAGCGAAAATAAGCACTAGCAATTGTATCAAAACGAAAAATGCAAAAGAAGAAAAAAAAACATCAAATTCCGAAAGGAATTGAAGAGGGATTGTTGGTTCCCTCAGAAGGGGAGAGCAAAAACTGTAACAAAAAGATGAAATAAAAACTTAACATACTCTTTATAGTCTAATGACCTGGAGAAGCAAATGGAAAAACGGTTAAATATGAGAGATAAAATTACCAGAAATTCCCACACAAGTTAATTGCAAAGCACCATGAGAATAGGAATTAAAAATACCTTTGAAGGAGTTGTGGGGTCAAAAATATTGAAGCAAACCAGAGAACTCAGAAGCTACGATGATGCGAACCTACCTCTTTGAAATTACCTGCAGAATAAAAAACACTAAAATTGTAAAAATTTCTCAAGACAAAACCAAAGTAATGTAGTTAAAAAATCCACTGTTCAAACTTCTCAAGTATGAGAGAACATCTAGGTTCGGTGAGCACTAGGTGGAATTGTCCCAAATAATGTGGGAAATCCATATTTTGCTAAGTGGAGCGACAGCAAGGCAGTAGGGGTGTTCATGGTTTCATATAATACAAACAGCTCTGGCCTTCAGCTAAAAAATTGGAGGCAATGATAAATGTTTGGAAAATGGAAGCAATGATAAATGTTTCGAACTTGCTAGGGTAAGTCGTTTAACAAACCTCACATGCTCTCCACCGTTGGATCCAATTCCTAAATCACCAACGTTGAAAAATCATGAGAATCAATATCACCTCAAGTCACATGGGCCACGCTTACTTGGCTCTCACAGAGTATTATCCCGTGGAAAAAATGAAAACCATGAGAGTGATATCCTACATTTCCAATGTTAACTACATAACTAAGTTTATATGTTAAACGAGTGCACCATGATGTTATAGATACATTAGGTGTGATGTTATAGTGTGGACCTATGGGTTATGGTAAGGGAGAATATAAAATTGGACTCATTCATATGTATAATTCATGCATTTATTGTTGGATAAATTGAATACCAGGTGGTGGGGATATATTTGAAGTTGTAAGCAAAAAATTACAAAGAAGAATATTATTATGAGATTATGTTACCAATAAAAGGGTAGTTCGAGAATGAGAATATGTTATCAGGATAATGAGAAATAATATATATATATATATATATATATATATATATATATATAAATTTTTAGCTATTTTATTATTGTACAAAAAATATATTAGAGGTTAGCAATTTGGGGGTTAATTACTCTTTGTCTTTGATGTAATCAAAATCAAGGTTTGGTTGGCTCTCGTGGGCTGCCCAAGAGAGGGAAACCAACCTACCAGTGGCAACATGTTAAAAAACATAGCTAAAAATCAAACAAACATATAAAGAGTCTTATTTAAAAGATAAAAAAAAATAGACTTGAGATTGTCCCAACTTGACAGAAAGACACTAGAAAGCATAAAAAAATTAGGGAGGTAAGTCCTCCAAAATCCAACAGGCGTAGGGGTTGGAGGTAGTACACTTTGCTTCCTTGGGTTCGTCCATGGGGGTTGCCTTGCATGCAGACTATCAAGACTTTCTTTGCACTCCATTTTGATGATGGAGGGAGCACCACCGCTCTTGAGCATAGCTGCCACCCTTCCTTCTTCTGCACCCTTTCCAGCCTTGTCATCGTCTTATGCAACCAGCCTTCCCGCAGAGGAGGTGGAGGCATCTACATATTTCTTGGACCTGTTGACATGCGCTCTTGTCCCCAGCCTTATTCTCCTGGGCTTGGGCCACACTGGCGTCGAAGGAATTAGAGGCTTAAGGGAGGAAGTGGAAGGTGTTCGCTGCTTGGTGCCCTCCCACCTCGAATTGGAGCTCATGGTCATATAAGATGAGGTCCATGGCCTTGCGAGCTTTGCCAAAGGCATGGTTTCCTTGGGTAATTTGGTGGTTTAGTGTCTCCACCGAGAGTTGTCCTTGAACAAGAGAGGAAGCAAAAAAATTCTTCATGAGCCAGTGGTGTTTCACCAAGGTTCTTCAGGAATTCATAGCACCATCCAGGGCTTCCGACTCCAGCGCATAAACTTGGCATCGTATGTGTATAGGAATTTCGGTCACGTAGCCGAAAGGTTCCCGCCTTCCACGGATCTCATCATCATCATTGGGGATGTGCACCCTGAAACGTCCCCCATGCATACATCACTGCAGTAGACCCTTCTTTGGAAGCTCACCACAACACTCAACACAATGGGATGATCCTCCTGATTGAACGTGACTCGAAGGGTAAGTCTCGTGAGGAGGGAAGCTTCTCACGCATGCGTCCAGTGGCGATTGACCTTATTTCTCGCCCCTCATGTAGCTCATTAACTCTCGACATTCCCATCACCCCGCCGACAATTTTCCAAACCAAGACTGTACTCCTCACACCCTTTGGCATTAAGACATCAAAGGGGAGGGAGAAGGTAAGGCAGGTAGCTTGCTTATGCAAGCCATGTGTCTCCTCGAATGTGCTTCATTGTGCCGTCTAACACCTGCATTGAGGGAATGCTAAATAATATATATATATATATATATATATATATATATATATATATATATATATATATATATATATATATATATATATATATATATATATATAATGAGAACGAGAATATGTTACGATTAAAAAGGATAATGAGAAGTGAAAATAAGAAAAATCTAATAAGAAATGAGAACATGTTATCATTAAAAAGAATAATCAAAATGACAATATGTTACCATTAAAAAGGATAATGAAAAATGAGAATATGTTACCATTAAAAAAGATAATGAGAAATGAGAATAAGAAAGAAATCTAATTAGAAATAAGAATAACAAAAAAACATAATAAAAAATGAGAATATGTTACCACTAAAAAGGATAATGACAAATGAAAATAACATAGAAACCAAATGAGAAATGAAAATATGTTACCATTAAAAAAAATAACTAGAAATCAGAATAAATAGCTAGAATTCAGAATAAACAGAATAAACAGGGTAGGGAATAGAAAATTAAATTAAATTAAATGTGAAAAGAGATTCTAAAAAAAATGGTATGAAATTTACGGACGTTCTTCAAAATCATGGTCCCTTCGTGATCTTATCAAATTGAACAGAAAAGAGTGTTGCAAAAAATCCTTTCGAACACAAGTAAATATCACATTTATTAGTCATATTGGTAACATTTATAAGTCATATTGGTGAGAATTTATTCATATTGATTTTTTGGATTTGGACCAGAAACCATTACAACTGGATGAAATCTTTAGGTTGAAGGGTTGTAGAAAGACCACCTACTTCTGATTGGTTGGATTTTCCTTTAGTTGATATGGACTTGGAATTGAAAGATTTAAGGACTATTCATTCTGGTGTGGAATCGTTTCCTTTCACGACATCCTTGAACAAAGTAAGACGCTTGGGATTTTTAGAAAATTATATTTTTTCCACATGGGTTGCTCATTCATAGAGCTCCACCTAGCAACCGCAAATTTCGATCTATGTAGTGAGTCTCGCAACTATATGACATCTTGTAACGATATCACATCATGAATCAGAATTTGCAGATCTCCCATCATGAATCAGAATTTGTAGATCTGCTGATACACCCAAATTATAATAGACCTTCTTTTTCAGATCTCTCACCAGCTGAAAAGGTCGAACCCCTAAAAAGGTCGAATCCTAAAAGAAGTTATTTCCGATTTAAAGATTTCAAAAGAATATGATAAGACTCGTTCATATCCATATTCGATCTCTGCAGAAAATGCCTCTGATTACACAAAGGGAGAGACAAAATATGAGATCTGGGTCGAAAACACCCTAGACACCTACCACCAAGTCCATCATACATCTACTTTTTGATACGGGTCGCATCGAGTTCCTCTGGGGTGAGGCTAATTTTTTTCAAAAAAACCTCGAACCTTGTCGGAGACTAGCACTGCAAGACACCATACGGATAGCAGATCTATGGGAATTTGGACCGGATCTACAACCAACAGGTTTTCGATCATTTCCTTCTTCCATTTCACTGGGTTCTCCAGCAAAGTCGTCACCCATTCCTCATAAGGACATACCTGAAACACATTTGGGGTTTTGCGAGCTTGGACAAGGCCAAAAGATCTGCAAAAGCAAACCAACACTTCCATGTACATTTCTTACACCAAACCAGCAATATTTTATTTGTGTGGTCTACGAAAGCCTCAGTTACGGACTGAAACCTGACGGCGGCGGAGAAGTTTGCAGAAACTTCGTAAACCCTAACTCTCCTCATCTTTTCTCAAAAAAAATTAATGCATTCCCCAAATGGTAATTATAATATTATAATTTGAGTTCATTAATGGTGTATATATTTGTTAAAGGAAATATTAATGAAGTTTTAATATTTCAATCTTTTCTCAAAAAAAATAATGCATTCCCCAAATGGTGATTATAATATTATAATTTGATTGGTGTTTATAATATTATAATTTGATTTATTAATGGTGTTTATATTGGTTAAAGGAAAGATTAATAAAGTTTTAATATTTCAATAATGTATTTTTAATTTTTTTTTGTATTTATATGAATTAAATTAACATTAATTCATTATAAATATCAAAACACTTTAGTGTAGAAATTATAAATAAAAAAATATTTTATTAAATTATTATTTTATTTTAAATTATTATTAATATTATTTGAAAAAAAATATATTTATTAATTAATTTGATACGACGTTGCTCATAATTATCATAAAAATTAAACCATTTATAATTATTTATAAGTTTAGTAAAATATTATTTTAAAATTTACTTACAACTAGTTACTAATATATATAGAATATTATGCTCTAAAATTGTTTTTGCTTGGGTCAGAGCTTGGGGTAGGAGGGAAAATTTACACCCTTACTGACCACTAGTAAGGTAATTCTAAGTGGTATGATTTTCCTTAATAACTATGAAGAGGCAAGTTACGTTCACTAATAACAACTATTGGTTCTCCAATTACGTATAAATTATTCAATAAATTATATGCTTAATATAATGTACATATTCTAAATACAAATTAAAATTGAGAAATTAACATAGATTTATTTAACTTTGAATCTACCAAGAAATAAGAGGATCAAATCTCTTAAACTTCTTTTTAAGTGAAAAAACTTAGAGGAAACATTTTAACCTCAATATATTTGATTCCTCTCATAGTTTTGTAAATACTTAATTACAATAGATCAATATATCCATGTTGATTCTTATAAATGTATATATAAGTATTCTCATATTTTATTTTATTAACAAGGTGATTTAATCTTTATAGAATATACACAGTATATTTTTTTTTTAGAGGTAGTGAGGATATATGATTCAGATGTATCTAAAAAATAATTATATATTTTTTTACATATTTCAAAAAATAAATATTATAAATTAAAATTAAATATTTACAAAATATCTTGATACATGGATTTTGGATATGTGGTATTAATAAGCCATGGTGTTGTTTTATCACAATTTAATAATATTGATGGTAGAGTGGGATAAATGCCCATGGTTAAAAATATTGTTATATTATAAGTATTAAGCTTCTATGGGCTTATTAGTTAAATTTAAATATGGTTACAAAACCATTATTTTAATTTATATAGTAAAATAGATCTTAATTTATAGTTACTATTTGTATGTTATATGATTTTATTTTATCTCAATTTTTTTTCATAATTTTATTAATAAAAAGAAAAATACAATATAACAAAATGAATTTTAGTAAGTTTAAAATCTTATAATTAATTGAGTCAACATTGAAATGTTTAAACTCATTTACAAACACTACAACCCATTTTAACTTCAAGAGTTGAGAAGGATCAAATCTCTCAAGATTCAAACTTCTTTTTTAGTGAAATATTTAGGGAAGGTGCAACAATTGTGATTCTTCTCATCCCTTTTTTTAGTCAGAATGGATCTATGTTAGTTCTTAATATTATTATTTATATCATATAAATTTAACATCTCTATATATAAGAAATATTCTCATTTTTATTTAATTAAAACTTTGATTAGTCTCTATGGAATATCCACAAAATAAGTAGTAGTGAACATAGGGGGTTTAGATATATCTCCAAAATAATTATAATAGTTTAGTTTTGAGGGTTAACTAAAAAATGTCATAAATTAAATTAAAATAAAAATTTTTGATTGTAAAATGAGTTATCGTTTTTGGGCATGTGGTATTCATAAATCATAGTATTGGCTCATAGTATTGTAAGGAGCATGTGGTATTCATAAATGTTGGCTCATAGTCTTGTAAGGAGATTTATTTACATGTTAATAATATCCATGATAAAGTGTGATGAATATACATGGTTAATAGTCTTGTTATATTGTAAGTATTAAGTTTTTATGCACTTATTAATTAAATTTAAATGTGGTTATGGGATCATTATTTTAATTTATATGGTAAAATGAATCTTAATATATATATATATATATATATATATATATATATATATATATATATATATATATATATATATATATATATATATATATATATATATATAAGCTAGTACTGGATTTATATTTTCTATTTATAAAAAAAGAGCAGGTTGCTACATTTCAAAACTTGATGGCCTCAACCTGCCGAAGGAAACCAGGTCTGTTGGTCACCTTAAAGAGTTAAAAGCCATCCAATATTGAAAAATTTTAAACCTTCTACTATCCTCTTTGTCCATTTACTATCTCTAACATATTCTAACATCAAATAGTAAATGCTATTTACAAAATACATATAACAAAACCAAAGGAAATACTATGTCAATTATATGAAGATTCTATTGGTTCCGGATCCTTTACACTTGAGTGGGGCATATCCAGCTACTGCATGGTTTGCAGCTGACGATATATTTCTCAAGACAAAGAGTTCCATGTTGCTGGGATACTCAGATTTCTTGAATCTCCCTTTTAATGTCTTACAAAACATAAGCAACTTTTGGGTCACCTCGAGTTTCCTGTATACCCATGAGTTCCATGGCCAGAACACATTTAATCATCCAATATGTGTCAATAGACTGGTGAAATAGAGATAATATATCTCTTGTGTTGCCAGGATATTTAAGGAAATCCAATGCTTCCTCTTGGATTTTGCCTTCCTCTTTGGTGTTGCAATCTCTTTCCCATACAATGATAATATTCTGAACCTACGGAGGAGTATCAGCAGAATAGGAATCGAAGAGGTTTTCCATGACCTCTTTCTTTGATTTTATTCCTCTCTTAATAGGCCCCACAATAGACTTAGGTTTTCTCTGTTTCCCCTTCTCCTTGGCCTCTGCCTTGCTTGGTTGTCCTCTTACCATATTTGTATGCAAAATTATAAAACAATGTGTCAACTGATAGTACTGTAGCAATTCCTTAGCCGATGATTGAGTAACACCTATATGTAATTTATAGAGGCTTGTGTATCATAACAGAAAGTCAATAACCATTTTATGCAACCACTAGTGAAAAAGACGCATAGTAGCGGGTGCTACATCATGCTAATCAATAAAGTTATGGCTATCCATGTTCTCTCTTCTGAGGGTGGTGAAATTATAAGCATTTTTATGATAAGGGTGTAAGTGCATGGCGAGACATTGACACCTAAACTCTGACAGATGAAGAGACAATTTTACCTATGACGACACCCAGACATTATAGACCCAAAGGCAATGAAGAAAAGATTGTAACCCATACATACAGATGCCCCTATAAACCTCCCTGCATAATCTATAATAAGAGTTTGAACCATTAGGAATATACTTAATCTTTAGGACACTGAGATTTACCCACAACCCCAACAGAGAACTAGACACATGTTTGAATAATTGAGGGAGAGCAGGTACAGAGATATGGTTGCAGCGAGTGCCATTAGAAGGGTAGTCATTTTTAGCCATACATTATAATTCATAGATATGAGATTCTAAGGCCTACGGTCTGTCATTACTGACAGTGTTCGAGGTACAGGAAGACAAGTAACCACAGTGGCATAGAAATTGAAATAATGGATTTTCCGTAGATGCCCATGAGCCAGAAACCACAGGAACTTGATATACAAACAGAGAGGCAGAAATGTAATTAAAATTAAATCCCGAGTCAATGCTATGCACTCGAGATAACCACAACTCGAGCTATTACTGTAAACATAATTCAAGCTATGACTGTAGTATTGAAAGCCATGCAATCCCACTGAGTTTTTAAAACCTCCATCGAAAACTTGGCAAGGAACTGTAGAATTCAATTCGCATAGGAATGTAGACATCTCATCATACAAAATTGTTGTATAACAGACCTCAGCATAAATAGTAAGGAGATAAACCACATACTAGGTGTCTAGATGATGGCACAAAGCTCCAACCTTCTTCCACACTGCACCTGCACCTCCTTCCTCAGAATTCAGTCGAAAAAGTATGCCTCCCTTCCTTACCGCTGCTTTCATAAACCCCTTCACCCGACGACACTATTTCCCAAGCTTCTCTGATAGTGGTAGTTGGCCTCCAACTAAATCCTTGGTAGTCATAATAACTGGCGTGTGTTAGTACTGCCCCTCCAAATGACTGTCGTCTTTATCCTCAAGTGACCATGTGGTGCACATTGCCGCGTGCCACCTCACGTCTCCCTTCTCCCTCATGGCACCATGATTAGGGATATTTATATGTTATATATTTTAATGTGATATGTATATTATGATTTTCTTTTAAATAAAAATTGTTTATAATTTTATTAATAAAGACAAAATTGCAATCTAATAAATTGAATCTTATTATTTTTATTACCTTTAAATTTTTATTATCAACTGAACCAACATTTAATGCTTACAAATATTTACAAATACTACAATCCTTTTATTGTTGTTTTCTAATTGAACTAACATATAAATATTTACAAACATTTACACTACTACAACATCACCCCATACTAAATTTTAAAAATTCTTTCAACATAACAATTAATATTATTAATACATATCTAATACTTATCCATATTTTATACAATGAACATAAAAAAATAATAATATTGTGAGTGTATATCAAATACTTGTCCCAAGTTAGGTGCAAGGAACGTGAGAATCCCGACAAGTCAGATTCACATAACAAATATAGTGAATCCGTTTGTTACCTTTATGTCCCTATTAAAGATGCAAGGATGCTAGAAAAGGGTTGCATGTGCTCATGTAGGTGGTTGTGGATGAAAGTTACTAATTTGGATGATATTTCCAACCTTGTTGTATGGTATTTTCACACTTGGACAAAATTATTACGTATCACAATGAAATTATGGTCCGTCAACACTCATGGGATCTTATAGGAATAGGATTTATGAAGGCACAATAGGTGAGGTGTGAGGTTCATGTTTCATGGTACGTTTTGGATTTTTGGTATTTTTTACTATATTTTTATTTTTTTCAACTAATTTACTTTATTTTTTATTATTATTGTCATTGTTAGTTTTGGTTTTGATTACTCAATTTTTTTTGGTTATAGGTTTTTATGCATTTCATTAGTGGTCTTAGTTTTTCTTATTTTAGTTTATTTTATGTTATCATGTCACATGGAAGCATAGGAGATAAAAGATATAGTGATGATAGTGTCTTTTATGTCCATTACATTCAAGAGGCTTTCTATATTATCAATGTCTATTAGTAGCAATCTACTTCTACATATGTAAGTACATTTCAACATTAATTGCATATAAGTAGATTTCAATAAAAAAGGTGTAAACTAGACTCAATAAGGGGTGCAATGCACCATTAGCATATTAAGGATTAAATTTCCAATTGGGTATCCAATGTGGGGAATTAAATAGTGAAAAACACAAAATATTGGAAGACTATGGGGTTATATTGGCACATCATGACCATGGAGAGAAAAATCTTAAAAGTGAGATGAAGAAAATGATGAGGTATTAGGCATTACTGCAACTAAATGAGATCATACTCTAACTTAAAGAAATCAACTCCAAACTAACTACCTCTACTCAAAACTCCAACAAAATTGTTGTTAATAGTAAAAACCTTTAGACATCTCCTAATATTGCCTTTTACTTTAAAGAACGAAATTTTAATATTTATGAATATAGTTTTATGTTTTAATCTATCAAAGCCACCATACTTTCATAGAAATAAGTATCATAAACATATAAAAACTTTTGTTAGTAGTTATCATGCTTTACATTCTTCGGAATTATTTCTACCTTTATGGAAATAGCATTTATGTTTTTCATGTTTTCAAATGACTAAAATAACCATTATTAATATATATAAACTTTTTTTAATTAGTTTTAATAAGTTAATTCTTTTAAATTTATACTTTCTCCTTTTGTTGATTAGGTTTCCTAAATAATCTAGAAAAAAGACTCATATTATATATTTACAAATTTTAATTAATATATAAATAAAAAACTCTATATATAATAATATTTAAATAAAATTTATAATTAATATGATATTAAACCATGCTAAATATTAGGATCCCGGGATAAACGAAGGACCATAAATAGACTAATATATACCTAACGTAAAGCAAGTAAACAGAAGTGTAACAATACACATCCATCCAACCAAACAAAAAAATTACAAATAATTATCCATACTTATGCACTATTAAATTAATTAACTGCATCAATAACATATTATATATTGAAATTTAGGAATATATTATGCTGCTTTGGAATTTATAAATATATTTAATCTTAGACTTCAAACATTTCATTTTAGAAACGAAATGTTAATAAGTCATATGAATTAAAAATAAATAAAAAGGACAATTAATACTTCAGATTCAGTCGATGCTCTTAAATATACACTTCACGTAAAATAGTCCCTTCATGTTTAACTTTTTGTAATCATTCGAATATGCATATCACACGGAACTACACCCAAAGACATATTTCAATGTTCACTGTAATACATGAAAAAAATCTAAGAATATCTCATGCTTTTATTTCAGATTATTCACTACTTCCTACCTAACGGTCTTTCAAAGTTTAGGTATACTGGTTATTCGCGTTATTGAGATCGATCCTGAAACTCTACCGCTCCATGGCAGTTTCTTTCCTGAAACTAGTTTTACAAATCTCTCATTTCTGAATTACTAAGTTTATGATCATTATTGATGCCCCAAAAAGCTGCACAATCATCTGTCTGACGTTAGAAACAGCTCTCGGCACAAATCTGCCATTTCGTGTAGACAGAGATACGTAACGAATCAAAAGCTTGCAGAAAATCTCTAATGCTTATTTTATGAACATTAATTTTCTCAATTAGCTATAACGATATTAAACGCTTAATGAAAACCTTGAAAATCTTTATTCCTTAGTTTATAAACATTTTCTCAATGAAGTATCATGGAAGTAAAGTTGCATTTTCTCAAATAAGAAAATCTTTATCCCATAGCGTATAAACATTTCCTGAATGAAGTATCATGGGAGTACAGTTGCATTTTCTCAAATAAGAATTTGCTGTGTGAATGTTGGTACTTATGAATTCAGGTTATAAAAACTGAAACCGGCTGCACGTAATTTTTAGAAAATGTGCTGTGAGCACCACCCAGGGGCTGCATTCAGTTTACTTGCATGCAGGGCCAGATCCGATAGGAGTTATCACGACACTGTCAAGTATGTCTTATAGCTTATTTATTACATAATGTATATCTAAATTGTTATGGTTTCTCTGTTGTTAGGGCTCTCGAAAGGGTAAAGTAAGTCAACCTCACCGATTCTCTTTTCTTTTTTTTAAGGTAATCTAACATTTCATTACTGATAAAAGCACACCCACAGCTACTTAGAGCTACCCACATAGATAAAACTCTCATGCCATTTTTCTTACACCATTAGCCTTGATATCCACTCAAAACTGCCATGCTCTTATTTTATGTATGGCTCTCAAAATTTTCACCATATTGAAAGAAAAGGGTAAAGCAAGTCAACCTCACCTCTTCTCTTTTCTTTTTTTAAAGTAAACTAACCTTTTATTACTGATATAAGCACACATACTTAGAGCTACCCATATAGATAAAACTCCGAAGCTCTTTTTCTTACACCGTTGGTTTTGAGAACTACTGAAAAATGTCATGCAAAAAATTTGTCTTTTTGTTGTCTTTCTGTCATGATTTTATTTTTGGATATTTCTTTTTCTTCTTTTCTTTTTTAAATTTTAGTTTTTTCTTTTTTCTTTTTAGAGTTAAGTTTTATGGAGTTTTACATTCATGACGTGTATATTTTAGAATTGAATGGGAATTTCTAAAGTGAATAATGGGATGTATTTTATAGTCATTCTTATTTTTAATTTTCATTATTCAATTTCAAATTAATTTAAAATGTTTAATCTCAATTATCTTTAGATATAATTTTTGTGCAAAAATTTCTATAAATTTTGGTAGACAATAATCTTAATAAATTTGCATATTTACATTTTTATTGCTACCTAAATATATATAAATTATGGCGAACAATAAATTTTACTAAAAGAATTTTATTGATCTGAATCTAAAATAACTCCAAAAGAACTTCATTTTTTATGATTTTTTAATTCTTAATAATAGGGGATATGTTGTCATTTTTAATCCCAAATAATACTTATAAATAAATATCCATTCTCTAATTTATTTAATTTATATAATTCCACTAATATATATATATCTACATTGATTATGTGACATCTCATTGATTTTCTTTATGTATATATTTAGGTGGCCACATTGATATTTATTGACTGTCTTTTTTTATAAACTCTGGATTAGCTCAATTTTATAATAGTTAATTTTATCTTAAGACTTTACCGTCTTTGTGACTTCTCTGTTTACTCTTTATGTTGTTCTTATCCACAACAGTGACTGCATGGCAACAAGTTCAGTGGTTCCGAGTAGTGGGCCCCATAAGCGATCATACAAATATTGTTATTGACTTTGCCTTACCATATACAGGCTCATTTCATACTTCCATAGGTTCTGCACAAGAGTTGTCAGCGTGTGTTTGTCGGTTTAAAAACATGGTAAAAGGTTAATCTGACAAATGTCAAGGTACGGGAAAAGGGAAGCAGAAGCTTCCAACTCATAATGCTAGACCAAGAAAGCACAACAAAAAAAATAAAAAAGAGGGCATGGAGAATATATTTGATATCTACTCCACAGGAAACCCACCTCAGGTTCGTAACATAATTCAGGGCTGGGAGAGAGAAAGAAATCACAAAGAAGAAGATATTGAACACAGAAGGCCACCACGGATTTCATCTTAGACCCCGGAAATACAAGACAAAGGCTATCTATCTTTCACCAATCTATCCATCTGTATTGGATCCTTAAATGTGTTTTGGCTAAGGCCATGACCAATATCTAGGAAATGGAAAGAAACCCTAATATGGTTTTAGTTCTGCTGGAAATCAAACAGGAAATTCAAGAGATTGGAGTATCTCAGTATCATGCAACGACTTGAATTGGTAGAATTAAATGACAGCTTCAATCGATGCAACAAGTAGATATGTCAGGGTCTACTACAAAGGATCTAGCTCCTATTGACTCTTAAGATGGCTGACCTTAGATCTTAATAGTTTTTAATGTTTTTTTGCGGAAATTTTATATTGTTTTAAGTTATACTTTGATGGACAAAGTAAAGTAGATATAGCGGCAAGTAGAAAGAAGAAATTGTTTCAATATTGTTTGGATTTTAACTCCTTAAGGTGGCCAACAAACCTTGTTTTCTTTGGGCAGGTTGAGGCTGCTAATTTCCTATGTATATGTATGCAAATCTGCTCTCCTTTTGATAAATAGAAAATGGTAAGGCTCTACAAAATTTACAAAAAAAAAAATAGTTATTTTGATCTTCATCTTGGGTTTCAAGTGCACATCAATGAACAAGTTATATTGTTACCAATATCTGCCAGTTTGGTTTTTTCTCCATTGACTGGATGGGAAAATTAAATGCCCTACTCTATCTTTGATTTTCATAGAAGATATATTATGTATTGTTGTTGAAGTCAAACAAAATAAAAACTTTAATTACCTGAATTACTAAGGTTGCCTTCATTTTTCACTGCAGCATGTCAGAGAGATAATCCCACATGTTTCTTCAGCATTTATCATGGTTGGAACTTGTCTACCAGATTGGCAGTGAAGTTCCATTTTCCATGAAGTCCCACAGTAACTTTTCATGTTCATGTAAGGAAATCCAAGGTTGTCATCCGTTGGCACTGTAGCCTGTCAACGCTGCAACCTATCAAAGAGAGGTACTACCCCATGTTTCTTGATTATTCACAATGGCTGGCACTAGATTGGTAGTGAAATTGTTGATCCCATGGTCACTGTTTAGGAAGGCACACAACAATTTTTCCTGTTTATGTAGAGAACTAATGTGTGTTAGGCACACAACAATTTTTCCTATTCGTGTAGAGAACTAATGTGTGATACAATTATCCTATTCACATGAATGTAAGGTGGATATTTAATCTGTGATTGCCTATTGTTTTCTTGTCGAGATTGCTCACAAATTGAATGGAATTAAAGAGAAGAGATTCATAAGTTCCATCAACATATGAGATAAAACAAGATCTCCACATCTCAAACATATCATGAAAGAATCTAACGAGCACCATAATGTGAGGTGTGTATTATTTTAAGAATGCACTATATTTTTACCATTTATTTCTTCAATCGAAGTAGTAGAAATATATGATGAGAAGGATACTTGTAGATCCTTCAGAAGTTTCCTAATGGATTCCATGTCATCTTCCATTCTTTGGTTATTGAATTCATCTTCCATGATCTTCTCCAAAACATTCATTTCTACCACTAAATCCTGGTCAATTTTTCCCAAAGTAGCTCCTAATTAGCTTCTATCCTATCTCGATGCACCAAAATTACAACCACCAAATAATCATTCAAGTTTCATTGGTCTGTAGTTTCCATATCTATAACATCATCACTATTTAACTTGCAAAGGAAAAGAATTAATAGTTGTAGGATGAACCTTCTCTCAACACCATAGGGAGAGAAAGTTGCGACCTTGAGGAGCGAAAGATTTCCACAGTAATCCAAACCATAATTTGAATCTTTTGATTTCTACCATGCATATAATTGTGACTAAATAGTCTAAAACACCACTAGGAAGAGAAACTTGCCAAGTCCAAAGTGTTATTGCAAACGAATAGTGCACCATCATTCTGAATTGAAAGAAAGACTAAGATAAGAGTGTGAAGGAAGTTACCCAAATCATCAAATAAATATTCAATTACTGTTAACCTAATATCTTTATAGAAATTATAACTTATTGAGGAAGGAGAGGCTCCACTGGAAAGGTGACTATACCCACAAACTTCTTTCGACTCGTGATCTAAGAGGACCCAAAAAGGCCTAAAAATCAAAGTTCTCGTAAATAATCAAAGTTCCCAAAATTTAATGTAAATAGAACTATGTCAAAAATATAAACAATATTATTCTAACGCAACTTGAATCATGTTAAACAGATTCCATATGTAAAATTTATCAAAGTTTGAATATTTTGGCCAATATGCAAAAAGTAAAATTTATTAGGACACATTGAAAAATCTAGAAATAACATGTATAAGTATAGACATGGCAACATGGAAGCATCTGGGATCAACACATGGCATAACATGGAGATGAAATATGATGTTGAGTCAACAATGACATGGAGGTCGAGGTTGATGCGGTGATGACTGAGCACATGTCGTGTTAAAATGACAACATTCCACAGGGTACCTCAATATCAATGTAGAATATTAGCCATTTTAAAAGTTATCTCAACGAACCAGCAATAAAAAGGTTCAAACACATGACCTTCGGGTCACAAGGCAGGAGCTCTAACCAATGGGCCACGTGATTTGATTTTTTTTTATAATTAGTGCATGTCTATTATTTAAAGTTTGTTATAATTTATTTCTAAATTGGGGGAAGGTTTTGGGATTGAACTTTTGACCTTTCCATATAGTTACAAAAAACCCACATTGTTGTTTTAATAGAGGCTCGACAACATCAAGCCAAAGTGGATCAGATGGCAACCAATGTTGCATGATATGCCATCTAATTAGCCATTTGGATGACCAAAATATAGTGGTGCAACAAGATATGGGTTGTATGGTTTAGTGTTATATATATGTGTGTGTTTAAATAAAATACACACTAGTTGTAAAAAATTCATGGTCGTAAAGAAAACAATTTAATATTTTTCAATTCTTATGGTTTGGTTATATCAACCAACATGTCATTTATAGTATTATGTTACAATGAATGGGTCACAACCTTCATGGGCTATGATTTATGAAGAAAAAGAAACACCATTGCGCCACAAGTGTCGTGGTTGTAAAAAATTATAGTGTCGAGAACCTTTTAGCCTTATTTTGGCATGTGCATTTTCTAATTAAGTGGTGTTTCACAGCTCATTTTTGTAGCAATTGAAATGAGGTTTCCACTGGCATTTTGGAGGTCACTTCCTACGGAAAAAGAGTTCATGTGTAGAAAGATTTGGGAAGAATTTTTCTTATTGTAATTGTAATTTTGGGAGAATAATAGACAGGCCACTATTTTGGAGGTAGGACTTAGAGACAAGTTCACATAGTTTCATTATAAATTGGTTTTCGTCTTATTTTATTATTATCTCAATCTTATATATTTATTTAAGTTGCATCTTATTTAAGTCTTTTACACTTTATTTCAATTTATTAATTGTAAACTTTAAGCAAGTTCAGTTTAATCATATACATTTGAATATTTTTACAATTCAAGTAACTTTAAAAGATCTTAGATAAAGTGGAATTAGAGAAATATTTGATGGTGTTATGTGAGTTTGCATGATAACTAGGAACACTTCTTCAAGGAAATCCAAAAATTGGATTGAGAAGCTTCACTCGAAGAAGAGAAATATTGTTGCACAAGGGATACAAGAATTAATTTCTATTTGATATAGAGTTTCATGAAAATTTCATGGAGATGAAGGCCATGGTAGACAAAATATATCAGGAATGGAAAATTTTTATAGAAGGAATCTCATCAAAGAAAGAATTAAAATTTGAATGAAATGAAAGAAATTAAAAAAAAATATCCTCCTCCTTCTCCTCCTTCATGTCCTCCTCATTCTCCTCGCCCATATCCTCATGGGAAAGTTGATTCAAAGAAGTTGTTGTTGAAGTTGGATATTACATTCAACTTTCCAATCTATGATGGTGAGCTTAATGCTGAAAATATTGACAATTGGGTTCACCAAATGGAATTTTTTTACCATTTGCAATAGATTGTCGATGATGAGGTAAAATTTTAGTTATCATATCCTCTATTGGATGGTACTACACTAATATGGTGGGAGACTACACGTGAATAAGGTAAAACACTTTCCTCATGTTTACAATTTACGTCAAAATTGAAAAAGTAATTCTATCCTTTGGAACATGACCATAAGGAAATAATAAAATAACAAACTTTGCGACAATGTAAAGGCCAAAGCATGAAAATATTTATAGAGTAATTTAGGAAAAAGGAACTAGCATTAAGCATTCCACTAAATACGCAAGAGACTCTTTTGAAATATATTAATAGTTTTCATGTGTACATTTGTAAGACTATTTTTGTGTTGAAACAATCTAACCTAGATGAGGTTTATGTGAAAGTGAACTACATTTAAGTAGTTAAACAAGGTGGCAGAGTCTCCATGTAATATATTCAATCAAAATACGATAAAGGCAAAGGAAAGGAGAAGCCAAAGAGAACAACTTATGTGAAAATGGGTGATGAGAAACATTATTGTACCCATTTCAAGAATGAGGGACATGATGATGATCGTTGTTGGAATCTAAATTCAAGTTGAGGCCTAAGTGATTATAAGCTAGTAAGGGAAAGTAGAATATGGTAGAAACAATCTAGTAGTATTTGGGATCGAACTTTGGAAATGAGGCACAAATTACGACTATGGGTTTGAAAGGTATATCATCTTCACTTTTTGGTTTTGGTTCCTCTATTTCATCTTCTATTTCTCCAATAAAGAGAGATGAACTCTTTCACATATAGGTCGTAACCAACCATGTTAAAGTGGATAATTTTTTTGACACTCGATCTCAATCCAATCTAATATATGAGGTAGTCGTTAAGGAGCAAAATTTGGAATCAACATGGCATCCTAAAGATTATATTCCTAGATGGGTATGTAACAACACTAAGCCGTGGTAGACTAAAATGTATAAGTTTAGGTTTTCTATTACATCTATATTTGTGGATGAAGTTTAACTAGATGTGGTTCCATTAGGTATTTTTGGAATTGTGCTTTGAAATCATTCCTTGTTTGATAGGAAGCCTATCTACTGCAGGAAGAAAAAAAGGTATCACCTTTTCAAGGACGGAATATATTATATCATTTGATCTCATAAAATGAAGGATGATTCCTTTTTGGTAACCATAGGGAGTTAAAAACCTTCTTGAACAAGAGCAAGACCTTTTCGCTGAATTTTTCAATGGTGGACAAAGCATATGTTCTTGAGCATGGAAATTTGTTAAGAGTATCGAACATGTTGTTAGTAAATTTTCATTAATATCATTATATTTTCTATCACTGATGTTATGTCGTACATGGGTAGTAGCTAGAGAAATAAAAGAAGAAGGATATGAGAAAGTGAAAATGGATAACAATATGGTTTCAGTTGTCATAATTATTATGCAACTTTTTTTCATGATCTAGATACATAGAACATGTTGGATATATATTAGACAAGCGGGGAGGTATTTTCCACACTTTTTTTTTTATTAATAACCTTTTAGAGGTCCAAAAGCTTATTAGTTTGTAGGATTGTTTCGGCAAGATTCGAAAAGGCCTAAAATTCAAAGTTCCCAAAATTTGATGGAAATAGTTCCACGTAAAATAGCTCAATGAGAAAATTCCAATGCAACTTGAATCAAGTAAAATGTATTATATATGAAAAAGATATGACATTTTGAATATTTTGAACAATATGCAAAAAGTAAAACTTACAAAGACAAATGGAAACATCTAAACATGACACGTGGAAGTATGCAGATGATTACGTGGTGGAATTTAGGCTCAACATGTGGCATAGCATGGATTTTACACGTTGCATTCAGAAAAAAATGATGTGTGAGGGAGAGGTTGATGTGATGATGACTAGGCACATGGTGTGGTCGACTAGACTCGTTCAAACACATGACCTCTCAATTATAAGGAAAGTGGTGTAACCTATGGGATATGTGATTGGGTTTGTTTTAAACTTAGTGCATTTCTTATTTAATGTTTGTAATCACCAATTTCTGAATTTGGGGAAGGTTTTGGGCTTGACCCCATCACATCCCTCTATAGTTACAAAAAAACACACAATTTTGATTTAATAAAGGGTTGACAACATCAAGCCAACGTGGATCATTTGGAAACCATCGTGCCATGATATATAATATGAATAACCCTTTTGTATGACCAAAATATAATAGGGAAACAATATATTGTTTATATGGTTCAGTGTCATATATATATATATATATATCTTATGGTTAAAAAATTATGTGCCGATCATAATGAACATATGGCTATAACAAAAATAATTTAATATCTGTCATTTCTTATGGTTTAGTTATATTAACCAATGTGTCATTTATAATATATTGTTACAATGAAGGGGTCACAACTCCAGAGGCTCAACTCTAGGGTTGAGGACCCCTACACTTTACAAACCAAAGAAATAACAGTGTGCCATAGGTGTTATGAATGTAAAATTTTACATTGCCAAGAGCCTTTAAGCCTTAATTTGGCCTACCTATTTTGTAATTAAGTGGAGTTTTGGACCTCATTTTTGCAACAACTGCAAGGAGGTTTTTAGTGGAATTTTGGAGGCCAATTCCTGGTGACAAATAGTTCATTTGTAGAAATATTTGATATGAATTTTGGTTATTTTAGTTGCAATTTTGGGAGAATAATAAATATGTGAATTTGTTTGGAGGTGGGGCCTGAAGATGTAGTCCACATAGACAAATTATCAATTGGTTGTGTTCATATTTTCCTCTTGTCTTAATCTTCAATATTTATTTAAGTTGTAACTTCTTTATGTCCTTTATGCTTGATTTCAATTTATTAATTGCACACTTAACACAATTTAGGACACACTTGAATATTTTTACAAGCCAAGTCACTTTAAAATATTCTATATCAATTGGTTACTTCCATTCCAAATTTAAAGCAGGATTGAACCAAAGGAAAGAAGGAAGTAACCTAAATCAACAAAGAACGATTGAGCTACAATACACAAATATCCTCATTTAAATTGCAACCTATTTGAGAAGCAGAAACTCCACTAAAAGTGTGATTACACCCAAACAAATCCTTCAATTGGAACAAAACAAAATAGCAAGGGAGGAGGCAACATGAAGGGACTTATCAAAATAGTTTTGCTAGAACTGTCACTTTAGCATGCCATTCCCAAATAAGAAAAAACCATAGTATTAAAAAAAGTAAACCTACTCCAAGCTATCAAAAAAACTATGATTCCCAATGTATGCAAAGTGTAGTAAACCCCTTAAAACTTCCATCAAGGAAAATCACCCAAGTTTAATAGGGATGCTACATGAGTGTAATTTGAGGGGACCAGGTGGTGGTAGAGGCCATTGAGTAGTCCAATGTTATGTTTCCATGTTTCCCCTACAAGCTTGAATTGGAATGGAATAGTTTTTCCTTAAGACAATGTTGATTTTTGGGGAAGGGGCCTCGAGGGACTTTGCAAACCTCTCCCAAATAATTTTTTATTGAAAATCCGCAAACATTTCTAAGGAATAACCAAAATGGAGTGGTTATGACTCTTCAAAAGACCCCTTTCTTGATGTTTACCCCTATATTAGCAACATTTTTTTATTGAAGAATTCTTCGATTAAAACCCATTGGAGAACATTATGTTTGAAAAATATTATTACAGAGCTTGGATTTGGTTGATTATGATTTGAAATTTGCAATACTTAAGTAGGATTCCATGAAAAAGATGTCAAATTACTATATGAGAGTCACCCAACACCACAAAGACCTTGTGATTCTTTATCTAAGGATATCCATTGCAATAGCCCATAAGCCCCTACCATGTTATTTGTGAGTTTTTCTAGCCCCCAAATATAATATAAATCAAGTTTTCCATAGATATTAAAAGTAAATCCTCAAACTCCTACAACCCCTAAAAAAAACATTATCTATTAACATTAAAACTATCATTAATTTTCTACCATATATATTTATATTTTTATAAATTTTAGATATAATAGTTTTTGACATTTTCATTAGTAAAATAATTTATTTATAGAATGAAAAAATAAATAACAAATCAAACCTTTATATATATATATATATATATATATATATATATGAACAACTGACGTAGTGCATTTTGGAATATGTAATTCCTACTTGTCTTCGGTTGTGACTTTCTAAGTATAGAGTCTATTCCTATTCGATAGGAGTTAGCTATAACTAAGTTTCTAGTTTAGTGTGAGGTTGAGATATTTCCTCAACCAACTTATTGTGCATCCAAGATAGCTTACCTATATTGAGACAATTCCTCATGTATATATGTAACTCTATTTGATTAATAGAATATAGTTTGCATAGTGACATTTTATCTTGGTATCAGAGCTTGTTTGGGACTTGGCCTTGGCCCCTCCTGGGCCAAGGAAAATAAATGAGTGTGTTTTTATTATATTTTGTTGTCCATGCGGAGTTGCGAGAGTTGTGAGCAGTCTGATAGAGGGAGCGTAGTGCAAAATGATAGTGTAGAAAGGAGAGTTGTTGCATGTTCTCCCTGATTGTTACAAGTAGCCCAAAGGTTTGAACTGTCATGGAAATTTGACATTAAATTCCATGAATTTACCCTGTTAGGGGCTCGTCCATCATCTTAGCCCTCCTCACCTCCAATGGCTTCACTCGCAGCTCGCAGAGGCGGGGTGGTTGTAGTCGTGGTTGTTCCAATACGCTTTAGATGGAGAGAATTACTTGAAATTTGATTTCGTGGAGCATCTCAGAATGGTGAGGACAGTGGTGCTGCGGTGTTGTGTAAATCATGGAGAGAACACATAAAGCAGAGGGATTTTTTAGGAGGCGAGTGATGTTTCTCAACAGATAGAAGACCCACGATAGTGACATCTTATTTACTTCATATTTTAGCACTACAGAGACGCATGTTTGAGTATCAGTATTTGTTTCTTCTGATGAATATACCCAAAGTATGGGGTTGCAAGAGCAACTATGTCAAGACGGACCAGCGTTCAAGTGAACACTTCAACTGGGTAGGGTTGGGTTGTTTGAGCCGCCAGAGGTCCTGGATTGATCATAATTAAAGCCTCATGGCTATCCAATTTAAGGGGGAATACATAACCAATACCGCAGGAGGCTTCGCCCTTGAATTTGTTGCTCTAGAGCTCCAGTATGAGCTCTAGTAACTCTTTATTGGATTTCCAATGGGCATTGTCGAGTCCGAATCTGGATGAATGGCTAGGTGTAAAAATGGTGCAAAACTATTACTGGTACCCATACTATTGTTTTATCCTATTTTCATGGCTCCAATCAGTTCATAGAATCTGGGAGAGGTATGTGTCGCCTACACACTTCCCTAGCTCAATAAGCTTGCAAAGAGGGTCGATGTCAAGGCCGGTTCCATAAAGACAATCAACGCCGATCAAATCAAGATTGAGGCCTCCAAGCGAGTGGATCAGTTTAAGTTCATCATCGGGTAAATTTCCAATTTTCCATCTGAGTTCCTGAGATTTGTGGATATGACAACACTTCCATGCCCCCTTATAGAAAAGGAGTGCGTAGAAAGTTCACTTTCAGCTACGGTTAGCAATCTAACTTTTTAGCTTGATTCGATTTGAGCTTGAAATGGACAGTATCTAAAACTTCATTGATGGAAGAAGATAGTTCCAAGGTTGGCTAGTGACCGCGATATTGAATGTGTTGAACAAATTTCGTGTGCCTGAATCTGATGGTCATTGAAGTTCCAATGCCCCTTATTTCTAAGATGGGGCATCTTGGTTATAATGTTTGATCAAAATGAGGTCATTGATATGTTTTTGGTGGAAAGGATTGAATGTTTGACAATAAGTATGGCCAACTATTGTAACATGTGTGAGTCTATGTTGGAATTGGCCATTCAAACAATAGACAAATTTATTTGCATGAATGATTAACCAACAGAGGTAATGAAAACATTACATTGAAGATGGTAGCATCAAAAATTGGAGGATAATGGACAATCAAGTTTGTGAAAGTTTGTTTTGTGAGTTTCTTGGAATAGACTCAATAGCATGTTGTATAATGAGTCACAGAGTTGAATGGTAAGCAAATCTAGGATGGTTTTGTAATGGTCATTGTATGTACCTGGTAACTCTAAGAATTGGAGTATGTAAGCATTGTAAAGGAATGTGTATCCCCATAAAATTTCGTGGTAATATCAAAACCACTTTGTAATTACAGGTTCGTGGTTAGCCAGAAAAAATTTTGCAGGGTCAGTTTTTGGTCAGCCAGAAACCACGTGTAACAGTGGAGTGGACTGGAAATAGGCCTGTGCCAGCGTCTGCCCACTAATGAAGAGATTCGGTGCAAGGTCACTGATGAAGAGATTCGGTTCAAGGTCGCTGATGAATAGATCTGAGGTCACCGATGAAGAGATCCGGTGCAAGGTCGCCGATGAAGAAATCTGGTGAAAGGTCGTAGATGAAGGGATCCGATAAAAGTTTGCAAAAGAGATCTAGGATAGATATACTATTGGTGAGAGTTCAGTGATGAAGGAAGAGCATGGTTATGGGTCATCCGATAAAACCCATGTTGGAGGGGGATCTGTAGATACAGGTACATGTATGCAGTGATAATGGTTGACAAAACCATGTATGTGGAGGACATCCTCTGAGACCAGTAGTTGCAGCAGTTGGTACCCATGCATTCTGGTGGATGTTTGCTCCTTTATATGGACGTCGACATATCCTTTTTGTTATGTTTGACCACAGCTAGATTTTGTGAAGTGATATCGAGACAAGTAGTCATTAAGGGGGCGTGTTGGAATATGTAATTCATACTTGTCTTCGGTTGTGACTTTCTAAGTATAGAGTCTATTCCTATTCAATAGGAGTTAGTTAAAACTAAGTTCCTAGTTTAGTGTGAGGTTGACGTATTTCCTCAACCAACTTATTGTGAATCCAAGATAACTTACCTATCTTGAGACAATTCCTCATGTATATATGTAACTCTATTTGATTAATAGAATACAGTTTGCATAGTGACATTTTATCTGTGCGATGGAACTAGCGAGAGACTTTAGGGTTTTACTGTGTTGCAGGTCATTATTGAGACCACCACCACTAACCATCTCCCTGATCTTAAAAATACATAAATCAATTAAGCTTTTGGCCTCAATATTCCTTTTCTACATTGGTGTAGGAAATTGGTGGTCTCACTCATTACCGTATTTCTGCACTAAGCATTGTAATCATAAGCATGAGACATGGTCCCGAAACAAACTATCCCATTTCATTTGGGCTTTGGTTCTGCCAAGGTTTTGGGTGTTTTTATGAAACAAAAACTACATGGGAACTAGGGTGGATTGGGGCGTCCCTCATGTTTTGTATTTGAAATAAGATATTGTGCTCATGAATATTTCCAAGAGTGGTGAATTGGTTTGCGGGAAATGCTCTTGCAAAGTGTTTGTCAAAATTTCGGATTGAGTTATTCATGAATAGTGTGTGTTTGCATGCAACCCATTTCACTTAAATCCTCAGCTAGACTTGAAGCCCAAGTCGGGTAAGCCACTTTTATGAGTTGGATTTTGTGTCTCTAAGTCCCAAATCCCTCCCAAATCTGGTTTGTTTTTGAGTTCTAAGCTCCCAAAATTTTCCATTTTTTTGGTTAAAAACCTATCTTGAAAGTCCCTATGCTTCACGGTAAATGAGGGATGTTTTGTTTGTTGTTTCACTACAAGTATTGACAATTGAATGAGGGGGGTGTGTGATCTGTATCCTTTTCGATTGAAGATATTTAACAGTGAGAAATGAATTCAAAAAGTATGGCATTAATAAGGATTCCACTATTTTTGTAATTGCAGTTTTGAGTGGAGGTTCCATAGCAAATGGGGTATCCTTAGCATAAAAACCCTTGTCATTCAAATATTACTTCAAGCCAAGTTCCAACTCCAAGCCCCAAAGGCTCTTTTAGGTCAAACCTTCATGGTGAAGCACTCATCAGTCTTCCAAACACTTAAAATGAATGAGGTCTTTATTAAGATTAATATTTTTAAATATCAAAAGTGTGTGACGATTTATTGGCTCAACGGATTCTCGCCCTCGACATATACTCTAAGGCACTAGGTTCATCATAACTGGACCCATAAATTGGATTTGTTATTCTATTCCAACGGTTATTTTTTAGCTGTCTACAAGGACCTTAAAGGTTAGCAGAGGGTTTTGTGCTAGGTACTCTAGTTCTAGGGTCATGCTAGTCTTTCAATCCATTCGTCGTTTCTTGAGTTCAACCCCCTTTATATGAAGTCCTTGGCTACTCCTATATGGGTTAAGCTCCTAAACGTACACCTAAAATGGATTAAGGAGACTTCCTTGAAGCTATTGTAAATCCGTTAGAATGTTTCATAATAACTGACAGTGAAATATTGGTAAATGCGTTCATTTCATTCGTTCGCATTTTTGTGGAATTGGACTTAAGCGAGGGATTTCTAGATAAAACAAGTGCTAAGTGGGATGTTAACGATTACCTTCAACATATTAAAACACTTATTTTATATGTGGACTTTTCCAATAAACAAGGCATATACATGACCCATTTCATGCCTCAAATGGGTTGTTTGGATCCTCGGAGCTGAGAAAGCCTAACCACAACTGGAGGGATCAAAATGCAATAGCTAATGCAAAGAATGTGGAAATCCAAAAGAAGAACTGCTCTCAGCAGCAGTAAAAAAAAATTGATACCTCATCTTCTCAAGATATAGTGTAGCTCCCTAAGGATTCATCACATCCTTTTGTTGAGGGGAATCCCCAGGCTAAGGTGAATGAAGGAGAAATAGCTACAATTTTGTCTACAACCAGTGGGAAAAAGCACTCGCACAAGTCTAACCATTCATATAGTGTCAAAGAGTTCCCATGCTCTGTTGAGTTGTTAGTGACGGAGGTTTCTGCAAAAAGAAATGAAAACCTAGCGTTATCTCGAGTTGTAAGTGATAACTCTATAAGTTAGGTAGATGTACACTCGATAAAGAGGAAAATAAGAATATCCCTAAATAATTATAGTATATGATACCAAAAATGTTGAAAAAACTTTATAAAGTGTATAACTTCTTGATGTAACTTTTTTTTTTTGTGATATAATCAAATATAATTATTAAAAAAAAAAAAATTATATCATTTGTATCATTTATTAGGATTGAAATTCCCATAAATTCTTTTATCATCAGTAACTTTAAATTTTGCTAAATTTACGTAACATAACAAAATTGATATATAACATATTTAATTATATAATTCTAAAATGAAGGGTAATTACAAAATTCAATCTCCTCACTTAATTTGTATGTTTGCTACGGATTTGAATTTAAAAATAACGATGGCTGAGTAACGTTTTTACATCGGTAAGTTAAAAACCCTGGGAAAAAATATTACCTAAATTATAATTATAATTATATACCCTGGGAAAAAATATTACCTAAATTATAATTATAATTTAGGTAATATTTTTTCCCAGGGTATATAATTATAATTATAATTTAGGTAATATTTTTTCCCAGGGTTTTTAACTTACCGATGTAAAAACGTTACTCAGCCATCGTTATTTTTAAATTCAAATATAATTATAAATTAATTGGATGTATATATAATCACATTTATGTGTGTTTTTAGAATAGGATTTAGGAATTTTAAGTTAATTTTCAATAATTATGAAGTACAATGTGTGGTTGTGTTTGTTAAGGTTGGCACATATTTCTATTAAAAAAGAAGAGCATTTTTTGAATAAAAAAGAAATACTATAATAAGAAATCAAAAGAAGTATGCATATGTCTCTATTTTTAATTAAAAGAATTATAAACATGAATAATGTTAAATCATTATTATTTTTTTTTTTTTGTTGATATTACAATTCAATGTGGTAAAGTTATTTTCCTTACTCTTAATCATAAATACAATATTTTGATTTTCATTATACCAACATTAAAAACTATATATATATATATATATATATATACTTTTCAAAGATATTCAACACAAAAATGAAAATCTTTGTTAATCATTTTTTGTTGATCTCAATTTCATATATATCTATATTTCCAAATATAAAAAGAAGATGTTGATAGAAAATAATTTAATGTTGTATATAATAAAATATTCAATGTTAAAAAAAAGAATTAATTGTAAGTTAAAAAATAAAATAAAAATAAAAATTACTTTCTAATATGAATAAAAAAATATTGTGTAATTCATTTAATTGCTAAACTAAAATTAATATGTGATATTTAAAATATTCATAATAATAAAAAAATATGAATTTGGTTCATCAATAGAATATTTTAATGTGGAAGATTAAGTGATATTAACGTATAGTTAAAAATATATTAATAACGGAAAAAATAAGCTTAATAGTAATCTATTGTTACACAGTAATTCGTCACCATCCCTGCAATTCCCCGTCCCCCACATTGGAGGGCATTTTTCGTGACCTCTGAGCAGTGACATAACCTGAAACCACTTTCATGGCATTACCCTTGACAAGGAAAATAATTCTTCTGAAGAAAGTTTCCTTTGAAAAACCCTAAAAACTGATCTTTTGACCTTGGTGCGACTAGCCAGTTCAACCCTCGCGCCAATGGGTAAAATCCACCAAAGAGGGCATGCCAACTAGCACTCTGTCTCGGTGTCCCACTCACGCCAAGCTTAATAAGGATTGTTTATAAAAAAATGGCAGAATTTTGATTCCAACAAACTCCTGAACGAGTCTCTAAAATGAGTTGGGAGGTTTGGCTCTGGATCTCCATGTATGGGAAGTGGTTTTCCACCTATCATGGAAGCTTCCTTAAGGATAGGGCCAATCCCACCATTGTAGGGATCCCAACTCCCCTTCCATCATCTATATAAGC
This sequence comes from Pinus albicaulis, assembly GCA_034641835.2. Lineage (NCBI taxonomy): Eukaryota > Viridiplantae > Streptophyta > Pinopsida > Pinales > Pinaceae > Pinus > Pinus albicaulis. The sequence continues at coordinate 725,862,496 of CM076577.1, read as the reverse complement.
TTGTCATTTTCCCTTAGCAAGCTAGAAGCAAGAGCTAAATCTATAGCAAGGAGACTATCGCCAGACAGCCTTTAAGAGCCGAGCCGAAGAGAGAGAGCTTTGTCCCATTTCCGACGGGCTTCATTGAGACGTGCTCCGCTGTCAGCCCCGTCGAAGGAAGAGCCAACATCAAAGCTTTGAGTTGTATCTTTCCTTTGTTATTATTAATGATAAGCGACTTTGATTATGGTTTCATTCCGTGTCTTGGTTTTGATGCAATGAATTATATCCTCTTTAACTGATGTATGGTTGCAAGTTTTAGATTCTATGCTGTGTATCATTGTGTTTCTTCGCATGTGTGTAGGTGTTTGGATGTGCTAAGCAGAAGGATCATGATCTGCCAAAGAGGAGTACAAGAAGCGTCATCCTTTCTTTGACGACCTTTGCGTAGGATATGATGTACGCAACTTGTTATTTTTTTTGTCGTTTTGTAACTAGAGACCTGCGTCACTGCGTGACTGATTGTTGCTAAAACCGATCTGGGCTAATAGGGATCGCCTTTGTCCATAGAGGGGATTTACCTCAACGCCAAAGTAGTGTCTCTGCTGGGGAATTGATTGGAATTCGTCTTATCTCTTTCGGTTGTTTTTGGCTTGTGTCTGCTTGATTTTCTCTTCTCGTCTATCTCTTTCTGGTGTTAAACCTCTGTTCAGCCCTCACCATACCTAATCTACTCTCTGCTTGCTCTTTTTAATTTCTGTCCTTAGTAAACTCGATTGGTGCGCTTTTTAGCTTTACAATTGTGCCAGCTGGCGCTTGTTGCTAGTTAGTCCCCCATGCCAACCCTATTTTGGTGCAAGATACAGCCAAACAGTCGCGCCAACCCTGTTTGGTGCTAGGGTTTACTTGTTTTTTAGCCCTCTGAGTCTGATTTTTGGTCTTGGTGTTATTTTTCTGACTGTCTGAGTGCCTTGAAATCCTTTTTGACTCTGTATGACCTCTATCCTCCGGTTGTTTGCCTTTTACCATGAGTTTTACATTCTAGCCCTAGGGCATCTAGGTGTTATTGTGTGCTGAGCCTCTCGTGGGATTTTTTGGTTTTCGCTTATTCAGTCAACTTTTTTTTTGCTTCCTGGCATTCGTTTGGTTGGTTTTTATTATATCATTGTGTTATTTGAGTGATTTCTCTCTTCTTCATTCAAGTTTCACTTTGTCTCAATTCGAGCCCAGATCAGACGATTTGTATGAGTCTTTTGGGATTCTTCTTTGATTTGAGGGATTTCTCTATTAGTTTGAGGTCTGATTGTGTGTTTTGTATTGAGTGAACTTGCTTGTTTCTACTCTTTTACCATCGTTTCTCAAATTGGTTTTCTCATTAGTTTTTCATTTCGTTTGGTGCATCTTTCTCTAAAACATTTAAAAATACAAAAACAAATATTTTTGTTGTTAGCTTCTTCTGCATTATTATTGTTATATAACTCTAAAGGAAAAGCTTTTAGTTTCGTGAGCGTGCATTAAAGACATTGGTGGATGTTTTTTGTTCATTTTGTTATTGTTTGAAAAGCTCTCAACCTTCTCGTAGTTAGCTCTTCATCGAACAAAGTGATATATTGTGGCATGTAGTGTGCATTTAGAGGATTTTTGAGACATAACATTTGGTAGGGCCTGAAATTGAGACATAATTGAAGATCAACTCTAAAATTTATCCAATTTACTTTAAGGTAGCATTGAAACATTAACAAAATATCTAGAGGTCTAGGCTAGTGACATGTTCTGGCGTTGCTAAACCTAGTAGCTGTCACTCGCCTCTTGGCTTTAGAAAGCACTAGTATGGACTTGTGCTCCCCGTACCATCGCGTATATAAAGGGATACCCCACTAGGTTGCTATCCTTTATCCGTAGGAAGCGGAGTCTGCTGCCTTGTACCCGTGATACACCAGACACAACATTCAGGGAGGTTAACTCCACGTACCTCAAGTCCTTGGTTGATTTCTCTTTCATTTTTTGACCAAGGTGTATATGGAAGTTCATGGATATCTGGTACACCCTTTTGCCTAGATTACCAGAGTAGTCATTTTGATTCTTTCTGACTCATTAAATTTGAAAGGATCATCAAGAGCTTGTCCTTTCATGCTTGTTTCAAAATTGAAAGAGATAGAATCACCTTTTACTCGTTTCTAGACTCTTAAAACATGAAACAGTAAAATTTCCAAGTTTCAATGTGGTAAAATTAATCAGCTACGATCACACGCCCTTTTAGAGATTGTTTTTCGATCGTTTGATTATTTGCCTTGGTTTTAGCCTGTGTGTCTTTGTTTTTATCTCTTCCTCTTTTCATTATTGTCACAGTGGCGGAAACCTTAGTTTCTTCTACTGGCAGTCCTTAGACAGACGATTCATCAGAGGTCTCTCAGTCCTCTGATGAACCACAACAGCCTATTGTATCCGAATTTCCCAATGGGGGACTGGTTCTATCTGAACTTCCCTTTGGTGGACCAGTTGAGTTCAATTGGCCCTTATCCAATGCTTGGTTTGGATTTGGAGTAGGGGAACACTTCCCTCCTCTTACATCGAGATCGCCTTTCTTAGCTACTGTTATACCTCCTAGTCCTCGCCATATTTTAGAAGATCTTGTGGTAGGTTCAGATATGGACTCACCCAGTCCTTCTCCTATTGAGCACATCCCTACATCTGGTGAAGATTACCATCTTTTTCCAGAAAACAACCCCAAGTCTTCTGTTATGTCTTCACCTAGTCCTTCACTTCCAGCGGGATATAGGTCCTTAAGTCAAATTGTGGTCGCTATGGCCTCCATGGGAGTATTGACTCGTTCATGAGGCCGGTTATTCCTTCATTAGGGATGTCTCCATCGACACCTCTCACGTCATCTCCTCATGTCACATAGGTACCCATTAAGCCTATTGTCTGCGTAGTTGCATCTACGCTTGTTGCCACTACTCAGTACACCAGGACCTCGTCACTTCCTGAAGACATTTACATAGCATCTGCTATTCTGGAGAATATCTCTCTTGAGGAGTATCAATTGTATTTACAGCCGTCGAGCTCCGAGGTTCGTCAGTCCTCCCAAGATCCCAACCGTCCTTATTTTTCACATTATGGACCGGATGGTACCCCTATCTATGTTTTTCCATATCAATACGATGAGAAGGGTAACCCTCTACGCTTTCTTGCTCCAGAGGCTTATCATTATGTTCATGGTTTTCTATCTGCCTAGGCTGGGCAACATTCCAACCCGCAAGGACAACCCTTCTAGGGGAAACCTTTGGGCTAGCCTGGTTATCTGTATGACTTGCAAGGACAACCCTTATAGGGCCTACCTTTGGGCTAGCAGGGGTTGTTGTAGGGTCCACAAGGGCAGTCCTACAACCCTCAAGATTAACGTATACAGCGTCACCCTGTGGTCCAACCAGGGCAACCTAAAGGACTCACAGGTCAACCGAGGTATCAACTTGGACCGTTGTATAGTCTTGGGGGACAAATATACCCTTCTCAACCTATGGTACAATCTCAGCGACCTCAATTTCCCATTGGTTTGAATGTTGCACAACGAGGGCCCTATTATGTTCCTGTCATGGGTCAACCTGGTTATCAGGCACAACTTGGTCCTTTTCTGCCATCAGGCCAACTTGCTCAGCTGAGGAAACCTGGTGTCCTTCACCAGCCAGGTCAACTTGTTCAACTGGGACAACCTGCTCAGCCGGGCCAACCTGGTCAACTAGGGCAGCCCGCCTAGCCAGGTCAACCTGTTCAACCAGGACAGCCTGCACATCCAGTTAACCCTGCTCAACAGCCGATCTATTCTATGCCGTAGCCGAATTTGCCTGTGCACCCAACTTATGAGGCTTAGCAGGGTCCCACTTACCAACAACCTGCTTAACCCCAAGGTGGCTACTACCTTCAAGGTCTATCTCGATTGGCTTACAACCCACCCCAAGGTTCTGGTTATTACATTCAACAACCAGGCTATACCTATACTCAGCAGTCAAATCCATACCCTTCTCAAACGGGGCTTACATATAATCAGGGTCAGTACCCTAGTTATCAACCCCCTTACACTGGTTATCAGCAACCGTATCAACCTAATTATACGGCTTACACCCCCTACAGTCAGAATCCTCCGGGACAGAACCAATGGGGGCAAATTTATGCTCAAATAGGGTGGAGTACAGGTACAGGTCCTTATCGGGGGCCTCATATGCCTTTCAATCCTCAGTTCCCTTTCCTTGCCACGTTGGAATTGCCGGGTGTATCTAAATTGACCAATGATCCGATTCTCCATAATCCATATTGGCCTCCGGTTCCAACCAAGGTGCCAGGTGACTGTCCCAAATTTGAGGGTAAAGCTGGAGAAGACCCCCAAGCTCATGTCATGACCTAGCATCTATGGTGTTCCTCGAACTCTTGGGTGGATGATTCAATTAATCTACGTCTTTTTCAGTGCACGCTTACTAGTGTTGCTGTGAAGTGGTACATAGAGTTACCCCACGGTATCTTGCAAGACTTTAATACGCTAACTATGGCTTTTTGGACCCATTTTCAGTTAACGGTTCGTTATGAAGCTGGGGCGCATCTCTTGACTTCTTTGAAGCAGGATAAAGCCACTCACATATCTGATCATATTCATGAGTGGCGACGTAGTTGTCAACTGATCAAGTTTGATATTCCTTATCAACTTCTAACACACTGGTTCACCACCTCCTTTTTTAACAAGATCGCTTAAGATATTTCTATGGGGGCATGTGTGACCGAAGAACAAGCCATCGCTCATGCCTAGTACCTCAATTTGGTGTACTCTCAGTCTGGCATGTTATATGATATCTTGAATGATGCCTCGCGGCTAGGGACCTCTAAAACACTAGCTACCCCATCGTTGGATGGTGTTATTGGTTCTGTTTCTCAGACTTCTCGGAAGTCCTCGAATGGGAAGTAGAAGTCGAATTCTTCCAATAATTCTGCTCTTCCCGCCCCTCATGATTCTGGTAAGACTGCGGAGGTTAACGCCATTCAGGCCAATCCTGTGGAAAATGCTTCCAAAGGGAAGAAGAAGGGCAAAGGCAAATCCAAATCCGATGCCCTGAAACCAGAATCTTATAAACCTCGTGCTAATGATGGTTCCCAATAGAAACCGAAGTACCCCTGCCTGATCTGTGAAGGAGACCAGTACACCAAAGATTGTCCCCGATGATTCGAGGTGAGTCAACTTCTAAAAGGCTCTAAAGAGACTTCAAAAGTTCTCAAAGAACTGTTTCCATCTCAAAAGACCCAGATGGTCGAGCAGCCTTCTCCATCTGCACCATTTGGGTCCCAAGTTTTTATGATGAATGATGCTGCACCTATCTCGATTTCCACTCGTTCGAAGGATTATGCTGGATCATGCTAGGCATCTAGGAAGAAAGTCATTGATGGCCCACCTCCCCCACCTGTCTTTGGTCCTTTAGAAATTGAGAAGCCCAGTGCTGAACCCCTTGTAAGGCCACCTTCCAAAGGTGTTATATGAAAATATTTCTATAATCCAAATGCCCGTGCTGCTCAACACTACAGCATTGTTGAGGATTTAGCATAGGTTCCTTCTGTAATGTATGTGTTGGAAGTGCTTCAAAATTTCCCATTACAATGGAAAGCTCCGTTGTCCTCAATCAATGGAATTGATCCTGCTGATTCTAGTCTTCTCACCTTCGATCTGGAAAAAATTTTCCCCCGACTTCCACATCAAATCGCTCTTGCTATACAAGTCAATATCAGCGGCCTCAACATACATAGAGCTGTTGTGGATGAAGGTGCTTCCACCTGTGTTATGTCATCTGCCTGCTAGAAAGCCATCGGCTCTCTAGCCCTCACTTCATCTCCCAATGCGCTAGAGGCATTTGATGGTAGGGAATCAAAACCCTTGGGTGTTCTCGAGAGTTTACCGATCACGTTACAGGGTAAGACAGTCATCGTTGAAGTAGAAGTGGTTGACACCAAGCTCAACTACAATTTTCTTCTTGGTCACACCTGAAATCACGCCATGCTATGCATTCTGTCCACCCTCTTCCGGCTTCTGAAGTTTCCTCATGAGGGAAATATTATCACTGTCTATTAATTTTCTTTCTTCACCTCATCCTTTGACAACAATGTACCATACATGGATCAAATTCCCAATCCCCCCGACAGTGTAGGACCCGGTCTTTTCAAGGACCCCGTTCTCATTGGTATTTTTCCCATGCCACCACTGTACACTATTCAAGTTAACATGATTTCTAAGTCAGATGACCCTTGGATCATCCCTTCTCCTGAACAGGTGACCTCTTTTGGGGAATCGATGCCTTTGAATCCAATTGAGATCAATTATTGTGAGATCATCACTGCATCAGATCCTCCTCCTTCTGAACATGCTCCTTTGAGCATGCCTCTAGATGTATATTCTCAATCCCCTAGGCTCGGTGATGGAGATTCGCCCGATTCTTTAAGAGAAGTCTTCCCCTCTGATGAAGCTATCGTTGAAATGATGTCTCTTGAAGATCTTCCATGGAGCGATGGACATCATCGTTCCTCGTTCATGCCCGACCTGGGGGCAATGTCTAATTGTCTAGAGCACTATGCATCTCAGGTTCCCTCTTCGACTCTCCAAATGCCCATATTGACTCACGAGGTTCTTTCGGAGGGAAATATGAGTAACATCACACAAACTATACCTATCAACATCTTCGTTAAATAGGGGGTCTTCGAGAACATTCACGTGGGAGTTACTTGTTCTCCCGAAGAGATTCAAGTATACACCATCCTTTTTCGTGAATTCATAGATGTTTTCGCATGGTCCTATGAAGAGATGCATGGGATTGATCCCAGTATAGTCGTGCATGAAATTCCCACCTATCCAGGTGCGAAACCTGTGCGTCAGCATCTACGCCCAGTGCATCCCCAAAAAGCCACAAATATAAAGGCAAAAGTTGAAAAACTTCTTAACACGGGCTTCATATATCCAATTCCCCTCACAGAATGGGTTTCTAATATTGTCGTTGTAGATAAGAAGCAGGGTAATATACGGGTCTGTGTTGACTACCATACATCAATTGGGCTTGTCCAAAAGACAACTATCCCACTCCATTTATAGATCAGATCATTGATGACTGCGCGGGGATTGAGATCTATTCCCTTATGGACGGCTTCTTGGGTTACAATAAAATTAATATTTTACCCGCTGATGAACATAAGACCACCTTTATCTGTCTCTGGGGCACATTCGCTTACAAGAAGCTCCCGTTCGGCTTGAAAAACACCGGGGCCACCTTCCAACGTGCTATGTCCTATGCTTTTCATGACAAACGTCACATTTTCTAGCCGTATCTAGATGATTTTCTAGCTCACTCAGCTCGGCACGAGGACCATCCTGAACACCTCCGCTAGATTTTCCTCCACTGTAGATGTTACAATATTAGGCTCAATCCTCACAAGTGCGTCTTCTGCATGGATTATGGTCATCTTTTGGGATTCATTGTCTCCAAAGACGGAATTCGTCTTGACCCCCTCAAGGTCGAGCCCATCATTAATCTCCTATCGCCATCCTCGTTGCATCAACTACAGAGTCTTCAGGGGAAAGCGAACTTCTTACATTGCTTTATCCCAATCTATACCAAAGTGGCCAAGGGGTTTACACGACTTACGAAACAGGACGTTCCCTTCCATTGGGATGAGATTACCCAGAAATCCTTCGATAAGCACAAAACGTTGCTCGTCAATGCTCCATTGATACGTCCTCGCAACTATCATCACAACTTTACCCTTTTTTGGCCGCTGTGTTTAGCACAATTGCCATGGTTCTAGTACATGATGATGATGACGGAAACGAACATGTTTTTTACTATCTATCTCGAAATCTTCTCGAAACTGAAATGTGCTATGCCCATGTTGAGAAGTTGGCACTTGCTTTGGTCCAGGTCGTTCAGCGGTTCCGCCATTACATCCTATTGCATACGGTAACCATGATTTCCGACTGCAACCCCATGACATACATTTTGTCTCGACAATTGCTGGGGGGAAAGTACTCCAAATGGATTTTCATCCTTCAGGAGTTCGATTTAGAGTTCACCACTGCTAAATTTACGAAATCATTGGTTTTTGCTGATCTTATCTACTCTCTCTCGACAGACTCTGTCCCATCCCAATCCGAGGATTATATCTCGGATGAAACACTCTTTCTTATCAGCACTCATGATCCATGGTACGGTGACATCATCATGTACCTTTAGACATCCACTTTTCGGTCTGAGTTGACGAAGGATGCTCGATGTCGCGTTCAGCATCAATCTCAACCATATCACATTATCGGAGATACCTTATATCATGTCGGAGTTGATTCTATGCTCTTCCAATGTTTGACCTTGGAAGAGGCTGGGAAAGTCCTGAATGAAAGTCACAGTGGTGCCTGTGGCAGTCATATGTCCGGTTATGCTACCGCCCAGAAGATTCTGCATGCGGGTTACTTTTGGCTGTCTATATTCAAAGATTGTATTGTTGCAGTTCGAAAATGTCATGCGTGCTAGGTCTTTCAGTGCAAGATGCATGCACCACCCCTACCCTTGCATCATGTCATTACTGTAGACCATTTTTCCAAATGGGGCATTGATTTTATGACATGTAACCCTCACACAGCCGGGGGCATGCTTATATAATCGTTGCCGTGGATTACTTCACCAAGTGGGCCGAGGTGATGCCTACATTAGCTTCCGATGATAATACAACCGCTCAATTCATTTTCAACCATGTAATTACGTGTTTCAGAGTTCCTCGAGCCATTTTCACTGATCATGGCACTCATTTTCAGGACTACATGATGGAAAAGCTGACATCGAAGTTGGGCTTGCGTCATGACAACTCAACGCCATACTACCCTCAGGCGAATAGCCAGGTTGAGGCTGTGAACAAGGTACTGGTCATGATGCTTCAATGAACTATTGGTATTCAAAAATCCAACTGGCATCTCCAATTGTTCTCAGCTCTCTAGGCCTACCGTACGTCAGTAAATAGCACAACCGGATTCACACCTTTCCAGTTGGTGTATGGTTTGGAAGCGAATCTCCCAGTTGAATGTGAGATCTCTTTGCTGAAGTTGGTCATGGAATTACTGCCCGACACTTCCCCAAAGGAAGAACATCTCCTGTATCTAGAACGACTGGATGAAACCTGCTGCTTAGCTGCTTTGGTTATCGAGGCAAAGAAAAAGCACGTTAAGGCTCATTTTGATCAATCGGTTTCTCCACGTTCTTTCATCGAAGGGGACCTCGTCCTCTTATATGACCAAGCACATGATAAACTTGGAGCGAGAAAATTCCAGCCCATGTGGCATGGGCCCTATATCATCAAGCAAGTATTAAAAAACGGGGCTTATGAGATAATCGACTATGAAGGTATTCCTCTGGCACAACCTAGAAATGGGTTGTACCTCAAGAAGTATTACGCTTGAATTATTCTTATGTGATGTGTGTACATAAGTGAGTGATTTCATTTATGTGCATGTGTAGTGTGGTGTGATTTATAAGTGTCTTTCTACTGATTGGGTCTTCCTGATTGTGCAGATGTCTATTACTCCTTTTATCGGTTTTGTGGATGGTGCCTCTCGCAGTACCAGGAATCTGTCATCGGCAGCCTGGGTAATCTACAATCCTGCTGGTGAGTTAATCAATTTGCCAAGTGTTTGTCTAGGGCCTACAACAAATAATGTTGCAGAATATAGTGTCATTTTGGAATTGTTGAACGAGGCTATTAACCTTGGTATTCATGCATTACTTGTATATCTGGACTCACAGCTTGTAGTGTTACAACTCAATGGTCATTATTCAGTTAGGAACCCATCCATTTTACGACTGTATCTAGGTATTCGTTTACTGGAAAGAAATTTTGATTACATTACATATCAACATATACCTAGACACATGAATGCATTAACAGATGCAGTAGCTAGCATGGTTTTAGATAGAAATTTATGAAACTTGTAAAAAACATCATCATATGTGAAAAATATCCATCCAGAAATATATATATATATATATGTCAAAATGTTTTCATTTTGTGTGCATCACATAAAATCCAAAAAATATACATTTTTGTTTTAATAATAGCCAGAGACAACATGTCTCTCAAAAATGTGCAAATGAAAAGCCTATATGACTAATCAGCATGGTGCTCATGGTAGCATGTCACTGCCTGCACCAATCACCTCAGCAAACGATGAAGGCGACTAAGCACCCCCACGGTGTGCCTCTGATAAGCCAATGAGACATTTGCTAGGCGAGCATAATGTAGGATCCCACTGGTGATTCCCTCCAAGTTTTGAACTAGCTCACTCCCCTCGCCCCCCTCACCTTGAGGGTCATAGGCAAGAGGGGTCCTTCGTGTGATTGGTGACACCTCGGCGGGCCTCTCTGGGCCAACATCTGCATACATATAGAATTTTTTGTTATGACATGCATGTATACCCAAAAAAAAATCATAAAATACACAAAAATAGAAAAGAGTCTTACCCAACTCCTCATCCCAGTCTTCTCCCTCTGGGAGTGGAAGATCTGGGTCTCCCGTAAAGTCAGTACCAGCGTAGGGCCAGTCTTCCATTATGATAAACTGTCATCGAAGCCATACAAAGAACTTGGGCCTCCATAACATTTGTTGGCCGCCTCCTGATCTGGGCGTGAGTGTTGCCCATCGAGCCATCCGTGGCTCTCTCAACAATGGATCGGCGACTATCGTCCCCTGGCCCTAGATGATTGGTAAAAATTCGAGGATGAATGATACCAAGATAGATCTATACTCAAACTGCTTCATTTTGGTCTTCTTACACTTCCTCAACTGCCATTTTATATTCATAGTTACGGCAGTGGGCTAATCGAATATTGTTAGGTTCATGCATTCTGATGCTAGGAGGAGCTATGTTTTAGTAGCCTCATGTGGCGCCTACGAGCTCGCAACCCACATAATGGTATGGAGCACCAACTTGAGTGCTAGATCGAGAACTGTGGATGTCAACCTTCCCGCTACCTGATCCGGTTCGTGCCCCTGGGCACACTATTTCCATCACCATTGACATTTTTTCACCAGATGGTCTAGTACCTGTCAAATCAGGACTGGACCCCTGCAAGACAATCCAGTTATGAAGTAAACATCGGATACTTCGAGCACCAACACTTGCTCTCAAAGCCTAAACTTCTCTTCATTCTCGTCCTAGATACTGATTAAGTATTGCAGCAATTCAAGTTGTGCCCTAAGAGATGGTGTCAAGAAGAAATTTTTTAAGATGCAATCCTGGAGAGCGTTCATGCATTACTTGTTCTCCATGGCCATTTCGTCTTCTTCACTATGCTCCCTTTCTTTCCATTTGATCACCATTGTGACTATGTATTTGCACCAAAATGGTCACAAACACTTCATTAGATCCCTTGAACATTCAAAAATCCAATTGATTGGTTCATTTTTTGTAAAAATTGAGCGGAAATTTAGGTTGCGCCATTGGCACGATTGTTTAGCTGACATTCGCGCCAACTGGCATGACCCCTTTGCAAAAAATACCCAATTGGCGCGGGTCCATGCCCGATACCCACACCAATTGGGTGAGCCCTAAATTTGCAAATATCCTCTCAGGGATCCTAAATCATAGTGGAATTCTATAAAAAATGGATTAAAACATGGCTAAGGGAAGTGCCTCTTACCTGGAAAAGATGAGAACTGAAATGAGGCACTAGATCGTTGCCGCAAGTTTGCACAGGAAAAACTCACTGTTGCTCTCCACAAGAGGTAAAAAGTAAAAGTAAATATTTTTTTACTATTTTTGTCATATATATAAATTTTCAAGATCAAATTAGGTTTTAAAGCTTATTTTTCAATATTTTATTATATTTTGTCAAAAAATGGGTTTTACGCTTGTTTCCTTGTGCAGCAAGAGGTTTTCACGCGACTAGGACGACAATACGAGTTGTATTTTATACATTTTCGGACTTGGTAAAAACACGAAAAAGTCACTACTGGAGTCATATTTCAGCTCTTTATTGAATCTCTAAACATGAAAAGATTTTCGAGTCTCTTGTATTTTTTATCTCGTTAAATTGGCTGCGAAACGACATCTACCCAGTATACGTTTACCCCTTTTTCGGGCTGGGATAGATTATTCACGAAAAAGGAATACCTTAGCCTATCGCGATTAGGAGGTTTTCTTAGACACAGTTTTCTACATTTTCAAATCTGAGGAACTATCTTCGAAAAGGGAATGTTGGAGTTTAATTTTCCGCTGTCTTTTCAAACTCTCTAAACATGAAAATACGTCAAGTTCTTCCTTTGTCATACTTGTTAAAACCTGATGACATCGGACTCCGTCGCAATGACGTTACTCGTGTTCCTCCTTCCTAGGGCTCGTTAAATGTACTAGGTTATATTTTTCTGAAGGAAAAACTTATATCCCAAACACATGCTATCCCCTTCAAGCTTGTTTTCAAAAATAATTGGGGTACTCACCAGAAATGGTGGGGAAAAAATGAAACTAGTATCATCATCGTGTCGGCAGTATGTCACTCTTGAAAATGGCACTTGACTGCATTCGTGTCGGGTTGGGGACATCCCATCTCGTTTTCCGCTTGCCTCAATGGGTTTGAGTAATCCTTTTTGACCACTCATCTACTATTTTCCTCATCATCATGACCTCATATATTTTGATGTCAAATACTGCCAAATCCAGTGTCATGCATCCGAAATGTTCAAGAGAAGTTGACCTCTGCAGTTCTTAACCCTCCTCTGATTCTCATCTGATCCTGATTCACGAAAATTATGTTCCGTTCTCTCACGTCGATGATGTGGGAAACATTATGGCCCACCTTCGATCGAGGTCTCTTCCTGTTGACTTCAGCTCGTTATCTAGGAAGCTGATCTAGAGACTCCCTTCCGGTACCTTGGAGCTTGCACGCCTCAATGGTAGGTTCTTCACATTTGACGTAAGGTTCTCATCATTGGCCTTCGATCAAATGATTTTGTGGTGTTCAACTCTAGCTCACTGTTCACATTTCGTGGATTGTACCTTTAGTACCTTTAGGGCCATCGTCATTATTGGTGGATCATCTCGCGTCTGTTAATGGATTTCATCATTAGATGGTAATCAGACGATGTTCTTGCATGTTTGAATTCAACTCACTTATTCGCATACTAGGACTTGTACTCAGTTTGGGTCGAGATGGAGCGCAAGACCCTGGGTTTTGTCTGATGGAATGCAAGCTGCAAATTTTTTGGATTATCATGATTTTTTACATGTCTCATTGATTGGATGGCTATGACCATACCTGAGTCTGCTTCATGATCCTTACTAGATGGTTGCGTCCATACCTTGGATGCTGATTATTGTATACTATATTATGGATGGTTGTGCCTATACCACATATCATGTATTTGAGATATCAGTTGTATTTGTCTATGTAGGTTTTCCGAAGACAATGTTTTCAGTTGGGCACACTCTCATAAAGCATTTCACCCCTCTCTCTCTCTTGGGCCTGATGCCTTAGGGGGCATCTGTTACACAGTAATTTGTCACCGTCCCTGCAATTCCCCGTCCCACACATTGGAGGGCCTTTTTCGTGACTTGTGAGCAGTGAAATAACCTAAAACCACTTTCATGGCATTCGCCTTGACAAGGAAAATCCTTCCTCTGAAGAAAGTTTCCTTTGAAAAAACCTAAAAACTTATCTTTTGACCTTGGCGCGACTAGCTAGTTCAGCCCTTGCACCAATGGGGAAAATCCACCAAAGAGGGCGCACCAACTGGTGCTCTGTCCTAGTGTCCCACTCGCGCCAAGGTTAATAAGGATTTTTTTATAAAAAAATAAATCGCGGAAGTTTGACTCCAACAAACTCCTGAACGAGTCTCTAAAACGAGTTAGGAGGTTTGGCTCCGGATCTCCATGTATGGGAGGTGGTTTTCCACCTATCATGGAAGCTTCCTTAAGGATAGGGCGAATCCCACCATTGTAGGGATCCCAACTCCCCTTCCACCATCTATATAAGCTTGCCATTTTCCCTTAGCAGCTAGAAGCAAGAGCTAAATCTATAGCAAGGAGACTATTTCCAGACAGCCTTTGAGAGCCAAGCTGAAGAGAGATATCTTTGTCCCATTTTCAATGGGCTTCATTGAGATGTGCTCCACTGTCAGTACCGCCGAAGGAAGATCCAACGTAAGAGCTTTGGGTTTTATATTCCCTTTGTTATTATTAATGATAAGTGACTTTTATTATGGTTTCATTCATATGTCTTTGTTTTGATGCAATGAATTACATCCTCTCTAACTGATGTATGGTTACAAGGTTTAGATTCTATGCTGTGTATCATTGTGTTTCTTCACATGTGTGCAGGTGTTCAGATGTGCTAAGTGGAAGGATCGCAATCTTCCAAAGCGAAGGACGGGAAGCGTCATCCTTTCTTCGACGACCATTGCGTAGGATCTGAGGTAGGAAATTCGTTATGTTTTTGTTGTTTTGTAACTATAGAGACCTGCATCACTGCGTGACTGATTGTTGCTAGACATGATTTGGGCTAGTAGGGATCGCCTATGTTTGTAGAGGGGATTTACCTCTCAACCACCTATGAAACACTCTCACTTTTTCACATTTTGAGTCATTTTAAGGTATATTTGTTTTTTCAATACTCCTTAAAATTTAGAGTGGTAAGTTTAAGATATGTATTTTATATAACATTGAAAAATACAATTTAAATAATGAAAATTTAGACATTATATATGAGAGAGATTTTATCACACTCGGGGCATGCTAAATTTGTGCTTAATATGTATCTATATTGGTTATTAGGTGGATGGTATGAATTTAATTCCATGGAATATTCTAGATATTTTTATTAACAGTCATAGATCAAAAGTTGAGATTTATCTAAAAAACAACTATGGCCATTTATTATTTTTTATTAAATTTAATAACCAAAACATTGTTATATAAACAATTGTCATAAGAAATGAGTTATGGTTTTCTAAACATATGGTATTGAAAAGAAATTATATTGGCCAATAGTATTGTAAGTCTATTTACATGTCAAGAATCTCAATGGTAAAGTGGAGTTGAATCTCTAGAGTTAAGAATCTTGTTAAAAGTGTTTTCAAAATATATGTTTAACTTATATATTTATTCATTATACAATTAATAATAATAATAATAATTTAAAACAAAGTTATAACTCATTTAAGTTTTATTATTATTTTTTTAGTTTTGGCAATATGAGATGTATCATGAAGTTATTTGGTCATGGATCCATGTCTATGGAAATTTACTAGCCATCTATTTTATATGGTTATTTAAAAGGAACACATACTTATGTTGATACACATGTATATTTTAGAATAGGGCTTATAATTCATTTTAATTACTAATAATTACTAGGTAGATAGTAGGGATTTAGCCTCCATTGAATATATCCTTAGTAGTCACAGATCAAAAGTTCAAATTTATCTCAAAACTAGTTATGTCTTAAAAGGAACACATGTTTATGTTGATACACATGTATATTTTAGAAGAGGGCTTATAATTTATTTTAATTACTAATAATTACTAGGTAGATAGTAGGGACTTAGCCTCCATTGAATATATCCTTAGTAGTCACAGATCAAAAGTTCAAATTTATCTCAAAAGTAGTTATGGCATTTCTACAATTTTGATTAAATTGATTAATTGATAGAATTGTATATGAACAAATGTCATTTGAGATGAGTGGCATGATATGAGTTATGTTTTTTCTGGGGCATGTAGTACTGATAAGAAATGGTATCCTCTCATTTTATTTAAATGAAGCACTCCTTGATGTGAAGTCACATATCTAGTGATATATTGGACATGATGATATATGGGACATGATCAAGATATGGTCCCACCAAACATACAAAAAAATAAAAATAAAAATATATATATATATATATATAAGTTATATAATAATTTTTTTATAATAATATTAATGTTAATTTTTATGATTTTTTTAATATTTGTAACTTACATATACTCAGAAGTGAGTGTTTATATTTTAATTAGGAATTGATTTCTATAAAAAAAATTATAAGCTATTTAATTTATATATATTTAGTATAAATATAAATCAAAATAAATGAATATATAGTAATTTCAATGAGTATAAATTAATATATATATATATATATATATATATATATATATATATATATATTAATAAAAATAATTATGAAATATATATCAAAGCGTTCTCGATATATATTTTTAAATACCTCGAAAAAATAAAATGGAACCATCTTTTTTTGAGATAATAAAAAAAATATAAATATTAATTACTATTATAAAACATTTAGTATTTAAAAAATTTAAAAGATTTAATTTAAATAAACAAATTTGTAGTGTAATATCTTGTAACATGAACGAGCAAATGGATTTATAAATATATATGACAATGTGAAGATTCATGTCTTTTTATAAAATTCACCAAGGGTATTATAATTTGAGTTTATTAAGTGTGTATAATTTTTTTCTTAAATAAAAAAATGTAAAATTATATTAAAAATTAAAAATAGAATTTGCATTATATATTATAAAGAAAACACTTTAAGGATGTGGTATAGGAAAGAATAGCATATAAGAAAGAAGAGGTATTAGGAACTTTCCTCTAGAATAAAGCATGGAGAATTATGTTTATTGGACCTTAAATCAAAATATCCATATTGGGTAATTGATGTGGAACAACTTCTTTTTATTAATTGCATGTAAGATGTGTTTTTTCATAATGGATGAGGCATTTTGGCCAAAGTACTCAAGACCTATATATGATGAAATATGCATGTTTTAATTTTTTTCTGCATGAAGGATGCACTTGGTTTTTATGACCAAGTTGGGAAAACTTCACCCTTCCATGAAATTATTTGCTTCTATCACATTCAGAATGTTGAATTCCTCTGATACTACTCCTAGAGCTCTGACTCTGCTCTACAACCGGAATTATTTAATGGAATAAAAACTTGTCACTATGACATGTTGTAATTCATAAGGGACTACTAAGAAGCTTAAGTATGGTAAATCCACCTTCACCTGTCATTTTAAAATAGAGCATAGAGTTATCTTAATCGTCAATTTTATGGATAAGAGACGTTTGGGCGGTTTCTAACCCTTGGGGATGATTAATTAATCTCAGTTCAGATAATTTATAGTAATAAATTATCTACAATCATATTTCCATAATTCCTCTTTAAACAACCAATATTCCACTTCTTTGAAACTATTCACCTCATTCAGAATAAAAAACATCACAAAGACCCAAAAGTAAGAAGACAAAATCAGCTCATAATCAGGGAATCTAGCAACTTCTTTAAGGATCATAATTCAAGACTTTTGTGCCTTTTAAAGATCATTAATTTTCCCATAAGATAAAAAGCAACAATTAAATATTACAGTGATAAGAATGGGAACAAATTTTAGATTTAATAACTCCCTTCCCTAGTGACAGTGCATTTTTGTTTTGAAATTAAATTATTTTCCTGATATTTTAAATAATAGATTCCTCCCCAGGTGACCCTTTAGATATACCCTTTTTTTTCAACTAATTGCAATATGTAAGTGTCTTTTCTCTAGTATTGTTTGAGTCCTCCTTACAATTCGAATGTTTCTCTTCCCATAACTCTATCTCAGGTTATAATTGTAGCTTTCTCTTGTTTATGAATAAATTGTCTCTATATCACTATTGTCTGTCTCTTTTCGAGCGCTTGCTTGAATCAGTGAGATAATGTAGCTCATTTAGATTCCAAAATCCCTGAGGAACCCATTCTCTGAAGAGTCCTCTTTTGTTTTTAATTCTGCTATTTGGTCCTCCATAGCCTTGTCAATGTCGTTTCCTTCTAAAGAATCATACATTCTTGATATGTATTCATTGTCGTGCTTTTCTTCTTCCATTCAATTCAGATCTAAATGAATGGAACATGAGATAAGCTTCGTGAAATTTTCCAAATTCCAAGATTTTTCATTGCACTTCTCATGTGTATCAGGGAAAATGGATTCCAAACATTCAACATTATGCCTTTTTATGGCTTGTTGTAAGGTTATAAGCTTCTCTTCACTAGGTCTCCTTTCTTATATATCCTTGACTTTGATACAAAAAATTGTTACCGACTCCTTTAAAGGTAAATTTAGTGTTATTTAGGAAATGATAATAATGATCATTCATCATTATTGTTCAAGATAAATCATGTCCTATAGAATAATTTAGAAATTTAAAAGAGATCGCATATTTAAAAAAAAAAAAAAATATTAATTTTATTTTTTAATTTTTTTAATTTTTATTTATTTATTTATTTATTTATTTATATTAAGAAATAATACTTATGAATTATAAAATATTTGTAATATAAATACTGTTTGGTCCTCCATAGCCTTGTCAACATCATTTCCTTCTAAAGAATCATACATTCTTGATAAGTATCCATTGTCATGCTTTTCTTCTTGCATATACTTCAAATCTAAATGAATGGAACATGAGATAGGATTTGTGACATTTTCCAAATTCCAAGATTTTTCATTGCACTTATCATGTGTATCAGGGAAAATGGATTCCATACATTCAATGTTATGCCTTTTTAGGGCTTGTTGTAATGTTGGAAGCTTCTCTTCACCATGTCTCATTTCTTCTGTATCCTCGACTTTGATAAAAACAATTGCTATCGACCCCTTTAAAGGTAAATTTAGTGTTATTTAAGAAATGATCATTATGAGCATTCATCATTATTGCTCAAGATAAATCACGTCCTCTAAAATAATTTGGAAATTTAAAAAATATCACATATTTTAAAAAAATTAATTATTAATTTAATTTTTTATATATTAAGAAATAATACTCTTGAATTATAAAACAATTGTAACACAAATAATATATAACAAAAGAACCATGTATTTTTGGAATAATAAAATAGTTGTAACAAAAATAATACATAACAAGAAAAACTATGTAAATTTGGAAGTATGAAAATTTAGATACATTTTATTAAGTAAAATTTTAAAAGAATAATGATTATAAACATTGAAAAATAATTTTATTAAATAATTAGTTTATATCCAGAGTTAAGATTGATTTAGGCCATCTTATTTTATTATTTTATTTTGACCTAGTTAAAATGTTTATTACATTATGTCAATCTTTTTATTTAATTTACTTTTATTTTTTATTTTGTGTAATTTGACATAGTCAAAATGTTAAACATGATATTAAAACCTTTCTATCATATTTTGTTGGAGAGCATAGGAGCACAAAAATGTAATATTTAAATATATAAATAGTTATTTTTCTTTTTTTATGTTGTTTTTTATCCATGTAATATAAATTAATTGGTTTGTGTGGAGTTTAATTTTATGATATAAATTTTATCAAAAATTAAAAATGTATGATTATGTACCCAAAAATTTAATGTTTATGTACTTAACAAATTTCATTTATTCATTAAAATAATTTATGTTAAATCTAGTTTTATTAAGTTATTAATTTAAATTTTATTAACAAAATTGAGGTTAAAATCTAACAAATTTTTAATAACAACATTTAAACTTAAAAGTCACTAAAACCTAAACTCAATCTAACTTATTAAAAAGAAAAAAAAATAACATTATAAAAAACATGTATAAAAATATTTACTTGATCTAATGGCCTAAAACATTTCAATCGTCTAACATTTGATCCAATGGCTCAAACATGGACACAGTGGCAGCTAGGGGAGTTGTTTCCAAATAGTGATGCCTTATGGCGTAATTACATTTTGTATGTGGTTAATGCATTTATAGTAGTTTACGTGAGTGTAAAAATTGAATAAAAACATAATTATATTTACTTAAATGAGTTGAGGTTATTTTTTTATTTTTTATTTTTTTTGAATTTTTTTCCAACCTTATTGTTCATTTGGATTGCCAATTACAATTTCCATTTTCTCTCATTCTCATTTTGTTGGCACATTTTTTACATTTTATTTTTTGAATTGTTTAGTTTGAAATTACAATTGCTATTTCTTCTCTTTTTTATTTTGTTGGCATTTCTTTATTTAATTTGAACTCTGAGATGAGCGGGTTCATTTTTTTATGGCTACTCCTTGGCTATTGCATATTTACTCATGATGTTTTCTTGAACCCAGATCATTACTAAATCATTAACTTTTTTAGCATGGCTTTCATAATTTTACTCATTGTTTTCACCCCCCTTCACTTAGGATCCATGTTATTTGCCTTTTTCTATTTGTTGATTATTCTCATCTATTGTTTCATATTCATCTTTTGAAGAAAAGAGATCTACAAATTTCCATCCATTTCGCTTATGTGATATTTTCTTGGCACTTCATTCTGCTTGAGGACATATATTTTGCAGGTGCCATGTGGTATGAAAAATTCGATATCTGAAATTTGTATTTTTGAAATATAAAAATTGAATGCACTTAAAAGCTTTATGAATGAGGTGAATGTGATATAGAAGACATTTACTAAGGTCTATCTCAAGGCAGATCCTAGTGTTAGGATATTTTGACACATAGGAAATAGTTAAGTATAACTTGGTCTAGCGTAAAGTTAGGTAAAGTGTATTTCTTTAGTATGTACTTTTGTACCATATAATCCGACGATCATTATATATAGTGATTTGACGGTTCATTCTCTCCTCAGTATTACCGATACTTGATCAATGGCTTAACACCCGATTGGTCCATGACCTCTATTTACAGAGCATGGAGGGTCATTTTTCTTCTGACCATTTATGAGAGAAGATTATGTAAATTTTCTTTCTTTACATTAACAAATTTTCTGAAGTGGTCATGTTGGCTCAGGCCATGGATTATTTCCCTCATTCAAGGTTTTAACCACGTCAAATACTAATGTACTGATATGTGATCTATTTGTGAGCGGTGACCTTTGGTGGTTTATCTAAGGAACTTACCCTATAAATCCCTACATGGTATCAATGTTGTTTGAGGGTTGCATCCTTTTTTGATACAAATCCGAAGCCATTTTTGACTGCATGCGACAGTCGTTTTCCATGTCTACTATTTTTGACCACTTTCAGGTCGAGAGAACTTCTTTGTTGTATCAAGAGCCACTATTTCCAGTTTTTCCCACTATGTCATTTAAGATCTATAGGTATAAAGTATCTTTTTGAAGTTATATTTATTCATATCTCTATTTATTTTGGTTTATAGCCATATTTTAATTACCATATATATACTCTTTTCTTTGTGTATGTTCTTTGCATTGTGCTCCGTTCTATATGGCAAACTAGAAACAGAAAGACGACATTTTTATCCTACGTATGCTATTACCCCATGAATTTGTGCGATCTCAAGAAATCAGAAATAGCGAGAACAATATTTAGCTT
The DNA here is from genome assembly GCA_034641835.2 of Pinus albicaulis. Lineage (NCBI taxonomy): Eukaryota > Viridiplantae > Streptophyta > Pinopsida > Pinales > Pinaceae > Pinus > Pinus albicaulis. Next base: position 725,841,143 of record CM076577.1, on the reverse strand, counting down.
CTAGGCAGACTAACCAAATATCTAACATTAAGCACAAAAGCTTGGAATATATATATATATATATATATATATATATATATATATATATACATATATTGCGTGGTTGTTTTTTGCAGGAAAAAGAACACACAAAAAAAAACTTCTTTCTCTCTTCCAACAATTAATAAATATTTTAACTAGCTCACTTGGTCTAAAGTTACTTTATGAGAATAGAGGTCCCGGGTTCAAGCCTTTTTTCCAAGTTACTTTTCCTAAAACTCCTTTCGTCTAGTTATGTTTTCTATTAAAAAAAAATGTATTTTTTTACAAGTTATTTAAAAAAAAAGAAGCACATGTAACTTATGTTCTAAAGTCACCTTATGTAATAGTGTTTCTCACCCATTGTTAAAAGTGAGTCACTTATAGTTTAAATTCACTTTATCTTTGATTTAAGTTACAATCTACTTGGTCATTAGTTCATAAAGTAACATTGTAAAAAGAAACACTCACTTATTTATAAAAGTGGGTCACATAAATTAGTCTAAAAAAAAATGAGATTATTATATTAAGTTTGGAAAAGAGGGGGAATTTTTTTTCTTATGTACAACTTTATCATCAAATTCATATCTCGTGATTACTATGCATCTACTACAACTTTTCTTCAAAAAGGCCTAACTTCTTTATCTGAAAGCCTTCTTTAGAGATGTTTTTTCTTAACCGGCCTATTTTTTCGAGATATTTCCATTGGAGTAGTTACTTTCATCCTTTAAAGCTTCGGTTTTTAAAAATGGAAAGTACGTGCCCGGTTATTATTAACAACACTAATTATTTCCAACTGTTATCCTACATGGTAGACTTACTTAGATGTAAAGGGCTTTATAGAATAGCCCCAGGACTAGAATATAAGCATACCGATCAAGATAAAAATAGTAAATGGGAAAATAAACAAGATCAAGCATGAGGGTTGACAGGAATTTACATTGCTCAAGATCTTAGATTTCATATCCAAGAAATTGACTCCCTCGATGAAGCTATGAAAAAAATGAATATTTTTTTTTGCATTCAAAATGAAATCAGAGCCTACCAGCTTAAAAATGAGTTCCTTACTTTGGACCCCAATAATTTCTCCTCTATTGAAGATATTTTGTCCAAAATTAAGACACTTAGACTTATTTTAGAAGGTTGTAAGGGAAAAGAGGAAGATGTTAGTTTTATGTATCCCATTCTTTATAAGTAAGGCCCTCCATACTCTGTACTTGTTTCCACCTTCCATTCCACTACAGAAGCCCTCATTTCTCTAGGAACACCCTACAAGTCCCCCTATTTTGATTCCTTTTACAATTGTTTGATAAGAGAACAAGAAAAACTATGACACCTTGGTTTTATTAATGTTGTAAACTCTTCTAAGAAAGTCTTAGCAGCCCAACGACAACCAATTCTAAATAATCCTAAGAAGAAACATCCTAAAAATAATGGTCATAAACCAAACAAGGGTCTTAAGAAATCTTAGCGGCAAACTGAAATAACAACTCAACAAATTGATAAGGAAAATAAAAACAAAGGGAAGAAGACATATAGACATTGCAAATTTTGTAATCATTATTGTACTTTCCCTAAAATTGTTGATTTTACAATAGGAAGATAAGAACTTTAAGGGTCAAAGTAGACCCCAAAGAACATGTTGAAGATGGATATATTTTATTAAATTAAGTTAATAAAATAAAATGGAATTAATGTGAAAAGACTAGATTGAGATTTGAGATATGGAAACCAAATCCATGAGGATAGATAACGTGATAAGAATTTCACACAACTTCTAGAAATACTTGGAAGGAATAAAGCAAGATACTAAAATTAGATTTGGAGATAAATATCTAATTTCCCCAATAAAGAGGAAAGTATTGGGAAGAGGTAGAATTAAGCTGGAAAAGTGGAAAAGACAGCTTTAAAAGTACCTATGTGGAAGAAACAGAGGGAAATCCTAGGAAAAACAGGAATAAAGAATCCTGAATTAACTGGACGCAGTTAAGGGAAACAGGTTGGGGAAAGCAAAGCTTAAAGAAGCTACTTCAGGATGGAAAAAGGGTTGTCTATGGCTAGAGCAAAGGATCTCTGCTCGGGGGTGAGTTATGAAGAAATAACTCTATGGTTGGGAGGCAATTAGTTAGACCTAAGCAATATGCACATTTAATTGAACATGGTTTTTACTTAAAATTATAATGTTGTGATGCATTGTGGATGATTAGGGAAAAATTATATTAATGTGAAGTTGTTAAGTTAAAATTGTCGCATAGAGGGACACACATAACATGAAACAATCCACTAATACTGAACAGGAATATGAAATAATAATGTAAAAAGAAGGTATTCTTGTTCTGGAAACATATGGAACATTTGTACATAAAATATAAAAGCTAAGGTAGCTGTGGTAAAGCCTGAAAAATATATATATTTTATTCTCGAATAATCAGCTAAGAACATAAAATTGAAAATTCATACTTATAGCTATCCTGTATTTATGTAAATGATACCAAAATAAAGTCCAATGTGTATGAATAATACATTCAGACATTTTATACTAATATAGATAAGGTAACATAGAACGGATAAATTCCTGCATATCTTAAGGGAAAGAGATGAAGAAACTATATGAACAGAAATTTTCACATACACATATATTTAGGTAACTGTTGACTGTCCTCATCAATTTGTACAGATCCAGAAAGATTAATAAAACTATATATATATATATATATATATATATATATATATATATATATATATATATATATATATAAACCTATGTGTATATATATAGATATATTTTAAGGTTGGTCTACATATAAATATATTAGGTATTCAATAGTAATGTTAACCAAAATCTGTTGGTGCAGTAATAAACATCATGTAAATTGCATCATAATGGTTGATGTGAAATACTATCTGAAACTATGATGTGAATAGACATATGAGTATCAAATTTTTACAAATCTGCCACAGAGACACCAACTAATTTGCAATAGAACGGTACACTTAAGAGAGAAAATTTGTAATTATGAATAGAGGAGGTTGATATATAGTAAGGATCCTAAAAATTTGTTACAATATGGCATCTGTGATCCTTCTATATAAAACAAAAACATAATCCTTTGAATGTAACGATGATAATTACGAAACAAACTATTTTGGTTGAAAAGAAGAGTATGCTGGTATAGGGGTACCTGGAGTTATTTTTAAATGAAATTCAATTGGAAATACACACAGTTCCATTTTATTACAATGATGTACATCAACTAAGAATTCTGAACAAAACATATACTATTGCATGGAAACAATACTCATTTACATTTTATCATACCTGGAACTCAGTTCTTGGAAAAGTAAAACACAAAGAAAAGGGAAATTTTAAAATACGACACCATTATTGAATGTCGAATCTATCATGGTGGTTGTAGAACAACCTGTAGGATAGTGAATAAACAATTTACCCACACTAGAAACCCCAAATTGAAAAGTGGAAATTGAATTCAATTAACATCTTACTGGTGCGTAGGGTGCTTACATGTACACAACAACATTATAAGTTAGCCATACGAACAATTAGAATGAATATAGAAAAAAAAATGGTGAAATGAGAGGTGTTACAAATGTTATCAGAGCCCATGTTAAAACACTGGGAAAAAATGATTCCTCACACCAGAAAAAATATGTTGCTATAAATTTTGTTTAAGCTAATTTTCAAAAATGTTTGAATTCATGAACACTGCAATAGTGCTGAACTATACAGCTATGAACCATGAGAAAAAAGACGAGCTGTATGGGGATATGGAAGTGGGGAAAACCCAACAGATCCAAATATTCTATTAATGGATATGATGCATCGAATGCAAACTGAGAAAAATAAGTTTCTCAAAAGAATTTTGAGGAAGATGATGCCTCTAGACAACAGTCTAGGGGGAATAAGGAATTTCAGAGGAATTCTGGAAAAACTTAATTATATCTCCCTCCTACGATGGAAGAGGGAGAATTATTCTATAGTTGGTTCGAAATAAGGTATAAAATGTTAAAAATATGAAAACCGTTGAGAGTGGGTCACAAATTCCTTTAAACTAGTAGATAAAGTTAAGAAATCTTGTCTTCTACAATTTGGAAAAAAAGTCAGTAATATAGAAAGCTAATAATGGTAGAATATAGTAACAATAGTTAACAAGAAAAGACCGGTGAAGGGTGTAGATTGGAATAACCACAAATTGATAATAACACCCTCCCTAATGTCCAAGAATGGAATAAAGAAACATAAACTTATTCATAAATGCACATTTTAGACATACTGTCCCAAGGAATATGAATTTTGTGATAGGATAAAAGAGGCTAGAGAAGGTTTAAAAGAAATTTTTAGATATGCAATATAAAAAACATGATTATGTGCTAATCGATGAACCTAGATGTGGTTATCGAAAGACAAGAAGATTCCAACAAGCTGGAATTTTATACAAAAATGAGCATATCAGATTTTCAAATATTGTAGAAAGATAACCAAGTATAACGAACCTTATTTACAGTTCAATGGTTTCCATTATCTATTTCGATGAGGGAGAAACATGAATAAATTAGGTAGGATAAAAATAAGGACCTACCAAATTGTTGAAAGAAAACATTTCATGGTAGTGTGGTCATGGAAAACCAGTGAAATTGCAAAAGTCAGCTAGAAAAGTGCTGAAAATTATATTATGTGGAATAAAGATAACTGAAATATAAACTGGTAGAAAAAAATTTCCAGATCATAATGAGAGTAAGAGGATAGTTCCAAATCAATTTCCAAATAAGGAATTTAATTACTAAATCAAGATTAAACCACATGTTACATCAAAATTGGTGAGAGTTAAAATGGAAGCAATAACAAGTACTATTGATTTGAAACCTATGTAAGATGAAGTAGATCCCTGCTAGGAATATCGTTCATGTTGGTTCAAAGGACAGATGGAACCTCAAAAGAAAACATAGATTGCTGAAAAACAATATTTTGAATTTGGAATTCTACATAATGATTTTTCCTTTTTTACTCGTCAAATAAACTATAACATAACGAAAAACTCAGAATTGGGTTCCAATTCTATCCAAGTGATCCGAATAGAAAATGGCATCAACCCATGGTATTCATCTACCTATGTTATCCATCCACCCATGGAATTTATCCATGGTATTGTAAATGGCATCGACCCATGGTATTCATCCACCCATGATATTTATTCGCCCATGGTATTGTAAGTGACCCATGGTATGTATCCACCCATGGTATTCATCCATAGATGGGATTTACCCATGGTATTATAAGTGGTATCTACCCATGGTATTGGCCTATGGTATCTACACATGGTATTGTAACTCAGAAAAGGCTATAAATAACAAGCCTCAGTTTGCAAAAGGACATATTTATCCACCACAATGTAGCTTCTACAGTTATTCTCTGTTTTGATAAAACAAGTTTCTTTGTGGTTTTATTCGCTTTTTGTTCCCTCTTTTTTTCTGGCATTATAATTTTTTAGATTTTGTCAGATCCATTTCAATTTTTTTTGATCTTGGGGGCCTCCCCCCAAGATCCGGATCAGTGGTATCAGATTCGGGTTACACTTCCATGGTAATGAGGTTTTGAAACATATTTCAGTTTCAATCTTTTGCAGCAATCTTCAGCAAAATCCATGATTTTTTTGGGCAGTGAGGTTTTCAGATCAGATGAATTTTTTGGGTGGTGAGTTTTGGAGAAAAATTTACAAAACCAAAGACTGTATATGGATTCCTTGCAAAAAATAATCAAATTCAAAAAAAAAAAAAATTGGCCAAATTGGAGTTCGGATGTGGGAGATATCGTTGATTCAAAATCAGCAATGTTGAATCAATTTTTCTGACGAAAATTCATGGATGGCGGCTCTCCTGTCATTTTTTGCAATTTTTAGTGCAAAATTTCAGAATAATGGATATACATCTGAGCTCCTCTTGAAAAACCACCCAAGTTCAAAAATAAAATTGGTCGAATCGGAGTCCAAATGTGGAAGTTATTGTTGATTTAAAATCAACTATTTTTTTAGAAATTTTGTGACAACGAGACAGTTCCAGCGCGAATCTGAGAGTACCGAGTCTCTAGATAGTGGTTTCAAACACATGAGAAGATTCAGAATGATCATTCCATTTTCAAAAATATGTTATAGTAAATATTCTGAGTTATATTAGCCGAGTTATGCTCATTTTAAATCTGGAGTAGCATTCGAGCGGGTTCCCTTTGGAGACGTGCCCTCCCACCCCGATTTAGTAGGCACCTACTTCACATTCATCAGTTTCATCATAGCAGTGTTTGGCTTGGGTTATTTGGAGACGTGCCCTCCCACCCCAAGCTATGTAGGCACCTGCTACTTCATCAACAATCAACATCATGGTTATGGGTCAACCGCACAAAATATTTTTCATCGAAGTCCATTTGCTAGGCCGCACAATGTTAGTCACACAGTTGGTCACAAGAATTACAGGGTATGTCTATCCTCGGATCTTCGTTTTTCATGGTTTTGGTTCATCCACAAACCCACACTTCATCGAAGTCTATTTTCTAGGCTGCATACTATCAATATCACAGTTGGTCACAAGCATTATAGGGTATCTCTATCCTCGGATCTTCATTCATCACGGTTATGGGTTAACTACACAAAACCCTTCTCTTCAGTGGCTCTTCAGATTCAACAAAGGCTTCTCAGGAGGGAACTTTGCGCAATGGGGACCATTACTTCTTAAGGAGGGAGGAATAATCCGAATGGAAAATGGCATCAACCCATGATATTCATCTACCCATGTTATCCATCCACCCATGGAATTTACCCATGGTATTGTAAATTTCATCGACCCATGGTATTCATTCACCCATGATATTTATTCGCCCATGGTATTGTAAGTGACCCATGGTATGTATCCACCCATGGTATTCATCCACACATGGGATTTACCCATGGTATTGTAAGTGGTATCTACCCATGGTATTGGCCTATGGTATCTACACATGGTATTGTAACTCAAAAAAGGCTATAAATAACAGGCCTCATTTTGTAAAAGGACAAATTTGTCCACCGCAATGTAGCTTCTACAGTTATTCTCTTTTTTAATAAAACAAGTTTCTTTGTGGTTTTATTTTCTTTGTGTTCTCACTTTTTTTCTGGCATTCTAATTTTTTAGATTTTGTCAGATCCATTTCAATTTTTTTAGATCTTGGGGGCCTCCCCCCAATATTTGGATCACCAAGTCTAGAGGAGCAATAGTATATGGAAGAAAAGCTCAAGAAGAGTGAATTTAGTTACAATCCTGATATATCTCCTTTTAAAATCAGCTTATAAAAAAAAAATCGCTACATCCACTAGGAGAGAAAAATGCAGACTGAAAAATGGTCAATATAACTTGAACAGTTCACCAAATCCTGTTTAATATTTTAAAAGTATGTGATATGAAGGATTGTACAGAAACAATAGAGGTTATACAATGTGATTGGAAGAAAAAAATTGATAATAAGCAAAATTATATTGAGTTAGGGTTAAGGTTTCTTCTCAAATGTACACTTCAGGTACAGTAAGAGGGGGTTTTTTGAACCATAACACCTAAAATTGAAGTACAAATTCTTCAAAATAAAGAAAATGTTAAGCAAGATGGATGTTTGCATTTCCTTAATAAGTTTGGAAGAATCTGAAAAAAATGTTGGGATGTTTTGAAAAGAGGAATGTCCCTAACACTCTAAATAATATTCAAGTAATAAAAAGTTTTGGTTGTAAATAAGTGAGACAAGTAAAATGAATGCAACAGTAAAGTAGGAAATTACCTCCGAGTAAACTACAAATGACTAAAATATTAATAAATATTTCCTGTCAGAAAGAACTGATAAATGTAAAATTTTAGGGCACATTAATAATGTGACCGTAATATAGCATAAATTGTGGAAAATTTACCGGAAATTTTCCTTAGTTAGGACATACAGATGAGTCAAGTTAAGTTCAAGAATTAGAACAGGACATGTTTGCACTGATATGAGGAAAAATTATGAAAGACCTTCTGTGGAAGATGTTGCTAAGAGACAATGAAACCTAGTTATGAGACAAAAATCTCAATACTATGACTAACTATTAAAAGAAATAGTAAGTTGATTGAACAAGGAAATGGGAAAAAAAAGGAGTTGACCTAGAAATGGGTTGATTTAGAAACTTATGTTAATAAAAATCAGTCAATGTGTACAAGACCAAAACTGTAAATTGATATGAAATTATAAGATGTAAGGTAAGAATTGATCTATTTGATGAGGAAAAATTCAAGTGAATAGTGAAAATTGAATTATAGACCTTATTATTGAGCATGGTTATTACCGTTGGAATTGACTGTTTGATAAAAGCAAGAAGGTAATTGAAGTACATGAATGAACTAGTTAAAGGTAAGCAACACCTTTGCATATGATAATAGTTGGTTTTATAATTTCGTGAAATTCTAATGTAAAGATATTTTTTTTTTTGTGAAGAAAAGTGTGTAATTGTACACTCTAGTCAAAGGAGTCAACAATGAAAATACATGCAGAGAAGCCACCAAGAATGCCAGTAAACCATGTTGACATGAGGAGGAAGCCTCGCTGAAAAACATGGAATGATAAGTACTTGTGCTAAGTTGCACTATACTGCTATGAATCTTGCAGGATTTTTGCTAACAAGAGAATTTCTTGAAATTATTAAAGTTCAAAATGTTGGTATGATTATCAATATATATATATATATATGATATTACTCATATGAATTGTTATGAATGGTGGACAGAGAGACACCAGAATAAAAGATTATTCCAGATAGGCTTCCTGCAATGCAGCATGAAGAATATCAAACCCCAAAGTGTATCAGTAAGAAAAGTGAAAGCAGAAGAAGGTGTTGGTACTCTGAAGAAAACTGCTAGAAGCGAGGAGCAAGGATGAAGGAGGAATCTTCATCCTGAGTGGAACAATCAACATCAAAGTTGCCACACCAAGGAAGGTGTTTAGTTTTAGGGTAGGAATGTGTAATGTCCTTAAAATTGCTGCTTTTACAATAGGTAGACAATAAATTTAAGGGTCAAAGTGGACCCCAAAGAACATGTTGATGATGGATATATTTTAATAAATTAAGTTAATAAAATAAAATCCAATTAATGTACAATGACTGGATTGAGATTTGAGATCTAGAAACCAAATCCATGAGGATGGATAAGGTCATAAGACATTCCCACAACTTCTAGAAATCCTTGGAAGGAATAAAGAAAGATACAAAAACTAGATTTGGAGATAAATATCTAATTTCCCCAATAAAGGGGAAAGTATTGGGAAGAGATGGAGTAAAGTTGGAAAAACAGAAAAGACAACTTTAAAAGTACCTTTCTGGAAGAAATAGAGGAAAGCCAAGGAAAAATAGGAATAAAGAATCTTGAATTAACTGGACACGGTTAATGGAAACATGCTAGGGAAAGAAAAGATTAAAGAAGCCGCTTCAGGATGGACAAAGGGTTTTCTATGGTTGGAGCAAAGGATCTTTGCTCGGGGGTGAGTTACGAAGAAAGAACTCTATGGTTGGGAGGCAGATAGTCAGACCTAAGTGGTATGCACATTCAATTGAACATGGTTTTTACTTAAAATTATAATGTTGTGATGCATTTTGGATGATTAGGGAAAAATTATGTTAATGTGAAGTTGTTAAGTTAAAATTGTTGCATATGTACTTGAGAAAATATCTATTACCGTAATATAGGAAAGGCCTATACAATTAATAGATTTTGCTATAGCAAAAATGTTGAAACCTTTATGATGGTATGGACATAGTCTGTTGAGGTCCAACTCTCAGAATGTCTAAACTCGGTGACGGGTTTAAATCTGAGGTTAGGTACCTCAGAGAATTTATTTTCTCTAGTTTATTAAATTAAAATGCTATTACGAAACTGATTAGATTATCCAAAAATCACAATGTGCAATCTAAATTAAGTCACCAATCTGAGGTAAATAGTTTCCTTACAATCATAGCTAGAATCTATTGTACAAGTATTCACCACTCTATTAAGTACAGAAAATAGTTTCAGAATTAAACATTAGAGAGACAGACATAACATGAAACATTCCACTAATACTGAACAACAATTTGAAATAATAATGTGAAAATAAGGTATTCTTGTTCTGCAAACATATGGAACAATTGTAAATCAAATATAAAAGCTAAGTATATTGTGGTAAGGCGATATATATATATATATATATATATATATATATATATATATATATATATATATATATATATATATATATCAAAAAATTAGCTAAGAATAAAAAATTGAAAATGCATACGATAAGCTATCATGTATTTATGTAAATGATACCAAAAGAAAGTCAATGTATATGAATAATACATTCGAGACATTATATACTAAGTTAGGTAAGGTATCATAGAATGGATAAATTCTGCCCTTATCTTAAGGGAAATAGATGAAGAAACTATATGAATAGAATTTTTCACACACACACACACACACACACACACACACACGGATATATATATATATATATATATTTATATATATATATATATATATAAGCTGTTATTTACATCCTCATCAATTTGTACAAATCCGGAAAGATTAATAAAACTATATATATATATATATATATATATATATATATATATATATAATCCTATGTATGTATATATATATATATATATATATCTACATATATTTTAAAGCTGTCATACATATAAATATAATAGGTATTCAATAGTACTGCTAACTGAAGTATGTTGGTGTAGTAATAAAAGTCATGTAAATTTCATCATAACAGTTGATGTGAAACACTATCTGAAACTGTGATGTGAATAGACATATGAGTATCAAATTTTTACAAATATGCCACATAGACACCAGCTAATATGCAATAGAATGGTATACTTAAGAGAGAAAATTTGTAATTATGAATAGAGAAGGTTGATATATACTAAGGATCCTAAATATGTATTACAATATGGAATCTGTGATCCTTTTATATAAAACAAAAACATAATCCTTTGAATGTAACAGTGATAATTATGAAACAAAATATTTTGTTTGAAAATAAGAGTATGATGGTACAGGGGTACCTGGAGTTATTATTAAATGAAATTCAATGGGAAATACACACAGTTCCATTTAATTACAATGATGTACATCAGCTAAGAATTACGAACAAAACATATACTATTGCATGGAGATGATACTCAGTTACAGTTTATCGTTCCTGGAACTCAGTTCTTGGAAAAGTAAAACACAAAGAAAATGGAAATTTTAAAATATGAAGCCATCACTGAAATGCCTAATCTGTCACGGTGGTTGTAGACCAACCTGTAGGATAGTGTATAAACGATTTACCAACACCAGAAACACCAAATTGAAAAGTGGAAAATGAATTTGATTGGCATCTTACTACTGCGTAGGGTGCTTACCTGTACACATCAACACTAGAAGTTAGCCATACGAACAATTAGAATGAATACATGAATATATATATATATATATATATATATATATATATATATATATATATATATATATATATATATATATATATATATATGGCGAAATGAGAAGTTTTTACAAATGGTATCAGAGCCCATGTTAAAACAATGGGCAAAAATGGGTGCTCATAGCAAAAAAATTCTGTTGCTATAAATTTTTCTAAAATTAATTTTCACAAATGTTTGAATTCATGAGCAATGCAACAGTACTGAAATATACAGCTGCGAACCATGAGAAAAAATACGAGCTGTATGGGGATCTGGGCATGGGGAAAACCCAACAGATCTAAATACTCTATTAATGGATATGATGCATCAAATGCAAACTGAAGAAAAAAAAAAGTTTCTCAGAAGAATTCTGAGGAAGATGATGTCTCTAGACAATAGTGTAAGAGGAATAAGGAATTTCAAAGGAATTCCGAAAAAACTTAATTATATCTTCCCCTATGATGGAAAAGGGAGTATTATTCTACAGTTCGTTCGAAGGAAGGTATAAAATGTTAAAAATATGAAAATCTATGACGGTAGGTCACAAATGCCTTTAAACTAGTAGATAAAGTTGAGAAAGTTTGTCTTCTTCAATTTGGAAAAAAAGTCAGTAATACAGAAAGCTAATAATGGTAGAATATAGTAACTACGGTTAACAAGAAAATACTGGTAAAGGGTGTAGAGTGAAAGAACCACAAATTGATAATGACGCCCTCCAAAATTTTGGGGAATGGAATAAAGAAACATAAAGTTATTCATAAATGCACATTTTAGACATACTGTCCGTAGAAATATGAATTTTGTGATAGGATAAAAGAGGCTTGAGAAAGTTCAAAAGGAATTTTTAGATATTAAATATAAACAACATGATTCTGTGCTGATTGATGAACCTAGATGTGGTTTTCAAAAGATAGGAAGATTCCAACAACCTAGAATTTTATACAAAAATGGGCATATCACATTTTCAAATATTGCGGAAGGATAACCAAGTATAACGAACCTTTTTTAGAGTTCAATGGTTTCCATTATCTGTTTCGATGAGGGAGAAACATGAATAAATTGGGTAGGATAACAATAAAGACCTACCAAATTGTTGAAAGAAAACATTTCATGGTAGTGTAGTGATGGAAAACCAGTGAAATTGCAAAAGCTAGCCAGAAAAGTGCTGAAAATTATATTTTGTGGAATAAAGATAAAAAATGTAAATATAAACTGGTAGAAAAAAAATTCCAGACCAAAATGAAAGTGAGAGGATAGTTTTGGATGAAAATTTATATAAATTTCCAAATAAGGAAGTTAATTACTAAATGAAGATTAAACCACGTGTTACATCAAAATTGGTGAGAGTTAAAATAGAAGCAATAACAAGTACTACTGATTTGAAACCTATGTAAGATCAAGTAGATCCTTGCTAGGAATACTGGTCGTGTTGGTTCAAAGGAAAGATAGAACCTCATAAGTAAGCATAGATTGCTGAAAAACAAAATTTGGAATTTGGAATTCTACAGAATGATTGGTCCTATTTTACCCGTCAAATAAACCATAACATAATGAAAAACACGAAAATGGGTTCCAATTTTGTCCAAGTCTAGAGGATCAGTAGTATATGGAAGAAAAGCTCAAGAAGAGTGAATTTAGTTACAATCCTAATATATCCCCTTTTAAACTCATCTTATATAAAAAAGAAATCACTACATCCACCAAGAGAAAAAAATGCATAGACTGAAAAATGGTCAATATAACTTGAATAGGTCACCAAATCCTATTTAATATTTGAAAAGTATGTGATATGAAGGATTGTACAAAAAAAGTAGAGGTTATAGCATGTGATTAGAAGAAATTTTTTGACAATAACTGAAATTATACTGAGTTAGGGTTAAGGTTTCTACTGAAATGTACACTTCAGGTACAGCAAGAAGGGGGTTTTTGACTCTGAACACCTAAAATTGAAGTAGAAATTATTCAAAATAAGGAAAATGTTAAGAAATATGGATGTTTGCATTTCCTTAATAAGTTTGGAAGAAACTGAAAAAAATGTTGGGATGTTTTGAAAAGAGGAATGTCCTTAACCCTGTGAATAATATTCAATTAATAAAAAGATTTGGTTGTAAATAAGTGAGACAAGTAAAATGAATGCAACAGTAAAGTAGGAAATTACCTCCGATTAAACTACAATTACTAAAATATTTATAAATATTTCCAGTCAGAAAGAACTGATAAATGTAAAATTTGAGGGTACATTTATAATGTGACCCTAATACAGCATAAATGGTATAAAAATTACCATAAAAGGTCCTTAGTTCGGACATACATATGACTCAAGTTAAGTTCAAGAATTATAATCGGACATGTTTGCACTGGTATGAAGAAAAAATAATGAAAGACCCTCTATGGAAGACGTTGCTAAGAGACAATGAAACCTAGTTATTGGACAAAAATCTGAATACTACGATTAACTCAGAAAAGAAAAAGTAATTTGATTGAAAAAGGAAACGGGAAAAAAAAGGAGTTGACCTAGTAATGGGTTGTTTTAGAAACTGATGTTAATAAAAATAGGTCAATGTGTGCAAGACCGAAACTGTAAACTGATATAAAATTATAAGATGTAAGGTAATAATTGATATACTTGATGAGGGAAATTCAAGTGAATAGTGGAAATTGAATTATAGACCTTATTATTGAGCATGTTTATTACCATTGGAATTGATTGTTTGATAAAAGCAAGAAGGTACTTGAAGTACATGAATGAACTGGGAAAAGGTAAGGAGAACCTTTGCATATGATAATAGTTGGTTTTCTAATTTTGTGAAATTCTAATGAAAATATATATATATATATATATATTTTTGTGAAGAAAAGTGTGTAATTTTATACTCTTGTCAAAGGACTCAAAGGTGAAAATACATGCAGAGAAACCACCAAGAATGCCAGTAAACCATGTTGATGTGAGGAGGAAGCCTCGACGAAAAACATGGAATGATAAGTAGTGCTAAGTTGCACTGTACTCCTATGAATATTCTAGGGTTTTTGCTAACAATTTAATTTCTTGAAATTATTAAAGTTCAGAATGTTGTCATGATTATCAATATATGTATATGATATTACTCATATGGATTGGTATGAATGGTGGACAGAGAGACACCAGAATAAAATATTTTTCCAGATAGACTTCTTGCAATGCAGCAGGAAGAAGATCAAACCCCAAAGTGTATCAGTAAGCAAAGTGAAAGTAGAAGAAGGTGCTAGCACTCTGAAGAAAATTGTTGGAAGTGAGGAGCAAGGATGAAGGAGGAATCTTCATCCTAATTTGAACAATCAACATCAAACTTATCACACCGAGCACGATGTTCAGTTTTAGGGGGGGAATGTGTAATGTCCCTAAAATTGCTGCTTTTTTAATAGGCAGGTAAGAAATTTAAGGGTCAAAGTGGACCCCAAAGAACATGTTGAGGATGATTATATTTTATTAAATTAAGTTAATAAAATAAAATGGAATTAATGTGCAATGACTAGATTGAGATTTGAGATTTGGAAACCAAATCCATGAGGATTGATAAGGTCATAAGACTTTCCCACAACTTCCATAAATCTATGGAAGGAATACAACAAGACACTAAAATTAGATTTGGAGATAAATATCTAATTTCCCCAATAAAGAGGAAATTATTGCGAAGAGGTGGAATAAAGCTGGAAAAGTAGAAAAGACAGCTTTAGTACCTCTGTGGAAGAAACAGAGGGAAAGCTGAGGCAAAACAGGAATAAAGCATCCTGAATTAACTGGACGTAGTTAATGGAGACAGGCTTGGGAAATCAAAGCTTAAAGGAGCTGCTTCAGGATGCACAAAGGGTTGTCTATGGCTGGAGCAAATAATCTCTGATTGGGGGTGAGTTACGAAGAAAGAACTCTATGGTTAGGAGGCAATTAGTCAGACCTAAGTGGTATGCACATTCAATTGAACATGTTTTTTACTTAAAATTATAATGTTGTGATGCATTGTGGATGATTAGGGAAAAATTATGTTAATGTGAAGTTATTAAGTTAAAATTGTTGCACATGTACTTGAGAAAATATCAGTTACCGTAATATAGGAAAGGCCTATACATTTAACAGATTTTTCTACAACATAAATGTTGAAACCTGTATGATTGTATAGACATATTCTATTGAGGTCCAACTCTTAGAATGTCTAAACTCGGCGACGGTTTAAATCTAAGGTTAGGTACCTCACAGAGAATTTCTTTGCTCTAGTTTATTAAATTAGAATGCTATTACAAAACTAATTAGATTATCCAAAAATCACAATGTGCAATCTAAATTAAGTCACTGATCTGAGGTAAATAGTTTCCTTACAATAATAGCTAGAATCTACTCTACAAGTATTCACCACTGTATTAAGTACAAAAACTAGTTTTAGAATTGAACATTAGAGGGACACGCATAACATGAAACAATAAACTAATACTGAACAACAATCTGAAATAATAATAAAAAATAAGGTATTCTTCTTTTGGAAACATATGGAACAATTGTACACAAAATATAAAAGCAAAGGTAGTTGTGGTAAAGCATGAAAAATATATATATATATTATTCTCGAAGAATTAGCTAAGAGCAGAAAATTGAAAATGCATATTGATAGCTATCATTTGTTTATGTAAATGATACCAAAATAAATTCCAATGTATATGAATAATACATTCATACATTATATACTAAGTTAGATAAGGTATCATAGAATAGATAAATTCCTGCATGTCTTAAGTGAAAAAGATGAAGAAACTATATGAAATTTTTTTTTCACATACATATATATTTAGGTAATTGTTGACTGTCCTCATGAATTTGTACAAATCTTGAAAGATTAATAAAAATATATTTGTATATATATATAAACCTATGTATATATATATAGATATATTTTAAAGCTGGTATACATATAAATATAACAGGTATTCAATATTACTATTAACCAAAATCTGTTGGTGTAGTAATAAATATCATCTAAATTGTATCATAATAGTTGTTGTGAAATACTATTTGAAACTATGATGTGAATAGACATATGAGTATCAAATTTTCACAAATATGCCACAGAGACACCAGCTAAGTTGCAATAGAACGGTATACTTAAGAGAGAAAATTTGTAATTATGAATAGAGGAGGTTGATATATACTAAGGATCCTAAATATGTATTACAATATCGCATTTGTGATCCTTTTATATAAAACAAAAACATAATCCTTTGAATGTTATGGTGATAATTATGAAACAAACTATTTTGGTTGAAAAGAAGAGCATGTTGGTACAGCAATACCTGGAGTTATTATTAAATGAAATTCAATGGGAAATACATAGTTCCATTTGATTACAATGATATACATCAGCTAAGGATTTTGAACAAAACATATACTATTGCATGGAAGCGGTACTCAGTTACAGTTTATCATTCCTGCAACTCAGTTCTTAGAAAATTAAAACATAAAGAAAAGGGAAATTTTAAAATACGACGCCATTATTGAAATGTCGAATCTATCATGGTGGTCTTAGACCAACCTGTAGGACAGTGAATAAACGATTTACCCACACCAGAAACCCCAAATTGAAAAGTGGAAATCGAATTCGATTGGCAGCTTACTGGTGCGTAGGATGCTTACCTATACACAGGAACACCATAAGTTAGCCATATGAACAATTAGAATGAATATAGAAAAAAATTAGTGAAATGAGAGGTGTTACAATTATGGCCACGTAGAGTCAAAATGTTCTACGAAGATGGAAGCCTTGGAAGCAACAACGAAGAAGCACAACATCCATTGGGAGAACTATTCAAATTTATCTTTGGGAATGGTGCTTTCTGCATGTGGTTTTCAAGAATCAAGATCTGGTTATGCATTGAATTTATATTCTTCTTCTCATTCTCATGATTGACTAATTAATTTTACAATCTCTTACCACATGGCTAAAAATAAAGCCATGTTTTCTTCTTTAAATGATTTTAACACCAAAAATATTTATGTTGGTGATGATACATCTCTTAGTGTTGTAGGGTCTCGAAAAATTATTCTAGATAATTGTTATTTTAATGATGTATTATGTGTTCCTACCTTGTCCTACAACCTTGTATCTATTTACCATATAACTCATTACGGTGAAGGGAAAACCATAGAATTATCACCTTATTATGTTGTAATTAAGGTCATAAGGATGTAGACATATTTTAGCCATTGGCGTTGTTGATGATTCCACAAGGTTGTATAAGTTTTAAAACTTTGGGTCATCAAGTCTACCCTCCATTTTTGTTGATCATAATGATGAAGTGATCAAACTTTGGCATGAGCGATTTGGTCACTTAAACTATCGCTCTCTTCAAACTCTATGTAAGGAAAATATGGTGACAGGTCTTCTTATGGTATCTTTCTGAGATGGTTTTTTTTTTAGTTGTGTACTCAGAAAACATCATCAGGATATTTTTAGCAAACATGTCCCTTGGTACGCTTCAACCCCTTGGCAGATTTTGCACAATGATTTATGTGGTCCACTGCTAGTTGTTTCTTTCTCTAGCTACAAGTAATTCTTAAATTTCATTCATGATTTTTCCAGATGCACTTGGGTATACTTATTAAAACTAAAGAGTGAATTTTTTAACGTGTTATTAGCCTTTAAGGCCTTTTTTGAGAAAAAATCTAGACTTCAAATTATTAAGTTAAGATTTGACAATGGAGGATAATATGTTGAAAACAAATTTATCAACTTTTGCACTGAGCATGAAATTAAATTGCAACATATTGTTCCTCATACTCAAAAAATGAAATACTGTAGCTGAAATGAAGAATCACACTCTAAAAGGAATGGTTATTTGTATGCTTCAATCTAAAGGATTTAGTCTTAAATTTTGGCCATAAGTAATTAACTATGAAAATTACATAGTAAATCGCACTCGTACTAAGGTTTTAAGGAATATCACTCTAGAAGAAGCTTGGAGCTCAATAAAACCAGATGTAAGTCGCTTTCATGTTTTTGGAAGTGAAGCTTGGACCCATAATATTCTAGATGAGAAACATAAAGCCTTAGAACCTAAGTATGAAAATTGTATTTTTCTAGAAGGATATAGACTTTTTCTAACCAAAAAAAAAAATTTAATCATTAGAAGAGATGTAAAATTTGATCAAAATATATCATCCTGTGAGCCTAGTTCGGCGAGTGTGCTGCCTTTGTCCTGCGAGCCTGAGTCGACATATATTCCACCTGTCTCTATATCTCCTACTTCTAACGGCATTCCTTATACTTTGAATGATGATAGCGAGGATGAAAATCCTCCTCCACCTCCTCAAGATTTTTGTTTGGCTCAACAACTTCCAAAATGCGCCCGCTCTACGTGGGATGCAACAGATTCTCTTCCAGGTGACCCTACTTATTAATTTTGTATATCTTCTTTTTTCAATAGAGCCTCTTCTTTACTGGTTCAAGTTCCATAAAATTATGATTTAGATACCTTTGAAGAAGCTTCAAGTCATCCAGATTGGGATGCAGCTAGTATTGGAGAATATCGTTCCTTATTGGAAAATTATACTTGGGATCCTGTTTCTCTTCCAAGGGGAAGAAAACTTGTCAGATACAAATGGGCTTACATAACAAATTTTGGAGCAAATGGAAAAGAGGATAAACATAAAGCTCATTTTTTTTCGAAAGGATTCTCACAAGTGGAAGGCATTGACTATACTGAAACCTTCTCCCCTATTTCCAAAATGAATTCTATCTGCCTTATTATTTCCCTTGTTGCCTCCTTTAAATGGGAAGTCCATCATATGGATGTTAAATCTACCTTATTACATAGGGACTTACATGAAGAAATATACATTGAATAACCCCCTTACTTTATCAAAAAAAACTATAGCCTTGTTTGTCACCTTAAGAAGTGTCTTTATGGTCTCAAACAATCCCATTAGGCATGGTATGCCAAAATGGATAACTTTCTATTAGAGAATGGCTTTTATAGATGTCATTCTCACAACCCCGTGTACACCAAAAAGTGGGTAATTCCTTAATCCTCCTTGTTCTTTTTTTTTATGATCTTATCCTTACTGATAGTGATCCCAACCATATAAAATATGTGAATTATAGCCTCAAAAATAAGTTTGAAATGACAGACTTAGGTAACTTGCATTATTTCCTTGGACTTATAGTCTGGAAATCCAAAGAAGGTATTACCCTTTCTCAGTCCTCCTCTTTCAAATAATGGATATGCTCTAATGCATCCTTCCTTCATTCTCTCTTCAGTATTACAAACACTTGATCCATGTCTTAACATTTGATTGGTCTATGATCTCTATTTAAAGATCATAGAGGGTCATTTTTCCAATGACCATTTATGAGAGAAGATTATGTAAATTTTCTTTCTTTACATTAATAACTTTCCTGAAGTGGTCATGTTGGCTCAAGCTGTGGTTTGAACCACGTCAAATACTGGTGTACTGATATGGGATATGTTTGTGAGTGATGAAATTTTTTGTTTGATCTAAGGAACTTGCCCTGTAAATTCCTACTCCTAGCAAAAGTAAAAATACACTTTTCCATTTTTGTTGTCATCCAACTTCAACAATTTCCCTAGTGTGTTTCCAATACCTTGCAAAAATTGGTGATGATAGAAAGGGATAGGGAGGTTTTGTATTCTCACCCATAATGGCATATTAATAACCACCATTGTTGTAGCATAAAAAAGTATAAAAAATATGTAATACCCTTATGTTTTTCTTTCTTAGACATTGACTATTCTTAGTCATTTAAATTACTGTTGGAATTAATCGCTATGGAAGCCAAAATCAAAACTATGTGATCTCATGTGATTATGTTTTATTTATTGAATAACTATTTGGAAATATTTAGGAAAGAGCATTAGAGTATTATAGACTTCTTTCCAACTTATGAAAAATTGTTAGTGGGTAAAGTCCACAAGGTGGACCTTCCCAAAAATTTCCTAAAAAACCATAGGAGAAAGTTGTTAAATATATAAACATATTGGAAGAGAAAAATTTTGTTAATGAATTTGGTGGAGAGAAATGTTAAGTTGGGTGAAAAGAAAAATAAAGCACATCAGGAGAAATATGTCTGCTTTAAAGAAAAAATAATAATATTTTTCGAAAATAAAAACGAAATTCCTAGGCCAATGGGGGTTTGTTTCGACTGTGAAGAGTGTGATGTTAAGAAACTCGTGATGAAAAGGTCACTAATTCCAATCTCCCCAAAAATAAAAAATAAAATACAACCATGATAAGGGTTGGTGTGGCCGAAGCTGGGTGCGATCCCCAGGTGATTTTGATGGCTTAGATTCCCCCCGGTCATGGTTTCTCAGACCACACGTTTGGCGTGAATTCATGTAAGGACCCACACTACCAAGAAAAATAAAATAAAAATCAAAGGCGTAGAAAAAAAGTGGCCTAAAAGAAGAACATTGCTAAAAAAACTCTGTTAAAAAAAATCTATAAAATAAACGTCATAGGAGCCAAGGAGGTTGTTGATTTCCTAAATTGAACCAAACCCTTGTTGGATACAACTTATGATTTTATTATTGGGTGGAACGTGCTCTATCCTTGAATTTTCCTCAGGCATTATCTACCACTAGATGAAATGTTTTTCATATTCTACTTGTTGATTTTCAAATTTTTTAAATAATATGTAGTAATAGAACAGGTTGAATGTCTAGAACTTGTTAGATATGTTACAGTTCTGCATGCCTATTCTACCTTTTTTTTTATAAACAAATCTAATGAGATATGTTACTCATATAAATTTTGTATGAGAAAAATGGATGTGTAAGAGAAAATATTATTTATATAAAAAATACTCTATGACGCGTAGACTGAATCGTGGCTAAAGTATGGTTGTGATTGAACTTATAATGAGATAATATGTATTTGTAATTAAACTATATAATGAGATCAATTAAGGCATACACAGGTGGATTTTAACATATTAGATATACCAAGACCATGAGTTTTTTATTCTGAAATGTGCAAAGGAATGGAAATCATAAAATTATGTTATACGATATTTTTATAAAAAACAAAAAAATAGAACTTGATTTCGTGTTGTAGATTATATTATAAGATATTTAAATCAAATATATATATATATATATATAGGAAAGGATTTATAATAACACAAGTGTGGTTGTGTAAATGATATGTTCTAGTTATATTCTTGTGCTTCATAGGAGTATAAGCCATTTTAAATTATACTAAGTATGAAAAGAAATTGAAAATGTCTCACTTTATTATATGCTCAACTTATTAACGACGTAACACTTCATTCAAGGAAAATAAATAAATTATGAATGTAATGTCCCGTAATAATTATAAAATAATATAATATAATTAAATAAATAATAAGTCAAGAGAATGATAAAAATAATAAATAAAATAGTAAACAAATAACTAATGTTAAGAGTTATTTAAGAAAGAGTTAATTAACAAAATTAAAAAAGAATAAATTAAGAAAGAGTTAAACTAAGAAACTATAAAAATTAGTAAAGTTAACAAAAAGTAAATAAAACTAAGAGAAACACTAAATTAAATAAAGCTAACAAAAAGTAAGTTAAACTAAGATAACACTAAATTAAGTAAAACTTAAGTTGCATGCTAACACAGTGAGTGTTTGCATGTGGTTCTCATTCAATTGTTTGGTCTATTTAATATACATTCAGGAAGATTCAATAGGGATTATTTCATTTATTTTCTGGGGAGAAAGGTATGGTAAGGCAAAGGATACCCTGATAGTAGTATGTTGATTGAGGGCTTGAGGGTGGCCAGCTGTGGAAAGATCATATATATAACTGAGCTTACGGTTGGGTGGAGAGTTGTCCGCAAAACTTTGTTGCAGTCAACAGGATTCAAATAGAATTCAACCTTATAGTTTCAAGTAAGAAAAATCGCCATTACAGGTAAGTCGTATTGGTCATGTTTCTAAAAATTATATGATGATTAGTTAAACAGATTTTTGGGTGATCATTAATTGTGTATTTGATATAATAATTGCATGTTAAAATTCAGGGTTGTTACATATGGTATGAGAGTGGGTTTCGATTTTATGTGACCTCTAGGTAAAAGTTAAAACTTGGTTTTGATGGTGATGTTAATGAGAAACGTCTAGTGTTTGGTATTGTAGTGATTATAAATTAAATATAATAAATTTTATTTATCATTAAATATAAATTTGAGGAATTTTCACATGTAATAATATACATGCTTGTTCTTAAATCTATGATTTTAATTTTAAAATAAAAGATTTTTTTTATTATATTTATAACATGCAAGAATGTAACGATATTAACATATCTTGCATGTAACAAACATGTAATTAGCTAGTAATGTAACTCTTACTAATTAGAGGCTTCAAATAGTCTAAACTGTGTAAAAATATTCAATACACGTTTCTTCTAAATAATATACATTCAGTACTCTATGTGACTTCTATGTGAAAAATAACAAAAAAAAAAAAATGTGCATATCTATAATTTTTCTTCTAATGATAAAGTGAAATTTAGTTGAAGTAAATAAAATACAATTTTAATTTATTTTACAATAGATGAATTCAAAATTTTAATATATAGATATATAACTAGAAATTTCCACAAAAGGTGCAAAGAAATGCCGATAGGATTGTTAAATTGGAAAAATTATATTTGGTTCGTAATAATAATTTTTTATATTAGATTCAGGGTTTTTAGTGTATTTGTATTAAATTGATAATATACATTAAAATAATAATTGAAATATTGAGATGATAAAAGTGAATAGAGATATATAATCTACCATTTATTTTTCCAATGAAATATTTAAAACAATTGTGAAGAAATATTGATTTTCTAGAATGGACAATTTTACCAAGAGAATGAAGGTACAAATTACTTTGCATCATTTTAAGCATTTTATGAAGTTTTGATGAATTTTTTTTTTTTTTTTATGACATTTAAAATGTGTATTGTATTCTTATTCTAATTATATTACCTATTATTGATTATCTCAAGTCACAATCATGAGAGTGTGATTGTTTGACAATTTTTTTGGAATAAAATGAAAAATGACAATACTTATTAATACTTGTTGACTGTTCATTGAAGAAAAGTAGACCTGAACCAAAATCACAGAGATTTCCCTTGGAATTATGTAGAAAATTTAATAAAGACTCAATGCTAAAGAAGGTTTAGTCCTATTCTTAATTGCCCTCAAATTAAACCGCAATAACATGCCACCAAATTATACCCCAATAGCATGCCAGATAATGTTAAAAAGTCAAAGTCAAATGAACAAAAAATGTGTTTAGGGGTATGTATAACATGTAAATCTGGGATAAGATAATTGTGTAGAAAAACCCCATTTCCAATCAATTTTTTCATAAAATAGAGAGAAACTTTCCCTGAATTGCAATTGCTGAAATTATAATAAAAAATGAGAGATTGTTTTTCTTTACATCGAATTGAAGATAAAAAAATTACAAATTTGAAACTTTATTTATCTTATTTAATATTTTACTTTCAGACTCACTTTTAGCATTTCTAGCTTTGCCAATCCCGCAAGTTCAGAACCTCATACAAATATCATAATGTTAGCTTGTGTTTATTTCTTTGATGAAAGTTGGATTACAAATAGGAAAACAACAGAGAGGAAACATTAAAAAGGTATTAGCACTCAACTGCAAGAATGATGAAAGAACAATAAATTACATAACTGATAACAAGCTTGTTTATATAATCCCTGCAACTATGCATGGTCGCAAACTATCCACGAGGAGTTTCTTAGTCATGTTGGTAACAATGTCTTTCATAACATCTTCAACAAACCCTGCACCCATGACCAGTTGCAAGCTTTATACCTGCAGATTTATAGTGGCTCTTTGCTCACTGTTTTTCATATCATCAATCTGGGAGTTTTGTATGACTGACGCTGTAGCCCTCGTCCCTTTTATACCGATAGCCTTGGTTTGAAAATTGAATTGGGGCAGCGACAGTCCTGGGCCATTAAGTTGCGCCCAGGCAGTTCTAATTATGGCGCTGTTGACAGATACAAGTAGTCCGCAGCCCTGTTTCATTTGAACAATCTTTCTAACCTCCTGTATGCTCTTTCATGCATATTGTATTCGTTGTATAGGCACAGGATAAGGATGGGGAAACGTAGTTTAAGGTCTGAGATTGCCAAAGGTAAACAGAAGGTGCAGCCAAAGCAAGTTTCAAAGAAAAGAGGTAGAAAAACTAATCAGGAACATTTGGAGAACCTGGTTGTCAGTTATATCATGGCCAATTCTTCACCAGTGCGCCAACAAATTCGAGGTTGGGAAAGAGACCTGCAGATTGAACCAGAGGACAATGAGGCTGAAGCAGAGATTTTGGACTTCATCCAGGATCCTGGAAACACCCGGGGTAGACTTACTTTACTAAACCAGACCATCCATACTTACTGGCTTCTGAAATGCCTTCTTGCAAAGGCAATGCAAAGTTTTCAGCCCACCCAGGACAAAGTAGGACAGCTAAAGAGTGAACCCCAGGTCAAAGAACTACTGGAAGATATTCAATGTCAGCTACAACATATTAAAATCACCCAATATCAAGCAAATGATAGAATTCAGAGAACAGATGAGAAGATTGGACGCATTGAGAAGCTGCTCCAGCAAATGCAACAAGTAGATATGCCTGGATCCACTGTGAAGGACCCAGCCCCAGTTTCTTCTTCTGATGGATAGTTGGTTTAGGAAGTTGTTATATGTATTTTTGGATATTTGCTGTATTTAGTTTCTGTTTTAGTCTTGATTATAATGTCATAGTAGGACAGCCAGTTCAAGCAGCATATAGAAGAAAGAGACAATTTCGGTTTTGGCAAGCTTCTCATGCACTTAGATGGCCAACAGACCTGGTTTCCTCCGGGCAGGTTGAGGCCATAGAAAGAACTCTATATTTTGTAGCCTGTCCTCTTTTTATAAATCGAAAATAGAAGGTCCTACCAAATTTACAAAAAAAAAGAAGCTTGTTTCCAATTGATAAAAAATCATATCTTACTCTAGTTAGTTAAACCGATAAATAACTCTACAAGCCCTACAAAGTTTTTACCTGTAGTTCTTTCTACTTATACTACAATAAATCCATGCATGTCTCTCATTTTCTTCATTCAGCTATCCTTTAAAAATAGAATCCCATCTGCAGGAAGCTATAGCTACGATTTCATATTTGTTCTATTTTCCTTTCCACATTTTGATTGTTTCCCAAAAAGTTTTTGACGCCAAACATGAATGGCAGCTTCAATACGATTTGTGATTTCCAGAATGTGGTGTTCAGATGACAAATCTAGGCAATCAAGAAGACAATATGGGGAGAATTTTTCTACTGTTATGTACCAGTAGATGATATCCCCAAGAATGCTTTTTCCATTCTCAAATAGGGTAAACAAAAAAAACTCAGACATTATCCAGGGATTGATATCAGCAGTGTGCATTTGATAGACAATAGAGACCACATGCTTACCTTTGGAAGAACTTCCAAATAAATTTCAGGAACGTCCATCTCACACAAGACATTGTTGTTGATTTCCATTGCAGCTTTAAGAATCTGATTCGTACAATCTCGTTGATGATGTAAACACTTCCTTGCATTATCAGAGAGACCACATGGAGGAACATGAGGAATAGGTAACCACCATTTTTCTTCTTGACGTTGAGGAGGGTGTTGAGGTAGACCACAACCATCTGAATCTGGTACTAATATCCCATGGTCCACATACCAAAAATCAGTATCCCTAAAACTCTCCAAAGCATCCTACAAACCAATATCACGGAAATTTTAAATGCTATGCACAAAAATAAAGCAACAGATTATATATTTGAAATCATAAAAAATCAGAAATCTCCTGGAACCTATGCCTAAAAATAGTGCGCTATGAATAACTCAAACTGAATACTGGAACTTCGGCTAAAGATGGTGCTCAAAGATGTAAGTGGAGAGCATGCAGCATAAAAAAATGTGCACTTAGGTTAGATGGAGACGAGAAGTGTTGACGAAACCAAAAACACACTGATTCATTCAACCTAGTTATATCATTTCAAAATAAAAATAATTATTATAAAAAAGAAAATAAAATTATTAAAATTATTAAATATAACTCTATAGACTTCTTGCATGTGTATATACTCTAATATCTTAACATGCTTACCATATAAAGTATAAGTAACATTATACTAGTGTAACATGAGTTTAGCAAACTTGAGTTTATCGGGACTCCATGTGTGAATTGGTATTGGAGTGCCAAGTTGCAGTCTGAGAAGGCTTATATGGTTTTCTTTGTTCATTTATTAAATTCTAAAGTCCATGTAGCTCACCTCACAAGTCCATGTAGATATACATTGCATGAAGGTTTAATCCCTTTTTTTATTACTCATTATTTCGGGTCAAAATTTTACCACATGTTACTTCCACTATGGGAATCGAGGCATGTTAAGGGAATCAAACCTATATGATCCGTTTAGCCGAGTAGTATCAGATTTAGCCGAGTCCGCGTGGATGCCCAACCTCGAGCATTGATTCTCCTTGTAATCGTTTTTTATTTCTCCTTGCGCTTGCTTCCGGTTCCTTTCTATGCTGAATTTAATTCAAGCCCTTGCCTCAAATTTCTTTCAGCCTGCACATAATTTATATCCTTGCTTTCGATTATAAATTATCTATGGCACCTCTGTCCCGCACGGTGCGGTGATCGTTGTCTCTATCGTTGTCTCTCCGCCATGAAGCGAAAACGTGAATTTGGTCTGAATAATTTTTATTAATTTTGTTTAAATTTAGATTCCAGCCATATTCAATAACCTCGACGATTTCGAAACAATAAGCCATGCAATAAAAATAAAGAACCATGGCCTTCGTTTTCCTTGTGGTTTGGGCTATGGACATCGTTTATTTATTTCTTTACAGCTTCTATTTTGTTCTGGAATCTTCGTCTTCCCGCAAAACTGCAATGAAAAAAAAAATTATGAAGCCGCATCGATCGAATATGCTTTCCCGATTGAGCTAGACCGTAAATATGTGACGTATATTGCACAATCTAAATAAACTGTTTTGTTAACTATATACTTGTAGTTAACCATACTATTGATCACTAGTTTACTTGAGTAGTAGATCGAGAGCAGAACAACAGATCCCTCAAGTTTATAGAGCACACAACCCTATTGTTATTATTATAATATGTATGTTTTATATATATATATGAGTAGTAGATCGAGAGCAGAACAACAGATCCCTCAAGTTTATAAAGCACACAACCCTATTGTTATTATTATAATATGTATGTTTTATATATATATATATATATATATATATATATATATATAAAACATACATATTATAATAATAACAATAGGGTTGTGTGCTTTATAAACTTGAGGGATCTGTTGTTCTGCTCTATACACTTGAGGGATAAGTTTTAAACTATATATATTTGGATAAGACGAAGGAAGGAATCGAGAATGAAATATTATAATGAAAACAATATATAATTTTTCATAAATTATGAGAAAAATATAGATACATGAAAAATTATTAAGGAATAATATAAGATGTAAAATTTTGAATAAATTATTTATTTTAGTCCATATGGAGTGACGTTATAGTAGAATTGTTAATAATATGATTTAAATTTTCATATTAAGTAAATTTAGATATATAAATTATGTTAAGGCTTAATTTTTATTAAAAGAAATAACTTCCCATAAAATTAGATATTAGATTAGCAATTAAAAACAATAGAGCTATTTATTAATTTTTTTATTATTATACTAACACAGATATGAGTTATGAGTTTGGAGTCACCATGTTAAAGAAAATCCGAGAAGGGCCGATATATTGAACGAACAAATAAATAAATAAATTAACCCATAATTACTAAAGATCATATTTCTCAACTGTTATCAATAAAGTAAAGATATGATTGGAGTTAACCGATGCGAACAATTGCATTGAATCAAGCCGGCTAGAAAGACTCCAGGTTAAAGAGAGGTATGGACCGTCTCTTGCATGCCACATAATTCGGGTGAATAGCAAATAAAATATGTCTATGTTGTAGTTGTATTTGGACTCTCTTTACTTTAGTTGCTTATAGTTAATATCACTATTTAATGTTAATTATTTTATTTGCTATTTTTTTATTTTGTGAAAGTTTAATTAAAAATTTTTATAATTAGTTTTAAATAAATAAGTTTTGTTATTATATAAATTTGTAGTTTATTTATTTTTAATTGAATTAAAATTATTCAGTTGAAATCACTGCTTCTCACTATGTCACGAACTTACTTGCAGGCGTAAGCCGTAATTTTAATGTGGGGAGAGATATTGTTAGTTTGACCAGTAAGCTTCGAGTGCCTGGGCAAACACGTTGTCAGAAAACAAGTTTACTCCATGATTTTAAACATATGTGACTTTTTATTAGACAAATTGAGAAGGGTAAATAATTCACATGGTTTTCTTTGGGGTTTGTTTTTTTAAATGTTCGTAGTGGGTTTATTAAGAAGTCCACATGCTCTTTTTTTCAAAATAAAAATAAAAATGTGTATAAATAAAATTTTGAGTAATGATAAAAGGTAATGTTAAACCTAATGTAAAAATATGTTATATAATGTAAATGTGAGTTAAATAAAGTTATATATATATATATATATATATATATATATTGCATAAATAAATAAATAAATAAATAATGAATAAATATAATTATAGTTAAAGGAATCAATATTATTTAATTAAAAGGGTACTTTAAAGAATTTACCAAAAAAAATTTTGGTTATTTGTTTATGATTTGAAACTTATACACATAATGATTTGAAATATTTGTGCATAAACCATAAAAATATTTTGGTTTTGTTTTGGATTGGAGAATTTAGTATTATTACTATGGAGGGGAGAGGAAAATAAAATACACTTATTCATTTAATAATACAAATTGAAAACCTATATTTTAGTTTTATTCATAATATTTATTTTCTACATAATGTATGTCTCTATATTGAGTTAGGATGTTAGTTTATTCACGATTGAATTTCTTTTGATATAGTTAATAATGTTGTTAATACCAATAGTTTGGGTTCAGATTTGACTTAGAGATAATTCTCTAGACTTTGTTAATATTTGTGAGAGCTTTTGACATTGTGTCAATTATGAATTGATTTCATCGATTGATTATGTATGTCCAAATTCTTTTATGGATATGATTTACTATAAGTCATATAACTATTTATAATGCTTACTATACTTATTTATGGGTGGTTGCACAATTGTGATCATGAACTTATATTGAAGACTAGTTTTTAGCCTTCTATCTTTTAAGAAATTCATGTTAGATTTTGACCTGGTGAGTATGTACATTTGTGTTTTCATTTATATAATGATTACATTGCAATTGGTATGGTTGAAATATATATGATAGAAATCTTATAGTCATTGAGGAATATCAATAGTTTGATTGGTCAAAGGATACTGCCCCTTGAAATCTAGCAATGATGTCTATACCCCTACATAAATACTCAACTTTATAGTTAAAGGAACATGGAATCATTGTTGAAAAGCATTGATAACTTGAATATATATATGAATATATTGGTACCTGGTATTAATGAGATATTTTAGATCCTAAAGGGATGTTGAATAATCTCGTTCATAGTTGGAAATGAAATACTTTCTTGATGAAGCATGATAAGAATGCTTATAGTGTATTATCGTTCTATATTTCATAAGTATTGAAATGATTCTCATATTGATGATGTTTCATGATATGGTGGTATGAGGGTAATGATGAACATGTGGTTTGTTATGATAATGATCTTATATAATCATGATGAATATGATATGTATAATGTGGCATACAAATTATGATGTTATAATATGAGGTTATATTGACATGTGGTTAGTTTATTATGTAATTTCATGATATATATTTTATGTAAACACGATGATGTTATAACTTATGATGGCATTTCATAAAGAGAAGCATGTGGCAGTTGCATGCAGATTTTATGACATGCATGAGCATGCAGTTCTTTACTATTCAGAATTTTGTGATTAAAAAATATGTTATGTTATCATGATGACATGCAAAAGTTGGAATGTGGATTATTTTTATGATTTTTTATTATAACTAACGCATTCAATGCATGTTGAGATATGGTGATGATAGGAACTCTACAAATGGGCTCAGAGCACTGAGTTATTTGATGACCTCATAGGAGCCCATACTTATGAGGGAGAATATGTAACACCATATGGGTTGGGGACAAACTCAATCAGAACTACATATGCCAGAGGTTCCTTTTTCTTGTATAGATTTTGATGAATAGCTCTTCAGGGGTTGTGGGGCCATATTGAGTAGGCGAGGGGCCTGATATTGTAGGCAAAGTGCCTAGTATTGTATGGGGATTAGAAGCCTAGAAGTGGGTGTAATACTTTGATTCCTGGTGCTGTGCAACTTACTAAGCTATGGAGGGAGTCAGCCAGCCTTGCGAGATGCCTGGAGTCAGTGAGTACTGGGACCGAATGTCTGCGTTGGGGAGGATGAGGTTTGAACCTAGCGCGAGCCTTGGGGCCATCCTTGGCTATAGATAGACCGGTGAGGCTTGTGCCTAGTTTCGAAAGTGGAAAAAAGGACAAATATTCCTTGAGATTTCCCAGGTGTTGTGAAGAACTTTCGATGTCTGCTGGTTATACTAGTTCAGTAGAGGGTTTTCGTCACACATGAATTAATAAATAATATAATTAAATATAATTAAATACTTACCTTCGGGACAATGTTCCTTAAATAGGGGAGTATGTAATGTCCTCTAATAATTATAAAATAATAAATAATATATAAATAATATAATATAATTAAATAAATAAGTAAATAAATAATGAGTCAAGAGAATGATAAAAATAATAACTAAAACAGTAAACAATAACTAGAGTTCTAAATAAAATAGTAAATAATAAACTGTAGGCCTAAAATAGTAAACAAATAAGTAAAGTTAAGAGTTATTTAAGAAAGAGTTAATTAACAGAACTAAAAAGGAAAAAATTAACAAAGAGTTAAACTAAGAAACTATAAAAAATTAGTAAAGTTTACAAAAAGTAAATAAAACTAGGATAAACACTAACTTAAGTAAAGCTAACAAAAAGTAAGTTAAACTAAGAGAACACTAAATTAAGTAAAACTTAAGCTGCATGTGGATCTCATTCGATTGTTTGGTCTATTTAATAAGCATCGAGGAGGATTCAAAGGGGATTATTTCATCCATTCTCTCGAGAGAAAGCTATGGTGAGGCAAAGGATACCTTGGCAGTAGTACATTGATTGAGGGCTTGGGGGTGCCTAGCGGTAGAAAGATGACATACAGTTGACCCTACGGTTGGGTGGAGAGTTGTCCCCAAAACTTTGTTGGTGAACTTTGTTGCGGTCACCAAGATTAAGATAACATTCAATCTTGGAGTTTTAAGTGATGAAAATCGCCATTATAGGTAAGTCATCTTGCTCATGTTTATGAAAATTCTATGGTGATTAGTTAAATGGTTTTTGGGATTATCATTAATTGTTTATTTGATATAATTAATTGCATATTAAAATTCAAGGTTTTTAGAATGAAATGATAAAAAAAGAGTAAAAACATACGATACTAAATGGATTCCATTGGACTAAGAAATTTTTTTTATTTTGTTATGAGTTTGATAGAATGGTGTTTTTTTAAAAGAACGGTATGTTTTACTATTAGAAATTGTGAGAGAGCAAAGATACACACACAAATAAGTAATTTCTATATTCAATAATCAGAGATACATCAAATATATATAGTTAAACTAATGCTAATCTTAGAGAGAGAAGTTGAGAGAATCTCTCAACTTCCTCAACAACCCAATCTAAACTAAGTAAGCACAATAATGGAGGCATTATCTCAAACACCCCCCTTTAATGCCTACATTACAAAAATGGAGAACATACTAATTTAATACAAACATTTGTCTGCCCTGGTCTTCATTAACATTTGTACCCACTCTGAGATCTCATAGGAAACACTCTTTTCTCCACCATTTTCGAGCTACCATTCAACCCATTTAAAATACATTTGTTTCTGACCAACAATAATGAACTTTGCAAGATCAACAGTATTGACAACTCGGCTCGTCGGGGCTTCCGCGATAGAGCTGACAAGTGATGAACCATCCTATGGACCAATCACCATCTGTCGGATATTTCGCTTTCGGCTATCCATCAGTGGCTAGGAAAATGGTTTGAATACTGAATGTGTTCAAGAGCTAATCTAACAACTTGACCTGCTTGCAACCTGTAACTGATGCTCCTTGGCCCGTAGCACAACAAGATCAGCATATAACAAATTCACACAATCAAACTAGCCAATTGTTCTCTCGTCCCTGTAGAACGTCAAGAACGACTAATTTAAATAATGCTAATTTTTTCAATAATTGGTTCTCTAATACACAAATCTCACAAATCCTTGCCCAGCAAATAAAATTCCCTAATCCAAAACTCCACTATACAAGATAATCTTTTACTCATAATTCTATATAAACTAACACCCAATGCGCAAGCCAAATCAAAAATCCCTGTACACAATCCTATACAAAGTTGCAAACAATGCCCTATTCCCCTATCCATAATTCGATACAAACAACAGACAATTCGAAACAATCTAAAGTGCGCGGAAGTCTATGGATATTTGGCATTAGAAGTGCAGCAAGAGAGATTCCCATTGTCCAGATCCAATGTCCTTTGTACTTGTGACATAGTGCAGCTCTTTATTCTGCCCGCCAATTATAGAAAACTTGACCAACTTATTTACTTCAATGTCAAACATCAACATGAAAGGCGTGGCAAGATCACGAGGGCTGTAGGCCAGGTAGAGGGGGCAATATATTCAGCTCGTTGTTAACCCTGCTTGGAAGGCAACGCCGGAGTCATTAGCCTCCAGCGGCATACAAACAAGCGATTCTCCAAAGTTTGAAAGGGAACACAGAGATCCCTTGATTCTGTTCAACAGTTTTGACAGAATTTCTGCGAAATTCTTCTCGCCTCCTGAATTATTAAGCCAAATAATTAAGCAACAGCGAGAAGTCTGTTCTGGTTCTTGACATAACGATTTTACCTTAGCTATCCGATCGAAAAGCCGAGATGTGCTGAGAGACTATGTTGATCGGTTAGAGTTACCGTGTGCCAATGATGGTGCCACATAAGACTTTTCTTTCATTTCTCTGCGTCTCAAAAGATAAACTTATTTTCTGTCAACAACAATGATATCGACATCATCCGTGTATTGCGTGAGTGGTTGGATTTTATCAATTTTGCGAGCGGTTATTCAACAATCTGAACACCATAACACCGTCTTTATACACTCTCTGGATGAGGCTCTGTGCGGTCCACTACGCTTCTCTTTCAAATGCCAAACAACTGCACCGTAACAGGCTAATCCGATTCGCTTATTGCTGTAGAATACAGTAAGATTTATATGAGGATTGAAATCATCCATAATGCGTCTGATAATTCCTGCTTCTAACAGCCACAGTGGCAGTGAAACACAAACTCGAACAACAACTCTACAATACGTTGAAATATTTCACACAAAACAAAATAACAAACACACAAAACTTCACACTGCTCTCACATCTTCCTGGGCACTCCCGTGAGGGATTAAGCCCAGCTAGGCTTTGATACCATATTATAAATTGTGAGAGAGCAAAGATACACACACAAATAAGTAATTTCTATATTCAATAATCACAGATACATCAAATATATATAGTTAAACTAATGCTAATCTTAGAGAGAGAAGTTGAGAGAATCTCTCAACTTCCTCAACAACCCAATCTAAACTAAGTAAGCACAATAATGGAGGCATTATCTCAAACATTTACATTAATTATAAATACTCCATAAATTTTCGAACTCTTTTATAGGATTATTATCGAAGGAATACTTTGAATATTGTGCATAATTTACTAATTGAGTAAATGGTCAAATGTACTATGGGATTAGCTTTGTAAATAAATATAACTATAATGGAATACAATTCTGAAAGGCTTTAGGTTCAAGTGTTTTAAAGTACGATTCATATTTAATACTAGAATGCTACAGAATACAACTGTACCCAAAAAGAGAAATTACAAAGACACAATTGTAGCAATAATATTATTCTGGAATAGAAATAACGCTAAGGAAAGAAATAGAATTTAGGTATAGTCGAATTAGAAATTCTTGAGGAACATGGTCACACAAAATGCAGTCATATATAGTAGTGCACTTATATCTATATAATAGTGCTATATATAATCATGTAAAAATAATTATAATAAAGAAAAGAAAAAATGCATTATAATTATATGTTCATACTCATCTTATAGAGATGGTGCAAATCCCTTGAAGGTATACCGTTGAAAAAAATAAATTAGAATTATATAACGAAAGGACTGCCATATAGCATGTTCAGAGTCGATGTTTACAGCTAGTAGAACATAGGGTTATAATGTATATACATTCAAAAAAACCCTGTAGGTTTGAAGAACAAAAACATTGAATACAATAACCCTGTTGGATTATGGCAGGCACATCTAACTCCTGAATGGGTGCCATGAGAAGTCAGAACAAGTGGAAATGAGTCGATTAGAGCCGACCTGTATCCAGCGGAACAAATGGATGTCAGTATGAAGTCGGAACGTAAGACCATGAGATGGTTCGGTTTCTCTTGCAAACTAAAACGAAAACATCGCCTCGCAATTGACAAACCTTAAGTTAGTATTGAGAGGGTAAAGGAAAAATAAAGCCTTATGTTCAAATTGAGAGTAATGTGGTCGAAGTTCTCTCGGCATCATGGCCATAAGAGAGGAGCAACATAATTAACAAAAAGAGACGATAATGCCAACAGATCCCCTAGAAATTATTATGGTCCAGAGGAATGAATTTCCATAGACACTGTAGATACTCTAGTTCAGGGTATGCACAGCGAAAATAAGCACTAGCGATTGTATCAAAACGAAAAACGCAAAAGAAGAAAAAAAACATCAAATTCCGAAAGGAATTGAAGATGGATTTTTGGTTCCCTCAGAAGGGGAGAGCAAAAACTGTAAGAGAAAGATGAAATAAAAACTTAACATACTCTTTATACTCATGACAGGACAAAGAAATCGTTCCAGGATTCTGTAGGGTACCTAGAGAAGCAAATGGAAAGAGGGTTAAATATGAGGGATAAACTTACAAGAAATTCCCACACAAATTAATTGCAAAGCACCATGAGAATAGGAATTAAAAATACCTGAGTTGTGGGGTCAAAAATATTGAAGCAAACCAGAGATCTCAGAAGCTATGAGGATGCGAACCTACCTCTTTGAAATTACCTGCAGAAGAAAAAACACTAAAATTGTAAAAATTTCTGAAGACGAAACCAAAGTAATGTAGTTAAAAACTCCACTGTTCAAACTTCTCAAGTATGAGAGATTACCTAGGTTCGGTGAGCTCTAGGTGGAATTGTCGCAAATAATGTGCGAAATCCATATTATCCTAAGTGGAGCGACAGCAAGGCAGTAAGGGTGTTCATGGTTTCATTCAATACAAACAGTGCGACGCTCTGGCCTCCAGAAAAAATTGGAGGCAATGATAAATGTTTGGAAAATGGAAGCAATGATAAATGTTTCGAACTTGCTAGGGTAAGTCATTTAACAAACCTCACATGCTCTCCACCGTTGGATCCAATTCCTAAATCACCACCGTTGAAAAATCATGAGAATCAATATCACCTCAAGTCACGTGGCCACACTTACTTGGCTCTCACAGAGTATTACCGGGTGGAAAAAATGAAAACGATGAGAGTGATTTCCAATGTTAACTATATAACTAAGTTTATATATTAAACGAGTGCACCATGATGTTATAGATACATGAGGTGTGATGTTATAGTGTGGATCTATGAGTTATGGTAAGGGATGATATAAAATTGGACTCATTCATATGTACAATAAATTGAATACCAGGTGGTGGGGATATATGGGGATATATTTGAAGTTGGAAGCAAAAAAAAATTTACAAACAAGAATATTATTATGAGAATATGTTATACTAAAGAGTAATGAGAATGAGAATATATATATATATATAGTTATTTTATTATTGTACAAAAAATATATTAGAGGCTAGATAATTAGAGGAATTAGGGGGCTAAATACTCCTTAATCTTGACGAAATCAAAATCAAGGTTTGGTTGGCTCTCGTGGGCAGCCGAAGAGAGGAAACCCCAACCCACCAATCGCAACATGTTAAAAAACATAGCTAGAAACCAAACAAACATATAAAGAGTCTTGTTTGTTTGGATGTTGGAAAGAGACAAGTGCATCCTCCTCTTCCAGACCTCACTACATGACACCCTGCTATGGAAGCTCACCACGACGCGCAACACAATGGGATGATCATCTTGATTGAACGTGACTTGAAGGGTAAGCGTCATGACGAGGGAAGCTTCTCGCGCATGCTTCCTGTGTCAGCTGACCTCATTTTTGTGCTATCTGTGATGCCCCTCTTGCATCTCTATATAGATATGTTACCATTAAAAAAGATAAGAAAAAGTGAAAATACCAGAAATCTAATGAGAAATGAAAATAAGATAAATCTAATAAGAACATGTTATCAATAAAAGGAATAATCAAAAGGACAATATGTTACCATTAAAAAGGATAATGAAAAATAAGAATATGTTACCATTAAAAAACATAATGAAAATGAGAATAAGAGAGAAATCTAATGAGAAATAAAAATAATAGAGAAACATAATAAGGAATGAAAATATGTTATCACTAAAAAAAGATATTGAAAAATGAAAATAACATAGAAACCTAATGAGAAATGAGAATATGTTACTATTAAAAAAAATAACTAGAAATCAAAATAAATAGAGTAGGAAATAGAAAATTAAATTAAATTAAATGTGAATAGAGATTTCGAAAAATATATTTGGTATGAAATTTAGGGATGTTATTCAAAATCATGGTCCCTTCGTGATCTTATCAAATTGAACAGAAAAAAGTGTTGCCAAAAACCTTTTGAAGACAAGTAAATATCACATTTATTAGTCATATTGGTAAGGATATATTGATATAGATTTTTGGATTTGGGCCAGAAACCATTAAAATTAAAACTAGATGAAATCTTTAGTTTAAAGGGTTGTAGAAAGATCAGTTACTTTTGATTGGTTGGATTTTCCATCTAGTTGATATAGAACTGGAATTGAAAGATTTAAAGACTATTCATTCTGGTGTAGAATCGTTTCCTTTCACGACTTCCTTGAACAAAGTAAGACCCTTATGATTTCAAGAAAATTATATTGATCCACATGCGTTGCTCATTCATAGAGGAGCTCCACCTAGCAACCTCAAATTTCGATCTTAGTGAGTGTTGCAACTATATGATATCTTGTAACGATATCCCATCATGAATCAGAATTTGCAGATCTTCCATCATGAATCAGAATTTGAAGATCTGCTGATATACCCAAATTATAATAGACCTTATTTTCCATACCAGCTCAAAAGGTCAAATCCTAAAAGAAGTTATTTCCTATTTAAAGATTTCAAAAGAATATGATTAGACTCCTTCATATCCATATTCGATCTCTGCAGAAAATGCCTCTGATTACACAAAGGGAGAGACAGAATATGAGATCTGGGTCGAAAACAACCCAGACACCTACCACCAAGTCCATCATACATCTACTGTTTGATACGGGTCGCATCGAGTTCATTTGAGGTGAGGCGAAATTTTTTCAAAAAAACCTCGAACCTTGTCAGAGACTAGCACTGCAAGACACCATACGGATAGCAGATCTACGGGAATTTGGACCGGATCTACAACCAACAGGTCTTCGATCATTTCCTTCTTCCATTTCACTGGATTCTCCAGCAAAGTCGTCACCCATTCCTCATAAGGACATACCTGAAACACATTTGGGGTTTTGCGAGCTTGGAAAAGGCCAAAAGATCTGCAAAAGCAAACCAACACTTCCATGCACATTTCTTACACCAAACCAGCAATATTTTATTTGTGTGGTCTACGAAAGCCTCAGTTGCGGACTGAAACCTGACGGCGGCCGAGAGGTTTGCAGAAACTTCGTAAACCCTAACTCTCCTCATCTTTTCTCCGAAAAAAAAAAATAATAATGCATTCCCCAAATGGTAATTATAATATTATAATTTGAGTTCATTAATGATGTATAGATTGGTTAAAGAAATTATTAATAAAGTTTTAATATTTCAATCTTTTCTCAAAAAAAATAATGCATTCCCCAAATGGTGATTATAATATTATAATTTGATTGGTGTTTATAATATTATAATTTGATTTTATTAATCGTGTTTATATTGGTTAAAGGAAATATTAATAAAGTTTTAATATTTCAATAATGAATTTTTAAAATTATTGTATTTATATGAATTAAATTACCATTAATTCATTATAAATATCAAAAACTTTGTTTAATGATACATATCATTGCTGAAATTTAAAAAAAATTATAATATTTTACTAAATTATAATTTTATTTTAAATTATTATTAATATTATTTGGAAAAAAATTTATTTAGTAATTAGTTTGATACGACACTGCTCATAATTATCATAACAATTAAACTATTTATAAATTTAGTAAAATATTATTTCAAAATTTACTCACTGCTCTTAATTATCATAGAAATTAAACTATTTATAAGTTTAGTAAAATATTATTTCAAAATTTACTTACAACTAGTTTCTAATATATATAGAATATTATGCCCTAAAATTGTTTTTTCTTGGGTGGGAGTTTGGGAAAAATTAACCCTTACTGACCACAAGTGAGGTAATTCTAAGTGGTATGATTTTCCTTAATAACTATGAAGTGTCAATTTGCATTCACTAACAACAACTACTGGTGATTATCCTCCTTGTTGATTTAACAACTGATAGATTCTCCAATTACTTATAAATATTATTTAATAAATTATATGCTTAGTATAATGTATATATTCTAAATATAAATTAAAATTTAGAAATTAGCATAGATTTATTTGACATTGAATCTACCAAAAGATGAGAGGAAGAAATCTCTAAACTTCTTTTTAAGTGAAAAACTTGAGTGAACATTTTAACCTCAACAGATTTGATTCCTCTCATAGTTTTGTAAATACTTAATTACAATAGATAAATATATCTATGTTGATTCTTATATATGTATATATAAGTATTCTCATATTTTATTTTATTAAAACTATGATTTAATCTTTATAAAATATACACAGTACTTTTTTTAGTAGTGAGGATATATGATTCAGATGTATCTAAAAAATAATTAGATATTTTTTTATATATTTAAACAAATAAATATTATAAATTAAAATTAAAATTAAATATTTATAAAATATCTTGATTCTAGAGTCATGGAATGTGGTATTAATAAGCCATGATATTGTTCCATTGTATTGTAAAAAATATTTATTACAAGTTAATAATATTGATGATAAAGTGGGGTAAATACCCATGGTTGAGAATATTGTTATATTATAAGTATTAAGCTTCTATGTGCTTATTAATTAAATTTAAATATAGTTACAAGATCATTATTTTAATTTATATAGTAAAATGGATCTTAATTTATAGTTACTATTTGTATGTTATATGATTTTATTTTATCTCAAAAAATTTCCATAATTTTATTAATAAAAAGAAAAATACAATATAACAAATTCAAGTTTATTAAGTTTAAACTCTTATAATTAATTGAGCCAACATTTAAGTGTTTACACCCATTTACAAACACTACAACCCATTTTAACTTCAAGATTAGAGAGGGATCAAATCTCTCAAGATTCAAACTTCTTTTTTAGTGCAATACTTAGGCAATGTGCAACAACTCTGATTCTTCTCATCCCTTTTTTAGTCAAAATGAATCTATGTTGGTTCTTAATATTATATCATATAAATTTAGCATCTCTATATATAAGAAATATTCTCATTTTTATTTAATTAAAATTTTGATTTAGTCTCTATGGAATATCCACCAAATAAGTAGTAGTGAACATAGAGGGTTTAGATATATCTCCAAAATAATTATAATAGTTTCGTTTTGAGGGTTAACTAAAAAATGTTATAAATTAAAATAAAATAAAATATTTTGATATTAGCTCATAGTATTGTAAGGAGCATGTGGTATTCATAAATCTGGTATGGCTCATAGTGTTGTAAGGAGATTTATTTACAGGTTAATAATTTCCATGGTAAAGTGGGATGAATGTACATGGTGAATAATGTTGCGATATTGTAAGTATTAAGTTTTTATCTGCTTATTAGTCCATGGTAAAGTGGGATGAATGTACATGGTGAATAATCTTGCGATATTGTAAGTATTAAGTTTTTATCTGCTTATTAATTAAATTTAACTGTGGTTATGGAATCATTATTTTAATTTATATGGTAATATATATATATAATTTTAGCAGTGGCTTTCTATTTTATATTTATCAAAAAAGAACAGGTTGCTACATTTCAAAACTTGATGGCCTCAACCTTCCCGAAGGAAAAGAGGTATGTTGGCCACCGTAAAGAGTTAAAAGTCATCCAATATTGAAAATTTTTAAACCTTCTACTATCTACAATGTCTAGTTACTATCTTTAACATATTCTAACATCAAATAGTACATGCTATCCACAAAATACATATAACAAAACCAAAGGAAATACTTTGTTAATCATACAAAGATTCTATTGGTTCCCGATCCTTTGCACTTGAGCTGGGCATATCCACCTGCTGCATGGTTTGCTGCTCACGATATATACGCCGAAGACAAACAGTTCCATGTTGCTGGGATACTCGGATTTCTTGAATCTGCCTTTTAATGTCTTGCAAAATAGAAGCAACTTTTGGGTCACCTCCCATTTCCTGTATACTCATGAGTGCCTTGGCCAGAATGCATTTAATCATCCAATATGTGTGAATAGACAGGTGAAATAGAGACAATATACCTCTTATGTTGCCAGGATCTTTAAGGAAATCCAATGTTTCCTCTTGGATTTCGCCTTCCTCTTTGGTGTTGCAGTATCTTTCCTATCCAATGATAATATTCCAAACCTATAGAGGAGTAGCAATAGAATAGGCATCGAAGAGGTTTTCCATTACCTCTTTCTTTGATTTTATTCCTCACTTAAAAGGCCCCATATTCTACTTATTTTTTTTCGGTTTCCTCTTTTCCTTGGCCTTTGTCTTGCCCGTTTGTCCTCCAACCATATTTTTATGAAAAAGTACAAAACACTGTGTCCACTCAGAGTGTTGTATAAATTCCTTAGCCGATGATTGAACAACACCTATATATAATTTATAGAGGCTTATGTATCGTAATAGAAATCCAATAACCATTTTATGCAAGAAATAGTGAAAATGACCCACGGTAGTAGGCGTTACATCCTGCCAATCAATAAAGTTATAGTTGTCCATGCTCTCCCTTCTAAGGGTGGTGTAATTATAAGAATTATTCTGATAAGGGTGTAAGTGCATGGCGAGACATTGAAACCTAAACTCCGACAGAAGAAGAGAAAATTTGACATATGATGAGACCCAAAGGCAATGAAGAGAAGATCGCAACCCAGAGAGACAGATGCCCCTATAAACCTCCATGCATAATCTATAATCATAGTTTGAACCATTAGGAATATACTGAATCTTTAGGATACTAATATTTACCCACAACCCCAACAAATAACTATACACATGTTTGAATAATTGAGGGAGAGCAAGTACAGAGGTAGGGTTGCGGCAAGCGCCATTAGCAGGGTAGTCATTTTTAGCCATACATTCTAATTCATAGATCTGAGATTCTAAGGCCTGTGACTTTTCATTACCTATAATGTTCGGGGTATAGATAGAGAAGTAACCACAGTGGCAGAGAAATTGAAATAATGGATTAGTCGCAGAGGCCCATGAGCCAGGAGCCACAGGAACAATATACAAACAAAGAGGTAGAAAAGTAATTAAACTTAAATCCCCAGTCAATGTTATGCATTCAAGATAACCACAATTATAGCTATTACTGTAAACATAATTCAAGCTATGACTCTAGTATTGTAAGCCATGCAATCCCACGGAGTTTTTAAAACCTCCATCGAAAACTTGACAAGGAACTACAAAATTCAATTTGCATAGGAATGGAGACATCTCATCACAGACAATTGTTGTATAACAGACCTCAACATACATCGTAAGGAGATATACCACATACCAGGTGTCTAGATAATGGAGCAGAGCTCCAACCTTCTTCCACACTGCACTTGCACCTCGTTCCTCAGAATTCAGCTGGAAAATTATGCCTCCCTTCCTTACCACTGCTTTCATAAATCCCTTCACCTGACGATGCTATTTCCCAAAATTCTTTGACATTTTTATCTAGCCTCCACCTAAATCCTTGGCAGTCATAATAACTGGTGTGTGTTAGTACTGCCCCTCTAGACGATTGTTGTCTTTATCCTCAAGTGACCATGTGGTGCACGTCACCGTGTGCCACCTCATGTCTCCCTTCTCCCCTGTGGTACCCCCATCGGGGATATTTATATGTTATAT
The DNA here is from genome assembly GCA_034641835.2 of Pinus albicaulis. Lineage (NCBI taxonomy): Eukaryota > Viridiplantae > Streptophyta > Pinopsida > Pinales > Pinaceae > Pinus > Pinus albicaulis. Next base: position 725,797,991 of record CM076577.1, on the reverse strand, counting down.
ATTCTAATGTGATATGTATATTATGATTTTTTTTTAAATAAATTTTTTTCATAATTTTATTACTAAAGACAAAATTACAATATAATAAATTGAATCTTATTATTTTTATTACTTTTAACTTTTTATTATCAACTGAACCAACATTTAATGTTTAAAAACATTTACAAATACTACATATTCTCCATACTAGAATCTGTATTACTTTTATCTTTTTATTGTTGTTTTTTAATTGAACCAACATATAAATATTTACAAACATTTACACTGCTACAACATCACCCTATACTAAATTCTAAAAAATCTTTCAACACAATAATTAATATTATTAATACATATCTAATACTTATCCATATTTAATACAATGAACATGAAAATTAATATTGTGAGTATATATCAAATACTTGTCCCAATTTCGGTGCAAGGAACGTGAGAATCCAGACAAGTGAGATTCACAATAACAAATATTGAGATTCACACTAACAAATATAGTGAATCTCTTTCTTACCTTTTATTTATATGTCACTATTAAAGATGCAAGGAGGATATATAAGAGTTGCATGTGCTCATGTAGATGGTGGTGGATGAAAATTACTAACTTGGATGATTTTTCCAACATTGTTGTATGGTATTTGCACACTCGACAAAATTATTACCTATCACAATGAAATTATGGTCCATCAACACTCATGGGATCCTATAGGAATAGGATTTATGAAGGCACAATAGGTGAGGTTCGTGCTTTATGGTGTGTATTTTGGTACTTTTTAGTATATTTTTATTTCTTTTAATTAATTTTTCTTTTTATTATTATTGTTATTGTTAATTTTGGTTTTGATCATTCAATTCTTTTCAGTTACAGGTTTTTACCCATTTTATTAGTGATCTTAGTCTTTCTTATTTCAGTTTATTTTATGTCATCATGTTACATGGACGCATAGGAGGTAAAGGATATAGTGATGATAGTGTCTTTTATATCTATTACATTCCAGAGGCTTCTTATGAAGTTATTAATGTGTATTAGTAGCAATCTACTTGCATATATGTGATTACATTTCAACATCAATTGCATATAAGTAGATTTCAATAGAAAAGGTGTAAATTGGACTCAATAAGGGCTGCAATGCACAATTAGCATACTAAGGATTAAATTGTTAATTGAGTATCTAATGTGGGGAATTCCAAGGTGAGAAACACAAAATATTGGAATACTATGGGATTATATTGCGGCATCATGACCATGGAGAGAAAAGAGAGATGAAGAAAAAGACTATGTATTAGGTATTACTACAACTAAATGAGATCATGCTCTAACTTAAAGAAATAAACTCCAAACTAACTACCTCTACTCAAACTTCCAACAAGATTGTTGCTAATAATAAAAACTTTTAGACATCTCCTAGTAATGTCTTTTACTTTCAAAAATGAAATTTTAATATTTATGATCGTAGTTTTATGTTTTAATCTATCAAAGCTACCATACTTTCATAGAAATAGATATCATAAACATATAAAAACCTTTATTACTAGTTGTCATGCTTTACATCCTTTAGATTTATTTCTATCATGTTTTCAAATGACTAAAATAACCATTATTAATATATATAAACTCTTTTTAATTAGTTTTAATAAGTTAATTCTTTTAAATTTATACTTTCTCCATAAAAATGTTTTTTTTTGTTGAGTAGATTTCATATTATATATTTACAAATTTTAATTAATATGTAAATAGAAAACCCTATATATAATAATATTTAAATAAAATTTATAATTATTATGATATTAAACCATGCTAAATATTAAGATCCCGGGACAAACGAATGACCATAAATGGACTAATATATACCTAACATAAAGCAAGTAAACAGAAGTGTAACAATACACATCCATCCAACCAAACAAAAAAATTAAAAATAATTACCCATACTTATGCACTATTAAATTAATTAAATGCATCAATAACATATTATATATTGAAATTTAGAAAGATATTATGCTGCTTTGGAATTTATAAATATATTGAATGTTAGACTTCAAATATTTCATTTAGAAACGAAATGTTAATAAGTCATATGAATTAAAAATAAATAAAAAGGACTATTAATACTTCAGATTCAGTCGATACTCTTAAATATACACTTCACGTAAAAGAGTCCCTTCATATATAAGTTTTTGTAATCATTCGAATATGGATATCACACGGAACTACACCCAAAGACATATTTCAATGTTCACTGTAATACATGAAAAAGGCTTAGAATATCTCATGCTTTTATTTCAGATTATTCACTATTTCCTGCCTAACGGTCTTTCAAAGTTTAGGTATACTGGTTATTCGCGTTATTGAGATCGATCCTGAAACTCTACCCCTCCATGGCAGTTTCTTTTCTAAAATTAGTTTTACAAATCTCTCATTTCTGAATTACTAAGTTTATGATCATTATTGATGCCCCACAAAGCTGCACAATCATCTGTCTGGCGTTAGAAACAGCTCTCGGCACAAACCTGCCATTGCATGTAGACAGAGATACGTAACGAATCAAAAGCTTGCAGAAAATATCTAATGCTTATTATATGAACATTCTTTTTCTCAATTAGCTATAACGATATCAAACGCTTAATGAAAGCCTTGAAAATATTTGTTCCTTAGCGTATAAACATTTTCTGAATGAAGTATCATGGGAGTACAGTTGCATTTTATCAAATAAGAATTTTGTGTGTAAAGGTTGGTAATGATGAATTGAGGTTATAAAAACTGAAGCCGGCTGCACCTAATTTTTAGAAACTGTGCTGTGAGCACCACCCAGGGGCTGCATTCAGTTTACTTGCATGCAGGACCAGATCCGTTTGGAGTTATCACGACACTGTCAAGCATGTGTTATAGCTTATTTATTACATAATGTATATCTTTAATTTATATCTAAATTGTTATGGTTTCTCTTGTGTTAGGACTCTCGAAAGGGTAAAGTAAGTCAACCTCACCTATTCTGTTTTCTTTTTTTAAGGTAATCTAACATGTCATTACTGATATAAACACACCCACAGGTACTTAGAGCTACCCGCATAGATAAAACTCTCATGCCCTTTTTCTTACACCATTAGCCTTCAGATTCACTCAGAAGTGTCATGCTCTTATTTTAAGTATGGCTCTCGAAAGGGACAAGCAAAAGTTTCACCATATTGAAAGAAAAGGGTAAAGTAAGTCAACCTCACCTCTTTTTTTTCTTTTTTTTTTAAAGTAAACTAACCTTTTATTACTGATATAAGCACACCTACTTAGAGCTACCCATATAGATAAAACTCCGAAGCTCTTTTTCTTATACCGTTTGAGAACTACTCATAAGTGTCATGCAAAAAAATTGTCTTTTTGTTGTCTTTCTGTCCTGATTTTATTTTTGGATATTTCTTTTTTCCTTTTTTTAGATTTCAGTTTTTTTTTCTTTTCATTTAAAAGTTAAGTTTTATGGAGTTTTATAGAGTTTTACATTCATGACGTGTATATTTTAGAATTGATTGGGAATTTCTAAAGTGAATAATGGTATGTACGTTATATTCATTCTCATTTTTAATCTTTATTATCCAATTTAAAACTAATTTAAAAATGTTTAATTTCGAAAGTTTTTACATATAATTTTTGTGCAACAATTTCCATAAATTTTGGTAAACAATAATTTTAATAAATTTATATATTTTTATTTTTATTGTTACTTAAATTTATATAAATTATGGTGAACAATAACTTTTACTAAAAGAATTTTATTGATCTAAATCTAAAATAACTCCAAAATAACTTTGTTTTTTTATGAGTTTTTAATTCTTAATAATATGAGGTATGTTGTCATTTTTAATCTTAAATAATACTTATAAATAAATATCCACTCTCTAATTTATTTAATTTATATAATTGCACTAATATATATATCTACAATTATTATGTGACATCTCATTGATTTTCATTATGTATATATTTACGTGGCCACTTTGATATTTATTCAGTGTTTTTTTATAAACTCTGGATTAGCTCAAGTTTATAATAGTTAATTTTATCTTAAGATTTTGCGGTCTCTGTGACTTCTCTATTTACCCTTCATGTTGTTCTTATCCACAACAGTGACTACATGGAAACAAGTTCAGTGGTTCCGACAGCTTTGAAGGAAGTAGTGGGTCCCATAAGTGATCATACGAATACTATTATTGAATTTTCCTTGCCATATACAGGCTCATTTCATACTTCCATAGGAGCTTCACAAGAGTTGTCAGCGTGTGTTTTTCAGTTTAAAAACATGGTAAAAGGTCAATTTGAAAAATGTCAAGGTATGGGAAAAGGGAAGAAGAAGCTTCCAACTCATAATGTTGGACCAAGAAAGCACGACAGAAAAAAAAAAAAAAAAGAGTTCATGGAGAATATCTTTGATATCTACTCCACAGGAAACCCACCTCAGGTTTGCAACATAATTCAGGGCTGGGAGAGAGAAAGAAATCACAAAGAATAAGACATTGAATAGCAGGAGGCCACCATGGATTTCATCTCAGACCCCAGGAATACAAGAGGGAGGCTATCTCTCTTTCACCAATCTATCCATACGTATTGGATCCTTGAATGTGTTTTGGCTAAGGCCATGACCAGTATGCAAGAAATGGAAGGAAACCCCAATGTGGTTTCAGTTCTGCAGGAAATCAAATAGGAAATTCAAGAGATTGGAGTATATTAGTATCTTGCAACGACTTGAATTGGCAGAATTGAACGAAAAATTCAATCCATGCAGCAAGTAGATATGCTATAGTCTACTGTAAATGACCCAGATCCTATTGACTCTTGAGATGGTTGACATTAGATCTTAATGGTTTTTAATGTTTTTTGTGGCAAGTTTATATTGTTTTCAGTTATACTATGATGGACATAGTAATTTATATTATTTTCATCTATACTATGATGGACATAGTAAATTAGATATAGCAGAAAGTAGAAGGAAGAAATTGTTTCAATATTGGTTGGCTTTTAACTCCTTAAGGTGACCAACATACTTGGTTTCCTTTGGGAAGGTTGAGGCCACTGATTTCTTATGTATATGTATGGAAATATGCCCTCTTTTTGATAAATAGAAAATGGTAAGGCTCTACAAAATTTAAAAAAAAAATTAGTTAGTTTGATCTTCATCTTGTGTTTCAAGTGCACATCAATGAAAAAGTTATATTGTTATCAATCTCTGCCAGTTTTGTTTTCTCTACATTGAATCGATGGGAAAATTAAATGCCCTATTCTATATTTGATTTAGATAGAAGAGATACTATGTATTGTTGCTAAAGTCAAATAAAAGAAAAAATCTAATTACCTAACTTACTAAGGTTGCCTTCATTTCGCACTGCAGCATGTCAAAGAGATACTCCCACATGTTTCTTCATCATTGATCATGGTTGGAACTTGTCTACCAAATTGGCAGTGAAGTTCCACGGTCCATGAAGGCCCACAATAAATTTTCTTGTTCATGTAAGGAAAGCCAAGGTTGTTGTCCTTTGGCACTGTAGATTGTCAGTGCTGCAACCTATCAGAGAGAGGTACTCCCCTATGTTTATTGATCATTGATAATGGCTGGCACCATATTGGTAGTGAAATTGTTGATCCTGTGGTCACTGTTCAGGAAGGCACACATCAATTTTTCCTGTTCATGTAGGGAACTAATGTATTTTAGGCACACAACAATTTTTCCCGCTCGTGTAGGGAACTAATGTGTGATACAATTATCCTATTCACATGAATGTAAGTTGGATATTTAATCTGTGATTGTCTATTGTTTTCTTTGTTGGGATTGCTCACAAATTGAATGGAATTAAAGAGAATAGATTCAGAAGTTCCATCAGCATATGAGATAACACAAGATCACCACGTCTCAGACATTTCATGAAAGAATCTAACGAGCACCACAATGTGAGGTGTGTATTATTTTAAGAATGCACTATATTGTTACCATTTCTTTCTTCAATCGAAGTAGTACAAATATACGATGAGAAGGATACTTGTAGATCCTTCAGAAGTTTCCTAATGGATTCCATGTCATATTCCATTCTTTGGTTATTGAATTCATCTTCCATAATATTCTCCAAAACATTCATTTCTACCACTAAATCCTGCTCAAGTTTTCCCAAAGTAGCTCCTAATTAGCTTCTATCCTATCTCGATGCACCAAAATTATAACAACCAAATAATCTTTCAAGTTTCATTTATCCATAGTTTCCATATATATAACATCATCACTATTTTACTTGCAAAGGAAGAGAATTAATATTTGTAGGATGAACTTTCTCTCAACACCATAGGGAGCAAAAGTTACGACGAGAAATTTCAACAGTAATCCAAACCACAATTTGAATCTTTTGAATTCTCCCATTCATATAATTGTGACTAAGTAGTCTAAAACACCACTAGGAAGAGAAAATTCCCAAATCCAAAATGTTATTCCAAATGAATAGTGCACTGTCATTCAGAATTGAAAGAAAGACTAAGATAAGAGTGTGAAGGAAGTTCCCCAAATCATCAAATAAAGTTTGAGTTACTATTCACCTAATATCTTCATAGAAATTATAACTTGTCGAGGAAGGAGAGGCTCCACTGGAAAGGTGACTATGCCCACAAACTTCTTTCGACTCGTGATCCAGGAGGATCCAAAAAACGTAAAAATCAAAGTTATGGTAAATAATCAAATTTCCCAAATTTTTATGTAAATAATCAAATTTCTCAAAATTTAATGTAAATAGAACTATGTCAAAAATATAAACAATATTATAGTGTTAAACGGAGTCCATATGTCATCGAAGTTTGAATATTTTGGCCAATATGCAAAAAGTAAAATTTATTAGGACACGTTGAAAAATCTGGAAATGACATGTATAAGTATAGACATGGCCACATGGAAGCATCTAGGATCAACACATGGTATAACATGGAGATGAAATATGACGTTGAGTCAACAATGACATGGAAGGTCGAGGTTGATGTGGTGATGACTGAGCACATGCCGTGGTAAAATGACAACATTCCACATGGCACCTCGATATAAATGTAGAATATTAACCAGTTTAAAAGTTAGCTCTGCGAACTAGCAATAAAAAGGTTCAAACACACGACCTCCGGGTCACAAGGCAGGAGGTTTAACCAATGGGCCACGTGATTGGATATTTTTCTTATAATTAGTGCATGTCTATTATTTAAAGTTTGTTATAACTGATTTCTAAATTAGGTGAAGGTTTTGGGATTGAACTTTTGACCTTACAAAAACCGACAATGTTGTTTCAATAGAGGCTCGACAACATCAAGCCAAAGTGGATCAGATGGCAAACAATGTTCCACTAGATGCCACCCGATTAGCCCATTTGGATGACCAAAATATAGTGGTGCAACAAGGTATGGTTTGTATAGTTTAATGTTTTATATATGTGTGTGTTTAAAAAAAAATACGCATTAGTTGTAAAAAATTCATGGTCGTAAAGAAAATAATTTAATATTTTTCAATTCTTATGGTTTGGTTATATTAACCAACACGTCATTTATAGTGTTATCTTACAATGAATGGGTCGCAACCTTCGTGGGCTATGCTTTATAAAGAAAAAGAAACACCATTGCGCCACAAGTGTTGTGGGTATAAAAATTTATAGTGTCGAGAACCTTTAAGCCTTATTTTGGCATGTGCATTTTGTAATTAAGTGTTGTTTCACAACTCATTTTTTTCAACTGAAATGAGGTTTCTAGTGGCATTTTGGAGGTCACTTCCCACGGATAAAGAGTTCTTCTGTAGCAAGATTTGGGAAGCATTTTTCTTATTGTAATTGTAATTTTGGGAGAATAATAGAGAGGCCACTCTTTTGGAGGTAGAACCTAGAGATATAGGTTACATAGTTTCATTATAAATTGGTTTTGGTCTTATTTTTTTCTTATCTCAATCTTATATATTTATTTAAGTTGCATTTTATTTAAGTCTTTTACGCTTTATTTCAATTTATTAATTATAGACTTTAAGCAAGTTTAGTTTAATCATATACATTTGAATATTTTTACAATTCAAGTATATTTAAAAGATGCTAGATAAAGTGGCATCAGAGAAATATTTGATGGTGGTATGTGAGTTTGCATGATAACTAAGAACACTTGTTGAAGGAAATCCAGAAATTGGATTGAGAAGATTCACTCAAAGAAGAAAAATATTGTTTCACAGGGGATAAAAGAATCCTTTTCTATTCGAGATAGAGTTTCGTGAAACTTTCATGGAGATGAAGGCCATGGTAGACAGGATATATTAGGAATGGAAAATTTTTATAGAAGGGATCTTGTCAAAGAAAGAAGTAAAAGTCGAAGGAAATGAAAGAAATTTAAAAAAAATCTTCCTCCTTCTCCTCCTTCATGTCCTCCTCATTCTCCTCCTCCATATCCTCATTGGAAAGTTGCTTCAAAGAAGTTTTTGTTGAAGTTGGATATTAAATTCACCTTTCCAGTCCATGATGGTGAGCTTAATGCTGAAAATATTTACAATTGGATTCACCAAATGGAATTCTTTTACCATTTGCAACAAATTGTCGATGATGAGGTAAAATTTTAGTTATCATATCCTCTATTGGAAGGTACTACACTAATATGTTGGGAGACTACACGTGAAGAAGGTAAAACACTTTCCTCATGTTTAGAATTGATGTCAAAATTGAAAAAGTAATTCTATGCTTTGGAACATGACCATAATGAAATAATAAAATAACAAACTTTGCAATAATGTAAAGGCCAAAGTGTGAAAATATTTATAGAGTAATTTAGGAAAAAGGAACTAGCATTAAGCATTCCACTAAATACGCAAGACACTCTTTTGAAATATATTAGTAGTTTTCATGTGTATATTTGTAAGACTATTTTCCTATGAAACCATCTAAACTAGATGAGGTTTATGTGCAAGTGAACTACATTTAAGTAGTTAAACAAGGTGGCAGTATCTCCATGTAATATATTCAGTCGATATACGATAAAGGCAAAGGAAATGAGAAGCCAAAGAGAACAACTTATGTGAAAATGGGTGATGAGAAACTTTATGGTACCCATTGCAAGAATGGGGGACATGATGATGATCGTTGTTAGAAGATACATTTCATGTTGAAGCCTAAGTGATTATAAGATAGTAAGGGAAAGTAGAATATGGTAGAAACAATCTAGTAGTATTTGGGATCGAACTTTGGAAATGAGGAACAAATTATGGCTATGGGTTTGAAAGGTATATCATCTTCACATATTGGTTTTGGTTCTTCTATTATGTCTTCTATTTCTCCAGTAAAGAGAGATGAACTCTTTCACATATAGGTCGTAACCACCATGTTAAAGTGGATACTTTTTTTGACACTCGATGTCAAATCCAAACTAATATATGAGGTAGTTGTTCAGGAGCCAAATTTGGAATCAGCATTGCATCCTAAAGCTTATATTTCAAGATGGGTATGTAGCAACACTAAGCCACGGGTGACTAAAACATGTAAGCTCACGTTTTATATTACATCTAGATTTGTAGATGAAGTTTAACTAGATGTGGTTCCATTATGTATTTTTGGAATAGCGCTTTGAAATCATCCCTTGTTTGATAGGAAGGTTATCTACTACAGGAAGAAAAAAACATATCACCTTTTCAAGGACAGAATAGATTATATAATTTGATCTCATAAAATGAAGCATGATTCCTTGTTGGTAACCACAGGGAGTTAAAAAATCTTCTTGAACAAGAGCAAGGCCTTTTCTCTCATTTCTGCAATGGTGGAAAAAGAGGGTGTTCTTGAACATGGGAATTTGTCATGGGAATTTGTTAAGAGTATCGAAAATGTTGTTAGTACATGTTCATTAATATCCTTATATTTTCTATCACTGATGCTATGTCGTACATGGGTAGTATCTTGAGAAATAAATGAAGAATGATATGGGAAAGTGAAAATGGATAACAATATGCTTTCAGTTGTCATAATTATTATGCAACTTTTTTTGATGATCCAGATACATCGAACATGTTATATATATATTAGACAAGTGGGGAGGTATTTTCCACAATTTTTGTTTGATTAATAACCTTTTAGAGGTCCAAAAGCTTCTTAGTTGGTAGGATTGATTCGTCAAGATTCAAAAAGGCCTAAAATTCAAATCTCCCCAAATTTGATGGAAATAGGTCCATGTAAAATATCTCAACAAGATAGTTCCAATGCAAATCGAATCACGTCAAACTTATTATGTATGGAAAATATATTACATTTTGAATAATTTGACCAACATGCAAACATTAAAACTTACCAAGACAAGTGGAAACATGTAAACAGGACATGTGGAAGTATGCAAATGATTATGTTGTGGAATTTAGGCTCAACATGTGGCATAGCATGGATTTGACACGTTTCATTTAGTCAACAATGACGTGGGAGGGAGAGGTTGATGTGATGATGACTAGGCACATGGTGTGGTCGACAAGAATCGTTCAAACACATGCCTCTTGGTTACAATAAAAGTGGTATAACCTATGGGATATGCGACTGGGTTTGTTCTAAAATTAGTGCATTTCTTATTTAATTTTTTTCAAAAACAATTTCTGAATTTGGGGAAGGTTCTGGGCTTGACTCCATGACATCCCTCTATAGTTACAAAAAAACACACAATGTTGTTTTAATAAAAGGTTGACAACATCAAGCCAACATGGATCATTTGGAAACCATTGTGCCATGATATATTATACGATTAACCCATTTGTATGACCAAAATATAACAAGGAAAGAATATATGGTTTATATGGTTCAATTATATATATATATATATATATATATATATATATATATATATATATATATATATATATATATATATATATATATTTATCTTATGGTTAAAAAAAATATGAGCTGATCATAATTAACACATGGATATAACAAAAATAATTTAATATATTGTTACAATAAAGGGGTTACAACTCTAGAGGCTCAACTCTAGGGTTGAGGACCCCTACACATTATAAAGCAAAGAAATAATACTGCGCCATAGGTGTTGTGGATGTAAAATTTTATAGTGCCAAGAGCCTTTAAGCCTTACTTTGGCCTACCTGTTTTGTAATTAAGTGGAGTTTTGGACCTCCTTTTTGCAACAACTGCAAGGAGGTTTTTGGTGGCATTTTGGAGGCCAATTCATGGTGACAAAGAGCTCATTTGTAGCAAGATTTGATATGAATTTTGGTTATTTTAATTGTAATTTTGGGAGAATAATAAAGATGTGACTTTTTTTGGAGGTGGGGCCTGAAGATGTAGTCCACACAGGACAAATTCCATTATCAATTGGTTGTGTTCATATTTTCTTCTTATCTTAATCTTCAATATTTATTTAAGTTGTAACTTCTTTATGTCTTTTATGCTTGATTTCAATTTATTAATTGCACACTTAACACGATTTAGGACACACTTGAATATTTTTACCAGCCAAGTCACTTTAAAATATTATATATCAATTGGTTACTTCCATTCCAAATTTAAAGCAGGATTGAACCAAAGGAAAGAAAAAAGTAACCTAAATCAACAAAGAAGGATTGAGATGCAATACACCAAAGATCCTCATTTAAATTGCAACCTATTTGAGAAGGAGAAACTCCACTAAAAGTGTGATTACACCCAAAAAAATCCTTCAACTCGAACAAAACCAAAATAGCAAGAAAGGAGGCAACATGGGGGGACTTATCCAAATAGTTTTACTAGAACTATCACTTTGGCATGTCATGCCCAAATAAGAAAAAACCATAGTACTCAAAAAATTAAACCTAATCTATCAAAAAAACTAGGATTCCCAATGTATGGAAAGTGTAGTAAATGCCTTAAAACTTCCATCAAGGAAAATCACCCAAATTTAATAAGGATGCTACATGAGTGCAACTTGAGGGCACTAGGTGGTGGTTGAGGACATCGGGTAGTCCAATGCTATGTTTCCATTTTCCCCTACAAGCTTGAATTGAAATGGAATAGTGTTTTCTTAAGACAATGTTGATTTTTGGGGAAGGGGCCTCGAGGGACTTTACAAACCTCTGCCAAATCATTTTTTATTGAAAATTCCCAAACATTTCTAAGGAATAACCAAAATGGAGTGGTTGAAACTCTTCAAAAGGACCTATTTCTTAACATTTACCCTTATATTAGCTACATTTTTTATTGCAGAATTCTTTGATTAAAACCCATGAAAGTACATTATGTTTGAAAAATATTATTTCAGAGCTTGGATTTGGTTGATTATGTTTTGAAATTTGCAATCCTTGAGGATTCCATGAAAAAGATGTCAAATTACTATATGAGAGTCACCACAAAGATGGTGTTTTCTGATTCTTTATCTAAAGATAGCCATTGCAATAGCCCATAAACCCCTACCATGTTATTTGTGAGTGTTTCTAGCCACCAAATATAATATATTTCAAGTTTTCCATAGATATTAAAAATAAACCCTCAAACTCCTATAACCCCTAAAAAACATTATTTATTAACATTAAAACTGTCATTAATTTTCTAACATATATATTTATATTTTTATAAATTTTAGATGTAATATTTTTTAACATTTTCATTCGTAAAATAATTTATTTATAGAATGAAAAAATAAGTAACAAATCAAACCTTTATGATATATATATATATGAACAACTGAGGTAGTGCGATGGAACTAGTGAGAGACTTTAGGGTTTTACTGTGTTGTTGGTCATTATTGACACCACCACCACTAACCATGCCCCTGATCTTAAAAATACATAAATCAATTAAGTTTTTGGACTCAATCTTCCTTTTCTACCTTGGTGTAGGAAATTGGTGGTCTCACTCATTACTGTATTTCTACACAAAGTATTGTAATCATAAGCATGAGACATGGTCCCAAAAAAACTGTCCCATTTTATTTGGGCTTTGGTTCTGCCAAGGTTTTGGGTGTTTTTATTAAACAAAAAATACATGGGAACTAGGGTGGATAGGGGTGTCCCTCATGTTTTGCATTTGAAATAAGATATTGTGCTCATGAAGATTTCCAAGAGTGATGATTTTTTTTTTTTTAGGAAATGCTCTTGCAAAGTGTTTGTCGAAATTTCGGATCAGGTTTTTCATGAATAGTGTTTGTTTGCATGCAACCTATTTCACTTAAATCCTCAACGAGATCTGAAGCCCAATTTGGGTAAGCCACTTTTATGAGATGGATTGTGTGTATCTAACTTCCAAATCCCTCCCAAATCTGGTGTTTTGGAGTTCTAAGCTCCAAAAAAATTCCATTTTTTTTTGGGTTAAAATATTATCTTGAAAGTCCCTATTCTTCATGGTAAATGAGGGATGTTTTCTTTGTTGTGTCACTACAAGTATTCACAATTGAACGAGGTGGGGATGTGATCTGTCTCCTTTTCGATTGAAGATATTTAACAGTGAGATGAATTAAAAAAGTATGGCATTAATAATTATTCCACTATTTTTGTAATTGTAGGTCTGAGTGGAGGTTCCACAGGAAATGTGGCATCCTTAGCATCAAAACCCTTTTCAAGTTAGAAATATTTAATTCCTACTTGTCTATGGTTTTAATTCTCCATTTGAGGAGTTTGTTCCTACATAATAGGAAGTAGCTAGAATATAGTTTCTCCTAGTTTAATGTGTGGTTGAGAGAATCTCTCAACCACATTACTGTACGTCCAAGATAGAATTCCTATCTTGAGACTATTGCTTGTATAAATATGTGTGTAATTTCCTTGATTCAGAATATAGAATTTGATCAGAGTTTGCAGTGTGATATTTTATCTTGGTATCAGAGCTTCAGAGCCCGTAAGGGACTCTGGCCCTTCCTGGGCATAGGAAAATAAATAACTGTATTTGTATTAGTTTTATTAATTTTTTTTTTTTTCCTTTGCATGAAGCTGGAGCGCTGTTGGTGAAGCATGACATAGGTCATGGAAAAAAATAGGCATGTACGCTGTATGCTAGTTGAGGGAAAGTACATCGTCGCTAGAGTATTTTGAAAGCCACGAGCTGTGACAGAGGCCGTGGCAGTATGCTTTTCATCAGATCATTTTGTTGTACCGACAATCTGGGTTTGAAGTAATAGAGGGACGATGACGAACAATCGGACGCCTGCATGCAAACTTCTGGCGAATTATCTGTGGTGGCGATCTAATTGCTGGTATCAATTATCGAATGATGAAGGTGTTCAATATGGCATAGGAATTGTTGTCTATGAGGATAGGTTGAAGATTGAAAAGGTTGATGAAGAGGAGAGAAAGAATTTGAGTTTTTTTTTTCCCAGATCTTTGTTGCAATGGCGGACGGAGGCATTGTGGTGTTGGACGGATCGCATATCAGAAATGCACTGCCAAATGTTGAGAGAAGGATGGAAGCGCGCCATCTGGACGAAAAAATCATGGCTCCAGAATTGTTAGCCCTAGCAGAGGCCAAAGCTTCCTCAATTCTCTTCGACCTTGACTTACCGGAGAATCTCAGGGCCCTCATGTTGGAGAGACCACAGTTGACGGACATTGGATCCCTGCAATTTGATAGAGAAACGGTCCTTCGTAAGCTCCACGATTATCTTCTCACTCTTGCAGATGAGCTCAAAGATGATCCATTGATTGTGTCTATTTTGGATGCGAGTGTCGATGAACACCATAGTGGCCAGCTTGAATAGAATGAGTTTTAGGAACTTGTTAAGGGAATTTTGGAGACGCTCGCTGAACAATTTGCTGCAAATCCCATATTTCATGATCTGGAAGCTGTCTTTTAGAAATGTTCTTGGATAATGTACTTGTATTGTTTTGGAATTATTTTTTTTCAATGAGTCCAGTGTTAAGGTTATTTATAGTTATCTTTACATTTGATTCAACATAGATGTCGTCCATGGAAAAATTTAGAATTAAACATGTTGACATCACTGAAAAGTAGATCAGCTCGTTCATGGAGGTATGGTACGGCTTATACCAACCGCTGGTCCCACAAAGGTTACAAAGTCTGCTTGCATGGTCTCATGAAGCTCGAAAAATGTGGATAGTTCTTCATTATATGGGAAAGGTTCCAGCCTCATATATTTTTGCAGCATTAATCCCTGCTATCATGATGATGTGCCTGTATTGGTTTGATCACAGTGATTAAATTTTCATCGTTTGCTGAAATGAAGCGTTCGATGAAGCCGTGGTAGGATTGTGGCTTGGAATGGAGAAGAGGCCGTGGATCGAAGCTGTGCCGAGGTGAAGTGTAAGCATCTCATATTGAAGAGAAATATAGCTGGAGTGAATTTGGATTTTGAAGTTTTATTTTGGTGAATTTGATGGCATGGGAAATAGTTATCCTTGGGCAGAGATAGAGAAATTAAAATCTGAAGAGTTTATGCTTTTATTTAGTTTCTTGGAATCATGCTTAAATATTATTAAGCCTTATTGATCCTAGCTAACTCAATGTAGGTAAAGTTATTTCATTAGAATTAGCTACTCTAACAAATGACAGGTGAAACGTGGAGTTCCAAGAATTTACTTGATAATGACAAAGATGCCCAAGATGTGAACAATGAAAAGATGAGGTAAAGGAGCAACAACAACGTTTATGATGGACAACAAAGTAGATGTTTGTTTGAGTTAGTGTGGGTTTGTGGAATAGACTCCCTAGCATGTTACAAGAAAGTCTACATGGTTGTTGTAATGGTCATTATATGTACCCAGAAACTCTAAAATGTTGAAGCATGGAATGTAAGCCTTGTAAAGGCATTTGAAAGTTCATGGTGATCTTAAAACCACTTTGTAATGGTTGGTGGTGAGCCAGAAACCACACATATAGAGCCTTTGTGGCTGGTCACCTTTGTGGCTGGTTGGTGGTGAGCCAAAAACCATCTATAGAGCCTTTGTGGCTAAAAGTTCCTTTGTGGCCGCGTGTGCATGAGAGTTGTGTGCTCACGGAGCTTTGTGCTCGATCGATCAGGTGGACTACAGTAACACCTGGCTCACGGTCTCAGATGATTCATTAATCTCTGACTAGAAGGGGGTTGGCGCACTTTCTTAGCTAAGAGTCATGCTGAAAAGCGCAATTGGCGTGACTATTCAGTACATACTCGTGCCAACACGTCAAATCACAGGAATGGCGCGAAAGCACACGATAAACTCACGCCAAGATTTTTATTCTGGGCGCGGATTCTTTTTTTTTCGGGAAGACGCCACCTCACCTTCAGTGGAAGATCCGCGGGAAGCCTCACCTTCGCTTGAAGATTTGCGGGAGTTGCAGATCTGAGAAGTTGCGGATCTATCCGGGAGAGGCAGATTGTGTTTTTGGAGATTCTGTACATGCAATTCGCCCGATGGTGGTGGATTTGTAGGTACATATATGCAGTGATAATGGTCGGCAAAATCATGTATGCGAAGAACATCCTACAGGACTAGCGGTTGCAGCGGTCAATACCCATGCATTCCGGTGGATGGTTGCTCTTTTATATGGACGTCGAAATATTTTTTGTTACGTTTGACCACAACCAGACTTTGTGAATTAACATCATGACAAGTAGTCATTAAGGGGTGGAGTTAGAAATATTTAATTCCTACTTGTCTATGGTTGTAATTCTCCATTTGAGGAGTAATTGTATTGGCCCATGATATTGTAAGTCTATTTACATTTCAAGAATCTCAATGGTAAAATGGAGTTGAATCTCTTGAGTTAAGAATCTTGTTAAAAGTGTTTTCAAAATATATGTTTAACTTATATGTTAATTCATTATACAATTAATAATAATAACAATAATTTAAACCAAAGTTAGAATTCATTTAATTTTTGTTATTATTTTTTTAGTTTTGGCAATATGAGATGTATCATGAAGTTATTTGGTCATGGATCCATGTCTATGGAAATTTACTAGCTATCTATTTTATATGGTTATTTAAAAGGAACACATGCTTATGTTGATACACATGTATATTTTAGAATAATGCTTATAATTTATTTTAATTACTAGTAATTACTAGGTAGATAGTAGGGATTTAGCCTCCATTGAATATATCCTTAGTAGTCATTGATCAAAATTTCACATTTATGTCAAAAGTAGTTATGTCTTAAAAGGAACACATGCTTATGTTGATACACATGTATATTTTAGAATAGGGCTTATAATTTATTTTAATTACTAATAATTACTAGGTAGATAGTAGGGATTTAGCCTCCATTGAATATATCCTTAGTAGTCACACATCAAAAGTTTAGATTTATTTCAAAAGTAGTTATTTCATTTCTACAATTTTGATTAAATTGATTAATTGATAAAATTGTATATGAACAACTGTCAACTGTCATTTAAGATTAGTTATGGTTTTTTTTGGGCATGAGATGAGTTATGTTTTTTTTGGCATGTAGTATTGATAAGAAATGGTATGGGCCCATTGTATTTAAATGAAGTACTCTTTGATGTGAAGTCACGTATCTGGTGATATATTGGACATGATGATATATGGGACATGATCAGGATATAGTCCCACCAAACTTACAAAAAAATAAAAATAAATAAATTTATATATGTTTAAGTTATATAATATTTTTTTTATAATAATAATAATAATGTTAATTTTTATGAATTTTTTAAATATTTGTAACATGATATGTACTAAGAAGTGAGTGTTTTGATTTTGATTATGAATTGATTTCTATAAAAAATTATGAACCATTTAATTTATATATATATATATATATATATATATATATATATATATATATATATGAATATAGGAGATATATTTTTCAATATAAATAATTATGAAATAAAAATCAAAGCATTCTCGATATATATTTTTGATATTTCAAATAATAAAAGATATAAATATTAATTATTATTATAAAACATTTAGTATTTAAAAACATTAAAATATTCTATTTAAATAAACAAATTTGTAGTGTAATATCTGGTAACATGAAAGAGCAAATGGATTTTTAAATATATATGACAATGTCCAGATTCATGTCTTTTTATAAAATTCACCCAAGATATTATAATTTGATTTTATTAAGATTGTGTACAATTTTTTTCCTAAATAAAAAAAGTGTAATTATATTAAAAATTAAAACTAGTAATTACACAATATGTTGCAAAGGAAACCTTTTAAGGTTGTCGAATAGGAAAGAATAGCATATAAGAAAGAAGAGGTAGTAGCAAATTTCTCGGTTTCAATTGATTCTCCAGAATAAGGGGTGGAGAATTATCTTCCAGAATAAGGGGTGGAGAATTATGTTTACTAGACCTCAAATCAAAATATCCATATTGAGTAATTGATGTGGAAGAAATTATTTGTTATTAATTGCATGTAAGATGTGTTTTTTCATAATGGAAGAGACATTTTGGCCAAAGTACTCAAGACCTATATATGACGAAATCTACATGTTTATTTTTTTTCTACATGAAGGATGCACTCAGTTTTTATGACCAATTTGGGAAGACATCACCCTTCCATGAAATTATTTGCTTCTATCACATTTGCAATGTTGAATTCCTTTGATACTACTAGAACTCTTAATTTTCTCTACAACTAGAATTATTTAATGGAATAAAAACATATCACTATAACATGTTGTACTTCATAAGAGATTAATAAGAATCTTAAGCATGGTAAATACACCTTCACCTGTAATTTGAACATAGAATATAATGTTATCTTAATCATCAATTTTATGGATAAGAGAAATCTAGGCCCTTTTTAACCTTTGGGGATGATTAATTAATCTCAGTTAAGATAATTTATATTAATAAATTATATAAAATAATATTTCCATAATTCCTCTTTGAACGGAAAATATTCTACTTCTTTGGAACTTTTCACCTTAGTCAGAATAACAAACATCATGAAGACCCAAAAGTAAGAAGAAAAAATCAGCTCATAATCAGGTAATCTAGCAACTTCTTTAAGGATCATAATTCAAGACCTTGGTGATTTTTAACGATCATTTATTTTCCCATCAAGTAAAAAACAACAATTAAATTTTGTAGTGACAAGAATGGGAACAAATTTTAAATGTAATAACTCCCTTCCCTAGTGATAGTACATTTTTGTTTTGAAATGAAATTATTTTCCTGATCTTTTAAATAATAGTTTCCTCCCCAAGTGACCCTTTAAAGATACCTTTTTTTTTCAAGTAATTGCAATAGCTAATTTTATTTTGTCTATTATTTTATGAGCCCTCCTCACAATTGGAATGTTTCTCTTCCCATAACTATATCTCAGGTTATAATTATAACTTTCTCTTGTTTATGAATAAATTGTCTCTATATCACTATTGTCTCTCTTTTTTATCACTTGCTAGAATCAGTGAGATAATGTAGCTCATATGGATTCCAAAATCCTTGAGTAACCCATTTTCTGAAGAGTCATCTTCTATTTTTAATTCTGCTATTTGGTCCTCCATAGCCTTGTCAATGTTGTTTCCTTATGAAGAATCATACATTCTTGATAAGTATCCATTTTCATTCTTTTCTTCTTCCATATACTTCAGATCTAAATGATTGGAACATGATATAAGATTTGTGACATTTTCCAAATTCCAAGATTTTTCATTACGCTTCTCATGTGTATCAGGGAAATTGGATTCCATACATTCAACGTTATGCCTTTTTAGGGCTCGTTGTAAGGATGGAAGCTTCTCTTCACCAAGTCTCCTTTCTTTTGTATCCTTGATTTTGATACAAACAATTGTTACCAACCCCTTGAAAAGGTACATTTAGTGTTATTTAAGAAATGAGAATTATGAATGTTCATCATTATTGCTCAAGATAAATCCTGTCCTCTGAAATAATTTGGAAATTTAAAAAAGATCACATATTTTTAAAAAATTCATTATTAATTTGATTTTTTATATATTAAGAAATAATACTCATGAATTATAAAACATTTTTAACATAAATACTATTTGGTCCTCCATAGCCTTGTCAACGTTGCTTCTTTCTAAAGAACCATACTGTTGGGTATGTGTTATATTCTTTCCACGACTAAGCACGTGCGGGGGGGGGTAAGAGGGGGGGCGATAGCCCCCCCTTTGTGCTGGGCGCAACAGGGGGGCTCACAGGGGGGCGGTAGCCCCCCCTGTCGGGGTCCAGGGCAGCGCCCCGGCGAAAATTTTGGTTCCTTAATTTCCGCTAGGTAGTCTGCGTCCATGGTTTTGTGCATGGTTTTGCACATGGTTTTGGGGTTCGATGGTTTTCGGCCCGCGGTATTTTTGTAGATCCGGTCAAGGGAACTACGGTTATGTTCTAATCTAGGGTTAATGGATTGGGGTTTATGTATGCTCCGACATGTATATATATGTGTTGTAACACTAAAAGGAATATAATGAAAAATCAAGCTGGTCGTCCCGATTTGGGATCCAGGGGAAAATCTCTGTGTTTATCTGTTTTATGTTTTATGCTCTCGCAATTGTTTATTTTCTGTTATAAGATTCGTGTGTAGATAATTTCTGTTCAGGGTTAAAACCGACACATACATTCTTGATAAGTATCCATTCTCGTGATTTTCTTTTTCCATATAATTCAGATCTAAACGAATGGAACATGAGATAAGTTTTGTGACATTTTCCAAATTCCAAGATTTTTCATTGCACTTCTCATGTGTATCAGGGAAAAAGGATTCCATAATGTTATGCCTTTTTAGGGCTTATTGTAATGTTGGAAGCTTCTCTTCACCATGTCTCCTTTATTATGTATCTGTAACAACCTCATTAGAGTTAACTAGTATTAGCTAGTTAAAGACTTTTATTATTTGAAATTTCTGGCAAAGGAAAAAGACTTGAAGCTTTATTGTAGATAAAAAAGAACAAATCATTTTATTGAGAATAATTAAAGTAGGAGGACTAGTTAATGAAAAGAAAATATTTTAGCTGTTGGTAAAAAGTTTCCAAGAATAGGAGGTGGTTGGGAATAGTTGGAAAAATAGTTACCCTCTCCTCTGAGGATAAAATTGGATCCCAAGAGAGGAGAGGGGGTTCTGTGATTTTGGGTAAGGAGGGTGAAGTATTTTATAGAGATGGGGGAGGTCTAGTTGAAAATAGCTTCTACAACCCTTGTGAACCAGATTATCTAATTGTGACTGGATTGGCCATCCAAAGGTCACAGCAGAAATTTTCCACTGTTGCCCATGGCACCATCCAAATTCTGGGATAGGAGGCAAGCGGAGGACGTAATAGCCTCTCTTGATGGTTGGGAGGATAATAGCTTAAATTTCTATGAACGCAGATAGGTATACTGTGCATTTAAGTATTTATTTGATAATGAACTTTGGGAGGAAGTCTATCATTTAAGGAGGTTTTGGAATGCACAACCTATTAGAATTATAAATGAATATATACAAATTATGTGATGCGTAACAGAAGGTAGCAGAACTGTAGAGAGACTTCTTACTGTTTTCCTATTGGAATATATTCCGAAATCTGTTGAGAAATATATATTCTGCTATTTTTCGTTATCTACAATATTTAATAATAAAATAGAGAAATATGTTAGTGGAATATATTTGCTATATTTTGTGATCTACAGTGCTTATTAATGGAGGAAAGAATTCCGTTGGTGCAATTTCAATAAGTCTCTATTTTTCTATCCACAATGTCTATTTCATGGCATGAGATAATCAGTAAAATAAATAAGCAGGTATAGGGACCACGATACAATCACTTAGCATATTAGCAAAACAAGTAGGGGGAAGCCTTTTGTAAACATAAGCACTTCATTATTCCCTGTAGGAATGAGGGTAAGCAAATTTATATGCGTGGAAATTAAACCCTATCATGTAAACCCTTGCAGACTAAGAACGGTCGAAGGGCGATGAGTTACATAATTTCTTTCCTCATCTAAGTGATAGCTCCAGACAAATAAAGAAATAGGAAATAATCTTATGTGCTTGCAAAACGAGAATCTAAAAATTTCATTACTAATAAAGAAAACGAAAAACACGCACAACAAAACCATGTTCAAGCATGTAGGGAGGCGGATCTTAAGAGTTTGAAGTTACAGCGCCGAGACATTGAAATGAAAATCTTTGCAATAGACAGATAGTTGAACACAAATCATTAAGTATATCCAGTAAACAATGTAATTTGTTTCTCCAAGAACCATAACCACTAGCCAAGTATATCACCGAAACCACAAAAAACAACATGAATATTACAACAAGCTTAGGGTTTGAGTTACAGAACTGTACAGGGGTAAACCCCCTTTCCTCTAACAAAAAGAATTATTACATAAATAAAAAGACAGTCTTCTACGGAGCAGAGCTCCTCAAGCCCTGAGAAATCCCAACACCGGTGTGTAAACCCACAACAAAAAAAATGGATATTACTGGACAAATCATAAAACAGGCCTCGACAAGGAAATTTGGAGAGGACTCAGCCCTTTGAAAAACTCAAATACCTGTTGCAATGGAGCGAAAGTCATCAGCTGAGATGGACGCGAAAATTGCTGGCTAAAGATTAGAGATTAAGAGTTAAATTTCCTCGTACCTACAAAAAGAGGAGCGACCAGTCAGCGAATTAACAAACTGTAAGGGTTTTTGGTAGAAATCAAGTGTGATAGCCTAAACCCTATAATTTAATCCACAACAAAAAAAAATATAAGTACCTGTATGAAATAATAGTCGGGGCCATCTGTGGAAGCCATGGCCATAGGATTAGTCCACCGACTGAAAAGAAAGGAAATTAAATCATGCAATACGGTTAAATTGGGTGGACGGGAAGCATGTACTTACCCTCAGCATCAAGGGAGCAACTGCAAATCTCTGTGGAAGTCATGCCCCAAGGCTGCCATAGCGTAAATGGTCGTTTGCACAATTAACAAAAAAACCTGTAAGAAGTGGATTGGAGGAGTCAATCCGTTTGCTAGCAAGAAAAACAAAAAGAACTCGAAATAGAAAGTTGAGAACTAAGTTTAGAAATATGGGTGAACGCAGCCGAGGATCCAAACCTGAATATATAGGATCCGGCGGAGTCTGCAGCACCTCGAAATCAATTTTGGGGAAACGCGAATTGAAAACCCAAGACATTGAAAAATTCGTGGAGCTCACTGTGAGACTAGTGGAGAACGCCAAGCCTAAACCCCTCCCGCTCATAGACTCACAGTCGAGCCAGAAGCCCACCGAGTTCTCTATCTCTTGGCATTGAATGCCAGAGCTTCTCCATTCTTCCTTGGAGGGAAATGAAAAATCCCAAGGGGTTTTGTGACACATGTAAATAGTATTGCCGAAAAATCGAGCGCAATTGACAGACTATCAAACTAAGGGTGGATTCAATGACAGGTGGAGCGACACCTTCCAAGGATCATTAATAAGTAGCAGAACAATAAATATGATAGATGTCGCAATCACCATAGGTACAAATCATATGCGGGAAAATACCATATTACTGGTTACTGTATTATATTTACATATAAATTGTGCCGGATCTTTATTACACATAATGTTGACTAGCCAAAAGCTCACTTGAGATATTATATATATTATCGAATCAAAGGGTGGATTCCCATTAAAATTATGTGCCCTTGATTAAGTATAATTGTACAAGTAATGTGATGTGGATATGCTGACAGTTAGAAGTACGATAAAGTTAAATTTTTTTTTATGATGGTAATTTAATGTTGATAGTAGTGACAAGTGGTATCGAAGCCGATTTCTACACTGGGATCCTAAGGGTTTACTAACAGTGAAGCTATGCATGTTTTTAGTGCACTGAGAAGAAGCACGTGCAATGAGGGAAGTTGAGGCATTGCAGTCACAACCCGAAGTTCCAACGGTCATTTATCCAGAAATGTGGGTTCATTTAACTGTTGAAAAACATCAAAAGACGAGTCAGTTACTTGAAGAACAGCAGCAAAAAACTTCATTCTTGCTAAATACAGTGCAGCAACTACAAGAAGAGATGATGAGGGTCCGGAAGGACAGTGAGAGGTTGTTGCAAGATCAAGAAAATATCTTAAAAATTTTATCTGACAAACAAAATCAGGAGATGGGACATCCCAGTGTGGAGAAAGAATTGTCAACAGAACAAGAGGAACAACGAAATAGAAACAACACCACAGGCAGGACTGAAAAGAGTCCATCTCAAAAGAGCAAAAACAAGAATTATAATGAGGCAGAGTCAAGTAATGTGTCTGACCAGCAAGATCCTAAGAGGCAGAAAGTAGAGCTGCAGGGGGAGTTTCGTAAAATCAAGCCACCAACATTTGATGGTGACGCGAAAGAGGTGGTTGAAGCATGGCTGATCAATATAAATAAATACTTTCAGGTATATGAATACAACATCAATCTGAAGGCCAAATTGGCTATATACCAGTTACGAGAAAAAGCCACCCTGTGGTGGGAGGAGGTGAAAAACGTACACAACGTTGACAAGCGAGATATCACATGGGAACTGTTTTAGAAATATTTTAAGGACAAATATTTAACAGAAAGATTTGATGATGACAACGCTAAGGAGTTCCATGATCTTCATTTGGGACAGATGACCATGGACGAATACGTCACAAAGTTTACCTCCTTGTTACGTTACCTTCCTTATCTCCGCGAAGAAAAAGCCAAGGTTCAAAGGTTCTTAAGCAGTTTACCTGCTCATATGAGAGAGAATATAGAATTTTTAATCCTCAAACCATGGATGAGGCTATCCATAAGGCACGAATGTGCTATCAGAAAAGTAAGGGGAAGGAGGAAAAAGTTGGCAACCAAGGAAAAATAAGAAAAATAATTCTAATTTCAAAAGTAGTAAAAGAAGTAACTTTAAAGGCTCAAAACGGAATTCCATCAGCAAGAATTTTGGTAAAAATCATCAAAGAACTAAGTGGCCAGCAGAGGAGAAGCTCACAGAAGCATCCAGCAAGCCAGAGCAGGGGCAGATTTCAAAACCTCCCCTACAATGCTGGGGCTGTGGAGAGGCTCGTTACTATAAAAAATGTCCCCAACGGAATAAAAATGAGACTGTAGCAAATTTTCAAGAGGCATATACAGTGGGAGATGTGGCGCGAAATGTACCTCGCATAAATGCAGCCTTGGAGGACTGACAGGCTGATTTCCAGCCCACGATGATTGAATTGGAAGGCACTATACTAACCAAACCTATTTCGATTTTAGTAGATCTTGGCGCAAGTTTAAGTTATGTAAGTCCTAAAATAGTGGAATCATGCAAATTAAAAGAGAAGAAATTTAGAGCTCCTGCTTAGTTCAATTAGCTACCAGGGCAAAGCATACGGTAACTGCGAAAATTCCTAACTGTATTTTGGAAGTAGCAGAGCAACAGTTACAAGTAGACTTAAATATCTTACCATTGGGATCTTATGACATATTATTGGGAATGAATTGGCTGGAAAGACACTGAACCCTAGTGGACTACAAAGAAAAGGTCATTCATCTCAGAATGCAAGATGGTATGCGTAAAGAAATTCAAGGAATTAAAAAACCAGTACAACTACGTCCCATAATAGCATCTCAAATGGGCAAGTGCATCCGGAAAAGATGTCAGTTGTATGCCATCCAAGTAGGGTATGCAGATTCCAAAGAAAAAGCTCCAATAATGGAGGATATTCCTGTGGTATATGAATTCTTAGATGTGTTTCCAGAAAACATTCCCGGATTGCCACCTAAGAGGGATATTTATTTCACCATTGAATTGGTGCCAGGAGACACACCGGTGTCAAGAGCGCCTTATAGAATGAGTGTCCCAGAATTAACAGAGCTAAAGATGCAGTTACACGAATTGATGGACAAATGCTATATCCGCTCAAGTGTGTCTCCTTGGGGAGCACCAGTCCTTTTTGTTAAGAAGAAAGACGAAACCTTACGAATGTGCATGGACTACAGGCAACTTAATAAGTTGGCGGTTAAGAAAAAATACCCCTTACCAGGAATCGATGACCTATTCGATCAAGTGAGAGGGGCTAAGGTGTTCTCTAAGATAGATCTAAGATCTGGGTATCATCGGATTCGGATCAAGGATGAGGACATTTGCAAAATAGCTTTCCGCACATGTTATGGGCATTATGAGTTTGTGGTGCTGCACTTTGGCTTGACAAACGCACCAGCAACCTTCATGAGGTTGATGAATGGCATATTTCATCATTTTTTGGATAATTTTGTACTTATTTTCATAGATGACATACTAGTATATTCAAAAAGAGAGGAAGAACATAAAGAACATTTAAGAATAATTTTGGAAATGTTGAGGAAACATGAGCTTTATGCTAAGTTTAGTAAATGTGATTTCTTTAAATAAGAAATCCAATACTTTGGACATGTTATATCAGCTGAGGGAATATCGGTAGATCCCGAGAAGATAAAAAATATTATGGAATGGCGGGTACCTCAGAATGTGGCAGACATTAGATCATTTATGGGTCTAGCTGGATATTATAGAAGTTTATAGAAGGGTTTCTAAGATTGTTTTTCCCATTACATCTTTGCAGAAGAAAGGCAAGCCTTTTAAATGGACAGATGAATGTCAGGACAACTTTGAAAAGCTGAAACAAATCCTAACCACAACACCAGTACTAAAGGTAGCTGACCCTGGAAAATACTATGAGGTTTGCATCGATGCCAGCAAAGAAGGAGTTGGTGCGATATTAACTCAGGAGGGAAAATTTGTAGCCTACGACTCTAGGAAGCTCAAAGAACATGAACAGAGATATTTTTCCTATGACTTGGAACTCACAACAGTGGTGCATGCTCTCCGAGTATGGAGGCATTATCTGCTAGGTAAAAGATTTATACTTAAAACAAACCATAGCATCTTGACTAATTATTTCAAGTAGGCAGATTTAAATTATAGAAAAGAAAGATGGAATGCCTTTTTGAGTGAATTTGACATGGAAATCCAGCATGTTAAGGGGAAGGAAAACCGAGTTGCAGATGCGTTGAGCAGAAAACTGCATGGTATTTATGCCTTATATTACAGTCGACCAGCAAGTCAACTGTTGGAACAGTTAAAAGAAGAAGCATAGAAGGACCCGGAATACCAATATTTGTGGCAAAAGATGGAGGATAATGATAAGCAAGGCAAGTCATCAGAGTTTGGAAAGAACAAAGATCAGGTATTGACCTTTCGCGGAAGAATCTATGTGCCTAATCGTACCAGTCTTAAGGAGTTAATCCTGAATGAATTCCACCGCAGTAATTATGCTGGCCATCCAGGCTATCAAAAAATTCTCACTGCAATAAGAAAGGTATAATATTGGCCAAGTATGCAAAAGAATATTGCAGCATATCTAAGCAAATGTTTGGAATGTCAACAGGTTAAAGTAGAGCATCAGCACCCTGCAGGACTACTGCAGCCCATACCCATTCCTGAGTGGAAGTGGGAGGTTATCTCCTTGGATTTCATCACAGGACTACCACGAACAAGGAAGCAGAATGATTCCATCATGGTGGTAGTAGATAGATTAAGAAAATCTGCCCATTTCATACCTGTACAATCTACATACAAGACGATATAGACTTCGGATATGTTTATGAAGGAAATCTTTAGGTTGCATGGCATACCTAAGACTGTAATTTCAGATCGAGATGTTAAGTTTACATCTGAATTCTGGAAAACCTTGTTTTCTGGTCTGGGAACTCAGATACAGTTTCGTACTACCTATCATCCTTAGACTGATGGGTAGAAGGAGTGGTTAAACCAAGTGTTGGAAGACATGCTATGCATGTATGTGATGCAGCAACCGACCAAGTGGGAGGATTACTTGCATCTGGTTGAGTTTTCCTACAACAACGGGTATCGAGAATCTTTAAAAATAAGTCCCTTTGAGGCATTTTATGGGAGGCAATGCCTTACACCTATAAACTAGAGTAGTCCAGAAACAAAATTACTGCTGGGACCTAAAATGTTGGCTAATATGGAAGCTAAAGTCAAAATAATAAGGCAGAATCTGAAGGCTACGCAATATAGACAAAATATGTACGTAGACAAGAAAAGGTCCTACCATGAATTCGCAGTAGGAGACCACGTATATGTAAGAATAAGCCCAAGAGGAGTACCATGAGATGGACCTCCTATGCCAAATTGGCTCCCCGGTACTATGGACCTTTCCAAATACTAGACAGGGTCGGATCAGTAGCTTATAGATTGGCCTTACCCAGTCATATTCAAGTACACAATGTGTTCCATGTGTCCTTATTGAAGCGATATGTACATGATGAAAGGAATGTGATTCATTGGAAAAGTATTTAGGTAGGAAAAGGAATAGGAATCCTAACTTAAGGTTCTGAGTAATTGTTTCATGCTGACTTGAAAATACCTAAAATACCTTTTTTTTCAGGTAGAACCAGACGGCGAGTTTCTGGTCGAGCCGCAACACATACTTGATAGAAGAGAAATTGAGCTCCACAAATGAGCAATCATCCAACTGAAAGTGTAGTGGAAGCACTTCGGACTGGATGAAGCTACTTGGGAGGACGAGAACTTTATGCGAGCAGCATACTCGGAGCTCTTCACAGGGCTAGGCTGAGACACCGAGGACGGTGTTACTTCCATGGAGGGAGGATGTAACAGCCTCATTAGAGTTAACTAGTATTAACTAGTTAAAGACTTTTATTATTTTAAATTTTTGGCAAAGGAAAAAGACTTCAAGCTTTATTGTAGATAAAATAAAAATAAAAATAAAAATAAAAAAAGTTTGATTGAGAATACTTAAAGTAGGAGGACTAGTTAATGAAAAGAAAATATTTTAAGTTGTTGGTAAAAATTTTCCAAGAATAGCAGGTGGTTGGGAACAGTTGGAAAAAAATTTACCCTCTCCTCTGAGGACAAAATTGGATCCCAGGAGAGGAGAGGGGGTTCTGTGATTTTTGGTAAGGAGGGTGAAGTATTTTCTAGAGCTGGAGGAGGTCCAGTTGAAAATAGCTTCTGCAACCCTTGTGAACGAGATTATCTGATTGTGACTGGATTGGCCATCCAGAGGTCACAACAGAAATTTTCCACTGTTGCCCGTGGCACCATCCAGATTCTGGGCTAGGGGGCAAGTGGAGGACTTAATATCCTCCCTTGATGGTTGGGAGGACAACAACTTAAATTTTTGTGAACGCAGATAGGTATACTATGCGTTTAAGTATTTATTTGATAATGAAATTTGGGAGGAAGTCTATCATTTAAGGGGGTTGTGGAATACACAACCTGTTAGAATTATAAATGAATATATACAAATTATGTGATGCATAACATAAGGTAGCGGAAATGTAGAGATACTTCTTACTGTTTTCCTATTGGAATATATTCCGAAATCTGTTGAGAAATATATATTCTGCTATTTTTTGTTATCTACAATATTTAATAATAAAATAGAGAAATCTGTTCGTGGAATATATTTTCTATATTTTGTGACCTACAGTGCTTATTAATGGAGGAAAGAATTCCTTTAGTGCAATTTAAATAAGTCTCTATTTTTCTATCCACAATGTCTATTTCATGGCATGAGATAATCAGTAAAATAAATAAGCAAGTATAGGGACCACGATACAATCACTTAGCATATTAGCAAAACAGGTAGGGGGCAGCCTTCTGTAAACATAAACACTACAATATTGCCTGTAGGAATGAGGGTAAGAAAATTTATATGCGCTGAAATTAAACCCTGTCATGTAAACCCCTGCTCACTGAGAACGGTCGAAGGGCGATGAGTTACATACTTTCTTTCCTCATCTAAGTGACAACTCGAGACAAATAAAGAAACAGGAAATAATCTTATGTGCTTGCAAAACGAGAATTTGAACATTGCATTACTAATAAAGAAAATGAAAAACACGCACAACAAAACCATGTTCAAGCATGGAGGGAGGCGGATCTTAAGAGTTCGAAGTTATAGCGCCGAGACATTGAAATGACAATATTTGCAATAGACAAACATTTGAACAGAAATCATTAAGTATATCTAGTAAACATTGTAATTTTTTTCTCCAAGAACCATAACCACCGGCCGAGTATATCACCGAAACCACAGAAAACAACATGCATAGTAGATCAAGCTTAGGGTTTGAGTTACAGAACCGTACAGGGGTAAACCCCCTTTCCTCTAAGAAAAAGAATTATTACATAAATAAAAAGACAGTCTTCTACAGAGCAGAGCTCCTCAATCCCTGAGAAATCCCAACACCGGTGGGAAAACCCACATAAAAAAAAAAAAACGGAGATTACTGGACAAATCGTAAACCAGGCCTCGACAGGGTAATTTGGAGAGGGATCAGCTCTTTGAAAAACTCAAATACCTATTGCAATGGAGCGAAAATTGTCAGCTGAGGTGGACACAGAAATTTTCGGCTAAAGGTTAGAGATTAAGAGTTAAATTTCCTCGTACCTGCAAAAAGAGGAGTGAATAGTGAGCGAATAAACAAACTGTAAGGGTTTTTGGTAGAAATTGAGTGTGATAGCCTAAACCCTATAATTTAATCCATGGAAAAAAAAAAAATATAAGTACCGGTACGAAATAATAGTCAAGGCCATCTATGGAAGCCATGGCCATAGGATTAGTCCACTGACTGAAAAGAAAGGAAATGAAATCATGCAATAAGCTTAAATTGGGCGGACGGGAAGCATGTACTTACCCTCAGCATCGCGGGAGCAGCTGCAACGCTCTGTGGAAGTCATGCCCCGAGGCTGCTGTAGCGTAAATGATCGTTTGCACAGTTAACAAAAAAACCTGTAAGAAGTGGATTGGAGGAGTCAATCTGTTTGATAGCAAGAGAAACAAAAAGAACTCGAAATATCAAGTTGAGAACTAAGTTTAGAACTATGGGTGAATGCAATCGGAAATCCAAACCTGAATATATAGGACCCGGTGGAGTCTGCAACACATCAATATCAAGTTTGGGGAAACGTCAATTGAAAACCTAAGACATCGAAAAATTTGTGGAGCTCACTGTGAGATTGATGGAGAACGTCGAGCCTAAACCCCCCCCGCTCACAGACTCACAGTCGAGCCAGAATCCCACTGAGTTCTCTATCTACTAGCATTGAATGCCGGAGCTTCTCCTTTCTCCGTTGGAGGGAAATGAAGAATCCTGAGGGGTTTTGTGACACATGTAAACAGTACTGCCGGAAAATCGAGCACAATTGACAGACTATGAAACTGAGGGCGGATTCAATGCCAGGTGGAGCGACACCTTCCAAGGCTCATTAATAAGTAGCAGAACAATAAATATGATAGATGGTGCAATCACCATAGGTACAAATCATATGCGGGAAAATACCATATTACCAGTTAATGTATTATATTTACATAGAAATTGTGCCAGATCTTTATTACACATAACTTTGACTAGCCAAAAGCTCACTTGAGCTATTATATATATGATCGAATCAAAGGGTGGATTCCCATTAAAATTATGTGCTCTTGATTGAGTATAATTGTACGAGTAATGTGATGTGGATATGCTGACAGTTAGAAGTACGATAAAGTTAATTTTTTTTTTATGATGGTAATTTAATGTTGATAGTAGTGACAGTATCCTTGACTTTGATACAAACAATTGTTACCAATGCCTTCAAAGGTAAATTTAGTGTTATTGATGAAATGATAATTATGAACATTTATCATTATTACTCAAGATAAATCATGTCCTTTAAAATAATTTGGAAATTTAAAAAAAATCACATATTTTAAAAAATTTCATTATTAATTTAATTTTTTATATCTTAAGGAATAATACTCATGAATTATAAAATAGTTGTAGCATAAATAATATACAAGAAAAAAACCCATGTATTTTTGGAATAATAAAATAGTTGTAACAAAAATAATACAAAACAAGAAAAAATATGTATATTTCGATGTATAAAAATTTAGATACATTTTATTAACTAAAATTTTAAAAGAATAACGGTTATAAACATTTAAAAATAATTTTATTAAATAATTAGCTTAGATATAGAGTTAAGATTGATTTAGGCCATCTTGTTTTATTATTTTTATTTTTTATTGTATTTTGACTGAATTAAAATGTTCATTACATTATGTCAATCTTTTTATTTAATTTACTTTCATTTTTTATTTTGTGTAATTTGACATAGTCAAAATTTTAAACATGACATTAAAACCTTTCTATCATATTTTATTGGAGAGCATAGGAGCACAAAATGTAATATTTAAATATATAAATATGTATTTTCCCTTTTTATATTGTTTTTTATCCATGTAATATAAATTAATTGGTTTGTGTAGAGTTTAATTTTATGATATAAATTTTATTATAAGTAAAAAATTTATGCTTATGTACCCAAAAATTTAATGTTTATGATTTTACAAATTTTCGTTATTCATTAAACTAATTTATGTTAAAGAAAGAAACTAACATTATAAAAAACACGTATAAAAATATTTGCTTGATCTAATGTCCTAAAACAATTCAATCATCTAACATTTGATCCAATGGCTCAAACATGGACATAGTGGCAGCTAGGGGAGTTGTTTTCAAATAGTGACTCCTTACGACGTAATTACATTTTGTATGTGATTAATGCATTTATAATAGTTTACGTGACTGTAAAAATTGAATAAAAACATAATTATATTTAATTAGATGAGTTGAGTTTATTTTTTTATTTTTATTTATTTTTAATTTTTTTCCAACATTATCAATCATTTGGATTGGAAATTACCTTTACATTTTCTCTCATTCTCATTTTGTTGGCACATTTTTTACTTTTTCTTTTTTGAATTGTTTGGTTGGAAATTACAATTGCTATTTCTTCTCTTTTTTATTTTTTTGGCATTTATTTATTTGATTTTGAACTCTCAGATGAGAAGGTTCATTTTTTCTAACTACTCGTTGGCTATTTCATATTTCCTCATGATGTTTTCTTGAAGCCCATATCACTGCTAAATCATTAACTTTTTTACTGTGGCTTTCATAATTTTACTCATTGTTTTCGGCCCCCTTCACTTAGGATCCATGTTATTTGTCTTCTTCTATTTGTTGATGATTCTCATCTATTTATTCATTTTCATATTTTGAAGAAAAGAGATCTAGAAATTTCGATCCATTTCGCTTATGTGATATTTTCTTCGCACTTTTTTTTAGGTGCCATGTGGTATGAAAAATTCAGTATCTGAAAATTGTATTTTTGAAATCTAACAATTGAATGCACTTAAAAGCTTTATGAACAAGGTGAATGTGATATAGGAGGAATTTAATAAGGTCTATCTCAAGGAAGATCCTAGTGTTAGGATATTCCGACACATAGGAAATAGTTAAGTATAACTTGGTCTAGCGTAAAGTTAGGTAAAGTGTATTTCTTTCATATGTACTTTTGCACCATATAATCCGACGGTCATTATATGTAGTGATCCGACGATTCATTCTCTCCTCGGTATTACCAATACTTGATCCATGGCTTAGCACCTGATTGGTCCATTATCTCTATTTAAAGAGCATGTCTGCTGGCCATTTATGGGAGAAGATTATGTAAATTTTCTTTCTTTACATTAATACACTATCTTAAGTGGTCGCATTGGCTCAGGCCATGTACTGTTTCCCTCCTTGAGGGTTTTAACCACATCAAATACTAATGTATTGATATGTGATCTATTTGTGAGGAGTGACATTTGTTGCTTTATCTAAGGAACATACCCTATAAATCCCTACATGGTATCAATGTTGTTTGAGGATGGCATCCGTTTTTGGTACAAATCTGAAGCCGGTTTTGACTGCTTGAGACAGTCGTTTTCCATGTTTACTATTTTTTACTAGTTTTGGCAACTCTGTTGTGTCTAGAGCCACTATTAGTGAGGAACCCCTTTCGTTTCATGTGAAAAGGTTTCTAGTTTCTCCAACTATGTCGTTTTATATCTATAAGTATAAAGTATTTTTTTGCAGTTATATTTATTCATCTCTCTATTTATTTCGGTTTATAGTCATATTTTTATTACCATATCTACACCATTTTCTTTTTGTATGGCCTTTGCGCTGCGCTCTATGCAATTTGGAAAACTACAAATAGAAAGACGAGATTTTTATCCTATGTATGCTCTTTCTCTGCGAGTTTGTGTGATCTCGAGAAATTAGAAATAGCGAGAAAAATATTTAGCTTCCAGGAAGACTAACCAAATATCTAACATTAAGCTGCAAGGCTTGGAATCTATATATATGTTGCGTGGTTCTTTTTTGCAAGAAAAAAAAACACGCAAAAAAAAAAAAAACTTCTTCCTCTTTTCTAACAATTACTAAATATTTTAACTAGCTCACTTGGTCTAAAGTTACTTTATGAGAATATAAGTCTTGGGTTCAAGCATTTCTTTCAAGTTACTTTTCCTAAAATTCTTTTTGTCTAGTTATATTTTCTAAAAAAAAATTGTTCGTTTAAAAAAAATGTTTTTTTTGCAAGTTATTTAAAAAAAATAAATAAATGTACCTTATGTTATAAAGTTACTTTATGTAATAGTGATTGTCACCCATTGTAAAAATTGAGTCACTTACAATTTAAATTCACGTTATGTTTGATTTAGGTTACAGTCTACTTGGCCATTAGTTCATAAAGTAACATTGTAAAAATAGACTCTCACTTATTTATAAAAGTGGGTGACATAAAGTAGTTAAAAAAAAAAATGTGATTATTATATTAAGCTTGGAAAGTAGGGGATTTTTTTTTTCTTATGTACAACTTCATCATCAACTTCCTATCGCGTGATTACTATGAATCTACTACAACGTTTCTTCAAAAATGTATAACTTCTTTATCCGAAAGCCTTCTTTAGAGCCATTTTTTTTAACCGACCTAATTTTTTGAGGTATTTCCATTGGAGTAGTTAGTTTCAACCTTTACAACATCAGTTTTTAAAAATGGAAAGTACATGCCGAGTTATTATTAACAACACAAATTATTTCCAACTATTATCCTACATGGTAGACTTACTTAGAAGTAAAGGGCTTTATAGAATGGCATCAGTACTAGAATATAAGCATGCCAATCAAGATAAAAATACTAAATGGGAAAATAAACAAGATCAAGCACGAGGCTTGATAGGAATTTACATTGCTCAATATCTTAGATTTCATATCCAAGAAATTGACTCCCCCGGTGATGCTATGAAAAAGATGATTGTTTTTGGCATTCAAAATGAAATCAGAGCCTACCAGCTTAAAATGAGTTGCTTACTTTGGGACCTAATAATTTATCTTCTATTGAAGATTTTTTGTCCAAAATTAAGTCCCTTAGACTTCTCTTAGAAGGTTGTAAGGTAAAAAAACAATTGTTAGATTTATATATCCCATTCTTTATAAATAAGGCCCTGCATACTTTGTATTGGTTTCCACCTTCCATTCCAATAGAGAAGCCCTCATTTTCTAGGAACACCCTACAAGTCCCCCTATTTTGATTCCTTTTTCAATTCTATGATAAGAGAACAAGAAAAAATCTGACACCTTGGTCTTATTCATGTTGTAAACTCTTCTAAGAAAGCCTTAGCAGCCCAACGAAAACCAATTCGAAAGAATCCTAAGAAGAAACATCCTAAAAATAATGGTTGTAAACCAAACAAGGGTCTTAAGAAATCTTAGTGGAAAAATGAAAAAACAACTCAAAAAATTGATAAGGAAAATAAAAGCAAAGGGAAGAAGACATATAGACATTGCAAATTTTGCAATCGTTATGGCCATGTAGAGTCAAAATTTTCTATGAAGATGGAATCCTTTGAAGCAACAATGAAGAAGCACAACATCCATTAGGAGAACTATTCAAATTAATCTATGGGAATGGCACTTTCTGCATGTGTTTTTCAAGAATGAATATTCTTGTTCTCATTCTCCTCAGTGGCTAATTTATTTTGGAGTCTCTTACCACATGGCTAAAAATAAAGCCATGTTTTCTTCTTTAAATGATTTTAACACCAAAAATATTTATGTTGGTGATGATATATCTCTTACTGCTGTAGGGTTTGGAACCATTCATCTAGATAATTGTCATTTTAATGATGTACAATGTGTTCCTACCTTGTCCTACGACCTTCTATCTGTTTACGAGATAACTCATTCAGGTGAAGGGAGAACCATAGAATTCTCACCTTATTACGTTGTAATTAAGGTAATAAGAGATCCTAAACATATTTTAGCCACTAGAATTGTTGATGTTTCCGCAAGATTGTATAATTTTGACAACTTTTGGTCATCAAGTCTACCCTCCATTTTTGTTGATCATAATGATGAAGTGATCAAACTTTGGCATGAGCGATTTGGTCACTTAAACTATCGATCTCTTCAAACTCTATTTAAGAAAAAAATGGTGACAAGTATTCATATGGTATCTTTCTGACATGGTTTTTGTTTCAGTTGTGTACTTAGAAAACATCATCAGGATAATTTTGGAAAACATGTCTCTTGGCACGCTTCAACCCCTTTGCAGATTTTGCATAGTGATTTATGTGGTCCACTGCTAGTTGTTTCTTTCTCTAGCTACAAGTAATTCTTAACATTCATTGATTATTTTTCGAGATGCACTTGGGTATATTTCTTAAAAATAAAGAGTGAAGTTTTTAACATGTTCTTGGCCTTTACGGCCTTTGCTAAGTAACAATCTAGACATCAAATTGTTAAGTTAAGATATGAAAATGGAGGATGATATGTTGACAAAAAATTTATCAACTTTTGCACTGAGCATGGAATTAAATTGCAACATAATGTTCCGCATACTCCACAATGAAATAGTGTAGCTGAAAGGCAGAATCACACTCTAAAAGGAATGGTTATTTGTATGCGTCAATCTAAACAACTTAGTCTTAAATTTTGGGCATAATTAATTAACTATGAAAATTACATAGTAAATCGCACTCATACTAAGGTTTTAAGGAATATCAATCTAGAAGAATCTTGGAGCTCAATCAAACCATATGTAAGTCGCTTTTGTGTTTTTGGAAGTGAAGCTTGGGCCCATAATATTCTAGATGAGAAACATAAAGCCTTAGAACCTAAGTGTGAAAATTTTATTTTTCTTAGATACTCTGAAGATGTAGAAGGATATAGACTTCTTCGACCCAAATAAAAAATGTAATCATTAGAAGAGATGTAAAATTTGATGAAAATGTATCATCTTGTGAGCCTAGTTTGGTGAGTGTGCCACCTTTGGCATGCAAGCCTGATTCGACATATATGCCACATGTATCTATCTCTTCTACTTCTGAAAGCATTCCTTCTACTTCGAATGATGATAGCGAGGATGAAAATCCTCCTCCACCTCCTCAGGATTTTCCTTCAGCTCAAAAACTTTCAAAATGAACTCACTCTATGTGGGATGCAATAGATTCTCTTGTAGGTGACCCTAAAGATCAATGTCGTACATGTTCTCTATTCAAAAAAGCCTCTTCTTTTCTGGCTCAAGTTCGAGAAAATTATGATTCATATACCTTTGAAGAATCTTCAAGTCATCTAGATTGGGATGTAGCTAGTAATGGAGAATATCGTTCCTTATTGTAAAATGATACTTGGGATCTCATTTTTCTTCCAAAGGGAAGAAAAATTCTCATATGAAAATGGGCTTACAGAGCAAAGTTTGGAGCAAATGGAAAACTTGATAAACATAAAGCTCATTTTGTTGCTAAAGGATTCTCACAAGTGGAAGGCATTGACCATACTGAAACCTTCTCCCCTATTTCCAAAATGAATTCTATCTGCCTTTTTCTTTCCCTTGTTGCCTCTTTTAAAGGGGATTCCATCATAGGGATGTTAAATCTTCCTTCTTACATGGAGACTTGCATGAAGAAATACACATTGAAGAACACCCTAACTTTAGCAAAAAATACTATAGCCTTGTTTGTCGCCTTAAGAAGTGTCTCTATGGTCTCAAACAAGCCCATTAGGAATGGTATGCCAAAATGGATAGCTTTCTATTAGATAATGGCTTTTCTAGATGTCATTTTGACAACCCTGTCTACACCAAGAAAGTGGGTAGCTCCTTAATAATCCTTGTTCTTTACGTTGATAATATTATCCTTACTGATAGTCATCCAAACCATATAAAAAATGTGAATTCTAGCCTCAAAAAGAATTTTTAAATGAAAAAATTAGGACACTTGCATTATTTCCTTGGTTTTAAAGTCTAGAAATCCAAAGAAGGTCTTACCCTTTCTCAGTCCAAGTATGCATGTGATCTTCTACATCACATTCACATAAAAGACTATAAGCCAACCCCTTGCCCCTTTTAGTCTGGAGTCAAGATTTTAGTCACTTGTACTTCCCCTAAGGTTGATGTTACCTTATACCATCAACTTCTTGGTAAAATTTTGTATCTAACCCATACCCATCTTGGCCATTCCTTTGTTGTTGGTTGTATTACTCGGTTTATGCACAAATGTCATGAAAGTCACTAGAAAGTAGCTAACAAAATACTTAGATATGTTCTTGGTAAACTTCAGTTTGGGATTCATTACAATGTAGGAGCATCTACATTGTTGGATGGTTTCACTGATTCTAATTGGGCTGGTGGCCCTGATGATAAAAAATCTACTACAGGTTATGTATTCACTCTTCTTTTGGGACCTATTACATGTCTTGTAAGAAACAAAGTGCCATCTATCTTTCTTCAGCAGAAGCAGAGTATCGTGGTGTTGTTTAAGGAAAGAAGTAATATTTGTGGCTTCATCAGAGCTTTTCAAAATTTGGTATTCATAAGCAACATCCAACTACACTTTGGTTTCATAATCAAAATGCGATTCAATGCTGCAAAGATCTAGTTCAACATCAGCACAACAAAGACATTGAGCTACACATACACTTCATTCAAAAGCTCAGTTGTGATCATGTTCTTAGAGTGCACTATTTTTCAACCAATAATCATGTTGTTGATATATTTACAAAGGCTCTCACATAAGCGAATTTTACCAAAATTTGATCTATTCTTGGAGTTCAGGAAAGTTATCATTAAGGGCGATATGCTCTAATGCCTCCATCTTTCATTCTCTCCTCGGTATTACCAACACTTGATCCATTACTTAACATCCAATTGGTCCATGATATCTATTTAAAGATCATAGAGGGTCATCTTTCAAATGACCATTTATGAGAGAAGATTATGTAAATTTTCTTTATTTATATTAATAAATTTTTTGAAGTGGTTGTGTTGGCTTAGGTTGTGGTTTTAACCACATAAAATACTAGTGTACTGATATGTGATATGTTTTTTAATGGTGAAGTCTTATATTTGATCTAAGGAACTTACCCTGTAAATTCCTACACTCAGCAAAAGTAAAAATACACTTTTTCATTTTTATTGTCATCCAACTTCAACAATTTCCCTAGTGTGTTTCCAATACCTTACAAAAATTGGTGATGATAGAAAGGGAGAGGGAGGTTGTCTATTCTCACCGATAATGGCATATTCATAACCACCATTGTTGTAGAATAAAAAACCAGAAACCATATGTAATACCACTATGTTTCTCTTTCTAAGTCATTGAATATTTTTAGTCATTTAAATTATTATTGGAATTAATCACTAAGGAAGCCAAAATCAAAAATATGTGATATGATGTGATTATGTTTTATTTATTGAATAATTGTTTGGAAATATTTATTAAAGATCATTAGAGTATTATAGACTTCTTTCCAACTTATGAAAAATTGTTAGTGGTTAAAGTCCACATGGTGGACCTTCCCAAAAATTTCCTAAAAATCCATATGAGAAAGTTGTTAAATATATTAACATATTCGAAGGGAAATATTTTGTTAATGAATTTGGAGGAGAGAAATGTTAATTTGGGTGAAAATAAAAATAAAAAACATTAGGAGAAATATGTGTTCTTTAAAGAAAAAATAATAATCTTTTTCAAAAAATAAAAACGAAATGCATAGGCCAACGGGGGTTTGTTTCTAATGTGAAGAGTGTGATGTTAAGACACTCATGATGAAAATGTCACTAGTTTCAATCTCCCTGAAAGCAAAAAATAAAATACAACCATGATAAGGGTTGGTGTTGCTGAAGCCGAGTGCGATCCCCAGATTATTTTGACGGATTAAATGCCCCTCAGTTGTGGTTTCTCAAACCACACGTTTCGCATAAAGTCATGTAAAAACTCACACTACTAAAAAAACAAAAAAAAAATTTAAAGACCTATGAAAAAAGTGTCCTACAAGAAGAACATTGCTAAAACACTCTATTAAAAAAAGCTATAAAATAAACCTCATAGGAGCCCAGGAGGTTGTTGATTTCCTAAATCGAACCAAACCCCTCTTGTCCTAGGCACGTGCTCTATCCTTGAATATTTCTCAAGCATTACCTACCACTAGATGAAAATTTTTTCATATTCTACTTGTTGATTTTGAAATTGTTTTAAATAGTATGTAGTAATAGAACACGTTGAATGTCTAGAATTTGTTAGATAGGTTACAGTTCTGCATGCCTATTCTATTTATTGTTATAAACAAATCTGATGACATATGTTACTGATATAAATTTTATATGAGAAAAATCGATGTGTAAGAGAAAATATTATTTATATAAAAAATACTCTATGCTGCATAGACTGAATCGTGGTTAAAATATGGTTGTGATTGAAATTTTAATGATATAATATGTATTTTTATTTAAACCATATAAGGAGATACATTAAGACATGCATAGGTGAATTTTGACATATTAGATATACCACGGCCATGAGTTTTTAATTCTCAAATGTGCAAATGAATGGAAATCATAAAGTTCTGTTATAAGATATTTTTATAAAAAAACAAAAAAAAAAAACTTGATTTCGTGTCGTATATTATATTATAAGATATTTAAATCAAAGCTATATATATATATATATATA
Organism: Pinus albicaulis; assembly: GCA_034641835.2. Lineage (NCBI taxonomy): Eukaryota > Viridiplantae > Streptophyta > Pinopsida > Pinales > Pinaceae > Pinus > Pinus albicaulis. The sequence continues at coordinate 725,757,253 of CM076577.1, read as the reverse complement.
TATATATATATATATATAAAAGGATTTATAATAACACAAGTGTGGTTGTGTAAATGATATTTTCTGGTTATATTCTTTTGCGTCATAGGAGTATAAGCCATTTTAAATTATACTAAGTATCAAAAGAAATTGAAATTATCTTACTTTATTATATGTTCAACTTATTAAAGACATAAGACTTCATTCAAGGAAAATAAATAAATTATGAATATAATGTCTTTAATAATTATAAAATAATAAATAATATAATATAATTAAATAAATAATAAGTCAAGAGAATAATAAAAATAATAAATAAAACAGTAAACACTAACTATACTTCTAAATAAACTGGAGTCCTAAAACAGTAAACAAATAAATAAAGTTAAGAGTTATTTAAAAAATAGTTAATTAACAAAAGTAAAAAGAAATAGATTAAGAAAGAGTTAAATTAAGAAACTATAAAAATTAGTAAAGTTAACAAAAAGTAAATAAAAGTAAGAGAAACACTAAATTAAGTAAAGCTAACAAAAAGTAAGTTAAACTAAGATAACACTAAATTAAGTAAAACTTAAGTTGCATGTTGACACAGTGAGTGTGTGCATGTGGTTCTCATTCCATTGTTTGGTCTCTTTAATAGTCATTGAGGAAGATTCAAAGGGGATTCTTCCATCCATTCTCTGGAGAGAAAGGTATGGTGAGGCTAAGGATACACTGGCAGTAGTACGTTGATTGAGGGCTTGAGGGTGGCCAACTGTGGAAAGATCACATACAGCTCAGCTTACGGTTGGGTGGAGAGTTGTCCCCAAAAATTTGTTGCAGTCAGCAGGATTCAGATAGCATTCAACCTTAGAGTTTCAAGTAAGGATAATCGTCATTATAGGTAAGTCGTCTTGCTCATGTTTCTGAAAATTCTATGATGATTAGTTAAAGTGTTTTTTGGGTGATCATTAATTGTTTATTTGATATAATTAATTGCATGTTAAAATTCGGGGCTGTTACATATGGTATCAGAGCGGGTTTCGATTTTATGTGACCTCTACGTAAAAGTTAAAACTTGATTTTGATAGTGATGTTAATGAGAAAGGGCTTGTATTTGGTATTGTAGTGATTATAAATTTAATATAATAAATTTTAGTTATTATTAAAGATAAATTTGAAGAACTTTTGCATGTAATAATATACATACTTGTTGTTAAATCTATGATTATAATTTTGAATTAAATGATTTTTTTTATTATATTTATCACATGCATGAATGTAAGATATTAAGATATCTAGCATGTAACAAACATGTAATTAGCTAGTAATGTATCTCAATAGTCTAAAATGTTTAAAATTATTAATACACATTTCTTTTAAATAATATATATTCAATACTCTATGTGAAAACAAAAAACACAAAATAAAAGAAAACACATGCATATCAATCATTTTTCTTCTAATCATAAAGTGAAATTTCGTTGAAGTAAATAAAATATAATTTTAATTTATTTTACAATAAATGCATTCAAAATTTTAATATATAGATATATAATTATATAATTTCGAAATAAAAATAGATATAAAAAAAAATATAATTTTATTAAAATTATTAAATATAAGTCTATACACTTCTTGCATATGTATATACTCTAATAGCTTAACATGCTTACCATATAAAGTATAAATAACATTACCATATTGTAACATGAGTTTAGCAAAATTGAGTTTATCGGGACTCCGTGTGAATTGACATTGGAGTGCCAAGACAGAATAGGGGGATTCTCAGGGAGACTGTTGCAGGATGCATGATCAAGAATACAGGATTGTTGAAGTCATTTTGGGCCAAAAGGCAGATGACAGTGTGCCATATGTTTAAGATGGAAGAAACAGACACAAAAAGTTTTCCTTTTTATTAATGGAAATTACATTTCTTGCAACCTCCAAGGCATAGAGAGTCTTGTTTAATTTTATTGCCATCGTATCCTTGAATACCAGAGAAGAGGATGTACTGAGCAGCAAGGATCCCAATGGAGAACACTAAGAGGAACACTCTCTCCTCTCCTCTTCTTGGATGAAATTTGCACAGAGAACCTTCAATGGACTTTATGCACCACTATTAATAGATGTGCATTGTTAGCTACTAGCCAATTGATTACTTTGTTTCCTTTTCATGTTGATCTGAATCACTTTTATTAATTTTGTTTAAATTTAGATTGCAGCCATATTCAATAACCCTAATGATTTCGAAACCATAAGCAATGCAATAAAAATAAAGAGCCATGGCCTTAGTTTTCCAGACATCGTTTATTTATTTCTTTACGGCCTGCATTTTGTTCTGGAATCTTCGTCTTCTCGCAAAATCCCAATGAAAAAAAAAATTATTTATAAAGCTGCGTACATCGAATATGCTCTCCCAATTGAGCTAGACCCTAAATACGTGACGTATAATCCATAATCTAAATAAACTGTTTTGTTAACTATATACTTGAAGTTAACCATACTATTGATCACTAGTTTACATGAGTAGATCGAGAGCAGAACCACAGATCCATCAAATTTTACAGAGCACATAACCTTATTGTTATTATTAGAATATATATATTTTTTTAAATAATAATATATATATATATATATATATATATATATATATATATATATATATAAGTTTTAAACTATATATATTTGGATAAGATGAAGGAAGGAATCAAAAACGAAATATTATAATGAAAATTATATATAATTTTGAATAAATTATGAGAAAAATAGAGATACACGAAAAATTAGTAAGGAATAATATAATATTTAAAATTTTGAATAAATTTTTTATTTTAATCTATATGGAGCGACGTTATAAAAATTATGAGAAAAATATAGATACACGAAAAATTAGTAAGGAATAATATAACATTTAAAATTTTGAATAAATTATTTATTTTAATCTATGTGGAACACCGTTATATTAGAATTGTTAAGAATATGATTTAGATTTTCATATTAAGTAAATCTAGATCTAAGACTTAATTTTGATTAAAAGAAGTAACTTCTCATAAAATTAGAAATTAGTAAAAAAATAATGTTATTTATTAATATTTTTTTATTATTATACTAACTCAAATATGAATTATGAGTTGAATGAGTTTGGGGCCACCATGTTAAAAAAAATCCTAAAAGGGCCGATATATTGAACAAACAAATAAATAAATAAAGTAACCCATAATTACTAAAGATCAGATTTCTCAACTGTTATCAATACAGTAAAGATATGTTTGGAGTTAACCAGATTCAAACAATTGCATTGAATCAAGCCCGCGAGAAAGACTCCAGGTTAAAGAGAGGTATGGACCGTCTCTTGCATGCCACACAATTCGGGGGAATGGCACACGGTTTTCTTTGGGTTTTGTTTTTAAAGTGTTCATAGTGGGTTTGTTAAGAAGCCCACATACTCTTTTTTTCAAAAAATAAAAATAGAAATGTGTATAAATAAAATTTTGAGTAATGATAAAAGGTAATATATGTCAAATAATGTAAATGTGAGTTAAATGAAGTTAAAATGTATATAAACGTAAATAAGTGTTATTATATATATATAGATTAGCTTATAAAAAAATTTAATTGTATATAAAAAAAAAAAAATCAATTAATATAATTACAGTTAAAGGAATCAATATTATTTAACTAGAAGAATATTTAAAAGAATTTACCAAATATTTTTTTCATTATTTTTTCATGATTTGAAACTCATATATCCGATGATTTGAAATATATTTGGATAAATTATAAATATATTTTTGTTTTGTTTTGTACTGGAGAATTTAGTATTATTAGGAGAGGGGAAAATAAAATACACTTATTCATTCAATAATACAAGTTGAAAATCTATATTTTAGTTTTAATCACAATATCAATTTTCTACCTAATGTATGTTTCTCTATTGAGTTAGGATGTTAATCTATTCACGATTGAATTTCTTTTGATATAGTTAATAACGTTGTTAATACCAAAACAAAAGTTTTTTTTCAGATTTGACTTAGAGAGAATTCTCTAGACCTTGTTGATATTTGTGAGAGCTTTTGACATTGTGTCAGTTATGAATTGATTTCATCGATTGATTATGTATATACAAATTATTTTATGGAGATGATTTATGATAATTCATATAACTATTTATAGTGCTTATTATACTTATTTATTGGTGGTTGCACAATTGTGATAATGAACTTATATTGAAGACTAGTCTTTAGCCTTCTATCTTTCAAGAAATTCATGTAATCTTTTTACGTGGCGAGGATGTACATTTGTGTTTTCATTTATATAATGATTACCATGTAATTGGTATGGTTGAAAATATATAGGATATAATTCTTATGGTCATTAAGGAATATCAATAGTTTGATTGGTCAAAGGATGTTACCCCTTGAAATCTAGATCTGATGTCTATACCCCTAGGTAAATATTCAACTTTCTAGTTAAAGGAACATGGAATCATTATTGGAAAGCATTGATATCTTGAATATATATATTAATATATTAGTACCTGGTATTGATTGGATATTTTTTATCCTAAATGGATGTTGAATAATCTCATTCATAGTTGGAAATGAAATATTTTTTTGATGAAGTATGATAAGAATTCTTACAATGTATTATCGTTATATATTTCATAAGTTTTGAGATGATTCTCATATTGATGATGTTTCGTGATATGGTGGTATAAGGGTAATAATTAACATGTGGTTTGTTATGATAATGATCTTATATACTCATGATGAATATGATATGCATAATGTGGCATAGGAATTATGATGTTATAATATGAGGTTATATTGACATGTGGTTAGTTTATTATGTAATGTCATGATATATTTTTGATGGAAATATGTTGATGTTATAACTTATGATGGTATTTCATAAAGAGAAGCATGTGGTAGTTGCATGCAGATTTTATCACATGCATGAGCATCCAGTTCTTTATTATTTAGAATGTTATGATTAAAAAATATGTTATGTTATCATGATGGCATGCACGAGTTGGCATGTGGATTATTTTTATGATTTTATGATTTGAGATATGGTGACTGACATAAACTCTGTAAATGGACTGCGAGAAATGAGTTATTTGATGATCTAGTAGGAGCCCATACATATGAGGGAGAATATGTAACACCATATGGGCTGAGGAAAAACTCAATCAACACTACATATGCCACTGGTTCATTTTTCTTGTATATCTCTTGATGGATAACTCGTGAAAGGTTGTGGGGCCATATTGAGGAGGCAAGGGGCCTGATATTATAGGCAAAGTGCTTGGTATTGGATGGGGATTTCAAATTTTAGAAGTGGGTGTAAGACTTCGATGCGTGGGGTTATGCACCTTAGTGAGTTGTGGAGGGAGTGGGTCAGTCTTGCGAGATGCCTGGAGTCATTGAGTACTGGGACCGAATGCCTATCTTGGAGCAGATGAGGTTTGAGCTGGGCGCGAGCCTTAGGGCCAGCCTTGCTTATGGAAAGACTAGGGAGGCTTATGCCTGGTTCCAAAAGTGGGAAAAAGTACAAAGATTCCTTGAGATTTCCTGGGTGTTGTGAATAACTTTCGATGTCTTCTCATTATACTAGTTCAGCAAAGGGTGTTGGTCACACATGAAGTATAAATAATATAATATAATATAATTAAATACTTACCTTCTGGACAAATTTCCTTGAAGAGGAGGGGTATAATTATAAAATAATTATACATATATAAATAATATAATATAATTAAATAAATAATACGTAAAGAGAATGATAAAAATAATAAATAAAACTGTAAACAATAACTAGAGTTCTAAATAAAATAGAAAATAATAAATTGGAGTCCTAAAATAGTAAACAAATAAGTAAAGTTAAGAGTCATTTAAGAAAGAGTTAAGTAACAAAAGAAAAAAAGAAAAAATTAACAAAGAGTTAAACTAAGAAACTACAAAAATTAGTAAAGTTAACAAAAAGTAAAAAAACTAAGAAAAAAACTAACTTAAGTAAAGCTAACAAAAAGTAAGTTAAACTAAGAGAACACTAAATTAAGTAAAACTTAAGTGGTCAGCACGATTTAGATATCGTTAAACTTTGCTCATGTTTCTAAAAATTCTATGATGATTAGTTAAACAGTTTTTGGAGTGATTCTTAATTGTTTATTTGATATAATTAATTGCATGTTAAAATTCGGAATTGTTACAGTGAAAGGATGAAAAAAAGAAAAACATACATTACTAAATAGATTCCATTGGACTAAGCAATTCTTTTATTTTGTTATGAGTTTGATAAAATGGTGTTTTTTTCTTAACTGTATGTTTTACATTAATTATAAATACTCCATCAATTTAATAACTCTTTCATAGGATTATTATCGAAGGAATACTTTGAATATTGTGCATAATTTACTAATTGAGTAAATGGTCAAATTTACTAGCGTTATGGGATTAGCTTTGTAAATAAATATAACTATAATGGAATACAATTTAGAAAGGCTTTAGGTTCAAGTGTTTTAAAGTACGATTCAGATTTAATAGTAGAATGCTACCGAATACAACTGTGCCCAAAAAGATAAATTACAAAGACACAATTGTAGCAATAATACTATTCTGGAATAGAAATAACTCCAAGGAGAGAAATAGAATTTAGGTATAGTCGCATTAGAAATTCTGGAGGAACTCGGTCACACAAAATGCAGTCATATGTATATAGTAGTGCACTTATGTGTATATAATAGTGCGATATATAATCATGTAAAAATAAATATAATAAAGAAAAGAAAAGAAAAACATTATAATTATATGTTCATGCTCATCTTATATAAGGAAAGGACTGGCATATAGCATGTTCACAGTCGATGCTTACAGCTAGTAAAACATAAGGTTATAAAGTATATACATTCAAAAAAATCCTGTAGGTTTGAAGAACAAAAACATTAAATATTATAACCCTGTTGGATTATGGCAGGCACATCAACTCCTGATTGGGTGCCATGAGAGGTCAGAACAAGTAGAAATGAGTCGATTAGAGCTGACCTTTATCCAATGCAACAAATGGAAGTCAGTGTGGAATCGGAACGTAAGACCATAAGATGGTTCGGTTTCACTTGCAAACTAAAATGAAAACATCGCCTCTTCAAGAGCTGCAAATGCAAAACCTTAAGTTAGTATTAAGAGGTATAAATTATGGTAAAAGGAAAAATAAAACCTGATGTTCAAATTGAGATTAATGTGGTCAAAGTTCTCTCGGCATCATGGCCATAAGAGAGGAGCAACATAATTAACAAAAAGAATTGCAGGGTATGCATAGCGAAAATAAGCACTAGCAATTGTATCGAAATGAAAAATGCAAAAGAAGAAAAAAACATCAAATTCCGAAAGGAATTGAAGAGGGATTCTTGGTTCCCTCAGAAGGGGAGAGAAAAAACTGTAAGAGAAAGATGAAATAAAAACTTAAACATACTCTTTATATTCTAATGACAGGACAAAGAAATCGTTCCAGGGCACTTGGAGAAGAAAATGGAAAGAGGGTTAAATATGAGGGATAAACTTTGAAGAATTTGCCACAAAACTTAATTGCAAAGCACCATGAGAATACGAATTAAAAATACCACTGAAGGAGTTGTGGTTTCGAAAATATTGAAGCAAACCAGAGATCTCAGAAGCTATGAGGATGCGAACCTACCTCTTTGATATTACCTGCAAAAGAAAAACCATTAAAATTGTAAGAATTGCTCAAGACAAAACCAAAGTAATGTAGTTAAAAACTCCACCGTGCAAACTTCTAAAGTTTGAGAGAATACCTAGGTTCGGTGAGCTCTAGGTGGAATTGTCCCAAATAATGTGCGAACTCCATATTATCCTAAGTGGAGCGACAGCAAGGAAGTAAGGGTGTTCATCGTTTAATACAGTACAAACAGAGCGATGCTCTGGCCTCTAGAAAAAAATGGAAGCAATGATAAAAGTTTCGAAAATGGAAGGAATGGAAACTGTTTCGAACTTGGTAGGGTAAGTCGTTTAACAAACCCCACATTCTCTCCACCGTTGGATCCAATTCCTAAATCACCACCGTTGAAAATTCATGAGAATCAATATCACCACAAGTCACATGGGCCACACTTACGTGGCTCTCACGGAGTATTACCGGGTGGACAAATTGAAAACCATGAGAGTTCCTACATTTCCAATGTTAACTAGATAACTAAGTTTATATATTAAACGAGGGCACCATGATGTTATAGATACATGAGGTGTTATGTTATAGTGTGGATCTATGAGTTATGGTAAGGGACGATATAAAATTGGACTCATTCATATGTATAATTAATACATGTATGTTGGATAATTTAAATACTAGGTGGTGGGATATATGGGATATATTTGAAGTTGGAAGAAAAAAATTACAAATACGATTATTATCATGAATATATGAGAATATGTTATTACTAAAAAGGTAATGAGGATGAGATTATGTTATCAACATAATGAGAAATAATATATATATATATATATATATATATATATATATATATATATGTAAATTTTGAGCTATTTTATTATTGTAAAAAAATATATTACAAGCTAGGTAACGAGAGTAATCAGGGGGTCAACGATTATCTACCCTTGACGCAATAAAAATCAAGGTTTGGTTGGCTCTAGTGGGCTGCCCAACATTGTGAAACCAACCCACCAGTCGCAACATGTTCAAAAACATATCTAAAATCCAAACAAATAGAAAAAGAGTCTTGTTTAACCAAAAACAAAAAAAAAAACAGACTTGAGATTCTGCCAACTTGACAGAAAGACACCAAAAATCATAAAAAAATTAGTGATGTAATTCTTTGGGAATACAACAAGCATAGGAGCAGGAGGGAGTACACTTGGTTTCCTTGGGTTCATCCATGTACCCAACCACCCACCCTGCATGTATACTATCAAGACTTTTTTTGCACTCCATTTTGTTGTTAGAGGGAGCGCCACTACTCTCAAGCATAACTGCCACCTTTCCTTCTTTCGCGCCCTTTATAGCCTTGTCGTCTTCTTCCATAACCAGTGATCCTGCAGAGGAGGTGGAGGCATCTGCATTTTTCTTGGACCTACTGACGTGTGCTCTTTTCGCAAGTCTCGTTCTCGTGGGCTTGGGCCTCACTTGGGCAGAAGGACTCGGAGCCTTGAGGATGAGCAAAGGGAGGGGGTGGAAGATGTTTGCCACTTGCTTCCCTCCCACCTCGAACCGGAGCTCATGGACATAGAAGTTGAGGTCCATGGCCTCGTGAGCTTTGTCCAATGCGTGGTTGCCTTGGGTAATTTGGTGGTTTATGGTGTCTGCTGAGAGTTGTTGTTAAACCAGAGAGGTAGCAAAAAAATTCTTCATGAGCCAGAAGCGTTTCACCAAGGTACTTCGGGAATTCGTAGCACTAGCGAGTGCATCCAACTCCACTGCATCAACTTGGCATCGTATGCCTACAAGGATGTCAGGCACGTAGCAGCAAGGTTCTTACCTTTCAAGGATCTCATAATCATCATCGGGGACATGGACCTCGAAGAATCCCTGATGCATACATCTCATTTTCACCTCGGCATGAGGGCTTGCTGGATGTTGGAAAGAGACAAGTGTGCCCTCCTCTTCAATACCTCATTGAAGGAGACCCTACTATGGAAGCTCACCGTGACATTCAACACAATGGGATGATCCTCTTGATTGAAGGTTACTTGAGTGGTAAGCCTCGTGAGGAGGGAAGCTTCTCATGCATGCATCCTATTGCAGCTTACCTCATTTTTGTGCTTTGTGTGACATGCCTCATGTAGCTAATTAACTCTCGACATTCCCATCAGCCCATTTTCGATTTTCCAAACCAAGGCTATACTCCTCATATGCTTTGGAATTAAGACATGGTGGGGGAGGGAGGAGGTGAGGCAGTTGGCTCACTTATGGGAGCCATGTGTCTCCTCTAATGCGCTTTGTCATGCCGTCTAACACCCGCATCCGGGGAATGAGAATATATATATATATATATATATATATATATATATATATATATATATATATAATGAGAACAAGAATATGTTACAATTAAAATGGATAATGAGAAATGAGAATATGTTATTATTAAAAGGAATAATGAGAATGACAATATGTTACCATTAAAAAAGGATAATGGGAAATGAGAATATGTTACCATTAAAAATATAATGAGAAATAAGAATATGTTACCACTAAAAAGGATAATGAGAAATGAGAATAGTATATAAACCTAATGAGAAATGAGAATATGATACCATTAAAAAGAATAACTAGAAATCAGAATAGACAAAGTAGGAAATAGAAAATTTAATTAAACTAAATGTGAATAGAGATTCTGAAAAAATATATTTGGTATGAAATTTAGGGACGTTCTTCAAAACAATGGTCCCTTCGTGATCTTATAAAAATATCACATTTATTAGTCATATTGGTGACGATTTATTGATATAGATCTTTGGATTTGGGCCAGAAACCATTAAAATTGGAAATGAAATCTTTAGTTTAATCTTTAATTTGAAGGGTTCTAAAAAGACCACTTACTTCTGATAGGTTGCATTTTCCATATATTCAACTAGATAAGGACCTGGAATTGAAAGATTTAAAGAATATTCATTTTGGTGTAGAATATTTTCCTTTCACGACATCCTTGAACAAAGTAAGACCATTAGGATTTCTAGAAAATTATACTAGAAAATTATATTGATCCACATTTGTTTCTCATTGCGAAACCAACACTTCCATGTCCATGACATTTCTTACACCAAACCAGCCATATTTTATTTTTGCGGTCTACGAAAGCCTCAGTTACAGAAACTGCGACCGAGAGGTTTGCAGAAACTTCGTAAACCCTAATTGTCCTCATCTTTTCTGAAAAAAATAATGCATTCCCCAAATGGTAATTATAATATTATAATTTGAGTTTATTAATGGTGTCTATATTGGTTAATGGAAATATTAATAATTTTTAATATTTCAATATTTTCTCAAAAAAATTATTGCATTCCCCAAATGGTGTTTATAATATTATAACTTGATTGGTGTTTATAATATTATAATTTGAGTTTATTAATGGTGTTTATATTGGTTAAAGGAAATATTAATAAAGTTTCAATATTTCAATAATGAATATTTAATCAAAAGTGGTAATGGTTAAAAAAAATAAAATTATTGTATTTATATGAATTAAATGAGAATTAATTTATTTTAAATATCAAAACACTTTATTTTGTGATACATGTCATTACTGAAATTTAAAAAAAAAGTTATAATATTTTACTAAATTATAATTTCTTTTTAAATTATTTGAAGAAAAAAATATTTAGTAACTAGATGAATACAATACTCCACAAAATTATCATAAAAATTAAACTATAGTTTAGTAAAATATTATTTCAAAATTTACTTACAACTAGTTACTAATGTATATAGAATATTATGCCTTAAAATTGTTTTTTCTTGCGTAATGTCCCTAAATTTATGCTTTTAAAAATTGGCAGTTAAACTCTAAGAGTCAGAGTGGAACCTAAAGAATATATTAATTATGGATATATTTTATTAAATTAAGTTAATAAAATCAAATAGAAATTAATGTGTAATGACTAGATTATGATTAGAGATCTGGAAACCAAATCCATGAGGATGGATAAGGTTTTAAGACTTTCTGAGACTTCCAAAAACCCTTAGAAGGAATAAAGTAAATACTAAAATTAGATTGGAGAAAAAAATCTAAAAATTACCCTAGTAAAGAGGAAATTACTAAGAAGAGGTGGAATAAAGCTAGAAAGAAAAAAATATAGTTTTAAAAGCACCTTTGTGGAATAAACAAAGCGAAAGCTTAGGAAAACAGAAAAACAACATCTTGAATTAACTGGACGTAGTTAAGGGAAACAAGTTGGGGAAAGCAAGCTTATATAAGAAGATTCAATATAGACAAAAGGTTGTCTATCACTGGAGGAAAAGATCTCTGCTTAGGGATGAGTTGTAGAGAAAGAGCTCTAAGGTTGGGAGACATCGAGTCTAACCTAGGTGGTATGCACATTTAATTTGAATTGATTTTGACTAATATTTTAGTTTTGTGATGAAATATCGGAAAGGATAAATTAGTTATATTTATATGAAATTCTGAGTTTAAATTTGTGTTTAGGAAATGGAATTTATATGACTCATAATTATATTTTGGTGCTATGTATATTTAATAGAATTCACTATAGAATAAATAGTTAATTCTGTATTGTTGCACAGACATACTCCGTAGAGGACCAACTCTCAGAATTTCTATAACCCAGTGTTGGGTCTAGATATGAGGTTAGGCACCTCACAGAAAAATTATGAAATTAGTTAGACTATTCTAATGTTATGACATCCATTGTATACTTTAAAAACTCTAAACAGAATTGGTTATACATCGACATTGGATAACATTACAACATGGATCCTAAATTTCTGCGCTAATTTATATATATATATATATACAGGAAGTGAAAAATGTAAGAACAATAAACATAAAGAAGAGAGTTCTGTACGAAAGAGAAAATTGCAAATGATACATGTATGATTATGAAAGCATAACTATAGTAAAGATATTCATGCACTACATGATTAAAGGACTCTATACTATATCAGCAGTAGAAAAAAATAGATATGCATTAGAATTTGATAAGTAGGAAAACATTTATAGATATATGTATACTGATGTATGTATCCATTTGAATAAACATAGAAGAGTTGTTTGAAAAGAAAAGATTAATAGTATAGTACTTTAATTTAATAATAGATGGAAAATTATATTTCTTAAGGGAAGGTAACTAAAGTCAAGTTATATGACAGGTAATAGTACAGATAGAAATATTCCCTATGTATCACTGCCAGCAGTTAAATTATACAAATTTCGAAAAATAGTTCTATAAGAGAGTAAAATGTAAAATAGTTGCATAGAGTCATGCTTTGACTTCTGAATCTTTCAGGAGATTTGGAACAAACCTGAGTAGGAAAATGGAACCTAGTTAACATTGAAGAAAATTTGAAGCAAAAAAATTCCAGTCCAGGTACCGATACACGAAATTACCTGTAACAGAAATTATAGTGGAAATTAACACTAGTTGATATCATAACTAGAGTTTTATTAACAAACAAAGAATAAAGAAATGATAAATAGTTATTACCTTATCGATAGCCAAAAAGAAGACAAATATGTCAAGGAAAAAGTTAATGAATTAGCTAGGGGATGAACAAATTCTGTAATGTCCAGTGAAAAACTATGATTGAGAGAAAAAAGTGCGCAAATCAATAGAATCTTCCACACTGTAATTAAATGATTTAGAAACAACTTCAGAACTTTCTGAAAATTATAATTTCAAGCTATTGAAGTTGGAAATGAACTAAAAAATTTCTATCTAAATCGAAGTTTTGAAATGACTACAAGTAAACAATCCCAAGTTATCATTTGGATGAGATATATTGGGCGGAAGTATTATATATCTTATGTATACAGGCAAAAATCGTAATGAAAGAAAATAGTAGCTTCAACCGTTGATTTAAGTTGGACGATGGTGAAATATCTAAAGTACCACTTCCAAATAAACTATGACGATAGATTTTGTTGAATATAAATATCACGTACCGTGGCATTGAAATATAAAAATAATGGCGTATATCCCAAGGATTAAATGGGTTGGGTATTGTGCTATTAAATCTTGTAGTATTAAATTTAGTGTATTGATTTACTTTAATATATATACAATTATAATATGGTAAAGATTGAATGAAGATGTTAGTATGGTTGAGAAGTAGAGGTATTCATACCAAATTTTACTATGGAATAATGTTAATGTTGTCACATATTATTTTAAAGTGGAAAAAACTCATTAATAACATATAACCATCTAAATAGATATATATGACTTAACGGGTATCTAGTGGCATACCAATAAATGCAGATTTCCTAGTCCCTAGTGCTTGTAATAAGGGATGATACCTAATAAGAAGATGGGTATAAACCTATATGGCATACATGAACATAAGTAGATGTATTTACATGTATATGTGGGAAAGGTATAGGGACACCATTATTGTTGTGAGGGAATGAATAAAAGCCACCTCATAAGTTCATTATGAATTTATCTTCATAAGTGCAAAAAGGAGAAGAGCTATTCCCTAGTGATTAAGAAGAAAGAATTCGATATCAAAAATTCGTAATTCGTAGATGACCCTGTGGCAGTGTGAAATACTGACATAACTAGAAATTGAGAAAGCAGTGACATAGTGCAGTATAGGAATTAGTGAGAGACAGAAATATGAACGATAAGTATAATCGTAATGATAAGTTAGAATTATTACTTAAAAAAAAAAAAAATCGACGTGAAATATTTTACAAATGTTATCAAAGCCCGTGTTGAAACACTGGGAAAAAAATGTGTGCTCACACAAGAAAAATTTTGTTGCTATAAAATTTTGTTAAATTTAATTTCGGCTAATGTTTAATTTTATGTACAGTGAAACAGTGCTGAAACGTACAATTGCGAACCATGAGTAAAGTGGATGAGTTGTATGTGGATTTGGGTGTGGAATAAACCCAATAGATCCAAATACTCCATTGATGTCTATGATGCAACGAATGCAAAGAAAAATGATGCAACTGAAAAACCACAATGAAAGGCTATCTTTAGCCAGTGAGGAGCAAGATAGGTTAATAAGAGAATTGACCTCCCGGAATAGCCATGAAGGTGAAGGTTCTGGGAAAAGGAGATGCGGAACTATAAATTACTCAGAAGATTCTGAGGAAGATGATGCATCTAGACAACAGTCTAGGAGGAATACGGAATTACAGGGAAATTCTGGAAAAATTAAATTAAGCCTTCCTCCTATGATGAAGAAAGGAAGGATGATACAGAAGTTGGGCTTTGAAAGAAGGTATAAAATTTTTAAATGGTAAAGTAAAATGCGAATGTATGAAAACAAGTGACAATGGGTCCCGTATGCTTTTAAATTCGTAGATAAATTATAAGGAGTGATGAGGACATGTTACGAAGGTTTAGTTCTCATGGTGAATTGATAAGAATATGTATTAAACATAATACGAAATAATATAGAATACCAAGATACTTGTAGAAGGAGTTGTATAAAGGGTTTGATTCGTATATGATATTCATGTGGGGATGTGAATTTTAGGAAGTGTTTTTTTAAGCTTCTGTGGTTATCATTTATTGTAGAATTTTCTGGATTATCCAGAGTGTTAATAAAAAATGGTCGACGTTTTGGATCCCAACAGGGATCCATCTTCGGGACGGGATTTTGAATGAAGAATGAAAGAAGACCAGAATTTCAGGGTTAATATATATATATATATATATATATATATGGGAAGAAAAATAGCCGACAAGATCAACTAATTAATTAATAATTTATTTATTTTTTATTTAATAATTTTTAATTAATAATTTATTTATAAATTTAATTAATTTAATAGTATTTTTTATAATTCTATTCTAAAACCTAACTAATATATTTTATTAAAGTATAACTAATCAATCTTATTTTTATAAATTTAATTAATTTAATTTTAAATAGTTATAATATATTTTTAATTAATTTTAATAAATAATAAAATGTTATTATAGTGAATTAAGGAGATTTAAAAAATGTTACTTAAATTGCAAAACCTAAAGTTCCTGAACAAGTTGAATAATTATTTTAATTTATCTAATAATATAATTTATTCTTATTTTTGTTATTCTTAAAATTTAATAATAATAATAAAATTAATATTGACAAATATTTATTCCAAGAGTAAATAAATGTTAATAAAATAAGTTAAATTATTTATAATTATTATTAGTTTTATAATTAAATTTTAATCTTAGTCTCACATATTTTAAATGATTAGAACAATAATTATTTTTAAAAACTTATAGATACTAATAATAAATCTTAATTAATTAGTTTTTAATAATAAAAATAAAAATCGATTAATAATGATAATTATTAGAAGTAACTAATATGATTAGCTATTAAGCATGAGTCAAACCATAATTATTAAAAACTATAGATACTAATAATAATTCTCAATTAGTAATTCTTATTATTAAAAATAAAATTTATTAATAACGAAAATTATTAAAAGTAACTGAACCCTATAAATTTATAGGAGTGGCAAACCTGAGATACTATACCTTCAATACTATACTTTTGAAGAGGATGAACCCTCGAAGCACATTTGTCAAATCAGAGGCCGCCAACTGTCACTGATCTCGAATCCTCCATCTCTATTGATGTTATGAGGTTGCTTTATAATCTCGAGGGCTTCCCTAATTTTTCTTCTACGATAGTGTTCCTCCTTGGCTATGATTTTGGCATCCTCAAGACGTAGGTGATACTTAGTTTTCAAGAAGTGAACAGCAAGGGCCAAAGTGTGAGATCGTTCATGCTTGATATCAACACCATGTTCTTTAAGATGCTTTTGAAGAGAGCGTCCAGTTTCACCAATATAACTTTTTCCACATGATAAGTCAATCTTGTAAACACCTTTAAGCTGCCCAGGATTAATACTATCTTTCATTGACTTCATTTTCTGCGTTATTGTCCCAGTTGCCAAAAATTGTGCGAAGATGTCATTCTTACCTAGAACCTCAGAGATCTTATCTGTAACACCCTTAATGTAAGGTAGAAAAACCCTACCATGATTTTCTTGAGGTCGTTGGCACTTCTTGGAAATGACCGAACCCTTTGCTCTTCTTATGGCTCTTTTGATCTCTATCTCCTTATAATCTATACCCCTGAAAATAGATGTTAGGTGATTGATTTCATCCTTTATGTGCTCCTCATCGTATATCCTGAGGGCCTTTACGACAAGAGTGTTAAGAACACCAATTTTCTAAGCAGGATGATGGTAAGACTAAGCATGAAGATAGTTGTCAGTATGTGTTTTCTTCCTAAACACCTGATGCCCTAATGTTCGATCTTCCTTTCTAGTAATAAGGACATCTAGGAAAGGAATGCTCCTATTTACTTCCATTTCCATAGTAAATTTGATCTCAGAGGAAATTGAGTTGAGGTGATTAAAGAATTTATCGAGATTCTCCCTACCATGTGTCCATTTTATGTTGGTGTCGTCTACAAAATGTTTCCACTAGGCTAGACTTAAGGGGAAAGAGGCAAGGACTTTCTTCTCAAAGTGCTCCATAAATAAGTTGGCGACAATAGGCGAGAGTGGTGATCCCATTGCGACACCCGATACCTATTCATAGAACTCTCCTTGGAAGCTGAAGAAGGTTGATCATAAACAGATTTCTACAAGCTTAGAAATTTCTGGATCCGTAACCTCCTTAATCACCAGTACCACTTCATCTAATAAAATATTTGTAAACAATGAAACTACATCAAAGCTCACCAATATGTCACTCTCCTCCATCGTTTCTTCCTTAATAAGTCTAACAAAATCATTGCTATCCTTAATGAAGGAATCAGTATTTCCAACAAGAGGTTTAAGAATCTTGGCAACATATTTTTCCAATTCATAGGTGGGGGAACCAATGGTATTAGCAATCGGTCTAAGGGGAACACCTTGTTGATGAATATTGGGAAGACCATAAATTCTTGGAATGACCTCATAGGTTTGGGTCAACTTCTTTTTTAACATTGTGGTCGAGATGAGAGTTCAAGATAGCTTTCTTAACTTCTCTCAAAACCTTTAGCATAGGATTGGACTTGAGCTTCTTGTAGCTGCTACAATCCATATGCTCATTCATTTTCCTAATATAATCAACCTTACCCATAATGACCGCTGCTCCTCCCTTGTCTTCTTTGAGGACTACAATTTCGTCATTATCGTGAATATCTTTAAGAGCCTTCATCTCATCCTTTCCAAGGTTACTTCTAGGGGCCTTTTATTTTATTAAAATAAGGGAGCATTCTTGTCTTAGTGCTTCCTTGTCATCGAAAGGTAAACTATGAATTCCTTCCTCGATGATACAAAGAATGATTTATTTTGGAATACTTTTATGAATGACAAAAAATCCTAATACTTTTCTAAGAATCCTAAGGGTTTCTGAACTAAATTCCATAGAGGATAAGTTCACCAATTTCCTGTGAATGGTTCCATTCGAATCATCATTTAAAATGCTTTTTATAATAGTCCCATCCTCCACATTTCCTAACCTGCTACCCACCATGCATGATAGATTCTTACTCGGAGAGTCAATGACGCAACTCCCTTTTTTTTTTAAACAATCCAACTATTAAAATATAAAATTTCCATGGAGAATAATTAAGGAATAATTCCTCAACCTTAGAATCCTACTTGCATATATGTTGTGGATATTCTAAAAAGGGAGGGTCCCATCAATGGAAAAATGATGATATAGTCAATTTTAATATCAATACAAGAGGTAATTGTGATAACAAGCAAAAGGTAGGATGATCTTAGAAACTGCCTACCAGCTAGAAGGAGATTGATGAGAGATTTTGTCTCCTGAATTTCGTAAAACAATAATGAGGAAGGTCTGCAATTAATGATGATATATTCAAGTTTAATATTAATACAAGAGGTAATTGTGATAACAAGGCAAAGGTAGGATGATGTTAAAAACTTCCTGAGAACTAGAAGGAGATTAATGAGAGATTTTGCCTCCTGAATTTCATAAAAAAATAATGAGCAAGGTCCATAATTATAGAATAAAGTAACTATAATTAATAAGAGAAAAGACTGATGAAATATGTGGAGTGGAAGGAAATTTGAAAAGAAAACCCCCTCAGAGTCAAAAGGAAATAATATTGAACCACTCATCGTGGATTAAATACTTTTAGAAATAAAATTTGTTCAAGAAAGTTATACATAACTGAAACAGTAGAAGTATAAATTCAGTTGTAGGAAAAGTAAAAATAAAATTACAGATATGCATGATAAACAAACTATTCTGATTGATGAACATAGATGTGGGTTAGAAAAAGAAAGAAGGATTCCAGCAAGCTGGAATTATGTACAGAATTGACATAAAATTTCCAATGATTGTTGAAGGGTAAACAAGTATAAATAACCTTGGTTAGAGTTAAATGTTTCGGTTATGGATTCCTCTGAGGTGATAATAGGAATAAACTAGGTAAACAACAATAAGGACCTACTAAATTGTTGACAGAAAATACTACAGGGTATCTGTAGTGATAGAAAAGAACTAGTGATATTGGGCGAAAACGCGAAGTTGGGAAACACTTTTTGGCATGAGATAGAATTCGAGAGAGTTTTTTAATTTCTCGGCGAAGAAAAAAAGTCAACAAAATTTCTCGGCTGAGAGTTTTGAAAACTCTCGGCCGAGAGTTGTGTGAAAAATTTCTCGGCCGCAAACTCTCGGCCGAGAGTTAGAAAAACTCTTGGCCGAGAGTTTTTTACATTCAAAAACTCTCGGCCGAGAGTTTTTCTAACTCTCGGCCGATAGTTTTATTGTGCAAACTCTCGGCCGCAAACTCTCGGCCGAGAGTTTTTAAAACTTTTGCCCGGGAGTTTTCCCGCGCATAAATTGGTTGGATTAGCAATGGGGTGAATTAGAAATCGACATAAAAAAAAATGGTTGATGTGTTCAAGACTGAAACTATAAACTGATATGAAATTTTGAGATGTAAGGTAATAAATGATACACTTGATGAGGTAAAGTTCAAGTGTAAATTGGAAATTGAGTTATAGAAAAACTTGTATTAATTTGAAACTAAGCATGGTTATTACCATCTGAATCGATTGAGAAAATCAATCAAGTATTAAGTACATGAAGTGTTGGTATGAACTGGAAAAAGATAAGAAGAACCTTTACATATGACAAAGTTGGATTTCTAAATTCATGAAAATATAATTAAAAGATATTTATTTTGTGTTGAAGAAAAGTGTAACAGGAATTGTACCACTCTGATCGAAGGAGTCAAGATGAGAAGACGTGCAAATAAATCACCAAGAATGTAAAACTAGAGCATGTAAAAAAACATGGAATGATAAGTATTTGCACTAAAATTACACTATACTACTATGAAAATTGAAGGGTTTTGCTAACAAAAGAATTTATTGAAAATATTAAAGTTAAAAATTTTGTTGTGATTATTTCTAATAAATATATATATATATGATACTACTTATATGAATTGATATGAACTGTGCACAGGCGGAAACAAGAATAAATAATTCTTCCAGATATATTTCTTATAATGAAGCGGGAAGAAAATCAAACTTCAAAGTATAACAATGAGTAGAGTAAAGGCAGAGGAAGGTACTTGTACTCTAAAGAAACTGTTGGGGGCCAAAAGAAAATATGAAAGAGGAATCTTCATCCCGAGTTGAGAAATCAACATCAAAATTGATAACACTGAGGACTGTGTTCAGTTTTAGAGGGGGAGTATGTAATGTCCATAAATTTATGCTTTTAAATATAGGCAGTTAAAGAATCTAAGGGTCAAAGCGGACCCCAAAGAATATATTAGTTGTGGATATATTTTATTAAATTAAGTTAATAAAATAAAATTTAAATTAATGTGCAATGACTAGATTATGATTAGAGATGTGGAAACCAAATCCATGAGGATGGATAAGGTTGTAAGACTTTCCAAGACTTCAAAAAATCCTTGGAAGGAATAAAGTAAATACTAAAATTACATTGGATACAAAAATCTAAAAGGTACCCCGAGTAAAGATGAAATTACTAAGAAGAGGTGGAATAAAGCTATAAAGTAGAAAAGCTAGCTTTAAAAGTACCTTTGTGGAAAAAACAAAGGGAAAGCCTAGGCAAATAGGAAAACAACATCATCAATTAACTGGACGCAGTTAAGGGAAACAAGCTTGGGAAATTAAGCTTATATAAGAAAATTGACTATAGACAAGAGGTTGTCTATCATTGGAGGAAAAGATCTCTTCTCGGGGATGAGTTGTAGAGAAAGAGATCTAAGGTTGGGAGGCATTGAGTCTAACCTAAGTGGTATGCACATTTCATTTGAATTGATTTTTAGTAATATTTTTGTGTTGTGATGAACTACCGGAAAGGATAAAGTAGTTATATTTATCTGAAATTATGAGTTTAAATCAGTGTCTAGAAAATGGAATTTATATGAGTCATAATTATATTTTGGGGGTCTATATATTTAACATAATTCACTATAGAAGAAATAGTTAATTATGTATTGTTGCACAGACATACTCTGTAGAGGACCAACTCATGCTTTGACTTTTGAATCTTCTAGGAGATTTGGAACCAACCTGGGTAGGAAAATGGAACCTCGTTAACGTTGAAGAAAATTTGGAGCGAAAAACTTCCATTCTAGGTACCGATACACGAAATTACCTGTAACAGAAATTACACTGGAAATTAACACTAGTTGATATAATAACTAGAGTTTTATTAACAAACAAAGAGAAAAGAAACAATAGATATACATTACCTTATCCATAGCCAAAAAGGATACAAATCTATCATGGAAAAATATAATGAATTAGCTAGAGGACGAACAAATTCTGTAACCTCCAATCAAAAACTATGACTAAGAGAAAAAAATGCACAAATAAATAGAATATTCCACATTGTTATTAAATTATTTAGAAACAACTTCAGAACTTTCGGAAAATTATAATTTCAAGTAATTGAAGTTGGAAATGAACTGAATAATTTCTATCTAAATCGAAAGTTTTAAATGACTACAAGTAAAAAATCCCAAGTTATCATTTGAATGAGCTATATTGGGTGGAATTATTATATATCTTATGTGTACAGGAAAAAATAATAATAAAATAAAATAGTAGCGTCAATCTTTGATTTAAGTTGGACGGTGGTGAAATCTCTGAAGTACCACTTTCAAATAAACTTTTATGGAAGATTTAGTTAAATATAAATATCATGTACCATGGCATTGAAATATAAAACCAATGGCGTATAACCCAAGGTTGAAATGGGTTTGATATTGTGCTATTAAATCTCATAGTATTAAATTCAGTGTATTGATTTACCTTAATATATATACAATTATAATATAGTAAAGATAAAATGAAGATGTTAGTATGGTTGAGAAGAAGTAGAGGTATTCATACCGAATTCTACTATGGAATAATGTTAATGATGTCACATATAATTTTAAAGTGGAAAAAACTCATTAATAACCTATAACCATCTAAATAGAGATATATGACTTAATGGGTATCTAGTGGCATAGTAATAAACGTAGATTTCCTAGTCCCTGCTACTTGTAATAATGGATGATGCCAAATAAGAAGATGGGTATAAACCTATATGGGGTACATGAACATAAGTAGATGTATTTACGTGTATATGTGGGAAAGGTATAGGGACACCATTATTGTTGTGAGGGAACGAATAAAAGCCACCTCGTAAGTTCATTATGAATTTATCTTCATAAGTGGAAAAAGGGGAAGAATTATTCCCTAGTGATTAAGAATAAAGAATTCGATATCAAAAATTTGTAATTTGTAGATGACCCTATGGTAGTGTGAAATACTGACATAACTAGAAATTGAGAAAGGAGTGACATAGTACTTTATAGGAATTAGTGTGAGAGAAAAATGCGAACGATAAGTATAACCATAATGATAAGTTAGAATTATTACTATTTAAAAAAAAAAAACGAAGTGGGAGATGCTACAAATGGTATCGGAGCCTATTGTTAAAACACTGGGCAAAAATGTGTGCTCAAACCAGAAAAATTCTGTTGCTATAAAATTTTGTTAAATTTAATTTTCACTAATGTTTAATTTTGTGTATAGTGAAACTTTGTTGAAACACACAATTACGAACCATGAGGAAAGTTGTCACGTCTCCCATACCCATCTTCTTATCCACACAACATTAACTCAGATATACTGTACTTTCTGCACTTGATACCATTTAAAAAATTTCTGTTGAATCAATTTCAAATTCATACTTTTATCCGATATTTAATTTCTCTTTGGTAATTATAGGTAGTCATGCGAATATAAGAATTCCCGTGAGAAATTTTGGTATGACCTCAACTCTTATCAGTCAATCTAGTCGACTTATATATATATATATATATATATATATATATATATATATATATATACTGGTTTGTATTTCTCAGGTCAGTTCTTTAGAGTTTTGTCCAACTCTAACTGATCAATATGCCTTTTCTCTAACTTTCCAGTTTGCAAGCTTTATAGACTTTCCAGCATCTATAATTATAAAGTTTTAGCATCTATGTATAGATGTATACATCCACGTATACATCTATCTATATTCAGTTAACCTTCTTTTCTTCAACTATTTTTTTTTCAGCAGTTTATATAGAAGGTGGATAGATGCTCTTTTCCCAATGTTTAAATATACTTACAATCTTCCCTCACACATACTTTTATCACATATAAGTAGATTTTCAATAGGAATCTTCCCTTATTTTATTGTTACAAATACTCAGCGTATTTGAAATTCTGGTGCATATTAAACTCTTCCATTGGAAAAATAGGATATAGATCATCTTTCTTCAATCAAATGGAAGTAATGAAACCGAAATTGATATTTTAGACTCCCTAATTTCAGATCCTCATACTTAGTTAGGATTTAACTTCTGGTTTCATATAATTAAACTTCCATGTAATAGAACAATTTAAATTCTTAATTATACAATTCTTGCCATTGTAGTACAATTGTTATACTGAAATCAATACCGCTATCACAGGTTTAGTTGTTTTCCCACTTGCTGTTCTTGGCTACAGTTTTATTAAAATGTTCTGTTTATACAACACAGCAACTAAGTTTTCATTTAAAAGACAGCAAGCTACACCTGTACATTTGTTATTAGATTTGACATTCAGATGATCTATCATTTCTGACTTTATAACTACAGGGTACTTATCCCTAGAACCAAACCATTGGTCCCTGCTCTTAACATACTGAATTTTCAACTATTAGATCTAGTTTGCATTTACATGAGGTACTGAACAAACAGTCAATCTAAAATTTGCATAAGAAATTTTAACATAACAGTTCATATAACCTTGATATACTTAATACAAACTGAAATTCATTTCCAAAATTATGCATGCATACCGATACTATGACCATTCCTCCCAACCTTAGAGTTCGTCTATCTCGAGAACTCACCCCCGAGTTGAGATCCTCCAAGAATAGAATCCCTGAATCTGTTCTGGAGCAACTTATTTAAGCTATGCTATCCCCAAAGCCTGTTTCCAATTCTACGTCTAGAATTTCAGGATGCTTTTATTCTTGTTTGCCTAGGCTTCCCTTATTTAGGGACTTTAAAGCTGTTTTCTGCTTTTCCAGCTTTTCCAGCTTTTTACCTCTTCCCAACTACTTTCCTCATCATTGGGGAATTTAGATTTTTCCTCAAAAATCTAAATTAGAAATAATTTCTTTCAAGGATTTTTGAAATATTTTGGGGAAAGTCTTTACCTTTTCCATAACCTCATGGATTAGGCATGTGATCTCAATGATCTCATTTGGTCATAGTGCATACAAAATATTTTATTTATTTTTCATAAATAATTAACTACATCCACACAATAATTATCCATTGGGGTCCACTCCCCTTTGGATTTATGTTCAAATGTCTAATTTGAAAAGCATAGAATTTGGGGGTGTTACATATTCCCCCTCTGAAAACAAACACCGTCCTTGGTGTTAACAACTATCTAATATAGTTCATTTTGAAAATAAATATGAATGCTTTTCCATCATCTCAGCTTCTCTTTTCCATGTAGCTTCTTCAGCAGTAAAGTGCTCCCACTGCACCTTTACTCTAGCTACTGTTCGATTTCACAATTCAATTTCTTCCTGCTTCAAGATTTGAAGCGGCTCTGGAAGGAATTCCTCTTCTGGTTCCACCTGGATCACATTCCAATCAATAATGTGAGAAGCATCATGTACAATTTTTTTTTTCCAATAAGAAGACATGAAACACATCATAAAATTTAATATGCAAGGGTAAGGCCAGTTTATAAGCCACTAGTTCCACCCTTTTCAACACCTTCCTCGGTGTTACACTTTAACGTTGATTTTTCAACTTTGACGAAGATTTCTTCTTCGTCCTTGCTTAGTTTCTGGCAGAGTACTCTCCTGCTTCCACTCTATTTACTGATGCCTTATGCAGTTGATTTTCTTCCTACTTCTTTGTAAGAAGTCTGTCTGGAAAATATTTTATTCCATTCTCTTTGTTCATAATTCATACCAATGTAAGTAATATCAAGTACATATAATTGATAATCCAAAATCACATTCTGAATTTCAATAATTTCAAGAAATCCAATTATTAGTCAAACCGTTCAGGTTCATAATAGTTTAGTGCACTTTTAGTACACTAATTATCCTTTCTTGTTTTTCAGCGAGATTCTCTCCTCACGCCAACTTGGTTCAGTTCGGCTTTTCTTGATTTTCTAGGTGATTTATCTGCACTTATCTTCACTTTTTTTCTCCTTGTTTCCAGAGTGTACAATTTCCTGTTACACACTTGGCTAAACAATTTTACAACTTTTCATTAGTACTCATAAATGAAAGAAACAACTGTATCATATGCATGGTTATGCTTACCCTTTCTCAGTTCATAGTTGTACTTCCAGTACCTTCTCATTGTTTTCTTTTGTTAGCCAATCAATTTAATTAGTAATAACCAGACTCGTTAATAATGTCTATAATTCAATTCTTACTTCACACATAAATTTTTTTTTCTTTTTCCCTCTAACCTCTTTTATGAATTGTATCCACTAGTTCAAAACTTACGTGAATAAATTTGGATCTGATGGGTTTCCCCCACACCCAAGTCCAAATATAGCTCATTATCCTTTCTCCCTATTTGTGGCTGTATGATTTCACACTATTACCTGGTCCTTGAATTTAAGACTCAGGGAAATAAAATTTAATAAAATTTACACCAACAAAATTATATTGTGTGAGTACATGTTTATTTTATAGTGATATATGTAATTACTATAATTCATCACATTCACAAGTATTAATACTTGATAATATCAAAATTAATTTGACACAATTTCCCCTTCTTCTTTTTTAAAGAATCACCAGAATTTATGCATTTACTTTTAATTGTATGTTCATGCTTTACTAATTCCACTGATGATTCACCAATTATATCTATATGTGAATTTCTCTCATCATTAGAAATCAATCCATGGTTTATATAAACAACACATAGTTTCTAACAAAGACCACTTAAAATCTAAAACCATGGTTCACTTGATAAATGGAGTATAATATATATAGGAAATTAATTGTGCTCCATTGGATTCTTATCCATGCATGATAATTTTCATAATTATTTTCCCATGGATAAAAAAAACAATTGATAGGTTTTCAATTCTACCTTAGTTAACTCACTTGGGAAAAATAGATTTATCCCTTCATTCATTCATAACTCAATGTAATGGGTCCACATTACACTATTTAACATGAAAGGATCCACCATTACTAACCACATCACTTATTTAACCAACTATTTAGACCTTATTTATAATTCGTACTTAAGCTTATCACTTCATTAATTTCCAGGTACATGAACTAACATATGTTTATTATAAAATACTTTAGTCATGAATTAAATATACATGACTTGAGAATCATCCTGGTAACTTTTACCAATTACTCGCATCCAATTTTCGTTGTCATGCTATATTTTTAACCTTTAATCTACCACAATAGTGTTTATTACTCTTTTAACCATAATTAGAGTAATAACATTCCAACCATATGGTAAAATATGTCATTCCACTTTCACTTCTTCCACGTTTATAACTGTATAAATATGCCTACAATTTTTAAAGAAGTAATAGGATAGAAAATTACCCGCTATAAAATTTCAGTATTAAATTATAACCTCTATTGTAAACACGTATGTAACCAATTGTAATATACACCCTCAATGGCACATTACCCGTGTACATTCTTCTTTATACTTGTATATTTTTATATTGATATGACTATATAACAATATACCATTTATAAACTTACATACTCTCATTATACTTGATTTTTACTCCGTGTAATTATATTTCATGCCTTAGAATTTTTTAAATATCTCAATACCATATAATTATATTTAACCAACTTTACAAGTTAATTATCAAGATCCCTCTCCCTCATGGTTTCCTTTTTTCAATTGGTTCGTTAATTTTTTTTCTATCACATACATATGTCTCTTTCTATAAAATATTTACACTAGAGTATAGTATTTATATACCTTAGAGGATATTTATATTGGGACTTATATAAATTTCACTCATACTTTATAACATAATTTCCCTTTCGTATAGTTTTGCAACTAGTAAATATTCCTAAATGATATCTCCTTAATTCAATTCCACCATATGTTATAACCATTACTAATACTTTGACAATTATATATATATATATATATATATATATTCATATGCAACCTATATAAAGTAATAATAAAATAGACAATCAATACAAAATTCCCCCCTTTAAAACTATTATTACAACATACACATAAAATATTATGTAATGACCAACACAATACGTAAATAGTGCTCATGGGGATTTTGTTAGCCTTATGTATATTTGTTTTCAATTCCTAATACATAAATATTTGGTTTCCACATGACCGTTTTTTTCTTTTTCTTTTTATTTACGGTTATGTCATTGTATTATTTCTATATTATCTCGTCTCATAAATTAATAAAACCACCTACCAACAGGTCGGTCATTACAATCGAGAGATAGTTAAAAAAAAAAAAATTCCTCACGTTATATTCACGAAGGACAGGAAATTTAATGCACTGTGAAATGGGTTACTCAATTCGTATGGTGAATTTATTTCAGCGAGCTCGAACCAGACACATAAATCCATCGAGCCTTGTGCACATCCTTTCGTATTGAGCAACGTTCCACTCACGGATGACACCTAAACTTTTATCATCATTTCAAAGGTCAAGCCTTTACGTTTTTAGTTTTCTCCCCTAGCTTGGTGATCACCACATGAATCGATTAGATACTCACACTTGTAGGGCTGCGATGGGTTAGGGTTTTGAATCCCAAATAAATTTTAAAGGTCGACTTTTCAGATTATTTCCACTCTTTCTTCTCATGAAGTTTTCCAAGTGCCTGTGCGTTATTTTCACTCTTGCGCACAGACCGACGATACCTCTCAAATTTTGAGTTTATTCCTTCGACCGTGGGTAAGCTTCTAGTTTATAAGTTCAAGATATGCTAATATTTTCCTATTTTCAGCCTGTGTAAGACGTATTTATTCTTTGAATCTGTTTTATATCATTCTACTGATACTGGTATTTTCTTTATAATTTTTCTAAAGAGATACCCATACATCTTACATTCTTAATGCTTTTCTTTTATTTTCATTTTGGGTATCGGTACTCTTTTAAAATACACCCAGTTTGTAACAGGGTTATTAATTCGTTCAGTTTCCTTCATGCAGTGAACGTATGAAAACCTTCGTCCCAAAATAACCACGCATACAGGTAGTGATCTTGGTTCTGCGTAGTCCCAAAAATGGTTCATAAAAACATTTGACCCATTTCAATAATTCAAAAATATTTGTCATGCGTCCTTATTTCATTTTCTTACACGAAACCATATTATTTTTAATATTTCTTACTTTTCCTTGTTATTTTTGTTTCAGGTAAAAAGAATTAAATCTGAAATCTCTACTATTTCGATGCCAGCATCCTTTTTTTATTTTTATTTTTTTTATACACTAACTCTTCAAACTCTATGACTATTTTCAAATATGGTTTTGAGTATCGCTGCTCTTTGTTGTTTTTTTTTTTTTTTTAGAGGTGTTATCTCTCACTTTTCTTTTTTATAACAACAAAGATTTCAGAGAGGTACTCATATCGTTCCGGAGGAACGAATTCTTTTTAACTCTCGATAATATTACCAGCACTGGCCTCGCGACCTAACTTACTTCGTAACTGATGTACATAGGGTCGAAATCTCCATAACGCATATGGAGAAAAAGTGCGACTTTGGTAGTTATACATCTCCAAAAATGTGGTCGATATTAAATTATTATTATTATTTCTCAACACACAATAACTATGTGTAACTGGCTCATAACGACAGATAATCCTTTTTTTTTTAAATTAGAATGTTTCAGGTTTCCGAAACAATTTTTCCAATTTGGTAATACGTTTTTGCTTTATTTCTAAATTCCTCATTTTACTAAGTGTGTTTCACTTATCTTTATCCTCTAACATTATTCCGACTTTTATTTCAGGTATTTTCTAAAATTTCAGTTCCGTTTTTTTTTCTTAGGTTTTTCTCAAACAACATTTCCTCCTCAAATGTTAGTATATCGGAATTGAAATTTGATTACCAGCCGCATTGGGTCCATTCTAGTTGTCCCTTATGCCTCTCAACGTAAAGATCTAGCTCAGAATCACAATTTTCATTCACTGGGTTCCCCTTCGATTTATATGTAAGGAGAAAGTACTCTATTTCTAGTTCATAACTAACTTCAATATTTGTTTCAGGTAAGAGAAATTATTTTTTTTCTTATGAGTTTACTTATAAAATGTTTCTTCCTCGAGCCCTGAGGAGACCTATTAAGCAGTTTCATTTTGCATTACAGGTCGATAATACTTCTCCTTTTCAACCATCTTACTCTGATGGCCAGAATTCGCGAGAACCAGTCCACCTGATTTGACTGTTGGGTATGTGTTATATTCTTTCCACGATTAGCCCCACGCACTGTATGTTGCGTCAGGCGTAGCTGGGGGGTCACGAGGGGCGAAGCAGTCCCCACCGTTGGGGTCCGGGGCAGCGCCCCGGCCAAAATTTGTTTTTTGTGCGGACCCACTCATAGGCGGATCCACCCATGGTTTTGTGCATGGTTTTGCACATGGTTTTTGGGTTCGATGGTTTTCGGCCCCTGGTATTTTTGTAGATCCGGTCAAGGGAACTACGGTTATGTTCTAATCTAGGGTTAATGGATTGGGGTTTATGTATGCTCCGGCATGTATATATATATGTTGTAACACTAAAAGGAATATAATGAAAAATCAAGCTGGTCGTCCCGATTTGGGATCCAGGGGAAAATCTCTGTGTTTATCTGTTTTATGTTTTATGCTCTTGCTATTGTTTATTTTCTGTTATAAGAATCGTGTGTAGATATTTCTGTTCAGGGTTAAAACCTACATTGACGAAATGAAAAATGTCAAAAATCAATGGTTAAAAGTATTGTAACAATTTTTTTTTTTTTTCCTGACGGAAATTGTAATAATATTCATTGGGATGATGACTTCCCCTTATTCAATTTTATATATTACTGAACTGGGAATATTTATTTGTCCGCATCTCTGGTTTTTTTTTTTTTTTTAAGGTATAAGTTAATATCTATATATCTTCGAAACTAGCTTATTCTTCTCTACAATAGCTCGTAAATTTCCGTTTACTAATTCTTGAATGAAATACAGTTTATTTTAGTTTCTTTAATGAAATAAAATAATTTCCTTCTTTAACTGGAACTACCTTGTTTTTTTTTTTCTATTTATATCCCACTAATACGATTTCAAAATATAAATTCTTTGCAACAACCTTTTCTTCTTCTACTTCCAAGATTTATTGATTTCCTTAAAATATTAAGGCTCTAACTACAACATTTTTTTTTTCAAAGTATCACCACCAATAATATACTTCATATTTGGATAATACAACTATCCATTTTTGCTGTTTCTAAAGAATTTTTTTTCTAAGACCCGAAACCGCTCTACAATTTTTGAAATTCGATGTCATTCTTTTTCTTTAATCTACACGGCAGAGGTTTCGAACTTGATACCTCTCGATGATGCCATAGTTAACTTATTCATGCATTTCTCGGTGCCGGCTTATCAATTCGTGGCGTCGAATTACAAGCATATGGATTTTTTTTTTTTTCCCATATAACTTCTTTTATATTTTTCTTGGTACTTATCTCATTTCCCAATTATGTTTACTAAAAAATACAATGGCCGAGGTGGTCATTCAGATTCACAGTATGGTTTTTGAGACATAACTGTAAGTTTTGAGGTTACAATTCCAAAGCACAGTTTCAGATGCTGTTAGACATTGTATCCTGGCATTGACTCAAAGAATCATTTGTATAAATCCAGAACAATTGATTGCAAAATAAGCAAGGAATTTACAACGATTATATAAGATCTATAAATGTCTGTTGCTATTCAATTCCTTTTTTCTTGGTTTTAAAAAGGTTCTATCTGCGTATCATTCCTTTGTTTTACCTTACAGTGAAGAAACATAAAAATTGGCATAATCCAACTAGTGGTTTGGCTTTCCTTAGTTGATATATATGATGGGCATGGTATGAGGATACTGATCTCAAACAGCCCCAAACATGCAAAGAAACAATTTCCTAATTTTAAAAACCCTTGTTCACAGAAAAGCTTCCTTCTATGGTCTCAAACCTCATTAAATAAGACCAAACAGCTAGACAGAAGCAAAGACATAGAAGCACAGAAGGTTTCATTTTCAGAACCCAAAATCAGGTCCAGTGACTTAAGGGAATCATTATCAAGGGATTCCAACGCTATATTTTCATTATAGCCTAATATTCATAAAATTTATAACAGCTTATTGGTTCTTTGTGAGCACATAACTTGCCCAGTTTTCTCAACTTGTGCTCTGATACCATTTTTCACGTCTCCCATACCCAGCTTCTTATCCACACAACATTAACTCAGATAAACTGTACTTTCTGCACTTGATACCATTTAAAATTTTTATGTTAAATCAATTTAAAATTCATACTTTTATCCGGTATTTAATTTCTCTTTGGTAATTATAGGTAGTCATGCGAATATAAGAATTCCCGTGAGAAATTTTGGTATGACCTCAACTCTTATCAGTCAATCTAGTAGACTTATATATATATATATATATATATATATATATATATATATATATATATATTGGTTTGTATTTCTCAGGTCAGTTCTTCAGAGTTTTGTCCAACTCTAACTGATCAATATGCCCTTTCTCTAACTTTCCAGTTTGCAAGCTTTATAGACTTTCCAACATCTATAATTATAAAGTTTTAGCATCTATGTATAGATGTATACATCCACATATACATCTATCTATATTCAGTTAACCTTCTTTGCTTCAACTATTTTTTTTCAGTAGTTTATATAGAAGGTGGATAAATGCTCTTTTCCCAGTGTTTAAATATACTTACAATCTTCCCTCACACATAAATAGATTTTCAATAGGACTCTTCCCTTATTTTATTGTTACAAATATTCAGCGTATTTGAAATTCTGGTGCATATTAAACTCTTCCATTGGAAAAATAGGATATAGATCATCTTTCTTCAATAAAATGGAAGTAATGAAACCGAAATTGATATTTTAGACTCCCTAATTTCAGATCCTCATACTTAGTTCGGATTT
The DNA here is from genome assembly GCA_034641835.2 of Pinus albicaulis. Classification (NCBI taxonomy): domain Eukaryota; kingdom Viridiplantae; phylum Streptophyta; class Pinopsida; order Pinales; family Pinaceae; genus Pinus; species Pinus albicaulis. Next base: position 725,724,882 of record CM076577.1, on the reverse strand, counting down.
AAATTCTGGTTTCATATAATTAAACTTCCATGTAATAGAACAATTTAAATTCTTAATTCTATAATTCTTTCCATTGTAGTACAACTGTTTTACTGAAATCAATACCGCTATCACAGGTTTAGTTGTTTTCCCACTTGCTGTTCTTGGCTATAGTTTTATTAAAATGTTCTGTTTATACAACACAGCAACTAAATTTTCATTTAAAAGACAGCAAGCTACACCTATACATTTGTTATTAGATTTGACATTCAGATGATCTATCATTTCTGACTTTATAACTACAGGGTACTTATCCCTAGAACCAAACCATTGGTCCCTACTCTTAACATACTGAATTTTCAACTATTAGATCTAGTTTTCATTTGCATGAGGTACTGAACAAACAGTCAATCTAAAATTTGCATAAGAAATTTTAACATAACAGTTCATATAACCTTGATATACTTAATACAAACTGAAATTCATTTCCAAAATTATGCATGCATACCGATACTATGACCAGTCCTCCCAACCTTAGAGTTTGTCTATCTCCAGAACTCACCCCCGAGCTGAGATCCTCCAAGAACAGACTCCCTCAATCTGTTCTGGAGCAGCTTATTTAGGCTATGCTCTCCTCAAAGCATGTTTCCAATTCTGCGTCCAGAATTTCAGGATGCTTTTATTCCTGTTTGCCCTGGCTTCCCTTATTTAGGGACTTTAAAGCTGCTTTCTGCTTTTCCAGCTTTTCCAGCTTTTTACCTCTTCCCCAATACTTTCCTCATCATTCGGGAATTTAGATTTTTCCTCAAAAATATAAATTAGAAATAATTTCTTTCAAGGATTTTTGAAATATTTTGGGGAAAGTCTTTAACTTTTCCATAACCTCATGGATTAGGCATGTGATCTCAATGATCTCATTTCGTCATAGTGCATACAAAATATTTTATTTATTTTTCATAAATAATTAACTACATCCACACAATAATTATCCATTGGGGTCCACTCCCCTTTGGATTTATGTTCAAATGTCTAATTTGAAAAGCATAGAACTTGGGGGTGTTACAAAAGTGGATGAGTTGTATGTGGATCTAGGTGTGGAAGAAAACCAGTAGATCCAAATGCTCCATTAATGGCTATGATGCAACGAATGCAAAGAAAAATGATGCATCTGAAAAACCACAATGAAGGTTATCTTTAGCCAGTGAGGAGCAAGACAGGTTAATAAGAGAATTGACCTCTCGAAACAACCACAAATGTGAAGGTTCTGGGAAAAGGAGAAGGGGAACTATAAATTAATCGGAATATTCTGAGGTAGATGATGTATCTAGAAAACAATCTAGGAGGTATATCGAATTACAGTGAAATTCCGGAAAAATTGAATTTAGCCGTCCTCCTATAATGAAGAAAGGAATCATTATATAGAAGTTGGGCTTTGAAAGAAGGTATAAAATTTTAAATGGTAAAGTAAAATGTGAAAGTATGAAAACAAGTAACAATGGGTCTCGTATGCTTTTAAATTTGTAGATACATTATAAGGAGGGATGAGGAAATGTCCCGAAGGTTGAGTTCTCATGGTAAATTGATAAGAATATGTGTTAAACATAATACAAAATAATATAGAATACCAAGATTCCTATAGAAGGATCTGTATAAAGAGTTTGATTCGTATCTGATATTCATGTGGGGATGTGAATTTTAGGAAGTGTTATTAATATTTAGTGAAACAATCCAACTATTAAAATATAAAATTGCCATGGAGAATAAGTAAGGAATAATTCCTCAACCTTAGAATCCTACTTACATATATGTTGTGGAGATTCTGAAAAGGGAGGGTCCTATCAATGGAAAAATGATGATATAGTCAAGTTGAATATCAATATAAGAGGTAATTTTGATAATAAGGCAAAGGTAGGATGATGTTAAAAACTACCTACCAACTAGAAGGAGATTGTTGAGAGTTTCTGTCTCCTGAATTTTGTAAAACAATAATGAGGAAGGTCTTGAATTAATGATGATATAGTCAAGTTGAATATCAATACAAGAGGTAATTGTGATAGCAAGGAAAAGGTACGATGATGTTAAAAACTGCCTACCAACTAGAAGGATATTGATGAGAGATTTTTTCTCCTAAATTTCGTAAAACAGTATTGAGGAAGGTCCATAATTGCAGAATAAAGTAACTATAATTAACGAGCCAAAATATTGATGAAATATGTGGAGTGGAAGGAAATTTGAAAAGAAAACCCCCTCAAATTATGAAGTAAAGAATATTGAACCACTCATCATGGATTAAATACCTTTAGAAATAAAATCCGCTCAAGAAAGTTATACATTATTGAAATTTTATAGACATTATATCAGTAGAAGTATAAAATCGGTTATACGACAAGTGAAAATAAAATTACAGATATACATGATAAACAAACTATTTCGATTGATGAACTTAGATGTGGGTTAGCAAAATAAATAAAGATTCCAACAAGATGGAATTGTGTATAGAATTGACATAAAATTTCCAAAGATTGCTGAAGGGTAAACAAGTATAAGGAACCTTTGTTAGAGTTAAATGTTTTAGTTATGGATTCCTATGAGGTGATAATAGGAATAAACTAGGTAAACAACAATAAGGACCTACCAAATTGTTGAGAGAAAATACTATAGGGTATCTGTAGTGATAAAAAAAAACCAGTGATATTACAAAGACTAGCAAGAAAATGCTGAAAAAAATGAAAGTTGGAATTTGGATACTACTGAAAACTGAATAAACCAATGTTCAAGAACGAATAGTCTCAAGATAGATGGTCAATATCAAAAAATGAGAATTAAAGAAGAACTATATAAATAATAATATCCATAAAGTATGACCTAGAAGTTCTATGAGATGAGATGGATAATGTTTTTTCTCTTGAGGTGTCAAGTAAAACAGAAGATAAAGAACAATTCAGAATTGTCTTACAATTCTGCAAAAGTCTAGAGGACATAAATGACGTAATAGACCTAACAAAAAGGAATTTTATAAAAATCTCTATGGTTGAGCTTTGAGTAGTGGAATGAGGAAAGGCTCAAGTAAGCATGAACTGAATTGTAGTCCTGGTAATTCCACCATAAAATTTAACCATGAATATTGAAGACTAATAGATTATATGGGTAAAGAGATTTTAATCTTCACCTATACAAAAAATATCTCTACAACAACAAGGAGACAAAAAACACATAAGACCGAAAAAGGTCAAAATAGTTTGAACAATTAAAAGATTTAAACTAATAACTATCTTGTTTTGAGATTTTAACCCAATATGAAAAAGGGTAAGTTATACGGCTTGGGAAAAGGCTTTAGAAGTAATATTATTACTCAATTTTAGCATAGGATTGAAGAAAAATTTAGACATGAGCAGAATTATACTAAATTCGAGTTAATGTTTTGCTAAAATGTATGCTTCAGGTAAAGTAATAAGGGGTTTTTTATTTCAGAACACCTAATGTTGAAGTAGAAATTCTTCAACAATCGGAAAAATGTTAAGCAAAATAGGTGTTTGTTTTTCCTAAATGAGTTTGAAAGAAACTTCAAAACTGAAAAAATTAAAAGAAAAGGAGATTTAGATGGTTTAAAAGAGGAATGTCTCTAAAAAATTGAAGAATATTCGAGTAATTAAAAGGTCTAAAGGTGAATAAGTAGAAGACAAAATCTGGATCCTATTCCTATTTAACCATGGATATATGGATTTGATCGAATAAATAAATTGAAAATGGTTTGCTTAACAACGGGGTGAATTAGAAACCGACATAAAAAAAAATGGTCAATGTGTTCAACATCGAAACTGTAAACTGATATGAAATTTTGAGATGTAAGGTAATAAATGATACGCTTGATGAGGTAAAGTTCAAGTGGAAATTGGAATTTGAGTTATAGACAAACTAGTATTAAGTTGAAACTGAGAATGGTTATTACCATCTGAATCTATTGAGAAAATCGATCAAGTATTAAGTACATGAAGTGCTAGTATGAACTGGAAAACGGTAAGCAAAACCTTTGCATATGACAATGTTGGCTTTCTAAATTCATGAAATTATAATGAAAATATATTTGTTTTTTATTGAAGCAAAGTGTAATAGGAATTGTACCACTCTGATCAAAGGAGTCAAGATGAGAAGACGTGCAGAGAAATCACGAATAATTTCAAACTAGACAATTTTTGTGTGACGAGGAAGTATCACCGAAAAACATGGAATGATAAGCACTTGCGCTAAAATTACACTATACTACTATGAACAGTTAAGGTTTTTGCTAACAAGTGAATTTATTGAAAATATTAAAGTTCAGAATGTTGTTGTGATTATTTCTAATCAATATGTATATATGATACTACTCATATGAATTGATATGAACTGTGGACAGGCGGAAACAAAAATAAAACATTATTCCAAATATACTTCTTATAATGAAGCAAGAAGAAAATCGAACTCCAGAGTATAGCAGTGAGTAGACTAAAGGCAGAGGAAGGTACTTGTACTCCGAATAAACTGCTGGGAGCGAGAAGAAAATATAAAAGGGGAATATTCATTCTGAGTTGAGAAATCAACATCGAAATTGATAACACCGAGGATGGTGTTCAGTTTTAGAGGGGGAGAATGTAATGTTTCTAAATTTATTCTTTTAAAAATAGGTAGTTAAAGACTCTAAGGGTCAAAGTGGAGCCCAAAGGATATATTAATGTAGATATATTTTATTAAATTAAGTTAATTAAATAAAATAGAAATTAATATGCAATGACTAGATTATTATTAGAGATCTGGAAACCAAATCCATGAGGATGGATAAGGTTGTAATACTTTTCGAGACTTCCAAAAATCCTTGGAAAGAATAAAGTAAATACTAAAATTAGATTGGAGACAAAAATCTAAAAAGTAGCCCAGTAAAGAGGAAATTACTGGGAAGAGGTGGAATAAAGATAGAAGGCAGAAAAGCTAGCTTTAAAAGTAACTTTTTGGAATAAACAAAGTGAAAGTCGAGGAAAACAGGAAAAAAGTATCCTGAATTAACTAGACGTAGTTAAGGGAAAGGGGCTGGGGAAAGCAAGCTTATATAAGAAAATTTAGGATAGACAATAGGTTGTCTATCACTGGAGGAAAATATCTCTACTCGGGGGTGAGTTGTAGAAAAAGAGCTCTAAGTTTGGGAGGCATCGAGTCTAACCTAAGTGCTATGCACATTTAATTTGAACTGATTTTGACTAATATTTAATGTTGTGATGAACTACCGAAAATGATAAAGTAGCTACATTTATATGAAATTCTAAGTTTAAATCTGTGTCTAGGAAATGGAATTTATATGAGCCATAATTAGATTTTGGTGGTCTATATATTTAATAGAATTCACTATAGAAGAAACAGTTAATTCTGTATTATGGCACAGACATACTCTGTAGAGGACCAACTCTCAGAATGTCTATAACCCAGTTTTGGGTCTAGATATTAGGTTAGGCACCTCACAGAAAACATATGAAATTAATTAGACTATTCTAGTGTTATGACATCCATTTTATACTTAAAAAAGTCTAAACAGAATTGGTTATACATGGACATTGGATAACATTACAGTATGGTTCCTAAATTTCTACACTAAATTATATATATATATATATATAGGAAGTGAAACATGTAAGAACAATATATATTAATAAGAGAGTTCTATACTTAAGAGAAAATTGAAAATGATACATGTATTATTATGAAAGAATAACTATAGTAAAGACATTCATGCACTACATGATTAAAGAACTCTATACTATATCAACAGTAGAAAAACATAGAAATGCATTAGAATTTGATAAGTAGGAAAACATTTATAGATATATGTATACTTATGCATGTCACCATTTGAATAAAAACATAATACATGTTTGAAAATAAATATTAATAGTATAGTTCTGTAATTTAATAATAGCTCAAAAATTCAATTTCTTAAGGGAAGGTAACTAAAGTCTAGTTATATGACAGGTAATAGTACAGATAGAAATTTGTCCTATGTATTACTTCCAGCAATTAAATTATACAAATTTAGGAAAAGAGTTCCATAGGAGAGTAAACTATAAAATAGCCACATGGAGTCATGATTTTACTTATGAATCTTCCAGGAGATTTGGAACCAACCTGAGTAGGAAAATGCAACCTAGTTAACGTTGAAGAAAATTTGGAGAAAAAAAATTCCAGTCCAGGTACTGATACATGAAATTACACTGGAAATTAACACTAGTTGATATCATAACTAGAGTTTTATTAACAAACAAAGAACAAAGAAACAATAGATAATGAATTAGCTAGAGGAGGAACAAATTCTATAACGTCTAGTAAAAAACTATGACTGAGAAAAAAAAATGGGCAAATCAATAGAATCTTTCGCACTGTAATTAAACGATTTAGAAACAACTTCAGAACTTTCTGAAAATTATAATTTCAAGCGATTGAAGTTGGAAATTAACTGAAGAATTTCTATCTAAATCGAAATTTCTAAATGACCACAAGTAAACAATCTAAAGTTATCATTAGAATGAGCTATATTGGGCGGAAGTATTATATATCTTATGTGTATAGGAAAAAATCATAATGAAAGGAAACAGTAGCTTCAACCATTGATTTAAGTTGGACGGTGGTGAAATATTCGAAGTACCACTTTCAAATAAACTATGATGGGAGATTTAGTTGAATATAAATATCACATACCGTGGCATTGAAATATAAAACCAATGGTGTATAACCCAAGTTTGAAATAGGTTCGATATTCTGCTATTAAAACTCATAGTATTAAATTTTGTGTATTGATTTACTTTAATATATATATAATTATAATATGGTAAATATCGAATGAATATGTTAGTATTCTTGAGAAGAATTAGAGGAATTCATACCTAATTTTACTATGGAATAATTTTATTGTTGTCACATATAATTTTAAAGTGGAAAAAACTCATTAATAACGTATAACCATCTAAATAGAGATATATGACTTAATGGGTATCTAGTGGCATACTAATAAACACAGATTTCCTAGTCCCTAGTACTTGTAATAAGGGATGATGCCAAATAAGAATATGGGTATAAACCTATATGGGGTACATGAACATAAGTATATGTATTTACATGTATATGCAGGAAAGGTATAGGGACACCATTATTGTTGTGAGGAAACGAATAAAAGGCACTTTATAAGTTCATTATGAATTTATCTTCATAAGTGGAAAAAGGGGAAGAGCTATTCCCTAGTGATTAAGAAGAAAGAATTCAATATCAAAAATTCTTTATTCATAGATGACCCTATGGTAGTGTGAAATACTAACATAACTAGAAATTGAGAAAGCAGTGACATAGTGCATTATAGGAATTACTGCGAGAAAAAAATACAAACTATAAGTATCCGGAATGATAAGTTAGAGTTATTAATATATATATATATATAAAATCGAAGTGGGAGATGTTACAAATGGTATCAGAGCCCATGTTAAAACACTAGGCAAAAATGTGTGCTCACATCGGAAAAATTGTGTTGCTATAAAATTCTGTTAATTTTAATTTTCACTAATTTTTACAGTGAAATAATGTTGAAACATACAATTGCGAACCATGAGTAAAGTGGATGAGTTGTATGTGGATTTAGGCATGGAAGAAAACTACTAAATCAAAATTCTTCATTGATGGCTATGATGCAACGAATTCAAAGAAAAATGATGTAACTGAAAAACCACAATTAAGGTTATCTTTAGCCAGTGAGGAGCAAGACAAGTTAATAAGAGAATTTACCTCCCAGAAAAACCACGAATGTGAAGGATCTGGGGAAAGGAGAAGGGAAACTGTAAATTACTTAGAAGATTCTGAGGAAGATTATGCATATAGACAATAGTCTAGGAGGAATATGGAATTACAGGGGAATTCTAGAAAAATTGAATTAATCCTTCCTCCTATGATTAAGAAAGGAAGGATTATACAGAAGTTGGGCTTCGAAAGAAGGTATAAAATTTTTAAATGGTAAAGTAAAATGCAAAACTATGAAAACAAGTGACAATGGGTCCCGTATGCTTTTAAATTCGTAGATAAAATATAAGGAGGGATGAGGTAATTTTACGAAGGTTGAGTTCTCATGGTAAATTGATAAGAATATGTGTTAAACATAATACGAAATAATATAGAATACCAAGATACCTTTAGAAGGAGTTGTATAAAGGGTTTGATTTGTATCTTATATTCATGTGGGGATGTGAATTTTAGGAAGTGTTATTAATAGTTACTGAAACAATCCAACTATTAAAATATAAAATTGCCATGGAGAATAAGTAAGGAATAATTCCTCAACCTTAGAATCCTACTTACATATATGTTGTGGAGATTATGAAAAGGGAGGGTCCCATAAATGGAAAAATGATGATATATTCAAGTTGAATATGAATACAAGAGGTAATTGTGATAACAAGGAAAATGTAGGATGATGTTAAAAACCGCCTACCAACTAGAAGGAGATTGATGAGAGATTCTATCTCCTAAATTTCGTAAAAAAATAATTAGGAAGGTCTGAAATTAATGATGATATATTCAAGTTGAATATCAATACAAGAGGTAATTGTGATAACAAGGCAAAGGTAGGATGATGTTAAAAATTGCCTACCAACTAGAAGGAGATTGATAAGAGATTTTGTCTCTTGAATTTCATAAAAAAATAATGAGCAAGGTCCATAATTGTAGAATAAAGTAAATATAATTAACAAGACAAAATACTGATGAAATATGTGTAGTGGAAGGAAATTTGAAAATAAAACCCCCTCAAAGACCAAAGCAAAGAATATTGAACCACTCATCGTGGATTAAATACTTTTAGAATTAAAATCTGCTCAAGAAAGTTATACATAACTGAAATTTTATAGACATCTTATTAGTAGAAGTATAAAATCGGTCATAGGACAAGTGAAAATAAAATTACAGATATGCATGATAAAGAAACTATTTTGATTGACGAACTTAGATGTGGGTTAGCAAAAGAAAGAAAGATTACAGCAAGCTGGAATTGTGTACAGAATTGACATAAAATTTCCAAAGATTGCTGAAGGGTAAGCCATTATAAAGAACCTTGGTTACAGTTAAATGTTTCAGTTATGGATTCCTATGAGGTGATAATAGGAATCAAATAGGTAAACAAAAATAAGCACCTACCAAATTGTTGAGAGAAAATACTACAGGGTATCTGTAGTCATAAAAAAAAACGAGTAATATTACAAAGACTAGCAAGAAAGCGATGAAAACAAATGAAAGCTGGAACCTGTATACTAATGAAAACTGAATAAACCAACGTTCAAGAATGAATAGCCTCAGGATAGATGGTCAATATCACAAAATGAAAATTAAAGAAGAACTGTATAAAGAGTAATATATCGAAAGTATGACCTAGAAGTTCTAAGAGATGAGATGGATAATTTTTTTCTTCTTGATGTGTCAAGTAAAATAGAAGATAAAGAACAATTCAGAATTGTCTTATAATTCTGCAAAACTCTAGAGGACATAAGTCACATAATACACTTAACAAAAAGGAATTTTATAAAAATCTCAATGGTTAAGTCTTGAGTAGTGGATTAAGGAAAGGCTCAAGTAAGCATGAGTTCAATTGTAGTCCTCGTAATTTCACCATAAAATTTAATCATGAATATTGAAGAATAATAGAAGATATGGGTAAAGAGATTTTAATCTTCGCCTATAAAAAAATCTCTCTACACCAACAAGGAGAGGAAAACACATAAGACCAAAAAGGTCAAAATAGTTTGAATAGTTAAAAGACTTAAACTAATAACTATTCTATTTTGAGATTTTAACCAAATCCTAAAAAGGGTAAGTTATAATAAGGCTTGGGCAAAGGCATTAGAGGTAATATTATTACTCAATTTTAGCATAGGATTGAAGAAAAATTTAGACATCAGTAGAATTATACTAAATTCGAGTTAAGGTTCTACCGAAATGAATGCTTTAGGTAAAGTAAGAAGGGGTTTTGATTTCAGAATACCTAAGGTTGAAGTAGAAATTATTCAACAATTGGGAAAATTTTAAGCAAACTAAGTGTTTGTTTTTCCTTAATGAGTTTGAAAGAAACTTCAAAATTGAAAAAGTAAAGGAAAAGGAAATTTTAGCTGGGTTAAAAGAGGAATGTCTCTAAAACTTTGAAGAATATTTTATTAATCAAAGTTTTGAAGGTGAATAAGTAGAATACAAAATCTAGATCCTATTCCTATTTCAACATGGAAATATTGAGTTCATTGAATAAAGAAATTAAAAATGGTTGTCTTAGCAATGGGGTGAATTAGAAACCGACATAAAAAAAAAAATTGGTCAATGTGTTCAAGACCAAAACTGTAAACTGATATGAAATTTCGAGATGTAAGGTAATAAATGATACACTTGATGAGGTAAATTTCAAGTGGAAATTGGAAATTGAGTTATAGAAAAACTAGTATTAAGTTGAAACTGAGCATGGTTATTACCATCTGAAACGATTGACAAAATCAATCAAGTATTAACTACATGAAGTGCTGGTATGAACTAGGAAAAGGTAAGCAGAACCTCTGCATATGACAAAGTTGGAATTCTAAATTCATGAAATTCTAATGAAAATATATTTGGTTTTTGTTGAAGAAAAGTGTAACAGGAATTTTACCACTCCGATCAAAGGAGTCAAGATAAGAAGACGTGCAGAGAAATCACCAAGAATGTCAAAATAGACCATGTTTACGTGAGGAAGTATCGCCGAAAAACATGGAATGATAAGTATTTGCGCTAAAATTACAGTATACTACTATGAATTGTGAAGGGTTTTGGTAACAAGTGAATTTATTGAAAATATGAAAGTTGAGAATGTTGTTATGATTATTTCTAATCAATATATATATATATATATATATATATATATATATATATATATATATATATATGATAAGTTATTGATATGAATTGATATGAACTATGGACAGGCGGAACCAAGAATAAAAGATTCTTCCAGATATACTTCTTATAATGAAGCAGGAAGAAAATCAAACTCCAAAGTATAGAAATGAGTAGAGTAAAACTAGAGGAAGGTACTTGTACTCTAAAGAAACCGTTGGGAGCGAGAAGAAAATATGAAAGAGGAATCTTCATCCCGAGTTGAGAAATCAACATCGAAATTGATAACATTGAGGATGGTGTTCATTTTTAGAGGGGGAGTATGTAATGTCCCTAAATTTATGCTTTTAAAAATAGGCAGTTAAAGAATCAAAGGGACAAAGTGGAACCCAAAGAATATATTAATTGTGGATATATTTTATTAAATTAATTTAATAAAATAAAATAGAAATTAATGTGCAATAATTAGATTATGATTAGAGATCTGGAAACAAAATCCATGAGGATGGATAAGGTTGTAATAATTTCCTAGACTTCCAAAAATTCTTGGAAGGAATAAAGTAAATACTAAAATCAGATTGGAGACAAAAATCTAATAAGTACCCGAGTAAAGAGGAAATTACTAGAAAGAGGTGGAATAAAGCTAGAAAGCAGAAAAACTAGCTTTAAAATTACCTTTCTGGAATAAACAAATGGAAAGCCTAGGCAAACAGGAAAACAACATCTTGAATTAACTGGACGTAGTTAAGGGAAACAGGCTGGGGAAAGCAAGCTTATATTAGTAATTTCAGGATAGACAAGATGTTTTCTATCGTTGGAGGAAAATATCTCTACTCGGGGGTGAGCTGTAGAGAAAGAGCTCTAAGGTTGGGAGGCATCGATTCTAACCTAAGTGGTATGTACATTTAATTTCAATTGATATTGACTAATATTTAAATGCTATGATGAACTATCAGAAAGGATAAAGTAGTTAGATTTATATGAAATTCTGAGTTTAAATCTGTGTCAAGGAAATGAAATTTATATGAGTCATAATTATATTTTGGTGGTCTGTATATTTAACAAAATTCACTAAAGAAGAAATATTTAATTCTGTATTTTTGCACATACATACCCTATAGAGGAACAACTCTTAGAATATCTATAACCTAGTGTTGGGTCTAGATATGAGGTTAGGCACCTCAAAAAAAACATATGAAATTAATTAGACTATTATAATGTTATGAAATCCATTGTATACTTAAACAAGTCTAAACATAATTGGTTATACATGGAAATTGGATAACATTACACCACGGTTCCTAAATTTTTGCACTAAATTATATATATACAAGAAGTGAAACATGTAAGAACAATATACATAAAGAAGTGAGTTTTGTACTGAAGAGAAAATTGCAAATGATACATGTATGATTATGAAAGCATAACTATACATTCATGCACTACATGATTAAAGAACTCTATACTTTATCAAGAGTAGAAAAACATAGATATGAATTAGAATTTGATAAGCGGGAAAACATTTATAGATATATGTATATTGATGTATGTCTCCATTTGAATAAAAACAGAAGACTTGTTTGAAAAGAAAATATTAATAGTATAGTACTGTAATTTAATAATAGCTGGAAAATTCAATTCTTAAGGGAAGGTAACTAAAGTCCAGTTATATGACACGTAATAGTACAAACAGAAATTTTTCCTATGTATTACTACCAACAGTTAAATTATACAAATTTAGGAAAATAGTTCCATAGGAGAGTAAAGTGTAAAATAGCTGCATGGAGTCATGCTTTCACTTCTGAATCTTCTAGGAGATTTGGAACGAACTTGAGTAGGAAAATGGAACCTAGTTAACATTGAAGAAAATTTTGAGCAAAAAAATTCCAATCCAGGTACCGATACACGAAATTACCTGTAACAGAAATTAAAATGGAAATTAACACTAATTGATATCATAACTAGAGTTTGATTAACAAAAAAATAACAAAGAAATAATAGATAGATATTACCTTATCGATAGCCAAAAAGGAGACAAATCTGTCAAGGAAAAAGATAATGAATTAGCTAGAGGAGGAACAAATTCTGTAACGTCCAGTCAAAAACTATGACTAAGAGAAAAAAAAGTGCAAATCAATAGAATCTTCCACACTATAATTAAATGATTTAGAAACAACTTCAGAACTTTCTGAAAATTATAATTTCAAGCTTTTAAAGTTGGAAATGAACTGAAGAATTTCTATCTAAATAGAAAGTTCTAAATCACTACAAGTAAAAAATCCCAAGTTATCATTTGAATGAGCTATTATATATCTTATGTGTACAAGAAAAAATCATAATGAAATAAAATAGTAGCTTCAACCATTGATTTAAGTTAGACGGTGGTGAAATCTCTGAAGTACCACTTTCAAATAAACTCTGAGGGCAGATTTATTTGAATATAAATATCACGTACTCTGGCATTTAAATATAAAACCAGTGGCATATAACCCAAGGTTGAAATGGGTTGGGTATTGTGGTATTAAATGTCACAGTATTAAATTCGGTGTATTGATTTACTTTAATATATATACAATTATAATATGGTAATGATCGAATGAAGATGCTAGTATAGTTGAGAAGAAGTAGAGGTATTCATACCGAATTTTACTATGGAATAATGTTAATGTTGTCACATATAATTTTAAAGTGGAAAAAACTCATTAATAACGTATAACCATCTAAATAGCGATATATGACTTAATGGGTATCTAGTGGCATACTGAGAAATGCAGATTTCCTAGTCCCTAGTACCTGTAATAAGGGATGATGCCAAATAAGAATATGGGTATAAACCTATATGGGGTACATGAACATAAGTAGATGTATTTACATGTATATGTGGGAAAGGTATAGAGACACCATTACTATTGTGAGGGAACAAATAAAAGCCACCTCATAAGTTCATTATGAATTTATCTTCATAAGTGGAAAAAGGGGAAGATTTATTCCCTAGTGATTAAGAAGAAAGAATTCGATTTCAAAAATTCTAGTTCGTAGATGACCCTGTGGCAGTGTGAAATACTGACATAAATAGAAATTGAGAAAGCAGTGACATAGTGCAGTATAGGAATTAGTGTGAGACAAAAATACGAACGATAAGTATAACCGTAATGATAAGTGGGAGATGTTACAAATGGGATCAGATCCCATGTTAAAACGCTAAGCAAAAATGTGTGCCCATACTAGAAAAATTATGTTGCTATAAAATTTTGTTAAATTTAATTTTCCCTAATGTTTAATTTTACGTACAATGAAATAGTGTTGAAACATACAATTGCAAACCATGAGTAAAGTGGATGAGCTGTATGTGGATATGCGTGTGGAAGAATACCAATAGATCCAAATGCTCCATTGATGGCTATGATGCAACGAATGCAAAGAAAAATGATGCAACTGGAAAACCACAGTGAAAGGCTATCTTCAGCCAGTGAGGAGCAAGACAGGTTAATAAGAGAATTGACCACTTGGAACACCCACGAAGGTCAAGTTTCTGCGAAAATGAGAAGGGGAACTATAAATTACTTAGAATATTTTGAGGAATATGATGCATCTAAAAAACATTTTAGGAGGAATACGCAATTACAGGGGAATTCTAGAAAATTTGAATTAAGCCTTCCTCCTATGACGGAGAAAGCAAGGATTATACAGAAGTTGGGCTTCGAAAGAAGGTATAAAAATTTTAAATGGTAAATTAAAATGCGAAAGTATGAAAGAAAGTGAAAATGGATCCCGTATGCTTTTAAATTTGTAGATAAATTATAAGGAGGGATGAGGAAATGTTACGAAGGTTGAGTTGTCATGGTAAATTGATAAGAATATGTGTTAAACATAATAAAAAATAATATACAATACCAAGACACCTATAGAAGGATTTGTATAAAGGGTTTGATTCGTATCTGATATTCATGTGGGGATGTGAATTTTAGGAAGCATTATTAATAGTTAGTGAAACAATCCAACTATTAAAATATAAAATTGCCATGGAGAATAAGTAACGAATAATTCCTCAACCTTAGAATCCTACTTACATATATGTTGTGGAGATTCTGAAAAGCGAGGGTCCCATCAATGGAAAAATGATTATATAGTCAATTTGAATATCAATACAAGAGGTAATTGTGATAACAACACAAAGGTAGGATGACGTTAAAAACTTCCTACCAACTAGAAGGAGATTGATGAGAGATTTTGTCTCCTGAATTTCGTAAAACAATAATGAGGAAGGTCGGAAATTAATGATGATATAGTCAAGTTGAAATTAATACAAGAGGTAATTGTGATAAAAAGGAAAAGGTAGGATGATGTTAAAAACTACCTACTAACTAGAAGGAGATTGATGAGAGATTTTGTCTCCTGAATCTCATAAAACAATAATGAGGAAGGTCCATAATTACAGCAAAAAGTAACTATATTTAACAAGACAAAGACTGATGAATTATGTGGAGTGGAAGGAAATTTGGAAAGAAAACCCCCTCAAAGTCCAAAGGAAAGAATATTGAACCACTCATCGTGGATTAAATACATTTATAAATAAAATCTGCTCAAGAAAGTTATACATAACTGACATTTTAAAGATATTTTATTAGTAGAAGTATAAAATCGATGTAGGAAAAGTGAAAATAAAATTATAGATATGCATGATAAACAAACTATTCTGATTGATGAACTTAGATGTGGGTTTGCAAAAGAAGGAAATATTCCAGCAAGTTGGAATTGTGTACAGAATTGACATAAAATTTCCAAAGATTTATGAAGGGTAAACGATTATAAAGAACCTTCGTTAGACTTAAATGTTTAATTTATGGATTCCTATGAGGTTATAATAGGAATAAACTGTGTAAAAAAAAATAAGGACCTACCAATTTATTGAGAGAAAATACTACAGGGTATCTGTAGTGATAAAAAAAACCAGTGATATTACAAAGACTAGCAAGAAAAGGCTTAAAAAAATGAAAGATGAAACCTGTATACTACTTAAAACTGAATAAACCAATGTTCAAGAATGAATAGTCTCAGGATAGATGGTCAATATCACAAAATAAGAATTAAAGAAGAATTGTATAAAGAAGAATATATAGAAAGTATGACCTAGAAGTTCTAAGAGATGAGATGGATAATGTTTTGCTTCTTGAGGTTTCAAGTAAAACATAAGATAAAGAACAATTAAGAATTGTCTTACAATTATGCAAAATTCTATAGGACATAAATGACATAATAGACTTTAAAAAAAGAATTTTATAAAAATCTAAATAGTTAAGTCTTGAGTAGTGGATTGAGGAAAGTCTCAAGTAATCATGAACAAAATTGCAGTCCTGGTAATTCCACCATAAAATTTAACCATGAATATTGAAGAATAATAGAAGATATGGGTAAAGAGAATTTAATCTTCACCTATACAAAAAATATCTCTACAACAAAAAGGAGAGGAAAAACACATAAGGCCGAAAAAGGTCAAAATAGTTTGAACAGTTAAAAGCTTTAAACTAATAACTATCATGTTTTGCAATCCAAAAAGGGGGAAGTTATACTAAGGCTTGGGTAGAGGAATTAGAAGTAATATTATTACTCAATTTTAGCATAGGATTGAAGAAAAAATTAAATATGAGTAGAATTATACTAAATTTTAGTTAAGCTTCTGCTGAAATGTATGCTTCAGGTAAAGTAAGAAGGGGTTTTGATTTCATAACACCTAAGGTTGAAGTAGAAATTATTCAACAATGGGTAAAATGTTAAGCAAACTAGGCATTTGTTTTTCCTTAATGAGTCTGAAAGAAAATTCAAAACTGAAATAAAGTAAAAGAAAAAGAGATTTTAAATGGGTTAAAAGAGGAATGTATCTAAAAATTTGAAGAATATTCGAGCAATGAAAGGTCTGAAGATAAATAAGTAGAAGAAAAAATATGGATGTTATTCCTATTTCAACATGGAAATATGGAGTTGATTGAATAAATAAATTGAAAATGGTTGGCTTAGCAATGAGGTGAATTAGAAATCGACATTAAAAAAAAATGGTCAATGTGTTCCAGACCGAAACTGTAAACTGATATGAAATTTTGAGATGTAAGGTAATAAATGATACACTTGATGAGGTAAAGTTCATGTGGAAATTGGAAATTGAGTTATAGACAAACTAGTATTAAGTTGAAACTGGGCATGGTTATTACCATCTGAATCGATTGAGAAGATCAATCAAGTATTAAGTACATGAAGTTTCGGTATGAACTCGAAAAGGTAAGCAGAACCTCTGCATATGACAAAGTTGGCTTTCTAAATTCATGAAATTCTAATGAAAGGATATTTGTTTTTTGTTGAAGAAAAGTGTAATATGAATTGTACCACTCCGATCAAAGGAGTTAATATGAAAAGAGGTGCAGATAAATCACCAAGAATGTTAAACTAGACCATGTTTGCGTGAGGAGGAAGTCTCGCCAAAAAACATGGAATGATAAGAAGTTGCGCTAAAATTACACTATACTACTATGAACAAGGAAGGGTTTCACTAACAAGTGAATTTATTGAAAATATTAAAGTTCAGAATGTTGTTGTGATTATTTGTATTCAATATATATATATATATATATATATATATGATACTACTCATATGAATTGATATGAACTGTGGACAAGCGGAAGCAAGAATAAAAGATTCTTCCAAATATACTTCTTATAATGAAGTGCGAAGAAAATCAAACTCTAGAGTATAGAAGTGAGTAGATTAAAGGCAAATGAAGGTACTTGTACTCTAAAGAAACTGTTGGGAGCTAGAATAAAAGATGAAAGAGGAATCTTCATCCGGAGTTGAGAAATCAACATCGAAATTGATAAAATCGAGGACGGTGTTCAGTTTTAAATGGGGAGTATGTAATGTCCCTAAATTTATGCCTTTAAAAATAGGAAGTTAAAGACTTTAAGTGTCAAAGTGGACCCCAAAGAATATATTAATTGTGGATATATTTTATTAAATTAAGTTAATCAAATAAAATAGAAATTAATGTGCAATGGCTAGATTATGATTAGAGATCTGGAAACCAAATCCATGAGAATGGATAAGGTTGTAAGACTTTCCTAGGCTTCCAAATATCCTTGGAATGAATAAAGTAAATACTAAAATTAGATTGGAGACAAAAATCTAAAAAGTACCCTAGTAAAGAGGAAATTACTGGGAAGAGGTGGAATAAAGCTAGAAAGCAGAAAAGCTAGCTTTAAAAGTTCCTTTGTGGAAGAAACAAAGGGAAAGCCTAGGCAAACAAGAAAACAACATCATGAATTAACTAGATGCAGTTAAGGGAAAAAGGCTGGGGAAATCAAGCTAATATAACAAGATTCACGATAGACAAGAGGTTGTCTATCACTGGAGGAAAAGATCTTTGCTCAAGGATGAGCTGTAGAGAAAGAGCTCTATGTTTGGGAGGCACCTAGTCTAACCTAAGTGGTATGCACATTTAATTTGAATTTATTTTGACTAATATTTTATTCTTGTGATGAGCTATTGGAAAGGATAAAGTACTTAGATTTATATTAAATTCTGAGTTTAAATCTCTGTCTAACAAATGGAATTTATATGAGTCATAATTATATTTAGGTGGTTTGTATATTTAACATAATTCACTATAGAAGAAATAGCTAATTTTGTATTGTTTCACATACATACTCTGTAGAGGACCAACTCTTACAATGTCTGTAACCCAGTGTTGGGTCTAGATCTGAGGTTAGGCACCTCACAGAAAACTTATGAAATTGATTAGACTATTCTAATGTTATGACATCCATTGTATACTTAAACAAGTCTAAACAAAATTGGTTATACATGGACGTTGGATAACATTACAACATGGTTCCTAAATTTTTGCACTAAATTATATATATACAGGAAGCGAAACATGTAAGAACAATATACATAAAGAAGAGAGATATGTACTAAAGAGAAAATTGCAAATAATACATGTATGATTATGAATGCATAACTATAGTAAAGACATTCATGCACTACATGATTAAAGAAATCTGTACTATATCAGCAATAGAAAAATATAGATATACATTATAATTTGATAAGTAGGAAAACATTTATAGATATATGTATACTTATGTATGTCTCCATTTGAATCAAAACAGAAGACCTATTTGAAAAGAAAATATTAATAGTATAGTACTGTAATTTAATAATAGTTGGAAATTTCAATTTCTTAAGGGAAGGTAAATAAATTTCAATTATATGAGAGATAATAGTACAGATAGAAATTTTTCCTATGTATTACTACCAGTAGTTAAATTATACAAATTTAGGAAAATAGTTCCACAGGAGAGTAAAATGTAAAATAGTCGCATGGAGTCATGCTTTGACTTCTGAATCTTCTAGGATATTTAGAACCAACTTGAGTAGGAAAATGGAGCCTAGTTAATGTTCAAGATAATTTGGAGCAAAAAAATTTCAGTCCAGGTATCGATACATGAAATTACCTGTAACATAAATTACTGGAAATCAGCACTAGTTGATATCATAACTAGAGTTTGATTAACAAACAAAGAACAAAGAAACAATAGATATATATTACCTTATTGATAGCCAAAAAGGAGACAAATCTGTCAAGGAAAAAGATAATGAATTAGCTAGAGGAGGAACAGCTTATGTAATGTCCAGTAAAAAACTATGACTAAGAGAAAAAAAATCTAAAAATCAATAGAATATTCCACACCGTAATTAAACGATTGAGAAACAACTTCAAAACTTTCTAAAAATTATAATTTCAAGCGATTGAAGTTGAAAATGAACTGAAGAATTTATATCTAAATCAAAATTTCTAAATGAATACAAGTAAACAATCCCAAGTTATCATTTGAATGAGCTATATTGGGCAAAAGTGTTATATATATTATGTGTACAGGAAAAAATCATAATGAAATAAAATCGTAGCTTCAACCATTGATATTTAGTTTTCAGTCATCAATGACCGAGACATTTAAAGTCAAACCATAGAATAGCAGGAAAATTTGTAGACTAAGATAAGTAAAGGAATAGAATAGAACATGAAGACTTAACATGAGCCCAGTATAATAGATGTGTAAAGGAATGGAGAAAAATTCGAATGTCATAATTTTAGTTCAGGTAAATTAAGCATTACCTTTTCTATGTGTTGCATTTGGGGTTGAAGGAAGGAACCATAGTCGAGGTAACCACATTGACATCCATCTGCGCTGTATGGAGAAACAGGACATAGTTATAAAGAATATAACTAACTGCGAGTAAGTAAATAAGTAAAATTTGAAGTGTAAATAACCATGAGGATTTCCTAAACGGTATTGAACCATGTAACTATAGTTCTGAGGTAAAAACTAAAACAATTTACAATGAAATCTCAACTACCTTTATATGAATTTCCAAATGACATGTTCATAGTTGTCGTGAACATTGTGGAATGAAATTAGAGGGATAGAAAACTCCTGTGGTTCAGAAAATGCAGTGAGCTCCCTGGTACTTTAGACTTCAATAAATGACAGAAACTTACCATTCAAGTATATGGAAATGAAAAAGAGAGTCAAGAAATATCTACTCTGCAAACTAGTGTCCAGAAACAAATTTTATAAACAAAGATGCCATACAATGATATAGATAAATAAAATCGATATATATTGAAAGTGAAATGGAGGCAGCGTTAACCTCTACCAGCACAATGAACGATTGGGTTATCCCAAAAATAAATATTGGTTCCCTAAAGGGAAATCATATAATTATCAATTTGATGCCTCTATGCAAAACAAATATTTCCCTCATTTTTGGACATATATACAAACAAGAAAAAGTTTGAATCAAATTAAAACGAGAATTTAATCACATAAAACAAACAAAAACTCCAGAAACGAAAATGTTGACAGTGAGAACCAAATCACTAATAGAAAACGATATAATAAGATGTAATTTCAAAAATTCTGAGAAAACTAATAATATAAAAAAAAAACAAATGGAAAAATAGGAAGAGAAGATCTCAGAAAATTTTTTGAGTATAGAAAAAAAATATCTATTATCGAAATTAAAATCAAGTAAAATAAAAATTCAAGGCTTCAGAGGTAAAATGTTGGGTCATACGCAAAGGGTTTGATGTATTACTTGGAGTGTTGTAGTTGTGTAGAATGGTCATTGAAACACTCGACATTGTAGGACTGTGGAATTCCTTCAGTCGTAAAGGATGAGAACATGATCAAAGTTGGGTTATGAATCGAGAGTGAAATGCTGAAACATAAAAAAATTGAAACATATTTTCCAAATGAAACCCTAAGAAATTCGGTTAATCCAGCATGTTCACACATCAATGGATCATCACGATCCCTTGGATCAACGATGTTGGAAAATGGGCATGGGAGACCATGTGAATTGTTATGAATTACTTAATGAGATAAGATCCTGAGAAATCTCAAAGTCAGTAGTTGATATAAATACCAGCAGCTGCAATATCTCGGATGTCTTGAAATTAGAAAATCATTGGACAGTGAAGTTAATATATATATATATATATATATATATATATATATATATATATATATGTATGTATGTATGTATGTATGTATGTATGTATGTATGTATGTATGTATGTATACGAAAAGGGTATAAGTACTATGAAGGGTAAAATAAAATTGTGTGTGATATAAGGTAAGAGTTTACGTCAAGCGTTATAAAATTATTTAAATATTCAAATGTCTCAGTAAGGTTAAAGTTTGTTTAAATTATATACTTGATTTAAGTTGGACGGTGGTGAAATCTCCAAAGAACCTCTTTCAAATAAACTCTGACGGCAAATTTAGTTAAATATAAATATCATGTACCGTGGCATTGAAATATAAAACCAATGGCGTATAACCCAAGGTGGAAATGGGTTGGGTATTTTGCTATTAAATCTCATAGTATTAAATTCGGTGTGTTGATTTACTTTAATATATATACAATTATTATATGGTAAATATTGAATGAAGATGTTACTATGGTTGAGAAGAAGTAGAGGTATTCATATAGAATTTTACTATGGAATAATGTTAATTTTGTCACATATAATTTTAAACTGGACAAAACTCATTAATAATGTATAACCATCTAAATGGAGATATATGACTTAATGGGTATCTAGTGGCATACTAATAAACACATATTTCCTAGTCCCTAGTATTTGTAATAAGGGATGATGTCGAATAAGAATATGGGTATAAACCTATATGGGGTACATGAACATAAGTAGATGTATTTACATGTATATGTGGGAAAGGTATAGGGACACCATTATTGTTTTGAGGGAACGAATAAAAGCCACCTCATCAGTTCATTATGAATTTATCTTCAAAGTGGGAAAAGGGGAAGAGTTATTCCCTAGTGATTAAGAAGAAATAATTTGATATCAAAAATTCATAATTTGTATGACCTTGTGGTAGTCTGAATTACTGACATAACCAGAAATTGAGAAAGAAGTGACATAGTGCAGTATAGGAGTTAGTGCGAGACAAAAATATGAACGATAAGTATAACTGTAATGATAAGTTAGAATTATTACTATAAAAATAAAAAATAAAAATTGAAGTTGAAGATGTTACAGCTTGGGTGGGACCTTGGGGTTAGAGCTCATCTTTCTAGCGGGGACTCAGATGATATGGTAGGAAGGAAAACTTACACCCTTACTCACCACTAGTGGGATGATTATAAGTGGTATGTTTTTCCTTAATAACTATGAAGAGTCAACTTTCATTCACTAATAACAACTATTGGTGATTATCCTCGTTATTAATTCAACAACTAATATGTTCTCTTGTTGTGCAAAAAAAAATATATTAAGAGAAATTATTACAAAAATTATTATTGGAAAAAAATGTAAACTTAAAATAACACTTTTTCATTTACTCATTGTAGATATTTGATTCCTCAATGCCAATTACTTATAAATATTATTTAAAAAATTATATGCTTAGTATAATGTACATATTCTAAATATAAATTAAAATTGATAAATTAGCATATATTTATTTAACTTTGAATCTACCAAGAGATAAGAGGATCAAATCTCTTAAACTTCCTTTTAAGTGAAAAGCTTGACGGATGGTTTTAACGTCCATATATTTGATTCCTCTCATAGTTTCGTAGATATTTAATTACAATAGATCAATATATCTATGTTGATTTTGTTGGGAAAAATACTGAGAGGGGGGTGAATCAGTATTTAGAGCTCATATCTATAAATTTAACTTTTTATTTTGTAGAATTCCATACGCGGATTTTATGACCCGAACTCATGTATACACATGGATATGCTAAAAGAAACTAGCGTATATTGATATAAATTTCTAGTTTAGAAAAATTCTCAGAAACAACCTTTAAATCAGATTTACCAGTTATGCATTAGGTTAGATAATCAGTAAATTTGTGCAGTAACAATAGTATAAAACATCACACAAGTGGAACACACATGAACACCAATATTTAAGGTGGAAACCCAATTCAGGAGAAAACCACTGCTATTGTTGTCTCTGTCTTTAATATTAATTATATGGAAAACTGTTTAAAACATTGTACTAATGCAAACTCATATCAGTATGCAGGCCTCTACCTGTAGAAGGCTGCAACCTTCACTCGTTTTCCAGCTGCTACTGGAAGGGAGCTCGAACCCCCTTTTTTCCTCGTTTACCAGCCACTCCTAGAAGGGAGCTTCAACCCCCTAAACATAACACCAGCGTCTACTGGCAGGAAGCTTCTACTTCCATACTAAAGGCTTCAACCCTCAGACCCACTGCAGACCACCTTTCATCAATTTTCATACTGGATCAAACAACATCAACACAACCCTTTATCAACAATCATAAACTTTGCCCAATACTTCACTTAGAAGAGTGAAAACTCTGTAACCAGAACTTCAGAAATAACCCAGACTTCATAATAGATATGCAGATACAAATTCAACCCTGAATAGTTATTAATTCAATTAGCATATGCTACTTTGCTTCACTGAAGCTACATACATACGTGCTTTCCTGCACACCAACCTGCGTATGCCTTAGTGCATACTATTTTCATAACCTAGAATGAATACACCACTTCACTTTGTTAAAGTTGCGTGTATATGCGCTTTTCTTTATACCAACACACGTATACTTTTGTGTATAATATCCTTCAAAATGTGATCAGACCTAGATTTAGATCTAAGGTTTTCAGTCAGACATTTTCTCGGTAGTGCAAAACCTTTAGACAGTCAGAAACCATTAATCATGTTTTCTCAATCATTAACTAGATTTTTCCATGATCAACTTAGCAGCATACTTAGTATTCAAAAAACCTAGAACTTCAAGAAGACTTCATTGACAGACAATAGACAAAAGCAAGAATCACAGTAGTAACATCTGCAATAATCTTAATAAAACCCTAACTGCCATACACGCTTTTCATGAAGTGAAACATCGTATATACGTGCTTTTACTGAGACCAACTAGCGTATATATCTATAAAAGTAAATTTTGCAGAATAGATCAGATCTATAAAACTTATCCAAATTTCTTCATTTTCTTCAGCAAACTTGCGCCAGTTCTTCATGATTTCTTGAGTAGATCATACTAGAGCTTCATCATCTTTAGATCTAGAGATCTTGAACCATCATTATATCCACAGGTGCATCATAGATTCATATCTATCAATTAAAAATAGAGTTTATCCATGCAGATGTTCCTTAGATAAATTTATTCATTAACAACCCTTACTCATGCACACTTTGCACTATGATCTTCTTCTCCTTATATAGATTTAGCTTTTACCAATACCATGAGTCAAAACCACTCAAATTTTGATGGTAATCCTGGATGGAATCAAATAGATAATACAGCTCTCAATACTATGGGCTAATACCATCGTAAATCCCCCTAGTATTATAATTTTGGAGTACAAGCAGGAATATGTGACTTGGGACGTACTTCTCCACGTGCATACGTGACTTAGACTTTACAAACTCGTGTATACATTGTCACATATTCAAAATAACCAATCTGTTGCACAAAACTTCTGAGATACTGCTAAGATTCTTCATACAGATAGTTTATTCATCCTTTGCCAGAGAGTTGCCATCAAGGACAATCTATTTAATATTATAGAACATAAGAAATATATTGCCAACAATCTCCCCCTTTGGACTTGATGGCAACCATAATCATGAAAGCATTAGGCATCTGCATTCAACCATCCTCGGAATTCTCCCCCTTTGACATCAAGGGCAAAGGGCAGATCAACATCCCTTGTACAGAAATTACCATGCTCCCCATGAGTTCATGCTTGAAATATTCAGACATATTTTTCAATGAAGTACATGACTTTTCAACCGAGTATGACCTTTCCTATCACCAATTACTCATACTTGCATCAATGATCCAACTAATTGGATTTACATATTTGACTCAACTACCCAACCAATTGGGTGTACGAATTTGAAAAAGTCCTTACATGACTGAATATAACAATTTACATCGTAGATCTCAACATGACATTTTCACCAAATGATTTTTTTTTTTTTTATAAACAAGACCAACGAATCTAAATCATGAGATCAGACCATAGCAAACACTTATAATTCCAACAATGCATCCTTTCCCATAGGAAAAGTGCTCCCCCTTAGCGTTTTTACCTAGATATACTCAACAACACCGCAACTATTCTGAAAATCTTGACCAAGAAAATTGTGCTAGCAAAAACCCATATATGGTTTTATGTATATAAACTCGCGTCTATACGGAATTGTCCTTAATGAA
This sequence comes from Pinus albicaulis, assembly GCA_034641835.2. NCBI lineage: Eukaryota > Viridiplantae > Streptophyta > Pinopsida > Pinales > Pinaceae > Pinus > Pinus albicaulis. The sequence goes on along the minus strand of CM076577.1, from coordinate 725,699,193 downwards.
ATCTGCGTATCCAATTTAATCTTCTGAATTTAAGTAGATATATTCTTCTGAGTGGCAGAGACAACTCCCAGCTTTTGTCTAAGATATTCGAATGCTTCCCTGGGAAGAGGTTTAGTAAATATATCAACAACTTGTTCTTTGGAGGGAACATACTCCAATTTCACCTTTTGTTCAAGCACTTGTTCACGTAAGAAGTGATACTTGATAGGAATGTGCTTGGTCTTGGAAACATGATTCTTTGAGATATTGATGGCACTTGTATTATCACACATAATGGATATGGGAGGTGAACATTTGATTTGAATGTCTTGTAAAGTCTGCATCATCCAAAGAAGTTGTGTGCAACATGATGCGGCAGCCACATATTCTGCTTCTATTATAGATAAGGCAATAGAGCTTTTCTTCTTACTGAACCAATATACTAATCAAGGCCACATAAAGAATGCACCACCACTAGTTCTCTTCTGATCATCAACATTTCCAGCCCAATCTGCATCTATGTAAGCATGAAGTGTGAGATCAACATTCTTTAGATATCATAGTCCAAAGTATTGAGTTCCTTGTAGATATTTGAATATTATTTTTACATCTTGAAGGTGAGACTCTTTTGGATTAGCTTGGAATCATCCAACAATCCCAATTGCATGAATAATGTCTGGCCTTTTCCCGGTGAGATAAAGTAAACTTCCAATCATGGATATTTATTCTGGTTGATTCACCGTGGAAGAATCATCATGAGAATTGAGGTTACACCTGGTTATCATTGGTGTACTTACAAGTTTGCAATCTTCCATCCAATACTTCTTCAGAATTTGCTTAAGATATTTTGCTTGTGATAAGAATATGCCATCTGTTGCTTGTCAGACTTGTAAGCCAAGAAATAATGTTAGTTCCCCAAGTAAAGACATTTCAAATTCTTGCTGCAAAACAGCAGAAAATTTCTAACTCATGGACTCTTCATTACTTCCAAAAATGATGTCATCAACATATACAACCACAATCAATAGTTTATCATTTTCAGTTTTTGTGTATAAGTTGCTATCAGCAGATCCCTTTGAAAATACTTTTTGATGAAGATATTTGTGAAGACGATAATACCATGCCCTTGGAGCTTGTTTCAAACCATATAAAGCCCTTTTAAGTTTACAAACAAGTTTTTCATCATTGCCCAAAATGAATCCTTCTATTTGTTCTATATAAACTTCTTCTTCTAGATCACCATTGAGGAAAGCAGATTTAACATCCATTTGAAAAAATTTGATTTGTTAAAGCTTGAAAAAGCAAGAAACATTCTAATGACTTCAAGTCTAGCTAGAAGAGAAAATGTTTCTTCAAGGTCTATACCTTCTTGTTGAGCATACCCTTTACAAGCAAGTCTAGCCTTGTTTCTAATAACATCTCCATTTTCATTTAACTTGTTTTTGAATATTCATTTTGTTCCAATAACATTTTTATCATGAGGTCTTGGAACTAGTTCCCAAGTATGATTCTTTTCAATTTGATCAAGTTCTTCATTCATGGCTTGAATCCAACATTCATATTTACTAGCTTGATTGAAATTCTATGGTTCAATGGTGGAAAAATGCTAGATAGCTAGTAGACCCTACAAGAGTTCTTCTTGTTTGGACACCTGATCCCTTTTCTCTGAAAATTGTGATTCTAGATTATTCCTTTGAACATACCTGGATGGAGCCTTTTCAAATAGATCTTATTCTACTGCTTCATTGGGTTCACCTTCAATATTATCTCTATTAGATGCCGGAAGATATACATCATCATCATCTTCATTTATTGTTTGTATTTCCCCTTTTGGAGCTGAGAGAAATTCATCAATTACAATGTCAATGCATTCAACAATCTTCCAAAGTATTTTATTGTAGCATTTATATGCTTTACTTCTAGAAGAGTAACCAAGAAATATTCCTTCATCTACTCTAGGTTCAAACTTGCCGAGTTTTTCATCATTGTTCTTGATAGAACATTTTCTTCCAAAAACTTTAAAATGCTTTACAGTGGGAAGATTACCATACCAGAGCTCATATGAAGTTTTATCGTTGCTTACACGAACATGTGCTTTATTAAGAATATTTACCGTAGTATGTGTTGATTCTCCCCAAAATATGTCTGGTGTTCCTGAATCATCAAGCATAGCCCAAGCCATTTGTTGAACTATTCTATTCATTCTTTCTGCTGTGCCATTTTTTTGTGGGGTACCAGCTACAGAAAACTATATTTTATGCCATTTTGTTCACAAAAATCAAATAATTCATATGATATATATTCACCTCCTCGATCAGATATAAGACACTTGAGTTTTAGATCTAATTCATTTTCAACCAGTGCTTTGAAGATCTGAAATTGTTCGAATGCTTCATCTTTTTGTTTTAGCAACCCAATCCAACACATTCTAGAAAAATCATCAATAAACAGAATATAATATTGTTCTCCATGGGGTGACCTTTTTCTCATAGGTCCACATAGATCAGAATGAATGAGTTCAAGAGGCTTACTTGCTGATCCTTCTTTGGAATTAAATTGCACTCTGGTTTTCTTACCGAATTGGCAAGATTTTCATATGGTACTCTCAGGCAGAGTAATATTGGGAAGATCACAAATAGCTTTGAGTCTGCTAGATTTGTTGATTTGAGAGAAGATCAAATGCCCCAATATTCTATGCCATAACCAATTTTTTGAAGATTTACCCAAGTAACATTGTTCTTTACAGCTTTTCAATACATACAAATTGCTTGGTGTTCTATTTCCTTTTATAATTGTTTTTCCTATATCAAGATCACACATTCTTTTGAGCTAAAGACAACTTCAATTTCTTGATCACACATTTGACTTACACTTAACAGGTTATTATTTAATCCAGCCACATACATAACATTGTTATCTTTCACCTTTTCCTTTAGAAAAATAGAACCTTTTCCCTTAATGACAGTAGGAGTATCATTTCCAAAAGTAACATTTTTTTCTCTATCTAGAGAATTGTATGCAAGAAGTTTATTTCTGTCACCTGTGATGTGTTTTGAGCTTCCACTATCAATGTACCATTGATTTTCTTCTCCTTCTGCAAATAAAGCTATGCCACAGTTCTCAACCTATAATTCCTTCTTTCTCCATACTTTGGAAGTTGAAGGTATATTCTCTTTTGGCTGAATTTTGGTCCTGCATTCAGATTCTTCATGACCAAAGTTATTGCAATAAGCACATTCAATTTCATTTTGAAGAGGAGAAATTTTTTTATATGTATTCTTCTTTATTCAAGTATCAATTCTTATCTTTCTTTCTTCTCTAGTCATGATGGTTTTGTATGCAACACATTGAACAACTTTATGACCAAAATTATGACATGAGAAACATTTTCCATTGAATAAAAAATTTCTGCAATCATGGAACCTTCTATTTGTGTTCACCTATTGGTTGGTATTTCTCTGAAAGGTATTCCTATTAGTGTTCTTCGTATTGAGGTGCTCATGCTTTAGTTGTAAAGTTTCTTTATTTCCTTGATGAGTGGCAGAATGTTGTATGCTAGCTGTAGCTAATTTTAGATAGTTTGGTGCTGAAGACAGAAGATTCTCTGACATATCCAAGACCTGTCTTTATAAGAGGAGAACTTTACACCTTGATAATTTCATCTAAGGTTTCAGATCCTTTATAAAATCTAAGATTCAAAGTCTTTACTTTCTCAATTTATTTTCTTAGACTTACTATTTCACATTTTAATTTCTCATTGTGTTTCTCCTTTTCTTCAAGCTAATTTTTTATAGTTTCTATGGATATTTTGTTTTCTTCCAAACATATTTTGAGGTGATTGAATTTTTCAAGAAAATCATTGTCTTCTACAGCATCCATAAATGTATCCTTTTCTTCCCTATACTCGTTTTCAAATGCCATGGAAGTCTAAGATCTTGATCAGATTCTTCCTCATTGTCTGATAACCCATCACTGTCTTCATAAGTATAATAGATTTTTCTAGTGCTAAACCGATTCTTCTTTCTTCCTGCTACTTCCTTTCCTTTTTCATGTGTTTCTTTACGAGGACACTTAGCAACATAATGACCAACTCTTCCACAAGAAAAACATTTGAAAGGAAGCTTACCTCTGAACCTTCGAGTGCCAAGTTGGAGCTTCTTTACAAAATTTACCTCATCTTCTTCTGAAACATACCCTGATCCTTTTATTTCTTGTACTTCTTTTCCTTTTGTAGAAGCTCTAAAGATGACTTCTTCGACTTCATCTGATCCTTCTTTTCTCATTTCACATGCAGTTAGAATTCCATGAAGTTGAACAATAGTAAGATTTTGAAGTTCCTGCTTCTCTTCAATAGCAGACACTTTTGACTCAAATTTTGAAGTTAGAGATCTTAAAAAAATTTCAACCAGAGTAGTGTCAGTTATGGTTTCACCCAAATTTCTCATACAATTTACAATATCATCTAGAAATAAAAAGAAACTGGCAATGTTCTCCTCATTATGCATCCTTATATTTTCATATTGAATTTTGAGAGTTTGGAGTTTAGCACTTTTTACCTTTGTATCACCTTCATAGCTTAGAATTATTTTGTCCCATATTTCCTTTGATGTATTCAACTGCATGACATTGAAAAATTCTGATTCACTCAGACTCCCCAATAGTGCATTGACCACCTTTGCATTTGTTTCATAGTTCTTTCTTGTCGTTGCATTTTTTGGAACTGAGGCTGGATATTGATAACCTCCTTCAACAATAGCCCATACATCTACTCTGAGAAACTGAATATAGGATCTTGTCTGTGGTTTCCAGAAGATTAAATTGTTTCCCTTGAAGAGTGGAGGCCTGATAGATGTTGTCTCATCTTGATTGCTCATCTTCGCTGATCTTCCTTTTAGCGGCTAAGCTTCTTTAAAAGGACCTGCTCTGATACCAATTATTGGGAAAAATACTGAGAGGGGGGTGAATCAGTATTTAGAGCTCATATCTATAAATTTAACTTTTTCTTTTGCAGAATTCCATACACAGATTCTATGAACCGAACTCACTTATACACGTGGATATGTTGAAAGAAACTAGCGTATACTGATATAAATTTCTAGTTTAGAAAACTTCTCAGAAATAGTCTTTAAATCAGATTTACCAGTTATGCATCAGGTTAGATAATCAGTAAACATGTGCAGTAACAACAGTATAAAACATCACACAAGTGGAACACACATGAACACCAATATTTAAGGTGGAAACCCAATTCGGGAGAAAACCACCGTTGTTGTCGTCTCTATCTTCAATATTTTTTATATGGAAAAATGTTTACAACATTGTACTGATGCAGACTCATATCAGTCTGTAGGATTCTACCTGTAGAAGGCTGCAATCTTCACTCATTTTCCAGCTGCTACTGGAAGGGAGCTCCAACCCCCTTTTTTTCTCGTTTACTAACCACCCCTGGAAGGGAGCTTCAACCCCCTGAACATAACACCAGCTTCTACTGGAAGGAAGATTCTACTTCCATACTGAAGGCTTCAACCCTCAAGCCCACTGCAGACCTCATTTCATCAATTTTCATACTGGATCAAATAGAATCAACACAAGCCTTTATCAACAATCATAAACTTTTCCCAACACTTCAATTAGAACAGTGAAAACATTGTAACTAGAACTTCAAAAATAACCCAGACTTCAGAATAGATATGTAGATACAAACTCAACCCTGAACAATTATTAATTCAATTAGCATATGCTACTTTGCTTCACTAAAGCTGCGTACATACGCACTTTCCTTCACACCAACCTGCATATGCCTCAATGCATACTATTTTCATAACCTAGAATGAATACGCTACTTCGCTTTGTTAAAGCTACATGTATATGCACTTTTCTTTATACCAACCCACGTATACTTCTGTGTATATTATCCTTCAAAATGTGATCAGACTTAGATTCAGATCCGAGGCTTTCAGTCAACATTTTCTCAGCAGTGCAAAACCTTTAGACAGTCAGTCAACCTTAATCATGTTTTCTCAATCATTAACTAGATTTTTTCATGATCAAATTAGCAGCATACTTAGTATTCAAACAACCCAGAACTTCAAGATGACTTCATTGACAGATAGTAGACAAAAAGCAAGAATCACAGTAGTAACATCTGCAATAAGCTTAATAAAACCCTAACTTCCATATGCGCTTTTCATGAAGCAAACCCACGTATATACGCACTTTTACTGAGACCAACTAGTGTATAGATCTGTAAAAGTAAATTTTGTAGAAAAGATTAGATCTATAAAACTTATCTAGATTTCTTCAATTTCTTCAGCAGACTTGTGCCAGTTCTTCATCATTTCTTTAGTAGATCATACTAGAGCTTCATCATCTTCAGATCTAGAGGTCTTGAACCATCATTATATCCATGGGTGCATCATAGATTCAGATCTACCAATTAAAAATAGAGTTCATCCATGCAGATATTCCTTAGACATATTTATTCATTAAGAACCCTTACTCATGCACACTTTGCACTATGGTCTTCTTCTCCTTATATAGATTTAGATTTTACCAATACCATGAGTCAAAACCACTCAACTACTGATGGTAATCCTGGACGGAATCAAATAGATAATACAAATCTCAATATTGTGGGCTAATACCATGGTAAAGCCCCTTGGTATTATAATTTTGGAGCACAAATAGGAATATGCGACTTGGGACATACTTCTATGCGTGCATACACGACCTGGCCTTTACAGACCCGCGTATACATTGTGACATATTCAAAATAACCAATCTATGCACAAAAATTCTGAGAGACTGCTGAGATTCTTCATACAGATAGTTTCTTCATCCTTTGCGAGAGAGTTTCCATCAAGGACAATCAACTTAATATTATAGGGCACAAGAAACATATTTCCAACAGATTTTTATATATCTATATATAAGCATTCTCATTTTTTATTTTATTAAAACTGTTATTTAATATTTATAGAATATACACAGTATACTTTTTTTAGAAGTAGTGATATTATATGATTCACATGTATCTCAAAAATAATTATATGTTTTTTTATATATTTAAACAAATAAATATTATAAATTAAAATTAAATTAAAATATTTATAAAATATTTCTATTCTAGAGTCATGGATTTTGGGCATGTGGTATTAATAAGCCATGGTATTGTTCCATAGTATTGTAACAAATATTTATTACAAGTTAATAATATTGATGGTAAAGTAGGGTAAATACCCATGGTTAAAAATATTGTTTTATTATAAGTACTAAGCTTCTATGTGCTTATTAATTAAATTTAAATATAGTTACAAAATCAATATTTTAATATATATATTAAAATGGATCTTAATTTATAATTAATATTTGTATGTTATATTATTTTCTTTTATCTCAAAATCTATTCATAATTTTATTAATAAAAAGAAAAATACAATATAACAAATTGAAGTTTATCAACTTTAAACTCTTATTTTTAATTGAGCCAACATTTACATGTTTACACTCATTCACAAACACTACAACCCATTTTAACTTCAAGAGTCCAGAGGGATCATACCTCTCAAGATTCAAACTTATTTTTTAGTGCAATACTTAGGGAAGGTGCAACACCTATTCTTCTCATCCCTTTTTTCGTCAGAATGGATCTATGTTGGTTCTTAATATGATTATTTATATCATATAAATTTAACATCTCTATATATAAGAAATATTCTCATTTTTATTTAATTAAAAATTTGATTTAGTCTCTATGGAACATCCATAAAATAAGTAGTAATGAACATAGAGAGTTCAGATATATCTCCAAAATAATTATAATAGTTTCATTTTCAGGGTAATTAAAAAGCATTATAAATTAAATTAAAATAAAATATTTTGATTATAAAATGAGTTATGGCTTTTGGGAATGTGGTATTCATAAATCATGGTATTGGCTCATACTCTCGTAAGGAGGTTTATTTACATGTTAATAATATCCATGGTAAAGTGTGATGAACGTACATGGGTAATAATATTGTTATATTGTAAGTATTAATTTTTTTTGTGCTTATTAATTAAATTAAAATGTGGTTACGGAATCATTATTTTAATTTATATGAAAAAATGAATCTTAATATATATATATATATATATATATATATATATATATATATATATATATATATATATATATATATATATATATATATATATATATATATATATATATATATATAAGTTTAGCAGTGCATTTTTTTTTCTATTTATAAAAAAAAGAGCAGGTTGCTACATTTCAAAATTTGATGGCCTCAATGCGCCCAAAGGAAACCCGGTCTGTTGGCCACCTTAAAGAGTTAAAACCCATCCAGTATTGAAAAATTGTAAACTTTCTACTATATTATATGTCAAGTTTACTATCTCTAACATATTATAACATCAAATAGTAAATGTTGTCTACAAAATACATGTAAAAAAACCAAAGTAAATATTGTGTTAATCATATGAAGATTCTATTGGTGCGAGATCCTTTATGCTCGAGCCAGGCATATCCACCTAGTGCATGATTTGCAGCTGACGATCTATACGGCCAAGAAAAATGGTTCCATGTTGTTGGGATATATTTCTTGAATCTCCCTTTTAATGTCTTGCAAAACAGAAGAAACTTTTTGGTCACCGCCCATTTCCTATATACTCATGAGTGCCTTGGACAAAATTCATTTAATTTTCTAGTATGTGTGAATATACTGGTGAAATAGAGATTGTATACCTCTTTTGTTGACAGGATCTTTAAGGAAATCCAATGCTTCATCCTGCATTTCGCCTTCCCCTTTGGTGTTGCAGTCTCTTTCCCATCCCGCAATAAGATTCTGACCCTGGAGAGGAGTACCAGCAGAATAGGCATTGAAGAGGTTTTCCATACCCTCTTTATTTGATTTTCTTCCTTTCTTACTGGGCCCCACAGTAGACTTAGGTTGTTTCTGTTTCCCCTTTTCCTTGGCCTCTTTCTTGGTCGTTTGTCCTTTAACCATATTTGTATGAAAAAGTACCAAAGACTTTGTCCAATGATAATATTATAGAAATTACTTGGCCAGTGATTAAGCAACACATTTATATAATTTATAGAGGCCTATGTAGTGTAACAAAAATTCAATAATTGTTTTATGCAAGCAATAGTGAAAAGGACCCATAGTAGCGGGCGTGCAATCAATAAAGTTATAATCGTCCACATTTTCCCTTATAAGGGTGGTGAAATTATAAGGGGGTGTAAGTTAATGGCGAGACATATACACTTAAACTCCGATATATGAAGATAAAATTTGACATACGACAACATCCACACGTTATAGACCCAGAGACAATGAAGACAAGAGTGCAACCCATACAGACATATGCCCCTATAAACCTCCCTGCATTATCTTTAATCAGGGTTTGAATCATTAGGAATATATTGAATCCTTAGGACACAGATATTTACCCACAAACCTAATAGAGAACAACCACATGAATAAATAATTGAGGGAGAGCAGGTACAAAGACACAGTTGCGGTGAGAACCATTAGTAGGGTAGTAATTTTTAGCCATACATTCTAATTCATAGATCTGAGATTCTAAGTCATGTGACCTATCATTACCTACAATTTTCAGGGTACAAGAAGACTAGTAATCACAGCCGCATAGAAATTGAAATAATGGATTAACCATAGAGGCCCATGAGTCAATAACTAGAGGAACAATATACAGACAGAGAAGCAGAAAAGTAATTAAACTTAAATCTTGAGTCTTATGCATTCAATATAACCACAATTCTAGATATTACTGTAAACATAATTTGAGGTATGACTATAGTATTGGAATCCATGCAAGCCCATAGATTTTTTAAAATCTCCATAGAAAACCTGACAAGGAACTGAAGAATTCAATTTGCACAGGAATGGAGACATCTCATAACAGAAAATTGTTGTATAACGAACCTCAGCATACATCGTAAGGATATATACCACATACCAAATGTGTATATGATGGCACATATATCCAACCTTCTTCCACACTGCACTTGCACCTCCTTCCTCATAATTTAGTCAGTGTTATGCAGAATTGTGATCTACGGATAATTCAACTTTCGTAAGGGTGGTGCTAGGAACTTAGAACAATAGATGAAATATTTTTCTATCACTTATCTAAAATAAATCGACACACATAATGATAGAAGAAACTTCTTGTAATCCAAGCAATTATTCTTGTCCTTCTGTCGTTTGGGTTGTAGCCTTCAATCCAATTCAGATCACTAGATTCATTATTCCAATTATAAACAAATAACATCAAACATATTTCAATATACTGATTCTTATATATCTTATTCACTCAAATCTATTAGATGTGAAAAATATATATCATTCAATATTCCATTGCATGAGAAATAAAACATAAACAGATACATATATGGGAAAATGAACAACAATATTTTTTAAAAAGTAGAAGGGGGAGGTTACAACCAATTATTGATTTGATGCCACCAGCTCCAACTTCATCCCAGCCTCATCACACCCAACATCACACCAGCTGCATATCATTAATTTCACTCTCTCAAATGACAATCCAACAACATTTATTTACCAGAATTCATCCTTCCCTGGGACTAGGATATGTGCTCAATTTATAGGGAAACAGATGGTAGTTTCTTAATGAATGAATTTCTAATAATAGGAAAGACATGTTTCCAATTTTAGAGGTGTTATATGGACACTTTGATTTGAATTTTGACATGTATGGACTCTTTTATAAGCCATTGGTCATGTGGATATTCCTGGAACAATGATAATTTCACTCCCAGGTGACCAACGAACTCTTGAATGTCGGGAAGTGCATTGTAGTTCACCCTTGAATGGAGGATGTTGCATATGAAATGTAGTTAGTCCCTTTAGAGGCAAATTTGGTGAGTTCATAAGTGACATAAAATATACTTCAAACCTTGGAAGTTCGCAATAGAAGCCTTGAATGAATTTTTCTTCTCTTAGGGAATATAGAAATTGAAATGTAGGTGGATGATAGACCCTATTTCATTGTTCTTGGGGATGATGTCTTGTTTGACCAGGTCATGGGGGATGATCCCAAAATTGACCTATAACAGCTTCCCCCTAAAGCATGAAGTCAAAATAATAATAATAATTTTTGAATGAGATGCTTTATGACGTGATGAGCTGGAACTGAGGTGGAGTGGTGACCTGCATCAATCTCACAACACATTACATCATGATATTTTCATCTTGGTCACAAATTACTGAGGGAGGCATTCCCATGTTGAGCACATAAACTATCTAATAAGATGTACATAGTGAAAAAATTTGTCTATATTGGAATGTTGCACAATAAAGACATGCCTATAGATATAGGCCCATGTTCAGATGACGATATGTATGTAAGGTCACCATACAGATGATGTGTACAATAATCCTAAAATCACAGTCTGGATGGCTGAAACTAGACCCGGGGTCTTCTTATCTCGTTCACTCAATCATTCGAGTACAATTCTAGCCATGCGTTATATGATTTGTAGTCAAACATGGTAAGACATCATTTGATTACTAGTCAATGATGTGAGTTGTTAACAAATGTGAGAGAACCACCATTGATGTTAATGGCTCTCAAGGTAATGCAGTACATTTTTTAAGGTGCAAATAGATGATTTGATGTCGAATTCCAAAAAAAATATTTCGGTCAAAGGTCCAGAAGCAAGGATCTTGTCGATGTTGTAACAACCCTCATGGTACTGGAAGATGATGTTTCTAAGTAAACTTCTTGGATGATGATTTGATGACGACATGAATCCACTTTATCGCAAAATGGGAGTTACTAATTTCAGAGACAAAATGTGACTTGATATAGCAATGTTCAAGGATGACTGTCATCAAAATGAAGGTTTATGAGTATTGCAGAAGTATGAGCATTCATTGGATGACTTCTCTTGAATATATCGGGGACACTGAGATGAGTTGGCAGCATTGACCCAAAAACAAAGTGAAGGTATGATGAACCATAGATATGAATTAACCGTCAAAAATATTACCCAACCAAAACAATCATGATGATGGAGTGAAGTGTCATGTTCAAGAGCGACCTGCTACCGTAAAATTTATGTTCACTTTCCCAAATTTTCCCGGTCATTTGTCGACCAGTACCTCTTTAATTTTTAACAAGATTGAGGAGGATAACATATCCTTGATCTATAATTCCACCCTTCAGGTGAATATGCATCGCTATTTAATAATTTATCAAGTCTAGTGATAAATGAAACTTGATCCTTGCCATGATCGATAAGCCTGTCACTATTTTATGTTTTAACTAGCCTAAAGACAGTGAAAGCCTAGTCCTTTTTCATATTTAGAGAGTTTGAAAAAGATGACAAAAGAAAACTCCATGAGTCCTTTTTTAAAAACTTGTCGGTCAAATCCAAAAAAGTGTAAAATGATATCTGAGAGAACCTCCTAGCCATGTTTGACTAAGGTTTTCCTTTTTCGTAAATAATATATCTCAGTCCAAAAAAGGGTTAAAATTATACTGAGTATATGTCGTTTCATTAAATTACTTTTATGAGCTAGAAAATGCAAGTGCTTAACAATATTTTCACATTATCGGAGTCCGAAAAGAGCTAAAAGAAGACTCCAGGGGTTCCTTTTTTGAATTTATCAAAGTTAGAAAAAGAGATAAAAGTGTGCTTCAATTCCTTTTTCATTTTTAAAAAAGCTCGAAAAATAAGGATAAAAGTATTATTTGTGGCCAAATCATTCTTAAATGTGCATGACTAAATTTCTATATCAGTTGTAAACCTATTTAGAACAACATTAAATGGATTAAAAATACCTATTTCATGATAAAAAATTAATAAAACCATATTCACTGCAATAAATATGATTTTCAAATAATTAAATGACTAATTAAAAGAGTTTTACTTTTCATTTTTACCATTTCAAAGTTACCATTTACATTTTGGAGCTTTGAACCTATTTTTGCCCCCAAACTTCATTTGTTGATTGGGTGCAATAGGTAAGAATGTTTTCACAATGTTTTTTTATTTTTTTTATCTATCTGTTTGTTTTTCGTGTTTTCCTATGTTTATTGCGCAATCCTATTCAATTATGGGAATTTTTCTTTACATATGTTTCAAATGTCTGTTTATAACTTAATTCGCTAAAGAATCCGTTAATGTGTTCAAGTTTCTAGAAATGTGTTGATATTGAATAAAATCAAAATTTCTTTCCAAAAGTCTAACTCTTAGCAACATATGATGCAGTATTGGATTTCTGACATTATAAACACTAGTAAGTTGTAGTACCACAAGTTGTGAGTCTAACCTATTAATGATGTAGTTAATACCAAATGAAATGCCATCAGATAAAAGTTCTATCGATGCACTATACTCAGCGATATTGTTTGTATATCGACCGATAAAAATCCCTTGAAAACTCACTAAATCGTCATTCAGAGAGAAAATGTCCCACGCTACAGAGGATAGATTCTGCATAATACGACTAGCACCATCAAAATACCCAACGAATGGTTCCAAAGATTCATACATTTGCGATGAAATGTAAAGCAGATTACTAACTTCATGAAAAATCTAGAGGAACAAGCTAAGACAGTAAATGAAAATCAACAACATATATACAATATAATACAACCATTTACTACTCTCATGTTTAAGCATAGTAATGTTTCAGATACAACCCATTTCGAGGTTGTGCCAATGGATTTCCATCATAATATATCAACTCGTAACCACCCTTAGAAAGAAGTATTTTGAAAATATAGGGGCCATGCCATAATGGCTAAAATTTCCCTGTACATATTACATCATCTTCCTAATCATAAAGAGGACCAGGTCACCCTCTGAGAAAATGTGAGGCTGGACATTATTGTCGTATTACGCCTTTAGACGTTTCTTATGTACTTCGTTGGCCAATTGGGCTTCACGACATGTTTCATAAAGATAGATGAGGTTAAAAAGACGTGCTTCTTTAGTATAGGAGTTAGGTAACAAGTCGATTGCAAGTTTTAACGACGGTTTTTCACATTGGATTGGTAATATAGCTTCCACAACATACACCAATTCAAAGGGGGTAAATCCGGTTGAGTTTCTCATCTAGGTTCAGTATGCCCACAAAGATGACTACAAGATTAAATTCAAATTTTCTTTATGAACTCCTATCATTCATTGAAGCATTCGTTTAAGAATATTATTAATAGCCTCAACTTTTCCATTTGATTGTAGATAATAAGGAGTAGAACTATCATGGGACAATCCTAATTTGGAATTCAGCTCATTCATCATATGATTTCGAAAATGTGAACCATGACATGATTAAAGAAAAATAATGCAGTTGTTTTTCCTTTGTTGTTGAATGTAGGCATCGCTTCAGCCCAAATGGTAAAGTAGTCTGTAGTGAAAATAAGATAACCATGCCTCCTAGATGAACGAGGGTTACAACTCATTAATTCAATGCCCCATTTTTCAAATGGTCCCACAGAGACAAAAAAATGCATTGTCGCTGGCAGTTTGTATATTTTACGATAAAAAACCTGACATGCATGACAATTTCTCACCGTGAGGATGCACTCATGAAATATGGTAGGCCAAAAGTAACCGACGTGGAGTATCTTCTAGGTGGTAGCATATCCAGCCAAGTTTCCAACACAAGCCCCAACATGAAAATCATTTAAAACATTTTCTGCCTCCTCATGACTGAGGCACCTGCTAAAAATTGTATCGATGCCATGATGATAAAGTGTATCGCCAACAATCAGATAATATTTGGTTGGTATCGACTATGTCGCTGGTCAGAGTGAGAGGTATCAGGCCAAAATTATGGGTCTGGAATAAATGATAAAATCCCCATACCAAGGATCAAATGATCCAATAAAAAATAAAGAATCATTAGGAATAGATGTTTTCGATGTAGTACCAGTACTATCAGAGAGAAGGTCACATAGAAGCTCTGCCAAAACTAAACACTTAATTGACTTGGATTTGATGAATTCCAAATCAAATTCCTACAAAATGATAATCCATTTTGAATACTTTCTCCCAAGAAATTGACGTGATAATATGTAATTCATGGGGTTTCAATACAAAATGACAATGGTCTTCCAGAACGAGATATAGTGACGAAATTTTTGGATAGCTTGAACAGCCGCCAAGGAAATCTTTTCTATCAATGAATAATTCACTTCCATATCATGAGATTACGACTCAAATAATAGATCAAATGTTCTATCCCATTTTCTACTTGGACCAATACCATAGCAATGGTCATATTAGCCGTGGATATATATAAGAAATAATCACTCTGATAATTGGGGGGATACATTAATGATGCTCGGACAAATGTATCCTTGACAACATCAAAAGAATCTTGCTAAACGTTATCCTAATGGAAGGGAATCCCCTTGTTCAAGAGCCAACTAAATACTTTATCCATTTCGACGTAGTTGGATATGAACCTCCTTAGCAAGTTAGCCTTTCCCTAAAGTTTCTCTAACTGAAGAAAATTTTATGGTACAAGAAAATCAAGAATGGCCTAGACCTTCATTGGGTCGGTTCAAATTCCTTCTTTTGAGATGATGAATCCTAGAAAATGACCAGAACTAACACAAAACAAAAATTTATATGGATTGAGGTGTATTTTGTAGTGTCAACAGTGTAGAAAGATAGCTCTCAAATGCATCGATTGATCAATCTCGTTTTGTGAATGCGTGGGTAGATCTTCTACATAGGGTTGAAAAATGTGCTTGATGTCATTGAAAGCATAATCCATTTCTCTATGAAAATTTTCCCCAACATTCCTCAAACCAAACGGGAGTTTCCGGTAAGCGAATGTGACCCAGGGACAGATGAATGTTGTATTATATTGGTCCTATGGTGGATATTGATTTGAATATAGCCAGAAAATCCATCCATGAACAAAAATATTTCACACCTAGCACAATCATCAATAATCTGGTCAATAAAGGGAGTAGGATAGTTGTGTTTTGGACAAGCAAGATTGACATCCCGAGAATTGATGTAGACTCTGATAGTTCCTTATTTTTATATAACATGAACAATGTTGGAAACCCACTCAGTTAGCGTAACAGGGTAAATGTAACCAGCACACAAAAAAAAATTCCACTTCTTCTGTAATGACATCGGCCTTCTTCAGATGAACAGGATGAAGGCATTGACATACTAGTTTGACATCACAATACATATTAATAATGTGTTCAATGATACTAGTATCTATGCCTATAATTTACTCGTAAGACCAAGAAAATACATCATGAAATTCAAGAAAGGGAGAGCGGTATGTTTCGAGTTCTAATGGAGAACAAGACACTCTGACATGAATGTTTTCTACAACGCTAGGTTTGATCAAAATATCAATAGAAATGGTTTCTTCAATATTTGACAAATTTCGCTCAGAATTGTTTCAATTAATAGCAAAATAATTTGAAATAATGTTTTGATTGATGGGTGATATAATTCACTAAGATTATCTTCTTTGTAATCCTGAAGATGGGATCGATGATGATGATCTTGCCATGGTTCTCCTTTTGGCATCATGGATTCCACGATATTCTCATCTGTTAAGAAATTTGAGGAAAAAGGATCAGATGGAGTACCAAAATATAATGAAAAATCAACCCAAATGACCAGTGACGATGGTTTTGGATTCGCCACCCAAGCCATGTAGATTGATTTCTATTCCAGCTCAATTGGGCTATGCAACATAAATTCATCCAACATAACAAATTCAGAATCACCCGTAATATTTCTTAAGCCATATGGAGTGGAAGATATCATGTACCAAGTCTCTATGTTTGCAATTCCTGTTGACATCAAGTCGGTAGTAATGCAAAGGTTCCCATGAGGGTGGATTCCTTTAAGACTCCTACACCAATGTTCTGAAGTGCAAGTTTGGGTGCGTGAATTAACGGAACACTTCCAGTAATAGAGGAACTGGAGGCAAAGAAGGATAGTTGATTGATGATTGTGATGACACCTTTATGTGCAAAGGAAATCATTCTAAAATATGTAGAGATAATCACAGTCATAGCATATACCCATGGCCTTCTGAGTAAAATGTTATATTCAAGGGGTCCATCAATGACCTCAACTTCAAAATTTATTGTTTTCCCCCCTAGTTCAACATGTAGGTTACTGATGATACTGCAAGTGTTATATGTATCTCCGTCGAAAGCTTTCAACGTCATAGGCGATTCAGGTAGGTGCGGTGAGCCAAGTGACTTCCAGCAGTTTAGAGACAGTGCATGTATATTATCCCTCATCAATAATAATATGATGAACAAGGTGATTGAGAATATTTACATGGATGGAGAATTCAAATTCGGTTGGTAATTGTGGCACATAGCTCTTATGATTGAATACTACGATATTGGAATCTATCAGATCAATTCCATCCATTTTTGAAAACAAAGCTTGCTTCTAGGAGGGACAATTTTGAAGCACCTCAAGCATTGAGATAGCTAAAGGGAATTGAGCCAAATATTCAACTAAATTATAATTTGAGCATCTCGGGCTTGACGATTAAATGTCGATTTATGAATGACTCCCTTTGGTGGATTTTTTTTCAATTCAGGAATAGTAGTTTGCGGTATCGATTCTGTAGACGGATTCAAGGTTGAGGTAGTAGGTTGATCAGTAGCCTACCTACCGTAATCTTCATTACGCGTTGACACCAAAACAATATTTGATGGCTTTGTGACAGACAAAATAAGCCCTTCAGAACTAGAAGTTGGATCCGTAGCAACCAAATTTGTGTATGGATTTGGAAATCGATCTGTCAACATGGCAGATGCATGTGAGGTCTTAACCAATATTTTTACTTAGGAACGGTGAGGAAAATCTTGAACAAAGTTTTCATCATTACATATTATGCAAGGGTAATGAGGTTTTTTATTTCCAGTCGATTGATCAAATGATCTTCCTAAAGTGTAGATGTTTTCTTTTTCTTTGATTTCCCCTTTTTCTTACTTCTTGGTTGCTTGTCACTTTTTCCCTTGTCAAAGGACACATCTTGGATTTCGAAAGAAGCCACAAGATCAGATGTAGTAGAGATGTTTTCTTGCAGTACCAATCATACCGCCTCCTACATGAGAGTCCTTAAATGGAGGAGGAACAATTAAATTGTATCGTGGAGCATTGGGAATTTTCTCGTAGAGTGTGTCATACTGAGTGTAAATCAAGCCTAAATATTGGGCATGAGAAATGACATGATATTCAGTGACGACACCACCCTTAGCCACATCCTTAGTTATAGATGGTAACAGGGACTTAATGAATCACTCAACAAGAATATGATCAAGAACAAATGTCTTAACCATTCAACGATGACGACGCCACTCATGAATATGAATAGAAATGTGAGTAGCATTAGTCTGTTTAAAATTAGCCAAGAGTTTTGTTCCAGTTTCATATCATATGGGTAACTATAAGTGGGTCCAAAAAACAATAGCTAGGGTAGTGAAATTATCAAAATAAGCTCTATGTAACTCAATGTACCATTTCGTGGTCGGATCAGTGAGCGTACATTGGAAAAGACGTAGTCTAATAAAGTCATCATTCAAGGATTTAGATTAACACCACAAATGATAAGTCATAACATGCGTCGATAGGTATTCCTCATGGTTTTCATTGAATTTAAGAATATTCAAGGGTAATTTATGAGGTATCACCAGCCACCAAGGAGCATAATTGATTATAATTGGTGAACCAGTTTAAATATGGTAACTCTAAAGTTGCAACAAAGGGTCAATTTAGGTTAGGTTGAGCATAGCCATTGTATGATGGAATTTCTTGGGCAACAGGCCTTTGAGCACCAGCAGAAGGAATCTATTGCTGGTAACCTAGATAGGGGTTGTTTTGAAAAGAAAAAACTTGAGGATTCTGTTGACAAAATCCTGGGTATGCTACTTTAACAAATGAATGTTGTGGCATTTGCGCTTGTGGATTCCAAGGGTTCTGTCCACCAATATTATAACCCGAAGAAGGATATCTTGGATTTGGTTGCAGATAGGTATAACCTGGTTGTGGTTGTGACATCCCATAATATTGTAATCCATATTGTGAATAAATAATTTAGGATAGAGGTGGCCATTGTAAACCAACCGAAGGATTTGTAGTCTGAGGACCCAAGACTTGAGGATATTGCATTGAAGGACTTGCCTGAGATGGTTGAGGTAAAACAGTTTGATCCTATAACAGGGGTAAGGATGCATTAACAAGTGGAGTTGATGTGGGTGCAATAGGTTGAACTAGTTGATACGAGTGTACAACCATTTGTGGTTGGATGGGTAGAGTGGGTTGCCGTTGACAAACATTCATTCCAACATTAGTATGAACAAATAAAGACAGAGTACTGTCAATATGGGTGACCATATGTTGCCCCTCGGCTTGAGTATAATAAGATGGAAAATATTTTTCTCTAAATGCAGGGAGTCCAGTTGATATTGTACTAGATAGAATATACCAAGATGGACCAGCTTGATATTTCCCGAATGATGTGTATAAAGGTTTAAGTTTTTCAGTAATCACTATTGATTTACTAGTTAGAATACCAGACGATGACATTGGTGAAGTCCATGGGTTTTAGGATGCACCAAAGAAGGTTCCAAATAAAGATTGGTAACCGGGTGGGATGGAAGGGCCACCATATAGATGTGACTCTGGTGAAGTTGTGAACATCAACGGGGTAGTAAGAGAAGGTGTTGTCACAACTGGAATATATGGTCTAGATGAATATGTTGGCTCATGCATGGTTATTCGACCAAATGTATGCCCTATTGGATCTATGGGAACTCAAATAGACACAGGATCAAAAAAAGCAGAGGAGGGTGATTGAGTAAAAGAATCATATAGGTAAATATCCTCTCCAAAATGAGTTGGATTTAAAGGTGTTTCATCTTGTGGTATTTCTTCAATCTAAATTAAACCAAGTGGAAATATTTGACCGTCAAACCCAAAGTATATTTCTGGAGGTTGACTACACGATATGGGATTCTCAATAACTACAATAGATTTTTGGGTGACCGATACAGGAAGAACTTATGATCGTTTGACCTCGGGATTCATATGTTTTCGCAAAAAAGTGAGAGAATCCGGATCAACTTCCATTTGAACAACATTGGGTTCGGGAGGTATGGTATCATTGATTGGATGGATGGTGACCACAGGTAGGTGTGAGGACTCCGTCTCGACAACAGTTAATGAACCAGGATTTACATAAACAACTTGAGACAACTCTGGTATATGTGAGTATGATGTTGCACCAGAGGTACTCATAATACTATTTCTGGTAGAACGATGTCACCTTCACTGACCAGAAATGGCTTCCGGTGGTAAAGGTGGTTTCAGTGATATTCTACACGAACGACGGGGAAAGAGATGTTCTTCGTCCATGGTGACTGATTTATTTTATTAACAAAAACAAATAAAAAAAATAAAAGGGTAATTCTAGGAAAAAGGTTTACCAAGTAATTGTGAACTGCAAAATACCTCCTGGAGAACCAAGAAGTATGGGAAGAAAGTCTCCCTCAATTTTGTGTTCGGTGTATCACAAATTACAAGGTGACTGACTCGGTTCACTATGGATGGATAAGAGCCTAAATTTTTCCTCCCAAATATACCCAAAGGTACGTGGAGGCCCAAGTCCGTATTTGTGTTGTCTAATGTGAAACCGCACAGTGAGAGCACCCCCTTATACTTTTCTTACTATAACATCGCCCTATATACCCGAAGGTATGTGGACAAGCTCTGATAAACTTACATACGTGGAGTGAGGAATCACACTTGGAATGTACCGCAGACAAGTTAGCGACACCTGCTATGTTTAATGACGTCAGACCACGTCTCTAGCCTAGACCTCATTGTTATCATTACGGTTCTAATGCTTTCTTAGGTGAATTGATGTAAGTTTTAAGTTGATCTTGTTTATAAATTTTTTCTTTTAGGTTCACGGTGTGATGTGATGGAAATTCCTAAAAATTAAAACTAAAATGATAAGAAAAATTTTCAATTTTATCTTTTTCGATGAAAATCCTAACTACTAAGGGAAAGAGAAATCAACTTTCCTAAATTGCTCCTATGCAAAACACATAATTCACTATATGTGCATGCATGTTTTTCTCTTCAACTCCCTTAATGTGAATGCAAGAAAGGAAACTATATGCATCAAATCAACAAAAAAAAATTGTTTTCTTCTTTGGGAAACGAGGAATTTAAGAACAATTTCTCTTTTAGGAAAAATGAAGAATGGAACTACATTTTTTCATACAGGAAATGAAGAATTTAATGATAATTTTCTTTATGAGAACAAATGGATCTTATGCATAAATAAAATTCTTTGAATTTTATTTTCCATTGATAAATAAAAAGACTAAAGAGACATTGAACAAATTTATTTTTCAAAGGAGGAAGAATCTGGTAAATTCATTGGTCTCTAAGAGGTATCAGACAGTTGAGAATACAACAAAAAAATGGTGGAAAATGATGGAAATGAAAAATTTGAATGGAATTTGGTTGGCTAAGGGAGAAACACATTCTCTAAGGGGAGACAGTGTTTTGCAATGCACCCCTGAGTGGGAGAGACTACACTGCAGTGCACTGTGTTGTGACCAACAATGCATTAGGTGCAACGATGATTGAAAATGCAAGCTACAGAACACACTTCTAATGCAATTGTTTCATTCAAAAGTCTAATAATTGAAAGTAGATACTACTGATGAGGATTAGCAAAGGAAAAAATACCAGGAATGATAGGAAATTCCCGAGTGGAGTCACCAATTTGTTATGTGGAATTGTGATCTACAGATAAATCAAATTCCCTAAGTGTGGTGCTAGGAACTTAGAACAACAAATGAAAGACTTTGCTATCATTTTCTCTAAAATAAATAGACACACAGAATGATAGAATAACCTACTTGTAATCAAAGCGCTTCTTCTTTTATTTTGTCACTTTTGTTGTAGCCTTCAATCCAACTCAGATTTCTAGATTGATTCCTGTAAGTATAAATAGAGAACAATAAATAGAATGCAATATACATATGCCTATTTATCTTAATCACTCAAATCGATTAGATGTGAAACATATATATCATTCAAGAGTCCATTTCATGAGAAATAGAAACATAAACATATACATATATGGGAAAATGAAAAACAATATTTATTAAATAGTAGAAGGGGGAGGTTACAACCAATGATCGATTTGAGGCCACCAACTCCATCTTCATCCCAACCTCATCACATCCAACATCACACCAACAACATATCAGTAATTTCATGCTCTCAATGAGAATCCAACAACATTTCTTTACCAAAATTATTCCTTCCCTAGCACTAGGATTTGTGCTCAATTTATAGGGAAACTAATGGTATTTTCTCAATGAATGACCTTCTAATAATACACAAGGCATGTTTCCAAGTTCAGAGGTGTTATATGGACACTTGGATTTGAATTTTGACACATATGGACTCTTTTAGAAGGCACTGGCCATGTGGAGATTCCCAGAGAAATGAGAATTCCGCTCTCAGGTGACCAACACACTCTTGAATATCAGGAAGTGCATTGCAGTGCACCCTTGAGTGCAGGATGTTGCATATGCAACGCAGTTAGTCCCTTTAGAGGTAACGTTGTTGAGCTCATAAGTGATATAACATATACTTAAAACCTTGGAATTCTGACAATAGAAGCCATGAATGAATTGTTCTTCTCTTAGGGCATATAGAAACTGAAATCTAAGGAGTTGATAGACCCTATTTCATTGGTCTTGGGGATGATGTCTAGTTTTACCAGGCCATGGGGGATGATGCCCAAATTGACCTGTAACAGCTGGAAAACTATGCCTCCCTTTCTTACCACTTCTTTCATTAAACCCTTCACCCAACGACGTTGTTTCCCAAACTTCTCTCATAGTTTTATTTGGCCTCCACCTATATTTTCTACAGTCATAATAACTGGCGTGTGTTAGTATTTCCCCCCTGGACGATTGTCTTCTTTATCCTCAAGTGAGTGTGTGGTGCACGTCGCCATGCGCCACTTCACGTCTCTCTTCTCCCCCATGGCACACTGATTGGGGATATTTATATGTTATATATTTTAATGTGATATGTATATTATGATTTTTGTTTATATAAAAATTGTTCATAATTTTATTAATAAAGACAAAATTTCAATATAATAAACTGAATCTTATTATTTTTATTACTTTTAACTTTTTATTACCAATTCAATCAACATTGAATGTTTACAAACATTTACAAATACCACATATTCTCCATACTATAATTTGTATTACTTTTAACTTTTTATTTTTGTTTTCTAATTGATCGAACATGTAAATATTTACAGAAATTTACACCACTACAACATCACCCCATACTAGACTCTAATGTTGGCAATATGATGCAGAGTGTTGTCCTTGATGGCAACCCACTGAATGAAGATGAAGACATGAGATTGTTGGCATGTGTTGTCCTTGATGGCAATACACCTGATGAAGTTATTCTTGACTTGACAGACTTGGTAAATGATGTAAATCTGATGTGATATGATGTTTGTTGACAATATGATGTAGAGAGTTGTTCTTGAATGGAAACCCACCTGATGAAGATGATGGAAACTTACTTGATGAAGTTGTTCTAGATAAAATATGTCTTGATGAACCTGTTTAAAGATGAAAATCTGATGTATCTACAGAGAGTACAGAAGGTAATGAAGAAAGGTATTCAATATGTGCTAGATCTATGATGAAAAGAGTATGTCTCAAGGCATACGCGGATTTGACTAGGAGAAGTCGCGTATGCACGCAGTAAAGTACGTGCCAAGTCGCGTATGGGCAAAAGCGCTCATAAAGTGCAAAACCAGGGGTAACCACCATGGTATTGACCCATTGTATTGGGTAATGATTCGTCTAAATGACCCCTTCCAGGAATACCATCGGAAGTAATGTAGTTTTGGCTCATGGTATTGAAAAAGGGGCTCATGGTATTGAAAAAGGGTAAACCTATATAAAGAGAAGAAATTCATTGTGCAAATCATGAGTGTGGGGGAAAGATGTCTGACCTTGAATGAATACTTCTCTCTGAAGTATATCTGAATGGAAAGGGTTACAGTTGAATGATAGATCTGAATGCATGATGCTCCAATGAAGAAATGATGAAGAAGGGAATCTAGATCTGGAATGTATTTGTATTGGCTAGATCTGTCTATGGAATGATTAGATCTGAGATGGGGCGAACATCTGTCTGAAGTAAAGGGTAAAAATCTGTGTGATGTATCTGTTCTGAAGAATTGCAATGACCTAAATGTCTTAAGAACCATACGCTAGTTCGCCACAGAGGAAGCGCGTATATACGCGGCTTCGCTGAAGAGAAAGCGTGTATGCGCAATGAAATTAGCTCTGTAATATATATAGAAGTATACGCTGGTTTATGTGAACGGAAGAGCGTATATACGCGACATCAGAGAAAGGAAAGCGCGTATGCAAACTAGGGTTTGTTGAATTCTATGGTAACAAATGTCTCATTTGTTCTACTGGTTTACTGATATTTTTCAGTGAGTTATATGTATATGTTTCATGGTTGACTATGCTTAAAAGTATGGAAAGGGTCCAGTCCGAAAATATGATGAAACGTGGCCTGCAAGTGGTGTCCTAAAGGATGCTTTGGATCCAGTGTGAAAATTGATGAAACGTGGTCCATAGAGGTGCTGAGGGTTGTAGCCTTCAGTCAAGGGGTTGAAGCTCCCTTCCAGGTGTGAGGTCGGGTAAACTAGACCGGGGGGTCGTAGCTCCCCAGGGAGAGGTCGTGTAAAATCCAGTCGGGGGTTGGAGCTCCCTTCCAGAGTAGGCCGGGGGTAAACCACGCACGTGGGGTGCCCTCGGTGTGTCGGTAGGAGTCTCCACCGCCAAATATTAATATGTTGTAATATGTTTTCTCTATAATAAAATATTGAAGGCTGAGCAACTGCAGCGGTGGTTTTCTCCCGACTTAGGTTTCCACCTAAAAATCCCGGTGTTCATGTGTGATGCTTTGTGTGATGGTTTATTCTGTTGTTACTACACATCTTTACTGTTAACTTAACATCAGATGAATGAATAGTGCAAAGAACTCAGTTAATAAATATCTGCATATTTAGATCTCTGCTAATACGTGAGTTGTATGAAGGATATCCACGTGTATACGCGAGTTTACTAAAGGAAAGTAGCGTATGGGTTTTAGAGAGTGAAAAAGTAAAAAGTTTTGAATATGCAGTAAATACTGATTCACCCCCCCCCCCGCACCCCCCCCCCTACCCCTCTCAGTATTTTTCCCAACATCTAAAGAGTCTTTCAACACAACAATTAATATTATTAATATATATCTAATAATTATCCATATTTAATAAAATGAACATGAAAATTAATATTCAGTTTATATCAAATACTTGTCCCAAGTTTGGTGCACGGAACATGAGAATCCCGACAAGTGAGGTTCACAATAATAAACATGATCCACAATAAAAAATATAATGAATCTTCTTGTTACCTTGTATTTATATGTCTCTATTATAGATGCAAGGAGGTTGGATAAGATTTGCATGTGGTCATGTAGGTGGTGGTGGATGAAAATTACTAATTTGGATTATTTTTCCAACCTTGTTGTACGGTGTTTGCACAATCGATAAAATTATTATGTATCACAATGAAAGTATGGTCCGTCAACACTCATGGGATCCTATAGGAATAGGATTTATGAAAGCACAATAGGTGAGGTTCATGCTTCATTGTACGTTTTGGATTTTGGTACTTTTCACTATATTTTCATTTCTTTCAATTAATTTACTTTATTTTTTTTATTATTATTGTGGTTATTAATTTTGGTTTTGATCACTCAAATCTTTTTAGTTATAGGATCTTACACATTTCATTATTGGTCTTATTCTTTCTTATTTCACTTTATTTTATGTCATCATGCCACATGGAGGCATAGGAGATAAATATAGTGATGATAGTGTCCTCTATGTCTATTACATTCAAGAGGCTTCCTATGAAGGTATCAATGTCTATTAGTCACAGTCTACTTGCACATATGTGAGTAGATTTAAACATCAACTGCACATAAGTAGATTTCGACAGAAAAGGTGTAAATTGGACACAATAAAAGGTGCAATGCACAATTAGCATACTAAAGATTAAATTGTCAATTGGGTATCCAACATGGGGAAATCTACAGTGAGAAACACGAAATATTGGAAGACTATGGGGTTATATTGGCACATCATGACCATGGGGAGAAAAATCTTAAAAGAGAGATGAAGAAAAGGACAAGGAATTAGTGCAACTAAATGAGATCATGCTCTAACTTAAAGAAATCAACAATATTGTTGTTACTAATAAAACCTTTAGACATCTCCTAGTACTACCTTTTACTTTAAAGAATGAAATTTTAATATTTATGAATGTAGTTTTATGTTTTAATCTATCAAATATACCATACTTTCATAGAAATAGGTATCATAAACATATAAAAACCTTTGTTACTAGTTATCATGTTTTACATCCTTTGGATTTATTCCTACCTTTATGGAAATAGCCTTTATGTTTTTCATGTTCTCAAATGAATAAAGTAACCATTATTAACATATATAAAAAAAAATTAATAGGTTAATTCTTTTAAATTTATACTTTCTCTATAAAAAAAAGTTTTTTTTGGTTGATTAGGTTTCCTAAATAAATAAATAAACTCATATTATATATTTATAAATTTTAATTAATATATAAATAAAATTTATAATTAATATGAGATTAAGCCATGCTAAATATTACGGTCCCGAGATAAACGAAAGACTATAAATGGACTAATATAAACCTAACATAAAGTAAGTAAACAGAAGTGTAACCATACACATCAATCCAACCCAACGAAAAAAATTAAAAATAATTACCCATACTTATGCACTATTAAATTAATTAACTGCATCAATAACATATTATATATTGAAATTTAGGAATATATTATGCTGCTTTGGAATTTACAAATATATTTAATATTAGACTTCAAATATTTCATTTTAGAAATTATATATTGAAATTTAGGAATATGTTATGCTGCTTTGGAATTTATAAATATATTTAATGTTAGACTTCAAATATTTCATTTTAGAAACGAAATGTTAATAAGTCATATGAATTAAAAATAAATAAAAAGGACAAATAATACTTCAGATTCAGTCGATACTCATATACACTTTACGTAAAAGAGTCCCTTCATATATAACTTTTTGTAATCATTCGAATATGCATATCACAGGGAAATACACTCAAAAGGTTAGAATGTATTGTTTAGGTTATATGTTATTAAATGTGGTTGGGTATATAGTATTCACTATTAGATTTAAATTTGTTTAAATTTAAGTATGGACAGTATATATCTCACCACATTTTTTGGAGTTTTAGGTGCTGGAATCCCGGGAAAAAAATTTGAAATAAAATTTGGATTTCAGTTGTTTAAACTGGTTTTTGAGTGCATACATGAATTCAACATCCTATAAAACCCCTAAGGTACTTCGATTGTGCAATGTTACTCATCAAACTTCCTTTTTTGATGAATTCCTACCAAATTTTAGAGAAATTAACCCAGAAAAATCCACTGAAAAAACCTTAAAAAAATCAAACTAAAAACAACTAGTATTTACAGACAACTAGTATTTCAATGTTCACTCTAGTATATGAAAAAAACCTAAGAATATCTCATGTTTTTATTTTTAGATTATTTACTATTTCCTGCTTAAGGGTCTTTCAAAGTTTAGGTATACTGGTTATTCGCTCCACCCCTCGATCCTGAAACTCTAACCCTCCATGGCAGTTTCTTTCCTGACATTAGTTTGACAAATCTCTCATTTCTGAATTACTAAGTTTATGATCATTATTGATGCCCCACAAAGCTGCACAATCATCTGTCTGACGTTGGAAACAGCTCTCTTCACAAACTCTGCCATTGCATGCAGACAGAGATACGTAACGAATCAAGAGCTTGCAGAAAATCTCTCATGGTTATTATATGTACAATATTTTTGTCAATTAGCTATAACGATATTAAACGCTTAATGAAAACCTTGAAAATCTTTATCCCTTGGTGTATAAACATTTTCTCAACGAAGTATCATGGAAGTAAAGTTGCATCTTCTCAAATAAGAAAATCTTTATCCCTTAGCGTGTAAACATTTTCTTCTTGCAGAAAATCTCTCATGGTTATTATATGTACAATATTTTTGTCAATTAGCTATAACGATATTAAACGCTTAATGAAAACCTTGAAAATCTTTATCCCTTGGTGTATAAACATTTTCTCAACGAAGTATCATGGAAGTAAAGTTGCATCTTCTCAAATAAGAAAATCTTTATCCCTTAGCGTGTAAACATTTTCTGAATGAAGTATCATGGGAGTAAAATCGCATTTTCTCAAACAAGAATTTGCTGTGTAAAGGTTGGTAATGATGAATTGAGGTTATAAAAACTGAAACCGTCTGCACGTAATTTTTAGAAACTGTGCTGTGAGCACCACCCAGGGGTGCATTCAGTTTTTTGCATGCAGGGCTGGACCCGTTTGGAGTTATCACGACACTGTCAAGTCTGTGTTACAACTTATTTATTATATAATGTGTATATTTAATTTATATCTAACTTGTTATGGTTTCGCTGTTGTTAGGGCTCTCGAAAGGGACAAACAAAAGTTTCACCACCTTGAAAGAAAAGGGTAAAGTAAGTCAACCTCACCTCTCCTCTTTTCTTTTTTGAAGGTAATCTAACTTTTCATTACTGATATAAACACACCCATAGCCACTTGGACCTACCCAGATAGATAAACCTCTCATGCCCTTTTTCTTACACCGTTAGACTTGAGATCCACTCAGAAGTGCCATGCTCTTATTTTAAGTATGGCTCTCGAAATGGACAAGAAAAAGTTTCACCGCCTTGAAACAAATGGGTAAAGTAAGCCTAACTTCATCTTCTTCTTTTTTGAAGGTAAGCTAACCTTTCATTATTGATATAAACACACCACTTAGAGCTACGCATAGATACAACTCTCATGCCTTTTTCTTACACCGTTAGCCTTGAGATCCACTCAAAAGTGCCATGCTCTTATTTTGCAAGTATGGCTCTCGAAAGGGAAAAGCAAAAGGATCACGGTAAAGTAAGTCAACCTCACCTCTTCTCTTTTCCTTTTTTAAAAGTAACCTAACCTTTCATTACTGATATAAGCACACCTACTTAGGGTTACCCATATAGATAAATCTCCGATGCTCTTTTTCTTACACCATTAGTTTTGAGATCACTCAAAAGTGCCAAGCAAAACATTTGTCTTTTTTTTGTTCGCTTTCTATCCTGCTTTTATTTTTGGATATTTCTTTTCTCTTTTCTTCTTAAAGTTGTTGAAGTGTTGTGTATTTTTTTAATGGAATTTTACATTCATGACGTGTATATTTTAGAATAGAATGGGAATTTCTAGAGTGATGGGATTTATTTAATAGTCATCTTCTTTTTTAATTTTTATTATTTAATATTAAACTAATTTAAAAATTTATGACCTCAACAATCTTGAGATATAATTTTTGTTCAATAATTTCTATAAATTTTAGCAGACAATAACTTTAATAAATTTACATATTTATTATTAAATATTATTGAAAAATAAATAAAATGTTTTGTGTGCACTATGACCAAATGAGAATTTTGAGATCACTTGCCTAATCCATGAGGTTATGGAAAGAGGTTAAGACTTTCCCCAAAATCTTTAAAAAAAAACCTTAAAGAATTTATTTCTAATTTAGATTTTTGAGGAAAAATCTAAATTTCCCCAATGATGAGGAAAGTAGTTGGGATGAGGTAAAAAGCTGGAAAATCATAAAGCAACTTTAAATTCCCTAAATACGGAAAGCCTAGGCAAACAGGAATAAAAGCATCCTGAATTCTAGACGTAGAATTATAAACATGCTTTGGGGGAGAGCATAGCTAAAAGAAGCTACTCCAGAACAGATTGAGGTTGGTCTGTTCTGGAGAGGTATCTTAGCTCGTGGGTGAGTTCTGGAGGCAGAAGAACTCTAAGGTTGGGAGGACTGGTCATCAGAAGAAGTGGTATGCACACCAATTTTTATGAATGGTTAAAATAGATGTTGTTGTACAATGTTGATAAATGTTGTAGATGTTATTTTGAATTAAGTTTTCTGAGATTTGTTATTCCTTACATTTAACATAATTATTTAGAAGAAACTAATTCTCTAAATTCTGTATAGTTGTAGGAATAAAAATCTATGGAAAATATCTAGCAGAATCTCTAAACCATTAGTGGTTTAAATTTGAAGATATGACACTTCCATAGACTATGAAAATTTAATTAAGTTTAATCTACTTTTGAATGATTGAGTTACATGCAGATATAATTAAATTAGGAAATTGATATCTTATTAATTAAGGTAGAATGAATGAGCATGAAGGCTAAACTCTACTAAAATAATTCTAAGAGTAATAAAATTATTTTAGATAAATAAATTGAATTTCTATTTCATATGAAGTATTTTTCAAACTTCTCTTATGAAGAAATTATAAACCTAGAAAGAAATTCAAAGGAGAACTTATGATGTTCAATGTATGAAAAAGTCACAATATTCAATGATATCAAATTATATGTACCATATTAGTTAGGAAATATTATAAATTGGTATCACTACTGCAAAGAAGAAATCTATAATTTTTATTAGAAGAAATTGAAATTATGTCCCAACAGAATAAACAGAGAGATAGTGTTAAGGAGAAAACATAGCTATCATGAATATATCTAAAGAAAAATTAGTCTATGATACAAATTATTAATTTAATGGAAAGATAAAACGAAATGATAGTAGAAAATTTCTCTACTAAAACATGGACTATAATGTTAGAATAAAAAGGACGATTTCATTCTATATCAACTATATGTAAAAAATATTCTGAAAACGTTCTCTATTCTTAACAAAGTACAAAGTGAAAGTACTATTGAAGAGGTGATTTAAATTTTATGTAGCATAATTGAGATATATCTAAACAGAAGTATATTCTCAAGAAAACATATTAAATTAAAAGAGAATAGGTATTATACTCCTCGATAGTATTTTTCTGAATATATATATATATATAAACGATATTGAAAAGAATTTATAGTAAATAGGATTCATACAGAATCTGAATCTCTTTTTAAAATGGCCAATTATTACAATTAATAATCTTATTGCAACAAGATCGAAATTGTCATAATAAGCTAGAAATTAAACATGAGAAAGATTGTGTTATACTCCGAAGAATAAAAAGTCAATATCGATTTGAAAACCAAAGGGGGAAATGAAGTTAAACTTCGAACGAGAGACAGACTCTCAAAATAAAAATACAATTTATCTCCGAAGGAGATTTAGGGTTACCTGTAAGACATTTACAAAACAAGAACACTGTTATAATCGGGTAAAAACATATACTATAGGAATAAACTCTTAAATAGTTTGCAGATCTAAAAATTTACCTCATAAATCGAAACCCTCAGTCACGAATGGGATGCGGACAAATTGATAAGGGTTAGAAAAAATGTAACGACGGCCATAAAATAAAATCGAAAACAATGGAATAATTGTTCAAAATTTCAAGACAAATTGTATACCTATTGTATATATTATTAGCCAATGATAGAGAGGCTGAGAAATCGAAATTAATCAATTTTGAAT
The DNA here is from genome assembly GCA_034641835.2 of Pinus albicaulis. Lineage (NCBI taxonomy): Eukaryota > Viridiplantae > Streptophyta > Pinopsida > Pinales > Pinaceae > Pinus > Pinus albicaulis. The sequence continues at coordinate 725,667,454 of CM076577.1, read as the reverse complement.
TATTATAATTGTGGTCGTATTCGACATTGCCAAATATGCCTATCAGTAACCGATTTTGATATTAAAATATAATTACAGAGAAGGATATAATCTAAAACGAAACTCAAAAAACTTATAGCAGTTAAATAAACATGAAAAGAACACCCTTTTCCAATTCAGGGAAGACATATAAATATGTAGAGACTGAGCATAAATTTCAAATAAACCACGCGAAAAATCGACAATAAGAATCATATAAACAAGGTTGAGACATAAATAGTGGATATTAATAGTTTTGATATATAACATATAAATACTATAAACGAAAATATATCAATCAGCGTAAAGACTGAACCAAAAGAAGAACTCGTAAATGAGAACATATATATTAACTTACAGGAAAAAAATTTGTCGCATCAAAACCATTAATGTGAAAACGTATGAACTAGAAGTTACCTGGGAGCGAGTTATAATGATGGAATCGAAACACCGAAGGTTTTGAGCGCCATATATCAGAACTCCACCAGACAGAGCAGAGTCTAAGTCTTCAGGTGAGGATGACAGAAATGAAAGGCAAAAGAATAAACTTCGAAGAAGGTAAGACATTAAATATGGATTCCTCCTAACCCTAATTTGCCTTGTATCATCCCAATCATCCAATTGTCAACAAATCGATGGTCTAGACAAGGATCGAGAGTACCTTTGGGGAGATCGAGATCATAAACAAATACCGCCAAAAATTTAATGTAAATCTATAAAATCTATGTCAAAGTACTCGTAACGTATAGAGTCGTTAATCGCCATAAAGGATTAAGATACGTTCCGGAATATAAAGTATTAAATCAAAACACTTGCATCGGAAGAATCGGACCTCCGTAAATCCAGATCAAATCAAATTAATATGTCAGTGGTCCACAAACCTAAGTTTCCAGTTGAAAGATATGATATGGCCACACGTTTAATGTAACAATTAATATGTAAATGCCAACGAAGCATAAGAGGGACAAATGGGTAGAAACCTATTAACACCAACCTACGTTGCATCTCATTCGTATAAGTCACATATTAATATGCTGATATGACTTATATTGCATCACTGTATCCAGGGGTTGTATGAATTAAAATTTATGTTCATACGTTGAAATTAAATGATATGAGAATATAATAAAAATATAACGATGAGGGAGTAATAATTAAATGTAACCAATGACCATTAGAATAAACTTATGATTAAGAAAAATCAAATATGATACCATGACAAAGGTAGTGCATTAATACATTTCAAAAGGGTTAAGTATAACTCATTGAATGTATAAGAGTGTAACATATAAACCATATAAAAACAAAGTAAAAATATATATATGGTTAAGGAGAACAACATATATGTACATATGTTTATATGTATGGTAAGGTGTTAAAATTATATAGTTGGATATCATCATTAAAGAGAATGATTATTGTAATTTGATAAGTATGATTTAGAAAATACAAATGGCATAAAGTGCTTAGCCAAAGATAGTGTTGAGTTTCCATAAGAAATACACCATAATAATTTTAATACACATAAAACTAGAGGGAATCAAGTAATTCCTAAAGAAAAAAAAATTAGTGATGAGTAAGAGGCATTACAAATGGTATGAAAGCCAGGTTGGAAAAATGGGTTTTTTTTTGTGCTCACTGTTATAGAAATTTTATTATTATTATTGGTTTTTCTATGTTACTGATGTTATTTTTTTTAGTGTAAAAAGGTACTAAAACTAAAAAGTCAAATGGCTGAAGAATATGAACTCTATGTTGATCTGGGTGGTAGAGCTAATACACCAGATCCTAATACTCTTTTAATGGATATGTTGCACAGGTTGCAACGGGATATGGCCGAGCTAAAAAGCCAGAATGACAAGCTATCATTAGCGAGTGAGGAACAGGAAAAAATGATAAGAGAACTAACTTCGTGGAACATCCAAGAAGGTGAAGGTTCCGGAAGGACAAGGAAAGGCAGGTTCTCAGATGATTCTGAGGAATATGACACTACTAGACATCAGTCTAAATAGAAGAAGGAATTACAGGGTGAATTCTGAAAAATTAAACCTCCCTCCTATGATGGAGAGAAGGAGGAAGATGCTAAGGCATGGCTGTTGAATATGATTAAGTATTTTCAAGTCTACGAATATGAAAGCAATTTGAAGGCCAGATTAGCTATCTACCAGTTTTAAGGTAAGGCTACCTTGTGGTGGGAGGAGACAAAAATGGTTCATGCCAAGGATGAAAAAATAATGACTTCAGAAGATTTCCAAGTCATGTTTAAAAATCGTTATTTGAACGAATGCTATTATGATGATAAAGCAAAGGAGTTTCATGAACTCAGATTGGGACAGCTCACCATAGATGAGTTTGTCACCAAGTTTAAAATTTTTTTAAGGTATGTCCCTTATATTCGTGAAGAGAAAGAAAAGGTATTTTTGAAGATTGCAACAAGAAACAGTGAAGGAGGCATCCTGAAACATCATTCCTGATCCTAGTTGGAAATTGATCACCTAAACTAGGTGGGGCCCACACAGGTGATTTTTGTCGCAAAGTCTATTTTTAGACTATGTCTATTTTTAGACATGTCGATCATATTCTATGAGTTGCAGGATGCTATTTGTGGATTGTTGGTCAAGTTGGAAAAATATATGGATTTCTATTTTTAGACATATTGGGTGGAATCTATATTTAGATTTCCAGTCTAAAAATAGATATGTCGAATATTATTAGCTCTTAATAATATTTGGACTATAAACATTATATTATTCTCTTAGAGCACTTCAGTTAAGTGCACAGATGTGGCACGGGAGCTGACAGAAGGAATTACACTATTCCTGAGGGTTTACTGGAGCTATTGCATGGAGGACTTCAGTTAGAACTCATGTGACAGAGTTTGGTGGAGTTGGAGAAGTAGTAGGTGGAGTTGTATTTAGTTTAACTCAGTTAGACTCAGTTGAGCTAGTTGTATCTAGTCTAACTGATTGATACACTAGTGAGAGTGGTGTGAATTGATTAGTTAATTAATTCACTAAATAATAACTAATTAATCAACTAAAGAATACATCAATTAACTACAGTTCATGGCAGTTTTAGTGGAGACCAGTGGAGAGATAGGTGAAAGGGCAAGATAGACTATCTGTTGTGACTATAGTGATGCATGAATTGGATCTACATATATATTGGAGTTTCCAATGATAATTACGCAGTCAATGAGAGTGATATTACATTGAATTGGTCTTTGTAATCATCTTGGATTGTGCAATGGAGGCAGGCTAGCAGGAGGGCAAGATCGGTGCATGGATTTGCAAGATTGTTCCTGATTAGTGTATGACGATTGTACTGTACTAAGAGCTTTTGATAAGATTTGTATGCTTTGTATGAGATTGTCATATGATCTCCATGTTACATATTATATAGTTGGGGTTTTCAGCTTCAGGCTTTCCCGTTAAGCAACTGTGTTGTGTGTGTTTTTATTGCTTCATGTGTTTTACAATTGTTGATTAAATTTCCACAAGAATTATAGTGGAAGGATTCTGTATTTAGCAAGAAGATAAATATTGTTAGATCAGGAGATTCTGCATATATACATGCATATTGTATATAATTTCTACATGGTATGAGAGTTGTGTTATATATTTTCTACATGGAATGAGAGCATGAATTTTTGGGCACGCGAGTTTGCAGAGAATATCTGAATTTTTTGGTGAAATATATTTAAAAAAAATAGCATATTTGGATTCCTTGCGAAAAAATACCCAAATTAAAAAAAAAAATCGGTCGAATCGGAGCTCGGATGAGAAAGATATCATTGATTTAAAATCAGCTCTTTTGTTAGAAAAATTTGCGATGGCGAGACAATTGCAATGTGCGTGAGCCAAGAATCTACATGCACTGAGGTACAAGATGCATGCAAAGCTTTGAGGAGGAAAGCAGAGGTTAGTGACTTGGTGGTTGAGAGGGATCCTCTCAACATGCAGCGTGAGAAGTAGTCTCGGAAGGTTGTGCAGTAGCCACAACTAGAGATGTAGAAGAATCTTTATAGATTTGAAGTAGATGGGATTTCTATGGAGCTTCCTACTGTTGGAAAGTGCAAGAAAGACTTGAAATTGAAGTTTGAGAGGGAGCTGGATTTGCATGCAGGTAAGAGTGAACCTCAAGATGTGGAGTAGCCACAATATGAGGATCATGGAGTGGGAGAAACCACTCATGCAGAGAAATTTTGTGCCAGATGGGCAGAGGGAGTGCATGCAGCTATACCACCAGGTGAGAGGTGGGGCGACATGCATGAGTAATCCCAAGAGGAGATTTCTGGGCAAGATTCATGGAGATGGTGTGGATCTCATGAATTGAACCTCGCTACGAGGTGCCGACATAGCAGCAGTAGCATGATCATTTGGATTGATGCGGGCATATTAAAGTGAGAGTGTCGGATACTGGAGTGCAGTTCAGAGTTGACAGCAAGTGCAGAGTGCATGGGTGCAGAGTTCAACAATGCAGTGGTTCCTGAAGACATGTGTAGTAGATAAGCAGAGGTCGAAGACTTTGATGATAGCTGCATTAGACTGATTGAGTTGTTTGGAGCCTATTCAGTTTCGGAAGAGTTGCAGAGCAGATGCATGGAGTTGCATGGCACTTGAAAAGGTTGCAGGGTGAATGCATGGAGTTTCATGTCGCATGCAAAGACAGTCCGTTCTTGTTGAGAGAGAGTGTTGAAGATTGCAATAAGAAACAGTGAAGGAGGCATCCTGAAACATCATTCCTGATCCTAGTTGGAAATTGATCACCTAAACTAGGTGGGGCCCACACAGGTGATTTTTGTCGCAACGTCTATTTTTAGACATGTCGATCATATTCTATGAGTTGCAGGATGCTATTTGTGGATGGTTGGTCAAGTTGGAAAAATAGATGGATTTCTATTTTTAGACATATTGGGTAGAATGTATTTTTAGAATACCAGTCTAAAAATAGATATGTCGAATATTATTAGCTCTTAATAATATTTGGACTATAAACATTATCTTATTCTCTTAGAGTACTTCAGTTAAGTGCACAGAGGTGGCACAGGAGCTGACAGAAGGAATTACACTATTCCTGAGGGTTTACTGGAGCTATTGCATGGAGGACTTCAGTTAGAACTCATGTGACAGAGTTTGGTGGAGTTGGAGAAGTAGTTGGTGGAGTTGTATTTAGTTTAACTCAGTTAGACTCAATTGAGCTAGTTGTATCTAGTATAACTGATTGATACACTAGTGAGAGTGTTGTGAATTAATTATTTAATTAATTCACTAAATATTACTCATTAATCAACTGAAGAATACATCAATTAACTACAGTGCATGGCAGTTTCAGTGGAGACCAGTGGAGAGATAGGTGAAAGGGCAAGATAGACTGTCTGTTGTGACTATAGTGATGCATGAATTGCATCTACATATACATTGGAGTTTCCAATGATAATTACGTAGTCAATGAGAGTGGGATTACATCGAATTTGTCTTTGTAATCAGCTTGGATTGCACAGTGGAGGCAAGCTAGCAGGAGGGCAAGATCGGTGCATGGATTTACAAGATTGTTCCTGATTAGTGTATGACGATTGTACTGTTCTGAGAGCTTGTGATAAGCTTTTTATTCTTTGTATGAGATTTTCATATGATCTCCATGTTACATAATATATATTTGGGGTTTTCAGCTTCAGGCTTTCCCGTTAAACAACTGTGTTATGTGTGTTTTTATTGCTTCATGTGTTTTGAAATTGTTGATTAAATTTATGCAAGAATTATAGTGGAAGGATTATGTATTGAGCAAGAAGATAAATATTGTTAGATTAGGAGAGTCCAGATATATACATGCATATTGTATATAATTTCTACATATACAAAGGTTTTTGAATTGTTTGCCTACTATGTACAAGGAGAAAATAGAGTTCGATAATCTAAAAACTATGGACGAAGTGGTGAGGAAATGTAGGTTATGATACCAGCAGTTTAAAGGAAAGAGTGAACATGGGAAAATCTGGATAAAAAAGGGTGAATTCAAAGGAAAGAAACAGAAACCAAGTTACTTGAAGAATTTTGGTAGGGATCATCAGTGGAAGAAATTTAACAAACCAAAGGAAAGTCAAAATGCTCAGTCCCAAGTTGGTTCAAAGAAAATAGATGGGGATAATAAGAAGGAAGGAACAGTTAAAATGCGAGAGCCTTTGAAATTTTGGGGTTGCGAAGAACCTCATCTGTTGAGGGACTATCCACACAGAAATATTTAGATGATTCTGAGAGATAGAGAAGCTACCACAGTGAATGATATAGCAAGGAACATACCCACTATCAGTGCAGCCTTGGAGAACAGACAAGAAGAACATCTGTCTACTATGGTCGAGATGTAAGGTAAAATATTCGATCAATCTATTACTATATTAATTGATCTAGGTGCTTCTTTGAGTTATATTAGTCCATAAGTTGTAGAAAAATGTAAACTCAAAACATAAAAGTTTCAACAACCTTGGTTGGTACAATTAGCTACTGGAACTAAACGCAAAGTAACTCATAAGCTACCTAAAACAGTTATTAAATTGAATGAATATCAAACAGAAGTTGATTTAAACATTCTTCCATTAGGTTCTTATGATTTATTGATAGGAATGGATTGACTAGAAAAGAAAAATACCATGTTGAATTGTTGGGACAAAAATTTTCACTGTATAGATGATGAAGGAAAACCATTCATATTAAAAGGGAAACCAAAACCTGTTTATGTAAGGCAAGTCTCTTCCCTTAACCTAAAAAGAATAGCTAGAAAAGGTTATCAAGTATATGTTGTACATGTTGAAGAATTAGGAAAAGCAACCTGAAGAAAACCTGCTAGACACTTTACCAGTGGTAAGAGAATTTAAGGAAGTTTTTCCATATGAGATTCCTCGTTTTCCCCCCAAAAGAGAGATTGATTTTTCAATTGATTTGGTGCCAGGAGAAACACCCATTTCTAGAGCCCCTTATAGGATGAGCCCCCCTAAACTCGTGGAGTTAAAAATGCAGTTACAAGAATTGCTAGATAAAGGTTACATCAGACCGAGTGTATCTCCTTGGGTAGCACTGGTGCTATTCATGAAAAAGAAGGATGGAACCTTCAGAATGTGCATTGACTACCGTCAACTGAATAAGTTGAAAATCAAAAATAGGTATCCATTGCCCAGAATAGATGACCTTTTTGATCAGGTGAGAGGAGCTTCAATATTCTCTAAGATTGACTTGAGGATTGGTTATCACCAACTCAGAATTGAGGAGGAATATATCAGTAAAAAATATTTTCGAACTAGGTATGGTCACTATGAATTTGTAGTCCTACCTTTTGGTTTGACAAATTCCCCTGCCACTTTTATGTGTTTAATGAACAGTGTTTTGAACAAGTACTTAGATAAATTCGTACTAGTGTTCATAGAAAATATTCTAGTCTATTCAAAAAGTGAGGCAGAACATAAGGAACACCTTATAATTGTGTTACAGACTTTCAAAGAGAATCAGTTATATGCCAAGTTTAGCAAATGTGACTTTTATAAGGATAAAATTCAATATCTGGGCCATATCATTTCTGAAAAAGGATTGGCTATTGACCCTGAGAAAATAAAGGTTATTAGAGAATGGTCAGTGTCGACTGATGTTTCAGCAGTGAGATCATTTATGGGGATTGCAGATCCCGATAAAGAGTTTTTCGTGTGTACGGATGCATGTAGAGAGGGGTTGGGAGGAGTTCTACTGCAATAAAATTATGTCATTGCATATGAATATAGAAAGCTTAAGAAACATAAACAGAATTACAGTGTATATGATCTGGAATTGGTTGTTGTAATTCATGCCTTGAAGATGTGGCGACACTATCTTCTTGGAAAAAAAATTACATTGATGACAGATCATATCAGTCTCAAGTATTTATTTTCTCAAACGTTTTTGAATGGTTGACAAGCCAGATGATTGTCTTTTCTGAGTGAATTTGATATGGAAATAAAACATATCAAAGGGAAAGAAAACAAAATTGTTGATGCTCTAAGCAGAAATTCTTGTCAAACCATAAACAGCATTGGGAGTGGTGCTAGTTTTGACTTAGAAGAATTAGTTAAAAAGGTAGCAGAACAAGATCTCAACTATGAGGGTCTACAAGTGAAAATGCTGAAAAAGGAAATGGCTAAATACGCCCAAAACCAAAAAGGGTTGATCTGCTATAGAAATAGATTGTACATCCCCAATGTGGATTCTTTGAAAAGAGAAATCCTAGACAAATATCATAAACAGCCATATTCAGGACATCCTGGATATGAGAAAATGCTTACAACCTTGAAAAATAAATTTTTTTGGCCAGGAATGAAAAAATACGTAGCCAACTACTTAGCTAGATGCATGGAGTGTTCACTAGTCAAAGTTGAACATTAACATCCAACTGGTCTTTTAAACCCCTTACCAATTGCAGAATGGAAATGGGACACTGTTTCTATAGATTTTATAAACAGGTTACCCAAAACAAAGTATCAGCATGACTCAGTGATGGTAGTGGTAGATACTTTAACAAAAGCTGCACATTTCATACCTGTAAAATCTACTTTTGGGATAGCCCAAGTAGCAAATGTGTTCCTAAAAGAAATAGTAAGGCTACACAGGGTCCCAGAGATGATTATTTCAGATAGAGATGTTAATTTCACAGAAGCCTTCTGGAAAGGTCTGTTTGGGGGCATCGACACTAAATTGAATTTTAGCACTTCTTATCACCCTCAGACGGATGGTAAAAAAGATAGAACAAATCATATTTTGGAGGATATGCTGAGAATGTATGTGATGGATAGGCCATCAAAATGGGAAGACTACTTACACTTAGTCGAATTTTCTTATAACAATAGCTATCAATCCTCCATCAAAATGAGTCCATTTGAAGCACTCTATGGAAGAAAGTGTCGTACTCCTTTAAGTTGGATCCAGCCTGAAGATAAGCTAGTACTTGGGCCAGATACTCTACAATATATGGAACGGATTGTTAAACAAATACAAAGAAACATCAAGACAGTACAATATCGACAGAAAAGCTATGCTGATAAGAAGAGAGTGCACCAATAGTTCAAAGTGGGTGATCATGTGTATATGTGTATTAAACCCAAAAAGACTACACTTTATGCTGGCAGCTGTGAAAAATTGGCTCCTAGATACTGTGGGCCTTTTGAGATGTTAGAAAGGGTGGGACTAGTGGCTTATAAACTAGCCTTACCTCCCCATGTTAAAGTTCATGATGTGTTTCATGTTTCGTTATTAAAAAGATATGTACATGATGCTTCTCATATTGTTGATTGGAATGTGATACAGGTGGAACTAGAATGGGAGTTCCTTCCAGAGTCACTTCAAATATTAGAGCGAGAAGAAATTTAATTGAGAAATCGAATAGTAGCCAGAGTAAAAGTGGAGTGGAAACACTTTATTGCGAAAGAGGCTACATGGGAAAGAGAGGCTGAGATGATGGAAAAATATCCATATTTGTTTTCAAAATGAACTCTAGTAGTTAGTTGTTAAACACCGAGGATGGTGTTTGTTTTCAGAGGGGGAATATGTAACACCCCTAGTTTTATACTTTTCAAGTTAGACATTTGAACTTTAGTCCAAAGGGTAGTGGACCCCAATGGATAATTATTGTGTGGATGTAGTTAATTATTTATTTATGAAAAATAAATAAAATGTTTTGTGTGCACTATGACCAAATGAGAATTTTGAGATCACTTGCCTAATCCATGAGGTTATGGAAAGAGGTTAAGACTTTCCCTAAAATCTTTCAAAAAAAGCATTGAAATAATTTATTTCTAATTTAGATTTTTGAGGAAAAATCTAAATTTTCCCAATGATGAGGAAAGTAGTTGGGATGAAGTAAAAAGCTAGAAAAGCAGAAAGCATCTTTAAAGTCCCTAAATAAGGGAAGCTTAGGCAAACATGAATAAAATCATCCTCGAATTCTGGACGCAGAATTAGAAACAGGCTTTGGGGGAGAGCATAGCTAAAAGAAGCTACTCCGAAATAGATTGAGGTTGGTCTGTTCTAGAGAGGGATTTCAGCTCGGGGGTGAGTTCTGGAGGCATAAGAACTCTAAGTTTGGGAGGACTGGTCATCACAATAAGTGGTATGCACACTAATTTTTATGAATGGTTAAAATAGATGCCGTTGTACGATGTTGATAAATTTTGTAGCTGTTATTTTGAATTAAGTTTTCTGAGATTTGTTATTCCTTACATTTAACATAATTGTTTAGAAGAAACTAATCCTCTAAATTATGTATAGTTGTAGGAATAAAAATCTATGGAAAATATCTAGCAGAATCTCTAAACCATTAGTGGTTTAAATCTGAAGATATGACACTTCCATAGACTATGACAATTTAATTAACTTTAATATGTTTCTGAATGATTGATTTACATGCAGATATAATTAAATTTGGAAATTGATATCTGATTAATTAAGGTATAATGAATGAGCATGAAGGCTAAACTCTACTAAAATAATTTTAAGAGTAATAAAATTATTTTAGATAAATAAATTGAATTTCTATTTCATATGAAGTATTTTTCAAACTTCTATTATGAAGAAATTATAAAACTAGAAAGAAATTCAAAGGAGAACTTATGATGTTCAATGTATGAAAAAGTCAGAATATTCAATGATATCAAATTATATGTACCATATTAGTTAGAAACATTATAAATTGGTATCACTACTACAAAGAAGAAATCTATAATGTTTATCAGAATAAATTGAAATTCTGTCCCAACAGAATAAATAGAGAGATATTGTTAAGGAGAAAACATAGCTATCATGAATATATCTAAAGAAAAATTAGTCTATGATATATATTATTAATTTAATGGAAAGATAAAATGAAATGATAGTAGAAAATTTCTCTACTAAAACATGGACTATACTGTTAGAATAAAAAGGATGATTTCATTCTATATCAACTATATGTAAAAATATATTCTCAAAACATTCTCTATTATTAACAAGGTACAAAGTGAAAGTACTATTGAAGAGGTGATTTAAATTTTATGTAGCATAATTGAGATATATCTAAATAGAAGTATATTCTCAAGAAAACATATTAAATTAAAGGAGAATAGGTATTATACTCCTCGATAGTATTTTTCTGAATATATATATATATATATATATATATGAAAAGAATTTATAGTAAATAGGATTCATACAGAATCCGAATCTCTGTTTAAAAAGGCCAATTATTACAATTAATAATATTATTACATCAAGATCAAAATTGTCATAATAAACTAGAAATTAAACATGAGAAATATTTTGTTATACTCCGAAGAAGAAAAAGTCGATACCGATCTGAAAGCCAAAGGGGGAAACGAAGTTAAACTTCGAGCAAGAGACAGGCTCTCAAAATAAAAATACAATTTATCTCCGAACGAGATTCAGGGTTACCTGTAAGACATTTACAAAACAATAACTCTGTTATAATCGGGTAAAAACATATACTACAGGAAGAAACTCTTAAATAGATTGCGGATATAAAAATTTACCTCATAAATCAAAACCCTCAGTCACGAATGGGCTGCGGACAAATTGATAAGGGTTAGAAAAAATGTAACGATGGCCATAAAATAAAATCGAAAACAATTGAAATTTTTCTCAAAATTTCGAGACAAATTGTATACCTGTTGTATATATTATTAGCCAACGATGGAGAGGCTAAGAAATCAAAATTAATCGATTTTGAATTATTATAATTGTGGTCGTAGTCGACATTGCCAAAGATGCCTATCAGTAACCAATTTTGATATTAAAATATAATTACAGAGAAAGATATAATCTAAAATGAAACTCAAAAAATTTATAGCGGTTAAATAAACATGAAGAGAATGCCCTTTTCTAATTCAGGGAAGATGTATAAATATGTAGAGACTGAGCATAAATTTCAAATAAACCACGCGAAAAATCGACAATAAGAATCATATAAACAAGGTTGAGACAGAAATAGTGGATATTAATAGTTTCAATATATAACATCTAAATACTGTAAACAAAAATATATCAATCAGCGTAAAGACTGAACCAGAAGAAGAAATCGTAAATGAGAACATATATATTAACTTACAGGAAAACATTTGGTCGCATCAAAACCATTAATGTGAAAACCTATGAACTGGAAGTTACCTGGGACCGAGTTATAATGATGGAATCGAAACGCCGAATGTTTTGAGCGCCATATATCAGAACTCCACCAGACAGAGTACAGTCTAAGTCTTCAGGTGAGGACGATGGAAATGAAAGGAAAAATAATAAATTTCAAAGAAGGTAAGACATTAAATATGGCTTCCTCCTAACCCTAATTTTCCTTGTATCATCCCAATTGTCCAGTTGTCAACAAATCAATGGTTTAGACAAGGATCGAGAGTACCTTTGGGGAAATCGAGATCATAAACAAAGACCGCCAAAAATTTAATGTAAATCTATAAAATCTATGTCAAAGTACTTGTAACATATAGAGTTGGTAATCACCATAAAGGATTAAGATACGTTCCAGAATATAAAATATTAGATCAAAACACTTGCATCAGAAGAATCAGAACTTCGTAAATCCAGATCAAATCAAATTAATATGTCAATGGTCCACAAACCTAAGTTGCCAGTTGAAAGATATGATATGGCCGCATGTTTAACATAACAATTAATATGTAAATTCCAACAAAGCATAAGAGGGAAAAATGGGTAGAAACCTATTAACACCAACCTACGTTGGATCTCATTCGCATAAGTCACATATTAATATGCTGATATGACTTATATTGCATCATTGTATCCAGGGGTTGTATGAATTAAAATTTATGTTCATACGTTGAAATTAAATGATATGATAGTATAATATCATATCATTACAAGGGAGTAATAATTATATGTAACCAATGGCCATTAGAATAAACTTACCATTAAGAAAAATCAAATATGATACCATGACAAAGGTAGTGCATTAATACATTTCAAAAGGGTTAAGTATAACTCATTGAATGTATAAGAGTGTAACATATAAACTATATAAAAACAAAGTAAAAATATATATATGGTTAAGGAGAACAACATATATGTATATATGTTTATATGTATGGTAAGGTATTAAAATTATATAGTTGGATATTATCATTAAAGAGAATGATTATTAGAATTTGATAAGTATGATTTAGAAAATACAAATGGCATAAAGTGCTTAGCCAAAGATAGTGCTGAGTTTCCATAAGAAATACACCATAATAATTTTAATACACATGAAACTAGAGGGAATCAAGTAATTCCTAAAGAAAAAATACTATAGTGATGAGTAAGAGGCGTTACAGATGTGAATCTAAAATAACTCCAAAATAACTTTATTTTTTATGATTTTTAATTCTTAATAATATTAAATATGTCATCATTACTAATCTTAAATAATACTTATAAATAAATATACACTCTCCAATTTATATAATTTATATAATTACACTAATATGTATACCTATAATCAATTATGTGACATCTCATAGGTTTTCATGGTTTAATTTTATTAATTACACTAATATAAATACCTACACTGATTATGTGACATCTCATTGATTTTCATTATGTATATATTTACATTGCCACTTTGATATTTATTGACTGTTTTTTTATTAAACTCTCGATTAGCTCAAGTATAAAAAAGTTAATTAGATTTTAATATCTTAATAGTTAGTTTGATCTTCATCTTGTGTTTTAAGTGCACATCAATGAACAAGTTGTATTGTTACAACTCTCTGCCAGTTTGGTTTTTTCTGCATTGACTGGATGGTGCAGCTGGGATGCTCTTTACACTGATGTTACTGCTAAAATTGTGGATGAAGGTTTAGAAGGAAAAATAAATTCCCTCTTCTATCTTTGATTTTCATATAAGAGATATTATGTATTGTTGTTGAAGTCAAATAAAAGAACAATTTTAATTACCTGACTTACTAAGGTTTCCTTCGCTTGGCACTGCAGCATGTCAGAGAGATACTCCCACATGTTTCTTCATCATCGATCATGGTTGGAACTTGTCACCAGATTGACAGTGAAGTTCCACTGTCCATGAAGGCGCACAATATGTTTTCCTCTTCATTTAAGGAAAGAAAAGGTTGCCGTCGTTTGGCACTGTAGTCTGTCAGCGTTGCAACCTGTCAAAGAGAGGTACTCCCCCATGTTTCTTGACCATTGATAATGGTTGGCACCATATTGGTAATGAAGTTGCTGATCCTGTGGTCACTGTTCAGGAAGGCCCACAGCAAGTTTTCCTGTTCATGTAAGGAATTAGTGTGTGTTAGGCACATAGCAAGTTTTCCTGCTCATGTCGGGAACCAGTGTGTGCTCAGTTATCCTATTCACATGAATGTAACGTGGATATTTTATCTGTGACTGCCTATCGTTTTCTTTGTTTGGATCGTTCCCAAATTGACTGGAATCAAAGAGAAGAGATTCAGAATTTCCATAAGCATATGAGATAATACAAGATTGCCACGTCTCATACATGTCATGGAAGAAGCTAACGAGCACCACAATGTGAGGTGTGTATTATTTTAAGAGTGCATCCTTAAAGCTCCCGAGTGCTTTACAACATTTTATAGTTGATTATTATAGGGTTTTTATTTTCTATAAGATGCTTACCCACATTGATATGTGGTGCGTAGATATGTCTATGTGTGGCATGCCCTTTGTGGTTACTGGAATCAAACTAATTGCACCTTTTGGGCCTTTCCCACATTGCTTTTGTGTTATGTGTCTTGGAATTCTTAACCATAATAAAGACAACGAAGCCATGCACACATGATTGATTCTCACAAGAGATGTACACATGATTTTGGCAGACATGATTGATTCTAGCAAGCGATGCCCACATGATTTTGGTACTTGGAAATGGAATTTATATGGAATTTATTCTTGAAAATAATTATATACGTAGAGGTTTAATATCCTTGTAAAATATTTTAAGTAATATTTCATATATATTGAAGGTTAAGATTTATTTTTAAAATAGTTTTAAAGTGTTTTTCTTTTAATTAAATTAAATTAATTAAATAAATATTATCTGAATAAATTCAAATAAAATGACTAATTGGTTTTTGGATATTTGGTATTGATAAACATGACATTGTATCAAAGTTATTTATAAGTTAAAAATCTACAAGGTAAAGTGAAGTTCACTCTTTATGATTAAGAATCATGTCAAAGCCATTTATAAGTTAAAAATCTACAAGGTAAAGTGAAGTTCACTCTTTATGATTAAGAATCATGTCAAAGCCATTTATAAGTTAATACTCTACAAGGTAAAGTGAAGTTCACTCTCCATGGTTAAGAATCATGTTACATGTTTTTTTGTAAATACAAATATATTATATAATGCATATATTATTTCCTTTTATAATTAATAATAATAGCAATAATTTAAAATAAATATATAATATAATTATTTTATTTTTATTATTTTAATATTAACAACTTGAGATGTTTTACGAAGTAAGTATTTAGATGTTTGCCACGAATTGATCAAATGTTGAGAATTATTTCCAAAATAGTCATGTCTTGTTTTCCCCATTGGTTAATTAAAAAAATTATCATATGGTTTTTTTTGGCATGTGTTAATGATAAGCCATGGTATTGTAACAAATCCTATCTATAGGCTAAAAATATCCAAAGAAAGTGTGTTGAAAATACGTGGTTAATGATTTAGTTAAATGCATATATATTTAACTCATAAATTAATTTTTTTTATTGAATTAATAATAATAATATAAAATAAAGGTATATTTTAATCTATTGATTAGTTAAAAAAATCATGTGACCAAGTGTCATATAAAATGAGTTATATTTTTTTGTGCATGTGCTATTGGTAAGCCATGCTATTGTAACAAATATTATTTACAGGCTAAGAATATAAATAGAGAAATAGAGGTGAATCTCTATGGTTAAGAATCTTGTTACATATTGTTTTAAATGCCATACATGTTTCACTTATATATTTTTTTTTTTATATAATTGATAAAAATAATAATAATTTTCTACATTAAAGGTGATTACATACAGGGGGGTCCTCCTCAGCTTTCTCCCCCCTCAACTTGTTATGAGAGTCACTCGTTTAAATGAAGGTGGTAGGCTTCCCTTCAAACAAAAACCTACATGGGTACATGTACAAGGCACTTAGGGTGTAATAGATCTGACCTGTATATATAAAAAAATAGAAAATATTCACAATAGCCTCAAATAATCCAAGATAAACACAAGAAAAAGATATAGAGCTTCAACACTTTTATTAATATCAAAACCCTTGAGGTAGGGCAACACCATACAACTTCTCCTTAAGGAAGGAGATCACTTCACAAGTGATATGCTTGTCATTACAATAATCCTTCACACAATCAATGGAGATTCTCTAGCCTCTATATAGCCTTCATACATACATTACCATGGCTCATACATCCAATACCATTGGCTTATTACATTATTTCCTAACTACTTGTGGTCCCATGCATAATGTGGGTTAACTAGTTTATTTATTAATTATGGCACATGTATTTATTACCCTTACATAACAATATTTCCTTCGGTGCCTTCCTCTGTACCCCATATGATCCCCCTTATGTATACCCAATATTATCCCCCTAGGTATACTACACTACAACCCCTTAAACATGTTTCATCCCCAAAACATGAGAAGAACACAAATAATAATATTTACTCAAAAGCGTAGTCCATTGGTGCCATACATGTGCATCGAGCCATCCTAGCGAAATTTGAACACTCGATATAGTCGGTGCCTTGCTCGCTTGAGATGGACACTAGTTCTAGTGGTTCATCTACATTTATGCGTTGTGGGTGGGTCGTCATTTTTTTTCTTTGTTGCTAATTATTTTCCATATGGCTGGTTGTTACCTTGATGGGCGATGCGGGTGGTGATATGCTGAAGAATGAAATGATGGAGGATATTTCGTTAATTCCTCTACTATTGGTGCTTGAGTGGTGTCTAGTGCTTTGTTTTGGTACATCCACTATTGGTATATGAGTGGTGCCTAGTGCTTTTTCTGGTACCTGGTTTGATGTTTGTGTGCGCTTGTCAACCATCAAAGGCTCATCATCTGATGTGTTGATGTCATTAGATATTTTTTCTTCTACCTCTCCATTCTCTGCATGGTTTCTAATGGAAATATCCTACAATGTAATTTTCTTCTTTTTACACCAGAGCTTCAGTAATTTCTTCTCTACATTAATATTGACAGTACCCATAGATTCCATCCATGGGTATGCAAAAAAAATATCCACATTATCCATATATGAAGTATAAAAATCAGAATGCAACACATAATTATCCATATAAATATTCAAATTTTTATAAATTTGGACGTCTTCATTATCAACGTGTGTGTTTTCAAAATGTTTTGTTGGAAATTGCAATTTTTGAGCCATATTAACATTAATGAAATTATGCTTGCAACCAGGAATGATAGACACAATGATGTTCTCTTTCTGAATACTTCCATGAACCTCTAATATACAAATATTAGTAGAAAATAAGTCTTTAGGGCTCTTAGGGTCCTTCCTTCCAAATTGAGACCACTTGTCCATGATCTCAGTGTCATGCTTTCTGTCTTGAGACCACTTTTCCATGATATTATTGTCCTTATTTCCAGATTGAGACCACTTTTCCATGATCTTAGTGTCATGATTTTCGGCATGAGGCCACTTCTTGAACAAGAGTTTTTCAATTTCTTCCCAAGGACATAAATTTAGAAACTAGTCGTTAAGTGAATTCCACTATATGGCAGCCTCATATTCCACATAATACTTTATGGAAGCATTCCAAAGCCCTGGGATTTCAATTTTCAGAGATTTTATAAATTCTTCAACAATAGGGGCATAATATTTTCCTGTAAACTTATTTCTAGAACCCATAAAAAGAGATAGGGCTTTAGAAATTACTTACGGTTGGGGGAAAATTTAAAATGACCACAACTTTGTCAATATGGTTCGAAATCCTTATTATAGTATTTTTAAGAAATAGAACAGTCATTTTTGCATCTTCACATGTGACTAAAATCCCAATCTAGGCACTCAGGAAGCTCAATTCTCCACTACAATTGTCTTGTCGTCACAAAATTTCTGAAAAAAAATAGCTGATTTTAAATCAACAATAAATCCCTCACCCAGACTCTAGGGGGTGTTACATCTAATTTGACCCATTTTTTAAAATCGAGTGATTTTGCAAGGGGAGATCTGATCTATAATTATTTATGTTAAATTATTCACCAAAAACTGCAAATAATGTCAAGAGTGTTGCTGTTCATGAATTACCATTAGAAAATTTTCTGCAACACTTATGATTTTAAATTAGCGATATCTCCCTCATCCGGACTCTGATTCAACTGATTTGTTTTTTCAAATTGGAAAAAAATTCACTAGGGATATAGATATACTATTTGTTTCTCAAAATGTTGCCCCAAAATTTTCAGATCTGGTCTGCAGACTCGTCGACAAAAAAATTCCTACAAAATGAAAAAAAAAATCTTCCCAATTACCCATTAAAGCCCTCTAATTCCATTTGTAATAGAATCAACCTATATTTATAAAAAAATAGAAAATATTCTGAATAGCCTCAAATAATCCAAGAGAAACAAAAGAAAAATATATAGAGCTTCAACTCTTATATTAATATCACAACCCTTGAGGTAGGGAAACACCATACAACTACTCCTTAAGGAAGGAGATCAGTCCACAAGTGATATGATTGTCATTACAATAATCCTTCACACCCTCAATGGAGATTTTTTAGCCTCTATATAGCCTTCATACATACAATAACATTGGTAATTACTATGGGCCATACATCCAATACCATGGGCTTATTAAATCATTTCCTAACTACTTGTAGTCCCTTTCATAATGTGGGTTAACCACTTTACTTATTAATTATGGCCCATGTATTTATTATCCTTACATTGCATTATTTCCTTGGGTGCCTTCCTGTGTACCCCATAGGTATACCCCATATTATCCCACCTAGGTATACTACATAGAGAAACATGAATACTAGCCCATGGGAGATTTCAAAGCACTTGAATCTGATCATGTAGAGCTTAGGTGAATGATGATATATTTTCCATTCGTCTGGCAAGGGAATTTATAAGGATATTATGGAAATATATACAGGAAGGCCTTAGTATCATGATACATGATGGATAGTTGTGGATTTAAACACCCTCTTTTTCATTTGTTTTTTGAGAATCATCTACCGTCCATGAGTTGCTAGGATCTTTTAGGAGTTTCTTTTCTTGGAAAACAGACAACTCAAATGGGAAGTCAAGGTATGCAAGCCCATGGATGCTTTGATGCATACACGTCTCACAATTATTATCATTTGGAGACTCATTCGTAAGGGGAAAACCACCTTCAACACAATACAAAGTAATTTTTGGAATCTCATACTTGGTCTTTTAATCATTTCAATTTGAGAATTTTCTTTAATACTATATTTCCTTCTCACAATTTTGAATTTAGGATTCAGGATTTTTTGTTTCTAGTTAAATTTTTTGTTCTATAGGGATGTTAATTTTTGGGAGTATGTTCATTTGTACCTAGTGATCTCTCCGCATTTCCTTGCCTCGATCGCTATTTCTTTTTTGTTGTCGCTCCCTTGGTTAATATTGAAACCTCCATGTTTCATCTCTTTAGTTTTATCTTTCCTTTTGGTTGGTTCTCTAATATTTTTCCTATTCTACACACAATTATCCCTCCCCACCCTTAAATGTTTCTTTCTTCTACTTGTTTCATGATACTTTCATTTCCTATCACCCTCCAAGCATAATATCTAACTCTATAGTCATGTGTTCACTCTTTGTTCCTCTACGAGGTCAAAGGAGAGGATTCTTATCCCATTCCCCTGTGTCTAACCATATTCCTTCTTCTTCCCAACAAACCTAGGCGAAGGAAGTAGCTCAAGAAATCATGAATGATTACAAGGGTATGATCCCTATAGTGTTCCAAACAGTTATCTCAAAAGTAGAGGATAAATTTAGACAATCAATATGTTACATGCAATATAGAAAATAGGATAAGGAAACGAGGGACTAGATTTTAGATATGGGGAACTCCACCATAGCCATAACCTCCTATAGGAAAACTGTCATTATATAATGGCACATCAAGACTCACATGGGAATATTTCCCACTAACAAAGCTACTTCCCTACAACAATTGGCTATCTGTATGGAAAAATTAATGGACGAAGTTGATAGGATTAACAGTAAGGTCAAAAATCATTCCAAGAACTTAACAAATCTTTATTTTTACTCTTCATAAAATGATAGTGATCCATATCCACTAGTTCAAGTGGATTCTCCAATTGAATAAAGTTTAAATGAGCCAATTCCTTAATGAAAAAAATCTATAACGTCAATGTCACTAGCATATTTATTATTTTAAACTTTAATTCCTCTACTAGTTTTATGCACTTTTTGATAGGCTATCAAATGGAAAGTAGAAACAATAATTACAAAACTTCGAACTTATGCTACTGGTATGGTTACCCAAGTGGCAGTCTTTTAACAAGTGATAATTGTCTGCATCAATATTTTTGGAAGTTATATGAATGATCTTACTTTACAAAAGTAAGAATAATAATAATTAAAATAATTTTTTAATTTAGTTAAGTATTATTATTTTTTAAAATCTTGGTAATGTGAGATGTATGATTAAATAAGTATTTTGTTGTTTATCATGGATTAAATCCTATGAATATTTACATCCATTTAATTTATATGTTTGTGATAGTTTTTATTATTTTTTTAATCTCAACAGCCTCAAATATATTATGAAGTAAGTTTTTTTATAGTTATCATGGATGGATGCATATTAATGTTTAATATCTATTTAATTTAAAGGTATATGTTATTTTAATTATGTTTTTACAAATTTTCAAGTCTGACAAAAGTATCAATTTCAATCATTATATATTTTAGTATTTTTATGCATTCCATACAATCTCAATGATTATATTTTTTTTCTATTTTTGTAATAATGTAATTACTTCAATGACTTAGTTATATTTGTTGTTTTTTGTTCATTTCACATTATCAAATAGAAATTAAATCTAGAAATTGCATCCAGGTAGTTAGATGTACACATTCCATAGTATCTAGCTATTTTTAAATAAATTTTCTTCAATGTATTTGATAATCATGTCATGAAACAATACTTTTTTTTGGTTGAAGTGAGGAAGTGCTCAATGAGAATTAGTTGGGTTTCTTGTGTTGAGATTAATTATAGCATGGTAGCAATGAAAAATATAAAACAAACCCTAGGGTTTGTGTGGTGATAAGTGTTATTATGTACATTATTTACTTCTATTATTGATCAAGTTTCTAGAGAATAAGTCATCCATATCTAAGCTTATAAGTAGACATAAAAGGTGTGGAAGAATTTAGATGAATTATAATCCTTTTAGTGATGTTTTATCACAACTTGCTCAATTATTGAGGGAGATGAAGTCAATCGATTTTCCATAGGCCGCCATAGTGAGATAAATTGCTCAATTATTAAGGGAGATGAAGTCTTCCCCGATAATTCATTCATTTCATATAGTGATGAGGACAAGGAGAAGTGGATCAATTGCATATGTCACTTCATTATACAACATTTTGGGATAGATGTGAAGAAGGAGATCATCCCATTCTCTTTAATTTTGTTTTAATTAGGTTTTCTATTTATAGGCTTATGACAGAAAACCTTAAATTTGTTGACTAGTGCATTTTTAAGGATAAAACTATAATAAAATTATGGTGTATCTAGCTATGTCAATCTCCCAACAAATTCCAAAAATTGGTTTTTTTATAAAGTTTGACCGAGTCCAATTTACTACGTAATATAGATAGTAAAATATTACATATAAATCTTCTTCTAATATAATTTATACCACCACCATGGTCATAAAAAATCCTCCTAGCCACTACATGGTTGGACTTTATACACATTTGAATGCTTCCAGGTTATGTTATACATACATTTATACACCAATGTAGCCATACAAGTTGAGAAGATGATTTACCCTTTAATTTAAATCACGGTGCTATATTTTATATTATGATAACACTAGGCTTATTGTTGTTTTCATCTACACACACCATTTATATCTGCATATAATTTATCATTTTGAACCTTAAGCTCATCGTTATAAATTTTTAGTCGTATATATAAGATACAACACCTTAGTTTTTTATATTTATCATTACTCCGTTTTTACTAGTTTGGATTGGATATCCTATTGCATATCGCTAGTTAAAAAGGCATATACCTATGATTTACATGTTTAACACTAATAATGGAACTCTGATTATGGTGTAATTGACTTTATTTATCCTCTACCATAAGGTTTGATTTCACCAGACAAGGTATGATACCATTTTCCATCCATGTGATAACCGCCTCCAGCCAATATCCTTATGACAATAAATTTACAGCACATGACACGCACATGATGTTCATCCCTAGGGTAAATGATGATAATTCACAACAAATCACTAGACGATGTTTGTTGTTCAAGGTATCCCACTTTGGATTCTTTCTATGTTTCCCATTTTCACACTCCAGATGCTAGGTCCCTGTCACATTTATTTCGCTCAGTTATGTATTGCAACCTTACTCTGCTTGACATAGGGAAAATTTTAAGAATGCAAAATTATTTAGAAGTTTAAAAAATTGGCGAATCTGACTAGTCCCTAATGTGAAAAATATAAAATATTTATTGATGTATTTGTAAAATTATTCAAATTTATAATGATATTATATATATTTTCTATATAATGTTGGCAATTTTTAAAGTAAAATAATTTTATATTGTAAAATTTCGGCGAATCACTTTTATAAAAAAATGGAAATTGGCGAATCTTTTTTTTGGAAAAACCATGGAAAATTAGCCCACCTGCGAATATTAGCCCCTAAAATTTTCCAAGTTGACACCTCGATTTTAATGCACGGATTTTTCCTCTGTAATTTTGGCATTCTCTCTGATTAGAAGGACTATTACCAATTTTTGTGCCCACTTTTCCTTCTATTTCACAATGATGGATGGAGGTGATGACAAAGGATGTAAGGAAAGGAATTATGCATTCCTCCCAGGTAGTTATAAACTTAGTTATCATGTTTTATTTGACTACACAAAAATATTTTTTGGGAAAACAGTTTAAAGAGATTTTTTCCACCTTGCGTTAAATATGTTTAGGGCCTTCCTTTTCAATTTTTACACATCTCGGTTTTCTTCTGCTATTTTAGTCTCATTACTACAATTTTCATGTATTAATTTTATTTACTACTAACATTTTCTCTTACCACAAACCATTCTTCGCCTCCATTACGTAGGGGTATTCTCTGCGTGAAGATATTACAGGCTTGATAGAACCCCGTATTTCCTGGTTACAAGCAGGGTTTTCCTTTGGTCATAAGCCTATTAAATTGTTTTCCCTATCATTGGAGTAGAAGACCTAGCTCAAATATACCTTTCTTCTCAGTTTACTAGTAAGGTTTTGAAAATTTTAAATTTATTTGGCGAGTAGACATTTGATAAAATTCTACTGTAACAATAATTTTTGTATTTCTCCTAACTTTTCCAAATGTTTAAATCAATTCCCTTGGGTTCACCAATTCCTTTGGTTTATAATATTAAACTCTTCGGTTTATTATTTCTCTTGGTTTATAATATTACGAACCCTTGGGTTAATTATTAGCGTTTATTAACTTCTTCAACTTGAGTATTTTTTTAATAATTTTATTGGTCCTTCACCTTATTGGTCCTTTAGGTTATTAATATTTTTTTCTTGGGTTCACCAATTCCTTTGGTTTATAATATTATAACCTTGGGTTTATTAGTTCTTTGGATTTATAATATGAATAATTGATCAATGTCATCCATGATCAAATGTCACATTCTGACAAATATTGTCTCAATATGAAAATAACCCGTGGCCAACCATGGTCATAGTTGGTCCAACGTCGCATTGTGAAAACAATTGTCTCAATGTTTAAATCGATTCCCTTGGGTTCACCAGTTCCTTTGGTTTATAATTTGTTGGGTAATGGTTTTCCCTTGGGTTCACCAATTCCTTTGGTTTATAATATTAAACCCTTGGGTTTATTAGTTCTTTTCTTTATAATATGAATAATCGATCAATGTCATCTATGATCAAATGTCACATTCTGAAAAATATTGTCTCAATATGAAAATCACCCATGGCCAACCATGGTGATAGTTGGTCCAACATACCATTGTCACAACAATTGTCTCAATGTTTAAATCAATACCCTTGGGTTCACCAATTCCTTTGGTTTATAATATTAAACCCTTGGGTTTATTAGTTCTTTTGGTTTATAATATGAATAATCGATCAATGTCATCTATGATCAAATGTCACATTCTGACAAATTTTGTCTCAATATGAAAATCACCCATGGCCAACCATGGTCATAGTTGGTCCAACATAGCATTGTCACAGCAATTGTCTCAATGTTTAAATCAATTCCCTTGGGTTCACCAATTCCTTTGGTTTATAATATTAAACCCTTGGGTTTATTAGTTCTTTTGGTTTATAATATGAATAATCAATCAATGTCATCCATGATCAATTACCACATTCTGAAAAATATTGTCTCAATATCATTGTGACAACAATTATCTCAATGTTTAAATCAATTCCCTTGGGTTCACCAATTCCTTTGGTCTATAGTTTGTTGGGTAAGGGTTTTCCCTTGGGTTCACCAATTCCTTTGGTTTATAATATTAAACCCTTTGGTTTATAATATTAAACCCTTGGTTTTATTAGTTCTTTTGGTTTATAATATGAATAATCGATCAACGTAATCCATGATCATTGTCACATTTTGACAAATACTGTCTCAATATGAAAATCACCAATGGCCAACCATGGTCATAGTTTGTACAACGTCACATTATGACAACAATTGTCTCAATGTTTAAAACAATTCCCTTGGGTTCACCAATTCCTTTGTTTTATAATTTGTTGGGTAATGGTTTTTCCTTGGGTTCACCAATTCCTTTGGTTTATAATATTAAACCCTTGGGTTTTATTAATCTCTATTTTTTTTAATATTGCCCTTAGCCTTATTGATCCCTTAGGTTTTTAATATTTATCCCTTGGGTTCACCGATTCCTTTAGTTTATAACACTAAACCCTTGGGTTTATTAGTTCTTTTGGTTTATAATGTTAATCACACATTGGGTTTATTACTCTCTTGAGTTTTAAATATTAATTCTTAGGCTTTATTAATTTCTTAGATTTTTCAGTTTAAAATATTAATTCATAGGGTTTATTAAACTCTATTGTTTTTAATATCCATTCGTTAGGTTTATAATATTTGTCCCTTGGGTTCGCTAATTCCTTTGGTTTATAATATTAAACCCTTGGGTTTATTAGTTCTTTTTGTTTATAATATTAAACCCTTGGGTTTATTAGTTCTTTTGGTTTATAATATGAATAATCGATCAACGTCATCCATGATCATTTGTCACATTTTGACAAATATTGTCTCAATATGAAAATCACCCATGGCCAACCATGGTCATAGTTTTTCCAACATCGCATTGTGACAACAATTGTCTCAATGTTTAAATCAATTCTATTGGGTTCACCAATTCCTTTGTTTTATAACTTTTTGGGTAATGGTTTTCCCTTGGGTTCACCAATTCCTTTGGTTTATAATATTAAACCTTTGGGTTTTATTAATCTCTATTGTTTTTAATATTTCCCTTAGCCTTATTAATCACTTAGGTCTTTAATATTTATCCCTTGGGTTCACCGATTCCTTTGGTTTATAATATTAAACCCTTGGGTTTATTAGTTCTTTTGGTTTATAATGTTAATCACACATTGGGTTTATTACTCTCTTGAGTTTAAAATATTAATTCTTAGGTCTTATTAATTTCTAAGATTTTTCGGTTTAAAATATTAATTCTTAGGGTTTATTAATCTCTATTTTTTTTTAATATTCATCCGTTAGGTTTATAATATTTATCCCTTGGGTTCGCTAATTCCTTTGGTTTATAATATTAAACCCTTGGGTCTATTAGTTATTTTGGTTTATAATGTTAATAATCACGTTGGTTTATTAATATCTTATGTTTAAAATATTGATTCTTCTGGTTTATTAATTTATTAGGTTTTTTAGTTTAAAATATCAATTCTTAGGGTTTATTAATCTCTTGTGTTTTTAATATTGATCCCTTATGTTTATAATATGTATCCCTTGGGTTCACCAATTCCTTTGGTTTATAATATTTAAACCTTTTGTTTATGATGACATTGGGTTTGTATTATTAATTATCCCTTGGGTTTATTAATATCTTCAGTTTAAAATATTAATTGTTAGGGTTTATTAATCTCTTAGGTTTTTTGTTTTCAATATTGTTTCATATGCTTTATTAATCTCTTGAGTTAAATATATACTAATTCTTAGATTTTATTACTTTCTTATGTTTTTGGGTTTAATATTATTAATATATATTATTAATAATTGTTATAATATTATTAATAAATGTTATAATATTATTAATGTATCAATAAATATAAATATTATTAATAAATATTAATAATATTTATTAATAATATTATAATATTATTAATATATTTTATTAATAATATAATCAACTATGATATAATATATATTAATATATTATTAGTTCTTTTGGTTTATTAATAATATAACTAACTATGATATAATATATATTAATATATATTATTAATAAATATTATAATATTATTAATATATATAAAATATTTTTTTGATTTTAATTATAAATATATAATATTTATTGATATATAAATTAATGTGTTGTGTAGTGGATATAGGCCTATCGGTGTATATCAACCACATTGGTGAATGTAGTTGTAAATATATTTTATATACGCCTATCAGTGTATATCAACCACATTAGTAAATATAATGTGGTTGTGCTAGTTTTATTTACTACTAACATTTTCTCTTACCATAAACCCTTCTTTGCCTCCATTACATAGGGGTATTCTCTGCGTGAAGATATTACAGGCTTGATAGAACCTCGTATTTCCTGGTTACAAACATGGTTTTCCTTTGGTCATAAGCCTATTAAATTGTTGGACCTATCATTGGAGTAGAAGACCTAGCTCAAATATACCTTTCTTCTCAGTTTCCTAGTGAGGTTTTGAAAATTTTAAATTTTAAATTTATTTGGCGAGTAGACATTTGATAAAATTCTACTGTAACAATAATTTTTTCATTTCTCCTAACTTTTCCAAACTTTTGGGGCTATAATTTATAGTGATGTTGAATCGATGGAAAGAACCCATGCTTTTAACATTACTACCCTTAACGTTATCATAAGTCTGCCTTAGAATTTATGTGAACATCCTACTTTATCCTTTGCTAACATGTTGAACTTGTATTTTTGTTCTAATTATGGAAGAACCCTTCCTATTTCTATTTTCTATGGTTGAGAATCGGCATGCCGATGACTAATATTTTATATGGTTTTCAGGTTAGTGTTATTTTTCAGAAAAAATGTCAGAACAAAGAATCCTTTTCATAGGGTTACCTAGTACTTAAAGCTTTTAGGATATGTTTTGATGTGCTCAACGATGCTTCCGATATCGACTATTCATTATGATAAAGATTATAACACCCCTAGTTTATGTTTTCTTTCAAGATAGACATTTGAACTTTAATCCAAAGGGGAGTGGACCCCTAATGGATAAGAATGGTGTGGATGTAATTAATTTTTAATTATGAAAAATAAATAAAATAATTTTGTGCATATTGACCAAATGAGAATTTTGAGATAACTTTCCAAATCCATGAGGTACGGAAAGAGGCTAAGACTTTCCCCAAAAATCTTTCAAAAATCCTTGAAAGAATTTATTTCTAATTTAGATTTTTGAGGAAAAATCTAGATTTTCCCCAATGATGTGGAGAGTAGTTGGGAAGAGGTAAAAAGATGGAAAGCATAAAGCAGCTTTAAAAGTCCCTAAATAAGGGAACCCTAGGAAAACAAGAATAAAAGCATCCTGTAATTCTGGACGCAGAATTAGAAATAGTCTTTGGGGAGCATAAGCTTAAATAAGCTACTCCAGAATAGATTGCGATTGGTCTATTCTTGGAGATGATCTCAGCTCGGGGGTGAGTTCTGGAGGACAGAAGAACTCTAAGGTTGGGAGGTTGGTAAATTGCAGAAGTGGTATGTCCCTAAGTTGTATGAATGGTTAAGTACATGTTATTGTGCAAAACGGTTATACCTATTATGTTAGATTAAAATTTTTGGATTAGTTATTCTCTACATTTAGCAGAATTGTATAGAAGAAATTAATCCTCTAAACTCTGTACAGTTGTAGGAATAAACTCTGTGGGGAGAATCCAACAGAGCCTCTAAACCAATGTTGGTTTAAATCTGAGGATACATTTCAACCCCAAAGATGATCTAGTAATTTAAATTTAATCTGCTTCTGGACTAATAAAATAACTGCTGCATATAGGAAAAGAAAGCAAGAAAATATTACATGAACAAATATCACAAAAAAAAAAAAAAACTAGACATACTGTAAACCTGCTCCATGTAGGAAATGATAGAAACAAATAAGATCCTATGTTAAATACATAAAATTATACCAGTGAAAGAAAAATTTATTTACTATATATAATAATTAATTCCATAAAGTTATGATGTAAACATAGGTTACAGTGAAATGAACAGTCCATGAGAGCAGACTACACAATGATTTAATACAGTTAAAGTTCTGTTAGAAATCTACATGTACATATAGTTATTTAACAAAAGGTTGCAAGCTAAAGCTAAGTATTATTAGATATAATTTTTATCTGCACTATAGACTACTGATTGAAAGAAGGATAAGTGACAAATGCTTCCGTATGGTTGAGATGAACATGCATCTTAAGTATTTGAAGTTTAAAAAACAAATTTCCGTTAGAGACTGTCGATTCTAGAATATAACCCTTTGATAGAAGACATAAAAATGAAATGAGATTGAAACAGGTGTATTTATATAGGACAGTGGTCAAAACCCCAAAATCTTTATAGTCGATAATCATGTTATTATAATCCTAGGCAGAACAGTAGATTATGACAATGTAATATGAAAGATTCTGCTATAACATAAATGAGAAAACCCTTCTGCTATTACAAAGTATATCTTATTCTAGTCTCAAAGCAACTTGACAATAGTTGAACCTCATTTATCAGATTAAGTTCTGGTTTATGGTATGCTATATAAATCTGTTGGGTATTTTATGCTTATCTGATACTTCGTAGATCATACATTTTGCTTATCTCAAGCACCAGTTAAGAAGAAAACAAAAAAAATAAGAGACAACGAACATACCAATTCAGTTAAAAGGGTAGCAACCATTTCAAAATAAAATTTAAGAGAGCTGAAAAAAAATTAATAAGGAGTAGTAATACAGTATCTTTGTACAGAGTAATTATATGAAATTATAACAAGAGATTTACGCATATTCCTGAACGAAGACTGCAAATACAAATATGTATTCCATAGACTGACTGTAAAATAAGAGGTTATTTGTGAGTATACTGTTTAACAAAACAAAATCGACTATCAGATAATGTTAACATATCAGTGTTCAATCCGAAGCCAAGAATTTGAATACACGGCAGTCCATTAAGGGAAATAGACGATAAACCAGTAGAATTTGGTTTATTACAATCTGGACAAGAAACCCCATTAAATTACAAAGGTATACCTATATAAAATTTTGGAAAAGTATAAAATGCATTGACCCGGAAGGTCAAATACAGCTGTGGAAAATTCGTTACCAACCTGAAAAGAGGAATACATACGTTGGTAGCAGTTAGAATAGTGATCACACTTTAATTTAGCGATTGAATGAGTTAAAGTAAAGACCAAATCAAGAACGAGGATACCTGCATTCGAAAAAAAAATTATGTGAGTAGAAAAATCAGTTGAGAATGATATTAGAAAACAAAAAAAGCGAGGAGAAAGATAGTCACCTTCACAGAAATAGGACTTTAGCATTCATCTGTCAAGAGAAAGGGTAATGTATGGCAAAGTAGATTAATACCAAGTATAAGAGAAAAAATATATTGGAAAATCAAATAAAACGTTAATATTCATCACGGTCCACACACCAGTGACTAACCTATTCAATTCGATTCAAAGGGGACAGCTCGACCGAGTTGAGGCCACGTGATGAAGCAGAGAACATCTCAAGAATATTCACACAGGGACGTGAGAAGGAACAATGGATCGAAGGGCAAATGATCCTTCCAAATTCCATTGGTATGCGCCGAGATGAACTAAGAAAACTCGTTCGCGAAATGAGGAGAAACAACAAGCTAAATTATATCACCCTCATGCCTATCGAATATTACATTTTAACTTATAAAGTGTGACAAATTTAAAGGCTATCAGCGAAGATATGTAAAAGCGAAGTCTCATATCTATTCCAGCTCTGGTAGAGAGGAATAAATCGTGGGAACAAGCTGAGCATCGCAAATATGGATTTAAAACTTGATAAGAGTAATGGCGAAAGCCATAAAATTGAAAAATAGTATCGACCAGTGTAGAAATATCAAATAGAAGGCTGAGAAATAAATTTAAGGAGAGACTATACGCTCACCAATAACATATCGTGCCAAAATCGAACCCAGAAACCAGTAGCAAGTGTGATGTCTCGCCTTCGATTGCCAGAGCGAACCAGAGCTATGCCCCTTGGAGGAGAAAACACCAGGAAATGGTAAACGAAATAGTGAAGGAATAAGATAGAAGACAAATGGAGAAACCCTAGGGATAATCCCGCCGTCCATGTGGTATCCATCTACCAATGGCTACACGGATCAACGCATAACTATGGAAATTAAAATGGACTGTTAACCAATTTAAGACGAATTGTACTACCCTAGTTGAAATGAAATTTATGTCAGGAGGAATTTAAATTAAATAATATTGTTTCAGTGGCCCGAGGAGAAATAGAAATCTGGCTCGTATCACTCAAATAAACATACATGATTGAAATAAATACTCATTGATGGCTTGGCGATTGATGATACCAGTGTGAAGAAGAAAAACTTACGAGCTATGTACCATAAAAATCACACGAAACCAAAGTGCTATACGTTAAAGATATTTTGGTACGTCGTATATTCAAACGTTGACATAGAAGCATGTATAATGAATTCCATTAGAGTTACATAAAAATCTCTTCCGTTAGAAGTAAATTTACACTCCACGAGGCAAGGAGATTAAACCCTATACATATATATATGAGCACAAGTACTAAGGAAGAAATGCTAGTGTGAAAATTCGATATCCCATAAGATATCAAACCAAATGATATAACACATGAATCATATGGGTATTGAAACCAGAAGTATGTTAGTTAGAAAAAAAAAATACTTTTAATACCTTTACTATTAAATTACAACTTACATGTATGAATGCATACAGTAATTATATTTAATATAGTATATTAAATATAATTAAAGAAGGAAGACTTTTTTTTGTAGAATTACTGAGAAAAAAAAAAAATTGGTTGGTTTGGAGGAATTTCGTGGAGAGACATTACAAAGATGTCATTAGTCTAGTTATTTATGTATTGGGTAATTGGTTGTATTTATTTAGTAATTCTTCTTAGTGAAGCTTGGATGTAGAAGCAACAAATTATTTATATAAATTAATCCCAAACTATTTATAAAAGTTATTGTTTTGATTGTTCAGATTCCAGTGTATTATTGTAATGTTGGCCTTCAAGGCTTTTGTCTTTTAAAGATTTTTTTTATCATTACAGTGTTTTTATACATTATGATTTTATGTGCTATTAAAATGTATAGATTTTCTTAAATTTTTGTACTTATTAGCTGATATTTGATCATTCATCAACTATTTAGTGCTTTTCTAATTTTAATGTGATTTTAATCCAACCCATCCCGTTGGTTGAGGTGGATTTCCTCTCTTTTGGTTGTATCACCTGTATTTCATAACTATAATGTGATAGAGTTAATGACTCGTAATTCCATTTAAATTTCCAATTATCTTAATGAAAAAAAATTTGTTTCCTGGTCTTGGATTCTGTGCTTGCGCACAGTGACACTAATTAACCATAACTATTTAACCACAACAATGATCGCTATTTTTATCAGTCAATTCCATGGTAATTAGTGCCAATTTGATAGCGTAATCCAAATTCTAACCATGAAAAATATTTCACATAGAAATACTACTATTCAGTTATCCACATTTTATCTCTACTAGGTTGGAGTCATGTTCCTCTCTCTAGCCAAACATGATAGCCTTAATTTCTAAAGGAAGTAAAGTTCAATCCCTTCATTAAATGGGTAGCATGCTCTAATTTTATCATAGCGTTATAAAATAATATTTTAACTTCATATGGGGGGGTGACGACACTAACCATTGCATAAGGTAGTTAGTAGTGAATGCCCCCCTCCTGTGTATATAAATTTCAGAAAGTTTGAAATGTTTGAACTGTCCAATTTTTGCAACTGTCGAGTGTTTGCAGCTATAGTAATAATATTATGATAAAAATATATCCTATGTGACTCCCACTCCTCCTTTTTTTGTCCCCTTATCTGTATGGATGGAATTCATGGCATGTAGTTTGTTATTTTAATTACTAAAACCAATTTTATTAATTTTTTTTATTATTTCATATCTCCCTTACTTAAAACTAATTACTCTGTGGAATTCATACCTTCCTTTATAGCTTATACATCATTTTAATATTCTTAATTTATTTTCTTTAACTCTCTTCTGTATCGACATCACTTACCCTACATAAACATGTGTTCTTGATCTAATTAAACCATATAGATAATAGATCTACAATATAACAAAATAAGTTTCCCCCTTAACAAGCATTCATGAACACATCAACGTATAGATTTTTAATATTGATATATTTGATATTTACTCAATTTCATTATGTCTCTGTATACATATCATCAAAATGGTATTAATATAAATCTCCAATCTACTACATATATATGTATCACTTTAGAATAACAGAAGCATATCACTTTGATCTATTAACTACAAATCCAAATCGGCTTCCGCATCGATCTACACAATTTACACCCTAAACTATGCGAATAACAAAATAATCACCAAACACTTCATCATTTTGATAATTTAATAAATAAATAAAGTGAGATAACGCAATAACCATAATAAAAATGATTCCGACCAGTATCATTGTCAACTACATTACCATCCCCATGACTAATTATTTTAACGTCTACATGTATGTAAGAATAAAGCAAAGAGAAGCGACCCATTATTTACAAATTTATCACTATCTCCTACCATTTTAATGTATCTAAAATACAATCCAATGTACAGTATCATCAACATTTAAATTAGTTAGGGATTCTAACATATTCCATAAATCATATCTCATTAAAGAATTAAATATCAATCCAATTAAGAAAAATCACAAATAGGGTCCCTAGAATTCCACACTTTCTCTCTTCCCAACAAAGAGCTATTTTCTCCAGTTCACACCCGACCTAAGAATATCTTGCCAAGGAATCCAACATCTCACTTTTGTGGAACTTTTTATCCACTTGCATAGGGTTTTCCATAAAATCCTACCTTTCTCTCTCGGGGTTCTTTTAGGATTTTCTAAGCATAGAATTTTCCTATAACTTAATGGATATGTATCTCCTATCCATTAAGCTTATCTATAATTTATTTATTTTTATGTTTTTTCCAATCTTAGATAAGAAAATTAATGGAGTTGTCTCTCATATTCGTTAACCTTGTCTACAATTTTATCTAGAATTATTATCATGAAAGAATTATCAGATCTCATTCCCGAATGAGATTTTTATTTGGAAAGAGTCTCATTTCTAGGTGTCTCATTTCCAAGCACCTGCATCTCCTATTTTTATTTATTAATAAATATTTATTTACATAGCCTTTCCGCCATTCTATCCCCAATAAATTATTCGAACCAAGATAATATTAATGACAGAGGGATATTACATACTCCTCCCCTTTTTATGAACATTGTCCTTTGTATTTGTCATCAAGCTTCTCTTTTTCTTGATCCATTACTCCCGTATATCATCTTGGAAGATAATGACTTCCATTCCACTTTATTCTGAGCAACAACTAAGTTCTAGGCTTGGTCTTCTTCTGGTCTGGATACACAATTTCTATTGTAAATCCTCCCTTCACTTTACCTGTAGCATTTTCAAATCAATTATATGGAAGTTATCATGTTCCTATGTTGTAATTAATAATATAGTAAAAAATTACAAAAATCATTGGAACCTAGAAGGTTCATCTCTTATTAAGACTAAGCAACCACTGCTTTACGTCTTTCATCCTTAATATTTTCTTTTCTTTATTTTGTTTGATGTGATCACTCACTCGGATGCACCCCTATTCTTTCATTTGAGCATGTTTTTCAGTATGTTGAATATAAGCTTTGTCATTTCCATCTGCACTCAACATACTTTGTCAAATATATAATAAGGTGAACATTAATCAATATATTATTACAATAAATCCTGTGGCCCTACCTTTTAACATAATTATTATTTACTTATAAGCTTCAATGTACAAAATTGTACATTGTTTTTCGACTCATCCACATAAAGAAAACAATGATAAAGGAAATGCTTGTAACAACTGTGAATACAATATCAATGATGCCTTTACTATTTTCACCTTTCACAATTTTTCTTGTTCACTTAATTAGAATGTCCTTCCCAATATGTTATATTTTCAAGCTTTTGAATTTATTTTTCTTCAAATTTCGATCTCGGTGAGAACATTTTTTCTTTAACATCGTTTCTAATTCTGAGTTTATTAGTTTTTATAAAAAACCAATGTGATTACTAATTTTTTTTTTATTACTATTATATCTACTTCATATATGTGTCCTACCTATTTAATTTTATAATACCCTATTCTTGATATTATAATAGGTGGATGTTGTCTGAATTGGGTTAGTCTAGCCCAATCTGGCCCATTCTTATAGTTTGGCTACTCCTTTTCTCATGTATAATTTTCCCTTAAGTACCCTCAAAAATATCATTTCTATTGTGGTTCAAACATTGTAACTTAATCGATAAGAATGTTTTCTAACTTCCTCAATCAAGCGCTTACCCATTCAGCCATTGACTTACTTATAAAGAGTTCTATCATCATATTTCTATACTTAAGAAAATGAATTTTATATACTTGTTTTATCTTAACCATTTTGGATCCAATTATTTTCTACGATTTGTTTTATATTCTCTTGCAACCATTTCATATAAATATTATTAATGGTTTTCTTTTATTCTGGTTGATTTCCAATTCAATACATATTACCTATAATGTAGTAGGTACTCTTTTACTTTCAAAGAAGTCATAGGACTTGTCATACTATTTATATCAGCCCATTTTGCATTATGTGTCCATTATCTTTTGTTCATATTCCTTTATTATGCATACTTTAGTCTCAAAGTAGACCTTCTCAATATTAGTACAATTATTTGGGTACATACTTCCATTTTCCTCCACTTTACCCATTTCCATACCCTGACGAAGGTATACGGTCACTACTAACCTAGATACTTAAGAGTATCTTGATATACATAAGGCTTCAAGGTTAACTAAAAAATTATTTGTCTTCGGCACCCGCAGGAAAACAATTTAACTTTACATGGATATATGCTTCAACATACAACACAGTAATAACTTTGTTTTACAAAATTGTCATTCTCCTATACATACATTTATATTTATTAGAAAAGTGCAAGTTTGAATATTTTCTTTTGTTATTTGACTGTATTATTCTACCTATTTGAATAGGCTACAACAGATATCTTTACTCTCCTATTCTATCCAATGATACAATTTCAGTTCACCATTTCATAATCATTTTTTATTTAACAATTTTCTCACTTTTAGAAGCTTAAGCTAGATTCCCAATAATAATTCCTCATTCCACAATTTTTTTTCTTTAAATACTTTCCCAATTTTGGTTTTTTTTTCATGATATATATGTTCTTCAATATCAAGCTGACAATTTTTGCATTGATTTGTACTATCTTCCTGTATTTTGATAATCATTTAGTTTCTTGAGCATTTTTTTTCCCAATCTCTCAAAGCCATATTATTTTTTTTCGTGAGTGCATAACCCATTTTTACTAATTATTTCACATATATATATGTTTTCATCATTATATGGTCTCTATTAACCAAACCCTTTTTAATGGCTATTATATTTCCATTCATACTTCTAGAAGAAATGCCTTGCCATAATCCTTTAGTAAATAGGTTTTCGTTCCAACCTTTGTTTATATGGATAGCTTTCAAGAGAAGCCCGGCTAAAAATTTCCCTATTTTCCTCACTATCCCCAATATTTATTATCTGTTCATTGTTTCTTAAGAGTCTATGTTTTACCACCAAAATGAAAAAAATATGTTAATTAGTAACCATACTTTTCATAACTGGGTATTTATTTTGCTCTATTACTTTGAAATAATTTCAATTTACTCGTTCATTCATGGGTTTAGATTCCACTTGAATTAAATGCTTCTTGATGTCTAATTATGTATTCATTGTTGGGTGGATTTTGTAGTTATTTTTAAAGCTTGTCTTTTGGTGTATTATGTACTAAAGAATTTATGTTTCACATATATTATCCATTGTAGACTAGAGTGTAGATATAAGTTCCCATCCCATTGATTCACCCGCTAAGGTCTCTTTATCCACCATCAATTTTAAGAGAGCCTCCGAGGACTATAACAGAAGAAAGAAGTGAAACAAAGGTGTTTGTATTGTTTTTCAAAACTATTTTGATAACAAAATTATGGTTAGATCATGAACTATATTACCAAATGAAATAGAATGAACTATGGTGAAACTTCCCGCAAGATGACTTATCCAATCCACATTCACTATTTTGGATGTGATATTAACTTCCAACAGTTTTCTTTTTCTTACGGAATGATAAATTTATCCTCTGAGATAATTTATTTGAGAATCAGGAATGGCTAATGATCACCCTGGCTTCACATACCAGTTACCTATGACCCCTCATATCTACTTATCTCGAATCATCATCATGATCAAGTCAGGACCTTATGAACTTCGATATAGTAATCATATAATAAACCACTTATGCAAAATATTACTACCATGGTATCCATTCATATCTCTTATTCAAAAATTAATTGGTTGCAAAGGAAATGCCCATATGGCTGCTAGAAATGTCTCCATACCTCTTTTCTAATGTGCATGTGATCTTGTTATGTTTATTTTTGCCAACCAATAGTTTAGGAATATTATTACAACTGTGATACATATACTCCATCATTCTTAGTTTAGTGTTGAGGCCCATTAGGCCCATGGGGTGAGCCTAAGATCTAATACCGTATGTGACATCTCCTAGCTATTTCCATTTTTATTTATTTTATGAAGTCTGACTGAGTCCAATTTACTACCTATAATATTGATAGTCAAACATTATATATAACTCTTCTTCTAATATAATTTATACCACCACCATGGTGATACAACATTATCCTAGCCATTACATGGTTAGCATTTATACACATTTGAATGCCACGATGTTATTTTATACACATGCTTATGCGCGAAGGTAATGAAACAAGTTGAGATGATTCTTTACCCATTCCTTTAAATAACTATGCTATATTTTATGTCAGGACAACACTAGGGTTGTTACTATTTTCATTTACACATACCATTTATATCTACATATAATTTATCCTTTTGAACCTTAAGCTCTACATTATAAAGTTTGAGCCATATATATAAGATATAAAACCTTGGTTTTCAAGATTTATCATTAATCCTTTTTTACTTGTTTGGATCAGATGTCTTGTTGCATATTGCTAGTTAAAAAGGCATACACCTAAGCTTTACACATTTAACACTAATAATGGGACTTTGAATAAGGTGTATTAGGCTTGATTTATGTTCTACCATATGGTTTGATTTCAGTAGGTGAGGTATGATACCCCTCTCCATCCATGTGATTACCAACTCCTTAGCCAATAGCTATACGCTAGTACATGCCCATCACATGACACATAGATGATGGTCATACTTGAGGTAAATGGTGATAATTTGCAGCAAACCATGAGACGACATTTTTTATTTAGGATATCCCACTTTAGATGCTATGTGTGTCCCTATCACACTCGTTTCACTCAATTAGTTATTTCAACCTTACTTTGCTTAATGCCACGATTTGTATGTATGAAGTTTTCCTCTATAATTCTGCCATTCTCTCTGATTAGAAGGACTGCTACACATTTATGTTCTTGATTTTCCTTCTCTTTCGCAACAATGGATGGAGGGGATGACATAGGATGTAAGGGAAATAACTATGCATTCCTCCAATTTAGTTATAAACTTAATTATCCTATTTTATTTGAATGTGCATAAATTTCTTTGGGGGAAATAGTTTAATGAGTTTTTTTCCACCTTGTGTTACTAGGTTCAAGGATTCTATTTTCCATTTTACAAATCTCGATTTTCTTCTAGTATTTTAGTCTCATTACTACAATTGTTTGTATTATTTTTATTTACTAATAATGTTGTATCTTACCTTACACCCTTCTTTTCCTCCATTATGTAGGGGTGCTCTCTACGTGAAGATATTGGAGTCTTGATAGAATCCCATATTTCGTGGGTGTTGTTATCACTCAGTAATTTCTCAAGACGAAAGAAATAAATCACCGAGGCAACCATAAACCTACTTTTGAGATCAAGATCTAGCCTTCCTAATGCTCAGAGATGACTCTCTCTTTATTATTTAAATTTGTTGTTTTTAGTTTATTTTAGGCTACTTATGTAAGATTGATTTTTTTTTATTTGATTGGTTTGGTGGAATTATTAATTTATATGGATAGATTTATGTCTATTTTCCATTGGGCTATGGATTCAATGTATCAATAAAACAGGACAGAATCAAGTTCTAAAGGAAGTGTTCACAGTGCAAGGTAGCTGAGCAAAATCAGATCTTTTAGGCTAGATGGTGAAGTGGTTTTAAATCAAGATCAAGGAGAAATTAAGGATTCCTTAAACTGGATAATGTAGAAGGTAAAAGGAGTCAATTGGGATGGGAGAGAAATTAAGGATTCTGAGATCTGGATATCAGAGGAAAACATTGAAATGAATAATAATTCAAAACAGAGTGTACTTAAATAATTTCTATAATAATATTCATGTTATAACATTTAAATTGGAAAACATACAACTTTATGGAATACATAAGGAAAAACATGAACAATTGAAAGATACTTCACTGAAGTGGCTCAACATATGAATCATGTAATGCAATGCCTTTATTACCTGTCATGTCTCCTGACTTGAAAATGGTACAATAAACCCTCAGGTATTTCTATCAATTACAACTATAGAAATGTTCAGGAATTCACCCCCAATATTTCGAATGACTAAATTATTTATACAAAAACTAATACAAAATATCCTAAAACTGACTTAGGATTTATTCCCGGAAATAAAATATCTAGATGAAAAAAGGTAGTGACACCTTTCAACTGACTGAAATTTGTCCCTATTTTATTTGATTGTTGTCATTTGTTTGTTTCTCTCATGTTGGTTTATCTCTCACGCTTTCTTCTTCCTTTGCCTTTCATCTATCTTTTCTTTATTTCTTCTTTCATATGTAGTAAATCACGTTGAATTTCTTGTATTTATGTGTTTTTAGTCAAAATAGATTTTACTAAAAGACATTTTTAACTTTATGTAAAATATATCCTTCATTTTTGCTGAGGTAAATGTTTTCATCTTTGTTTAATCATCATTGTGTAAATTTTCTCATTCTACTATGTATCTGGTCTAACCTAAAAAAATCTTCTGCTGAGTAAACCTTTGAATTCTTATCTCGAGAGTATGGAAGAAGCTATTTTTTTTAACTAGTATTAAAACTATTTCCTCAAGCTTATATTCTTCTAATAACCTGCAAAATTAAAACAATTGATAATTTAAAACACAATTTTTTGCAAAAAGGTGATATGGCTTAAAGGAAATGGGAAATTTGTGGATTGATTCCAAACTCTGGAGGTTTTGATTCTCCATTGGAAATGTTCTACCAGACCTTTTCGCAATTTTGCAGAGCTGTCAGAATAAGGGTAGCGATGGGTTTTTAACCTTGAATGGTTTAACGCATTGGCGCGGGGCTGTATTAAGACGTCAGTGGTTTTATCGCATTTTTTGACATTCTTTTGGTGGTTTGGGTATTAAGGGTGTGATATAATGTAGATTCGACACGTGGCAATGAATGACAGTGGATAAACCAGTCATTTCGCAACCTCAAGTAGTGTGAAACTTCAGACTATAAGGTATTGCAAAATGGCTTATGGGTCGTTGGATTTGCTGGTGATCATTGGATGATTGCTGGAATTGACAGGATTCAGATTGGTGGGACCCAAGATTATATATACAATGGGATAAATAATATAAAGGGGTCTTGTTAATATAATGATGGGTCGGGATATTAGATATGTGGGGTTATAAATATAAAAAGGCTTAGGGAATGTATACTAAAGTGGAAGATTTGATAAGGTTGGGAAATATATATATAATGGGAGATTAATATAATATAGTGGAGATTTATAAATGCATTAGGAGGGGTATTTAAAATAATATCAGGGAAGCATTTTTTAAATGAAATGGGCCTGACATATTTTAAATATTTACAAATTATGTAAAATTTGTTTTTACATGTTTTAAATGGAAAAAGGGAAGTTAGTAAAGCAAAGGGGTTTTAGGAAGGGAAAAGGGATATTTATTAAAATGCAAAGGGTTTTTACAAGGGAAATGTGCTAAAATATTGGAAAATTAATAGGGAAGGGGTTTTATGGAATTAGGAAGGGGAAATTTATAAGATATTAGTGATAAGAAAAAAACAATTGATGCTTTCCAATGCTTGTGAAAGTAATCTATCTACTCTTATTTTATTCTAACATTTTTTTTTCCTTTATTGGGTGCATTTGAGCTTGCTGACCCTTTTATTTTATTTTAATAAGAAAAATAATATACTTCTAACCCTATAACTTCCAATGGCTCATATTAAACTACTGAGCTCATTTATTTTCTACCTAACTACTGATCTGCCAAGATTAAATGGTTTGGCCAGATCTTTATTCACTAGCTATCATGACATGAAATTTAAAGCATGAAAAATCAAGATTAAACTATATAATTATCATGAATTGTGTTATTTTGGACAATTTGCATACAATTTTATTGAAAAGGTAAAGTAAACTAAATTAGTGGCATTTGAATGTGCAACACTTTCTGAATTTATTCTTGTTTCTTTTGTGGGGTTTATATTTTATATCCTTTTTTGATATTTTTATTTTGGTCCTTTGATTGTTCTTTTAGGACCTACCCTCTTTTCATTTTTTAAATATGGGAAAACATTTTCAAAAATAAAAGGTATGTACAATATTACAAGTCTTACAATATTCGATTCAAAATTATGAACCCTATTATTATAGGACCCTAACAGTGGCTCGATTTGGGGATGGAATCTCCTTGTGAGATGTCAAGAACACCATTGACTAGTGGTATGATCCATTGGGATGATCCCAAGCCTGCACATCCTTTGTTGTATAATCATTGTGACTAAAAATCTTGAACTAAAATCAAACCTTTGTGCGAACTGAAATCTGGCACTTGCTGAACTGAAATCTGATCTGAAATAAAATAGCTACTGAAAAGGAAAATCCAATCAATCTAAAATTATACCTATTTAATATATTAATATGTACAACTACTGATGAGGTAAAATGAAACAACCAATGTAACCATTCAAGCATTATATACATTTATTTATTTTTCTTCATTTACTTGTCTGTGATCAAAAATGAAGTTCTACAACCC
This sequence comes from Pinus albicaulis, assembly GCA_034641835.2. Lineage (NCBI taxonomy): Eukaryota > Viridiplantae > Streptophyta > Pinopsida > Pinales > Pinaceae > Pinus > Pinus albicaulis. Next base: position 725,625,464 of record CM076577.1, on the reverse strand, counting down.
AATAGAAATTTGTCAACAAATATAAATTTGGTAAGGAAATGTTTAATTTACTTTGTTGACTCTAGAAGCTGTTCAAAAGGATCTTCCAAGGTATATACACTAATTTTCAACTGATCCAAGCAACTTTACATCTGTTCTGGATGGCCTCCATTCCATGAAACTAAAATGTTATTTCCCTGCAGATTTTCAAATAAGCTTTGTGATGGTATTTCTACTGATAAAAATGTCTACCTGATGAAACCTTTATCATCTTGATTCTAAAGCTCATAGTTAGTAAATGGAGAAATAATTTTATTGCATTCATCATCCAACACATCAACTATTGGATCATGAAAAAATTGGAAGGATTGCTACAACCTATTACATATAGGTTTCAATGGGACTTCATGAGGGTTGTTCATTCTTTGCTTTATAAAAAAAATCCTTTAAAATCTAAAATTCTTCAAAAATGAATTTGTCATCTGATCATGTATTTAATTGAATTTGATAACTTTAATTGTAGAAAATGAAGAATCCTGATCATGAGTTTCATTGTCTTCTTTCTTTTCAATAACAATACCTAAAGACCATTGATTTTTTGTTTCGTTAAAGTTGGCTCTAATGAACTGAAATGAAGCAAAACAAAGAGGCAAAGATCTCTCATTTATTTCCAAATTTTCTGCACTTTCTTCCTTACTCTCACAGCTGATATGTATAGGTTGATCACTGTATTCAAGCTACTGAAGCTGAATTTTCTGATCCCACAAACTAGCTATTGATTGATATATAAATTTAGCTTTAATTTGAAGAACATAATTATCGTCATACTGATCATACTTAGGAAAATAATTAAAAGAAGGAATATCATCAAACATACACTTTAGCTTAGCAGATTTCTCCTTCACATATTGATCTATAAATCGATTTTATGATCTATGGTAGTTGGATAGCAAAATTTCAAGTTTTACCTCTGCAATGTTGTTCTTCTCTTCTTCTGCTTTCAATTTTTCCCTTCTAATTAGTAGAATAACTTATACATCTATTGCAATGTTCTTCATTTGTTCAAGTGTTGAAGGGTTTCTTTCTCTTAGCTGAAATTATATTTATGGATCAAATGATTTTGGATAATGTAAGAGAGTTGAATGAGGAGAAGGTCTTATCTTTGATGGCATCGAATAATAAACTTGATTAAATATGGAAAAAAATTTGTTGTATTGTTTCATTTGCCTGACTTTCCAACTGATTATATTATTCTATAATCACAAAAATATTGACTTTGATTATCCATCTATCAAGGAAAAACTTGAAAAACTGTTGGAAATTTGAGATTCTTGCCATAGGCGGATTCTTGAGCCAACTTTTTACTTTACTCTGCAAAGAAAGAGAAAAAATCTTGATTCTAACATCATCTTCATCAATCTCAAATAATTCCATATAATTCTCAAAAAGCTGAATATGTTTTTGGGCATTGATGTTACCATTCTCTCCATCAATCTTAGGGAGATATTTGTAATAGTTATGTAATATCCCTTTTTATGGATATCTCCAAAACACAAGAAAACTCCAACCAGAGATAGACTAGGAGGGCATTTACCGGATATTTCTCCTCTGAAAAGAGGATAAGATCCGGAGGCTACCTGGCCCTTTCCAAACTCTATCTAAGAGTGAAAGATAAACACACCACGTGGTATATAACTAGAGCGCTCACAACAATAATGCAACAGACATATAATAGAAAGAGAATACAGCAACTACGGAAACAACGGAAACTACGGCAACTCAAGTCCCCTACCTCAAACTGTCACTCCACTCGACCTCTGTCAGTATACAGCTTCTGTTGGTTCTGCGTTGTAGCCATGTTGTCCTTGAGAGCTCGGAGGATATCTTGACTCTCTTGGATCCACATCTTGGCTCTAGGAGCCTTACTCACACCGAACATCACATCAGCAAATGATAAAGGATGGTACCCATACAAAGCATAAAATGGTGACATACCAATAGACATGTGATGTGTCGAGTTGTAGCAATACTCCCCCAAATGAAACCATCTCAACCATGCTTGCTACTGCCCACTAACATAGTTACTCAAGTAACCCTCCTGCCACTTGTTAACTATCTTTGTCTATCCATCTGTCTGTGGGTGGTAACTGGTACTCGGTGTCAACTCCATCCCCACTAACCAGAAAAGCTCCTTTCAAAATTTTCCCATGAAGCAGCTATCCCTGTCACTGATGATGGTCTTAGGAAGACCATGCAACCTAAAAATCTCTCGGAAGAATAGCTTGGCCACCTGTGTTGATGTGTAATGCGTGGATATGGCGAAAAAGTGCGCATACTTTGTTAGTCGATCAACGACGACAAAGATACAATCCTTGCCCTGCACCATGGGAAACCTTGTGATGAAATCCATCGATATGCTCTCCCATTTCCCTTTCGGAATGGGGAGAGGATGCAACAGTCCTGCAGGATGGCTCATCTCCCACTTGTTCCTCTGACAAACATCGCACTATGTGATGTGCTAGAGTATGTCGTCCTTGAGGCCCTTCAATGAGAACCTCTCTCTAATGGCCCTGTAGGTTTTGGTAAACCCCTGATGGCCTGCCAATGGAGAATCACGTGATGCCTAGAGTGTCTTCTTCTTAAGCTGAGATCCCGCAGTCAAAAAGATCCTATCTCTGTAATAGATGATCTCATTGACCACCCTATACCGATCATCCGCCACCTGTCCATCCATCACCTCACATGAAAACCTGTCCTTGGAGTACTCAACTAAAATTCGAGCCCTCCAATATGCATCCAAGCTCATAAGAGATAATGTGGCTGGTCTACGTGAAAGGGCATCCGCTACCACATTATTCTTACCCTTGACATACTCAATGTCAAATTCATATGCTTGGATCTTACTGATCCACTTCATCTGCCTCTCCTATAGCTGCTTCTGCTCCAAAAAGAACCTGAGGCTGTTGTGGTCAATCCTCACCCTGAATCTATTCCCTACCAGATACTGCCAGAATTTGGCCAATGCATGCACGATGGCCAATATCTCCTTGTCGTAAATAGGATACAACCTCTCATGCAGAAGGAGTTTTCGGCTCTCAAAAGCTATAGGGTGTCCCCCTTACATCAATACTGCATCGATCCCCTCTCCCTAGGCATCACACTCCAAGACAAATGGCTGCGTAAAATCTGGAAACACAAGCACTGGGCAGCTACTCATCACCTCTTTAAGCTTATCAAAGGCTTGTTGCGATGTATCTGTCTAATTGAATGCCCCTTTCTTCATCAAATCTATAAGGGGTGCAGCAAGCTGTGAGAACCCTTTGATGAACTTCTTGTAATAGGAACATATCCCAATGAACCCTCAAATTTCTGTCACATTCTTCGGCTCTGACCAATCTCTAATGGCTCTAATCTTCTCCTCGTGGACCCTCACTCCATCCAATCCAATGATTTGACCCAAATACAGCATCTTTTTCATCCCAAACTCACACTTGGAGAGCTTAGCATAGAATTTTTTCTCTTCCAAGATGCATAGCACTGCCTCTATATGCTAGAGATGCTCCTCCCATGTCCTGTTGTATATAATTATGTCGTCAAAGAAAACCAATACAAACTTCCTCAGATGATTGTGGAAGATATGGTTCATGCAGGACTGAAAAGTAGTTGGCACATTGGTCAGCCCAAAAGGCACAACCAGAAACTCAAATTTCCCATAATTACACCTAAAAGTGGTCTTGGGAATATCTTGTTCCCTCACGCAAATCTGATGGTACCCTGATCTCAAATCAATCTTTGAGAAGAACTTAGCTCCTATCAACTCATCCATCAGCTCATCGATCCTGGGCATAGGGTACCTATTCTTCAGAGTCTTCTTTTTCAGGGCCCTATAGTCAATGTACATCCTCAAAGTGTCATCCTTCTTCTTCACCAGCACTACAGAAGAAGCAAATGGACTCGTGCTCGGTCTGATGTGTCCAAGAGCCAACAACTCCTGGATGACCCACTCTATCTCATCCCGATAGGCTTTGGGATGCCTATAGGGTGTAGTGATCATTGCCTGGATACCCTACTCCAGCTCGATGGTATGCTCAAACCCTCTATCTGGTGGCCGCCTTGGTGGTATAGCCCCAAATACTACCTCATGTCTGTCAAGGATAGCCTGTATCTCTGGATGAACTCCTCGACCGGTGGTATCTGCATGTGATGCCCACAACTCAACCACCCACTCTATGTTTCCCTTCCGGAATTCTGCCTCCATCTGGTGTGCCGAAACTGTCTGAGGTGGGTAAGTATGTATCCCGCGAATCTTCTCATGCACCCGGTATTCTTGTCATCCCACTCCATCTCTAAGGCCTCCCAATCCATGGTGACCTTCCCCAGCATAATCAACCACTAAACACCCAGCACCACATTGGTATCTGGTATGTTGACCACGAAAAAGTGATCAGTCATGGTGTAAGTACCCATCATCACTACTAACTCTGGAACGTACTAGGCACACTGCATCGTCTGGGCTCCTAGGACCAAAACTGAAAAACCCGTCAAAACTCTTGGTCGGTATACCTCTCCGCTCAACCATCTGCGCATCAATGAAATTGTGGGTTGCCCCACTGTCAACCAAGACTGATACTCGCTGGCCCTGTAATGTCCCACGTACGCGCAGCATCAAATACTTAGGAACTCCTCGCAAAGCTATAAGGGCCCCTCCTGTGGGTGCAAAGGCTACACCTCCTATCCCTGGAGGTGGAGGCGGCAACTGATCCTGGGTCATCTGACTATCTCCTGCCTCCTCATCATCCTCCTCATCCTCTTCCCCGCTATCATCGTATAAGACCTCAATGAAGTGTGCTTTTCCAGCAGCACACCTATTCCCTGGTTCCCATGGATCCTGACATGTGAAGCATAGCCGATTCTTCCTCAACTCCCTCCTGGCCTCATCATCTACCTGTGCCCGTCCTGGATTTTCCTTTGGAGGAGGAACTCTCACATCCTTCCCCTTGGGCTAGGAACCTTGTCTCTGGGGGTAAGAAGTCCACGTCCTAGGAAATGCATCCTGCAAATCCCTGGTCCTCCTGATAGCATCCTGGAGTGTAGCTGGTCTAGTGCATCTAACTAGACCCTGAAGTGGCTCTGCTAATCCCTCCACAAACATATAGATCATCTGTGTCGCGGATAGATCTGGCACCATCACCAAAACCCTCAAGAAATCTGAAATGTATGTCTCTGGGCTCCCTGTTTGTTTGAGCTTTGTCAACTCAACAAAATGTTGTTCCGGATCCCTCCAGTCAAAATGCTCTATCAATCTCCTAGTGAACTCAGCATATGTTGTAATTGTGGAATTCTCGAGTGTCACCATCCCATGGAACAACCAGTCCTGGGCCTCACCATCCAAATGTAATGATGCCACCTTGATGGCCTCCATCTCTGACATCTGGTTAAGCTGGAAATAAATATCCAACTTCTCCACCCAAGACTTTGTCGAACTGTTTGATGATCCATCAAACGTAGGAAAATGAAATCTACTAGAGGCATGGTGGGAATCTCCATCATGGTAATGCCGGTGCCCTCTATGATGGTCGCGGGGTCTACTATCCCACTGGAGCTGCACAAAATCTCTGAATGTGAGAGCATCCTTGAACTCCTGCCCGTAGGACTGATACTCTTCAAATTACTCATCTAAGTGCCCGGGCTCTACCTCCTGTTGGGCTTCTGCCCCTGTATCAACTCCTGATAAAGTGGGCATAGTAGAGCAGGTAGGTGCAAAAGAAGCCGCCGACTGAGGAGTATCACGCTGAGTAGCACCCTACTCTGGAAAATGGTGGGATGCACCTGATCCCTCTCCGACCTCGAAAACCCATGGATTCTCACACTGCCTAGCCTCCACAGTTGTGAACCTCTGGCCCATCACCTCAATCTTTCGGGCTAAATCCTGCACCGACTTGAGCAGTGCCTCTCCAAACTGTTTAGCCTCTGTGTCATCTTTCATTGGTGCTTCCTGCCTCAAATCTACTACAAGCTCTACCTCCTTTGTGTCCTTCATAGGCTCTCTTTCCTGATCTGCATTTTCTACCTGGGCACAGTCCTCCTCTTCGTAGGTGGCCTCAAACCTACGCTCACGATCTCTATACTTCCTGCCTCTGTACGATCTCTTTCCTGATGTCATAAACCACAGGTTGAGCCAGAACTCTGCTCTGATACCACTATAATATCCCATTTTAGGGATATCTCCAAAACACAAGCAAACTCCAACCAGAGATAGACTGCGAGGGAATTTACCAGATATTTATCCTCTGAAAAGAGGACGATATTTGGAGGCTACTTGGCCCTTTCCAGACTCTATCTAAGAGTGAAAGATAAACACACCACGTGGTATAGAACTAGAGCGCTCAAAATAATAATGCAGCAGACATATAATAGAAAGAGAATACAACAACTACGACAACTATGGAAACTCAACCAGAAAAAATAGAGAGAAAATACTGAGCCATTTTATTAATCTTAGAAATGTAATGAAATACAAGAGGTGATATTGAGCAAGGAAAGTGAGAAAACACTCTCAGAAATGACAAGAAATGGCTGCTCTATGAATTGCATCCCAGCTGCTGGAGAAACGTCGTGTAGCTGCTACTGCTGGAATTGACTGAAGAATAGGGGCTGATCCCCTTGCTAGAATGAGATGAAAATCAGCAAACCTCCTCTCCTCAACAACCCCGACAAGTTCCACAAACCACTTCAAGAATTTCCAACCCTCGAAAACACCAAAAATTACCTCTTCAGTGAATTACACTAGCCTCCAAGGTACAGCGCAGTGGTTGGATAGAAACAGCTAAAATACGGCCACAACTCCGCCAAAGATATTTGACGAGCAAAGGCTGACCCTCTACTCGAAATCTCGGCGAAATCATTTGCAGAAACACCAATCCGGAGCTCCTCCACAATGGACTGCATCCTCTTCCCCAGTGATTGTGCAGTCTCTATTAGTTATAGCTCTGCAACAAACCCAAACAATGAAACAACTCACAAAATACAAGGAAACAAACCTTGCTCGAGTAGGCACTTGAAGTCCCCCAGGGCTAAGGGTGAGATCTCCGCACGGAGACACTCAGTGCACTAAACAGTGCTACAGATAGGCTAAACAGCCAGCATACTAAAGAAGACTAAAGTCTCACTCTAAAATCAACAAATCCAGAATGATCCAAATGAGGAGGCTCCTCCATCTTTTATACCATTGGTTTCCCTCAAAAACCTGTCGTAGCCTCTCTCTCCTCCACATCCTCATCCTTATCTACACAAAAGCTTCTAGAGTGCACGTAGGCTCCCCTCCTCTACGTGGTGTGTGGCCCCCTTGACCCCCCCTTGAGTCACAACATTGTGCTACTAGGCAGATGTCTTATTCTACTAAAGTGAGTTAGACCTTCTTTTCTCACTTTTTATTTATTTACAAACCATAAACGACAAAACTATACAAAGTCGGATATTCCAATTAGTTGCCGCTAATTAGGAATATTACAAGTTATCAGGGAAATCATGGAGTATAGGAGGTAATATGAGTGGATTATATCTATCTGGGACTTTATAAGGTACAGGAATATGTACAAGGATTGTAATATTAGTCTTTATTATTTTAGGTTTATCAATTGGAAAATGATTGTCATAAGTTTCAGAAGAAAGCTGCTCAAATGGATAAGGAGATTTTATATTTAAAATTTTCAAAGGAAAATAATAAAATACTAATCTAAGATCTTTTCTAAAATATAATATACATTGAGAAACCTTTTTGATGAGAAAGAACATGATGTCTTGGATTACAATCCAAATTAGAACTTGATCTTTCCATGTTATTCTTCCTGGTTCATTCCTCTAGTGGAATCTTGATTTTGAAATTGATTTGGAGTCTCCAGGTGGATGATTTCAACCTTTGTGTGTCTGATCATTGTCCACCATCATAGATCAAATCTTATTCTTGCATAATTTTTCTAAAGAAATTTTTTTCCCCAGAATGGTCGCCAATATGTTATCACTCAGTAATTTCTCAAGGCTAAAGAAATAAATCACCAAGGTAGCCACAAACCTAATTTTCAAATCAGGATATAGCCTTCCTAATTCTCAAAGAGGGCTCTCTCTTTATAATTTAACTTTGTTATTTTTAGTTGATTTTAGGCTAGTTATGTAAGATTGATTTGGTTTGATGATTGGTTTGATGGAATTACTAACTTGGATGAATAGATGTCTGTCTATTTTCCATTGGGCTATGGAGTCAATGTATCAAGCAACCAGGACAGAATTAAGTTCTAAAGGAAGTGTTCATAGGGCAAGGCAGCTAAGAAAAATCAAATCTTTTAGGTTGGATGGCGAAGTGGTTTTAAATCGGGAACAAGGAGAAATTAAGGATTCCTTAAACTGGATAATGAAGAAGGTGAAAGGGGTCAATCTGGATGGGAGAGAAATTAAGGATTCTCATATCTGGATATTGGATTAAAACATTAAAATGAATAACATCTCAAAATAGAGTGTACTTAAACAATTTTTGCAATAATGTTCCTGTTATAACATTTAAATTGGAAAACAGACAAGTTTATGGGATACTTAAGGAAAAACATGAACAATTGAAAGATACTTCACTGAAGTGGCTCAACACATGAATCCTGTAATGTAATGCCTTTATTACTTGTCCTGTCTACTTACTTGAAAATGGTACAATAAACCCTCAGGTATTTTCGTCAATTACAACTACAAAAATGTTCAATAATTCATCCCCAATACTTCGAATGACTAAAGTATTTGTACAACAACTAATAGAAAATATCCTAAAACTGATTTAGGATTTATTTCTGGAAATAAAATATTTGGAAACAAAAAGGTAGTGACACATTTCAACTGACTGAAATTTGTCCCTATTTTATTTGATTGTTGTCATTTGTTTGTTTCTCTCATGCTAGTTTATCTCTCATGCTTTCTTCTTCCTCTGCCTTTCATCTATCTTTTCTTTATTTCTTCTTTCATCTATAGTAAATCACATTGACTTTCTTGTATTTTTGTGCTTTTAGTAAAAATGTATTTTACTAAAAGAAATTTGTAACTTCATGTAAAACATATCCTTTGATGTTGCTGAGGTAAATTTTTTCATCTTTGTTTAATCATCACTATGTAAATTTTCTCATTCTTCTCTGCCTCTCGTCTAACTTGACAAAATATTCTGCTAAGTAAAACTTTGAATTCTTATGTCGAGAGTATGGAAGAAACTTTTTTTTTTTTTAACTAGTGTTAAAATTGTTTCCTCACACTTATGTTCTGCTAATAACCTGCAAAATTAAAACAGTTGTTAATTTAAAACACAAATTTTTGTAGGGAGGTGATATGGCTTAAAAGGACCGGGGAAATCTGTCGATTGGGTCCAAACTCTGGAGGTTTTGATTATGCGTTGGAAATTTTCTACCAAGCCGTTTCACAATTTCACATTGGTGTGAGAATAAGGGTAGAGATGGGTTTTGAACCCTGAATGGTTTAACAGATTGGCGCGGGGCTATATTCAGACATCAGTGGTTTTATCACATAATTTGACAGTGGTTTGGTGGTTTGGGTATGGAGGGTGAAATATAATGTAGGCTCGACACATAGCAAGGACGGATAGGGGATAAACCACTCATTTCACAACCTCGATTAGTTTTAAACTTTGGATTATCGAGGATTGCAAAATGGCTAATAGACCATTGGATTAGCTGGTTATGATTGGACGATTGCTGGAATTGACAGGATTATATAGGTGGGACACAAGATTTTATATACGATGGATTAAATAATATAAATGGGGCTTGTTAATATAACTATGGGTCGGGATATTAGATATGTGGGGTTATAAATATAACAAGGGTTAGGGAATATATACTAAAGTGAAAGGTTTGATAAGGTCGGGAAATATATATAAAATGGTATATTAATATAATATAGCAGAGGTTTAGAAATACATTATGAGGGGGATTTAAAATAATATCGAGGAAGGGTTTTTTAAATGGAATGGGTCTGACATATTTTAAATATTTCAAAGCTATGTAAAAGTGGGTTTTACATATTTTTAATGGAAAAAGGGAAGTTAGTAAAGGGAATGGGCTTTAGGAAGGGAAAACGCATATTTATCAAAATGGAAATGGTTTTTACAAGGGAAATGTTTTAGAATAATGGAAAATGAATAGGGAACGAGTTTTCTGGAATTAGGAAGGGGAAATTAGTAAGATATTAGTGATAAGAAATAAACCAAGATGTTTTCTAATTCTTGTGAAAGTAAGATACCTACTCTTCCTTTATCCTAACATTTTTATTTCCTTTCTTGGGTGCATTTGAGCTTGTTGACCCTTTTATTTTATTTTAATAAGAAAACTAATCTACTTCGAACCTTGTAACTTCCAATGAATCAGATTAAAGAAATGAGCTCAATTATTTTCTACGTAACTACTGATCTTCTAATATTAAATGGTTTGGCTAGATATTTATTCACTAACTATTATGACATGAAATTTAAAGTAGGAATAATCAAGATTAAGTTGTATGATTATCATGAATTGTGGAATTTTGGACAAGTTTCACACAATTTTATTGAAAAAGTAAAGTAAACTAAAGTAGCAGAATTTGAATGTGCAACACTTTTTGAATTTATTCTTGTTTCTTTTTGTAGGTTTATATTTTATATCATTTTTTGATCTTTTTCTTTTGGTCCTTTGATTGTTCTTTTAGGACCTACCCTCTTTTCATTTTTTAAATATGGAAAAACATTTGCAGAAAGAAAAGGTAAGTACAATATTACAAGGCTTACAATATTCGATTCAAAATTATGAACCCTATTATTATAGGACCCTAATAGTGGCTCCACATGGGGATGGAATCTACTTATGAGATGTCGAGAACACCGTCAACTAGTGGCCTGATCCATTGGGCCAATCCCAAGCCTGCACATGCTTTGTTGTATAATATTTGTGACTGAAAATATTAAACTTAAATCAAATTTTTCTACAAACTGAAATTTGACATTTTCTAAACTGAAATCTGATCAGAAATAAACTAGTTGTTGAAAATGAAAATCCAATCAAACTAAAATTCTACCTATTTACTCTAATCAGCTGTACAACTGTTGATTAGGTAAAATGAAACATCCAATGTAATCATTCAAGCATTATATAAATTTATGTATTTTGATGCATTTACTTTTCTGTGATGAAAACTGAAGTTCTACAACCCAATATAATTTTGTCAACAAATATGAATTTGATAAGAAATGTTTAGCTTCCTTTGTTGACTCTAGAAACTCTTCACAAGGATCTTCCAAGGCATATAAACTAATTTTCAACTAATGCAAGCAATTGTGCATTTATTCTGGATGGTCTCCATGCCATGAAACTAAACTATTATTTCCCTCCATATTTTCAAATAAGCTTTGTGATGATATTTCTACTGATAAAAATGTCTATCTAATGAAACCTTTATCATCTTGATTCTGAAGCTCATAGTTGGTAAATGGAGAAATAATTTTATTACATTCATCATCCAACACATCAGCTATTGGATCATGAAAAACTTGGAAGGATTGTTGCAACCTATTACATATGGTTTTCAATGGGACTTCATGGATTTCTACAGGATACTCATCCTTTGCTTTATAAAAAATTTCCTTTAAAAACTGAAATTCTTCAAAACATAGTGGTATAGAACTTTCCTTTTTCATATGATCAGGTATTTTAATTGAATTTGATAACTATAATTGTGAAACTGAAGAATCTTGATCATGAGTTTCATTGCCTTCTTTGTTGTCAATAACAATACCTGAAGACTGCTGATTTTTTATTTCATTAAAGTTGGCTTTGATGAACTGAAATGAAGCAAAAAAAATAGGAAAATATCCTTCGCTTATTTCCAAATTTTCTGCACTTTCTTCCCCACTCTCATAGTTGATATGTGTAGGTTGATCATTGTATTTAATCTGTTGAAGCTAAATTTCCTCATCCCACAAACTAGCTATTGATTGATCTATAAAGTTATCTTGAAGATGAAGAACATAATTATCATCATATTGATCATATTTAGGAAAATATTTAAAGGAATGAATATCATCAAACATACACATTAGATTAGCAGATTTATCCTTCACATATTGATCTATAAATCCATTTTTTGATCTATGGTAGTTGGAATTAGCAGGATTTCGTTCATGGCTAGAAACCTCTTCATTTCTTGAAATCAATGGGTCATGGTGATATTGAATGAAAAAATCATCTTTCATGGTGATATTTTGTATTATTTCCTCTATTTCTCTTACCAAAATGTCGAGTTTTACCTCTGCAATTTTGTTCTTATCTTCTTCTGCTTTCAACTTTTCCCTTCTAATCTACATATTAACTTCTACATCCAATGTAATTTTCTGAATTTGTTCAAGTGTTGAGGGGTTTCTTTCTCTTAGCTGAAATTCTATTTCTCGATCAAATGTCTTTGGATAATGTAAGAGAGATAAATGAGGAGAGGGTCTTATATTTGATGGCATCGAATAATAAACTTGATTAAATCTAGCAGAAAATTGTTGTATTGTTTCGTTTGGTTGTCTTTTCAACTGATTATATTCTTCTATGATCACAAAACGATTGACTTTGTTTATCCATCTATCAAGGAAAAACTTGATAAACTGTTTGATATTTGAGATGCTTGCCATAAGCAGATTCTTGAACCAAAATTTTACTCTACTCTCAAAATAAAGAGCAAAAATATTGATTCTAACATCATCTTCATCAATCTCAAATAATTCCATATAATTCTCAAAACCTTAAATATTTTTTTGGGCATTGATGTTACCATTCTCTCCACCAAACTTAGGGAGATATTTGTAATAATTATCAGGTAAATCATGGAGTATAGGAGGTAAGATTAAGTGCTTATATCTATCTCTAACTTTATAAGGTACATAAATATGTACAGGGATTGTAAGATTAGTCTTGATTATTTCAGGTTTATTGATCGGAAATGATCATCATAAGTTTCAGAAGAAAGCTGCTCAAATGGATAAGGAGATTTTATATTTAAAATTTTCAAAGGAAAATAATCAAATTCTAATCTAAGATATTTTCTAAAATATAATATAAATTGAAAAACCTTTTGCTAATAAAGAACATGATGTATTGGATTACAATCCAAATTAGAAACATGATCTTTCCATGTTGTTTTTCCGCGTTCATTCCTCCAATGGAGTCTTGATTTTGAAATTGATTTGGAGTTGCGAGGTGGATGATTTTAACCTTTGTGTGTCTGATCACTGTCCACCATCATAGATCAGATCGGATTCCTGTATATTTTTTGTAAAGAAAATGTTTTCCCCAATATGGTCGCCAATATTTTATCACTCAATAATTTCTCAAGGCTAAATAAATAAATCACTGAGGTAACCATAAACCTACTTTTGAGATCAAGATCTAGCTTTCCTAATGCTCAGAGAGGACTCTCTCTTTATGAATTAAATTCTTTTTTATTTGATTTTAGGCTAGTTATGAAATATTGATTTGGTTTGATTTGATTGGTTTGATGGAATTACTGATTGAGATGGATAGATGTATTTCTACTTTCCATTGGGCTATGGAGTCAATGTATCAAGAAAATGTGACAGAATCAAGTTCTAAAGGAAGTGTTCACAGAGCAAGGTAGCTGAGAAATATCAAATCTTTTAGGATGGATGGTGGAGTGGTTTTCAATCAGGATCAAGGAGAAATTAAGGATTCCCTAAATTGGATAATGAAGAAGGTTAAAGGTTTCAATAAGGATGGGAGAGAAATTAAGGATTCTTAGATCCAAATATCAGAGGAAAACATTAAAATGAATAACATTTCAGAACAGAGTGTACTTAAAAAATTTCTACAATAATATTCCTTTTATAACATTTAAATTGGAAAACATACAAGTTTATGGAATACTTAAGGAAAAACATGAAAAATTGAAAGATACTTCACTGAAGTGGCTAAACACATGAATCTTGTAATGCAATTCCTTTATTACTTGTCCTTTCTACTGACTTGAAAATGGTAAAATAAACCCTCAGGTATTTTGATCAATTACAAATATAGAAATTTTCAATAATTCATCCCCAATACTTCGAATGACTGAAGTATTTATATAAAAACTAATACAAAATATCCTAAAACTAATTTAGGATTTATTCCTAGAAATAAAATATTTGGATGCAAAAAGGTAGTGACACCTTTCAACTGACTGAAATTTGTCCCTATTTTATTTGATTTTTGTCATTTGTTTATTTCTCTCATGTTGGTTTATCTCTCACACCTTCTTCTTCCTTTGCCTTTCATCTATATTTGCTTTATTTCTTCTTTCATCTGTAGTAAATCACATTGACTTTCTTGTATTTCTGTGTTTTTAGTCAAAATGGATTTTACTAAAAGACATTTATAACTTCATGTAAAATATATCCTTCATTTTTTCTAAGGTAAATGTTTTCATCTTTGTTTAATCATGACTGCGTAAATTTTCTCATTCTGCTATGTCTCTGGTCTAACATGAAAAATTCTTCTACTAAGTAAACCTTTGAATTCTTATCTCAAGAGTATGGAAGAAAGAGGTTTTTTTTAAACTAGTATTAAAACTGTTTCCTCAAGCTTCTATTATTATAATAACTACAAAATTAAAACAATTGTTAATTTAAAACAAAAATTTTTGCAGGGAGGTGATATGGCTTAAAGGAACTGGGAAATCTATGGATTGAGTCCAAACTGTGGAGGTTTTGATTATGTGTTGGCAATGTTCTACCAAGCCTTTTCGCAATTTTGCATAGGTGTGAGAATAAGGGTAGAGATGGGTTTTGAACCTTAAATGGTTTAACGCATTGGCACGGGGCTGTATTCATACATCAGTGGTTTTATCGCACAGTTTGATAGTGGTTTGGTGGTTTGGGTATGGAGGTTATGATATAATGTAGGCTCGACACGTGGCAAGGAAGGATAGTGGATAAACCACTCATTTTGCAACCTCGAGTAGTTTTAAACCTCAAACTATCAGGGATTTCGGAATGGCTTATGGGCCATTGGATTAGATGGTGATGATTGGACAACTACTAGAATTGACGGGATTTAGATAGGTGGGAATCGGGATTATATATACGATGGGATGAATAATATAAATGGGGTTTGTTAATATAAATATGGGTTGGGATATTAGATATGTGGGGTTATAAATATAACAAGGCTTAGGGAATATATACTAAAGTTGAAGGTTTGGTAAGGTTGGGAAATATATATAAAATGGGAGATTAATATAATATAGTAGAGGTTTTGAAATACATTAGGAGCGGGATTTAAAAGAATATCGGGGAAGGTATTTTTTAATTAAATGGGTCTCACATATTTTAAATATTTAAAAACTATGTAGAAGTGGGTTTTACATGTTTTTAACTGAGAAAGGGAAGTTAGTAAAGGAAAGGGGTTTTAGGAAGGGAAAGGGGATATTTATCAAAATGGAAATGGTTTTTACAAGGGAAATGTGTTAGAATAATGGAAAATGAATAGCGAAGGGATTTTCTTGAATTAGGAAGGGGTAATTAGTAAGATATTAGTGATAATAAACAAACCAATTAAGGCTTTCCAATGCCTGTGAAAGTAATCTACCTACTCTTCTTTTATCCTAACATTTTTATTTCCTTTTTTTGGTGCATTTGAGCTTTCTGACCCTTTTATTATCTTTTAATAAGAAAACTAATCTAATTCAAACCTTATAACTTCCAATGGCTCAGATTAAACTAATGAGCTCAATTATTTTATACCTAACTACTTATCTGCCAAGATTAAATGGTTTGGCCAGATCTTTATTCACTAACTATCATGACCTGAAATTTAAAACATGAATAATTAAGATTAAATTGTATGATTATTATGAATTGTGGCATTTTGGACAAGCTGCATACAATTTTATTGAAAAGGTAAAGAAAACTAAAGTAATGGCATTTGAATGTGCAACACTTTCTGAATTTATTCTTGTTTCCTTTTGTGGGGTTTTTATTTTATATCTTTTTTTGATCTTTTTCTTTTGTTCCTTTGATTGTTCTTTTAGGACCTGCCCTCTTTTCATTTTTGAAATATGGAAAAACGTTTGCAAAAAGAAAAGTTATGTGCAATATTACAAGGCTTACAATATTCAATTCAAAATTATGAAGCCTATTATTATAGGACCCTAACAGGTATAAGCGTGGTTTTCCTTTAGTCTTAATTGTATTAAATTGTTGGAACTGTCACTGGAGTAGAAGATCAAGCCCCACATATACCATTCTTCTCGGTTTCCCATTGAGGTTTTGCAACTTTTAAATTTATTTTTCAGGTAGCCATTTGATAAATTCTACTGCAACAATAATTTTTGTGTTTCTCATAAATTTTCGAGACTATTGCGGCTCAAATTTATAGTGATGTTGAATAGATGGAGACACCGCATGCTTTTAAGGTAACTACCCTTAATTTTATTGTACGTCTTCCTTAGAATTTGTATGAACTTCCCACATTATCCTTTGCTAACATGTTGAACTTGTATTTTTGTTCTAGGTATGCATTGGTGTCCAAGTGTGAATGAATATTCAAACCATTTCCCACATTAACTATCAATCCAGGTGCGTAAATTATTCAAGGTAACGTGCAAGGTATATACAGGAGCAATGGAACAATCCAATATTTATCATAGATTCAACAATTAAAACAACTAGAAATACTGTAATAGTAATTAAAGATAAATTGCGTAATTATAAAATAATTCACCACAATTAAAGAACATACCATAATAGTAGTTAAAATACTCAAACAAGAATGTGAAAGAAACAAAAGGAAATAATGCAGGAATTGATCAGAAGAGTGGGCCCAAATTTATGACCATGGCTGTGGTGGACTCACAACTGACAGATAGAATGGTGAAATTACTTGCATTCAATTAATTAAAAGTCTTATGTTACACAACTTGATCTCTTGCATGCTAACCCTCTATGTGTTCTCTTATGTGTGTTCTATCCCCCTTCTCTCTAATTTGTGCCCTTTTAAATATACAAACAACAAAGGGAAATAGACTAATTACAAAATCTCAATAAGAAAGATGAGATCTGAAACATCTTCCCATCATGATTCAGTTGGAACAAGTTGAATATGGAAATTACAATTGGGGCAATTTTGGAAAATGGCCACAACAGAAAATCTGCAAATATGTCCTTCGAAGACGCCTGCATTTATCTCAATCAAGATCGAATTTTGGAAAATTTCTCATTAAAAAACTAATTTGTTCTATTCTGCGCAAAACCCATGTTTTTTACTTTCAGGATTCTTCTCCGTTTTCCCAAAAAGTTCAACAAAAAACTCTCTCTTGTTATCCCTGCAAATTTCTGAGTTGGAATATTTAATTATCAGCTGAAGATCAAATCTGTAATCTGGAAGAGATTTTGAGGGCTAAAATAGTGAGTGCTTTTATAACCAATTCATTAATAAACCATCATTGTCAAAATCATGCATAGTAATCATTAATTATTAAAATAAATGAGAACAAGTATTATTTATCCAAAAGAGCATAAATAATTAAGAAATGGAATTATATAATAAATTATGATAAATAATTTGATAAAAGAACATTATAAATGGATGAAATGGATGTTAATAAGTGATAATAATAATACAAATTAGTGGCCCAACATATCCCCCAAACTTAACATGTTGCATGTCCTCATGCAACCCAATTCCTTATTATTAACCATGTTCTAATACAATAATCAAAATTCTCACCCCAACGCATGATATCGATGGAAGAGAAGTCTTCTTCCTCAAATGCCCCCTTAGAAAAAAATTCATGTATACTTTTAAGTGTATGTATATGAAGTTGCAACAAAGTATGATACAAGTAAATACAAACTTCATTACAAACCAGATTTTGTTGAAATTTTGTAAGAAAATTTATACTATATCAAATGTACTCCAATCCGAAAATCAAATCAATGCAATGAAAAGATTTCAATATATTGTCAAAATGGTTTTAGGTAATAGTGCGTGATTTTTTTGGAATTATCAAATTGGTTTATCTTGAAATTTTCGGGTTTAATGATACATCTTTGTTGTCCAAAAATTACAAGAATCCAGTTGATAGTTTTAGGATATACATAAATCAATTTTGGGATTGTATATCTTAAATGAGGAAGAAATGATAAATCATTCATCATGCATAGCAACCCTTCCCCCAAACTAGAGAATTAGAATGCCCTCATGCTACACTAGAAAAAAAATTGGGGTGGTTTCTATAATCATGCTTGAAATCTTTTTTTGGTGTATAATAACATGGAATAATGGAGATTTTGAGAATGAATAATGAGATTGATGGATGATAAAGAATATTAATGGCACGTTCATGATTATGAAAGTAACACTCCCCCAAACTGAAATATTTTGTCTCTAAAAAATGGGAAGTGGTAAAGAAGGGAAATAATGGTCAAAAAATATGAGTGAATTATGCTCAATGGTTTTTCATGACATTCTCCTAAACTTTTAATAAATCAAACTCTTATACTATTTTACCTCAAGTTTTACCTCAAAAAAAAATGTGGAATGACATGTATGGATTGACATTTCTTGAAGCTGATGTAGGCTAAGTTGATGCTAAAAGTGATGCAGAAGGTGGAAGCCATGCAATCTGAAAATGTAATAAAAAAATGTAGCAGGGTTTCCTTCCACCAAACTGATTAGTTTCACTATTATCTATAAAAAATCTCATGAGTATCCTTAATCAGTAATTAATCACCTCAATTACCTCATTACATATAAAAGTGACATAATCATATTGTGAATGACATGGGATAATAATGGCTAAGAAGGGAAAATATGCATTCCCTATACCCATAAGCTTTATTTGTTACGAGCACAGAAATTAAGAGAATTAGTTATCTCAGTCTTTGCTTCTCAAGGTCTGTCCAATTACATGGGATTAAAATTCAGAATCAGACCTCTTATTGGTGTTGTTAAGATATGAATAAATTATGACTGATTGGGAAAAGCAACTATCTTTGGTTCAAGATATGATACTTGTAGAATAAAGGAATTATAGGTTAGATGATACAAAATGTCAAATATCAAATATCCTAAAAGTTTCATCCCTGACATGTAAAGTAAATATTTATAACTTAATAATATATATAAATCATAACCACCATCATCTAAGAACTCATTAAATATTACCGCATGAACCATGAGCTCTGGAAAACCTTGTATATGCAACAGTCAGCTTTATCAGAAATTAGCTTTGAGAAAACAAGGTAACCAAGAAGATTATAGTAATAAATTAACTTCTATACCATAGGCATAGCCACTACTGCCAGCAGGCGTCCATAGCCTCGACAGGGATGCCTTTTTAATGTAATATCCCTAACATAAGCCACCATAAAACTCTCATAAAATTAGGGTTGTTAAATAATTAAATATTATTAATTATTATATTTATATTAGATGAATAATATTCTTGTAATTCTTATATAAGAATATTGGAAGAATTATTTCTTAATTATTTTATTTGGAAGAATTTATATTCTTCTATAGAAACAAATTATATTCTTCTATAGAAATAAATTATATTTCCATGTTGGTATCTTTTATGAGTTTTAGAAATAATGAATAATAGTTATGGGAAAATTATGGATAAGTGATATTTTTCTCAAAAGGAAAAATAAAATCTACCTTTAAAAGAAAAACATGAGATATTTATGGAGTGCTTTTGTGATTTAGGAAAAATCAGATTTATGGATGCTTTATGGAATGCTTTTATGGTTTTGAAAAGCTATTCTGTTTTCTTAATTTTATTTATTGTAAGCCTATGAGAAAAATAGAGAGGGAGAATGAGAGAATTTATGGAGAATGGAGCCAAGGAAGAGGAATAAGAAATTCCAAGCATGCATCAAAAGATAAGTATCTATGTTATTTGAAAATTCTTTTTGTTTTCATATGGGGCATGATGATATAATAATGGAATTTATTTTCCAAGAAAAATTCATGTGATAAAAAATCAAGACTAATTCTTCAGAAAACCTCTATATAATTTTGTGCATAGAGTAATACCTGTTTTATTCATTGAATTATTAGAATATTTCATGTGTTGGGAATTCATAAAATATTTTCATGGCTAAATAATTCTGTGAATTGCATGGATTATTGGAAAATAGGGTCCAAATAAGTCTTTATATCTCCTAAACCCAGATAGATATGAAAAAAGTGAATGATATTTTTGTAAAATAGGATGTTATGAAAAAAAACCTCTTTCATATTTTAAATTTTTTTTTTCCATATCTTGGAAATCATGTCCTAAATTGATGTAAAAAACAGAGAATTATTTACTATTTAAATCTAGAAACATGAGCTCCAAAGATTCAATAGAATCTTCCAAACCATAGCACCTGTGTAAAGAATTAGAGAGGTTATTTTGACTGAACCCATTACAAAAAAAACCTCTTTGGGTTTCCCAAAAATAATTTCCATTTGGTTGGAAACCATGTCCAAATTTGATGACAAAAACAAGAAATTATTTAATTTTTAAATCTAGAATAATGGGCTGCAAATATTCATTCAAATATCCAAAACCGTGACCCTTATGAAAACAATGAGAGAGGTTGTTTTTAATAAGCCTCTTCCAAGCAAAAACCTCTTTGTGTTTTCTAAAATTCGTTTCCATATGTTCATAATACATGTCCAAAGTGGATGAATAAAATAGGAAACACTGAGTGAGACAAATTGCTTCCACTT
This sequence comes from Pinus albicaulis, assembly GCA_034641835.2. Lineage (NCBI taxonomy): Eukaryota > Viridiplantae > Streptophyta > Pinopsida > Pinales > Pinaceae > Pinus > Pinus albicaulis. The sequence continues at coordinate 725,604,711 of CM076577.1, read as the reverse complement.
CATTTTGCAATGAGATAAGAATAATTGTTTATGTACATAAAGACATAACAATTATGTTGATGATTATTTACAAGGAATTAATTTATATAATTAACAAGTATGTTCTCGTCATGCATATGCATAAAAAGCTTTAAAGAGAAATATTGGACTCTTGAAGAGAGTATGTGCTTAGGTGCACATGAATAATATCTAGTATATTTCATCTACTAGAAATTATTATATGATTTTACATGCACGAGGAGCTTGACTCATCTAAAAATATGTAAATAACTTATTTGAGTGGTAGCTCAAATAAAACCTTTGCATAAAAGGAAATTGGTTGTGTTATTTGAGAAATATTTGTTTTTCATGTTATTTCTTGAAGAAATATTACAAATATCTCTGATGTGTGAAATGATAAGAAAATATTTTGAATTTCATGCATAATATCTAGTGAGTTAGGTATATTTTGGAAAAAGAATTATTAGGGTGTAAAAATGCTTGGAAAATAGATATATATATTTGTATGCAAGGAAGAAATTATTGTGTTAGAACTCTTCAAAACGAATTGAAGAGAAAAATATATCCTTGAATGCATTATTGGAATAGATTCTTGGAGAGGAAAACTAGTAATCACATGCTTTATTATGTAAGATTATTTTGAGAAACATATATGCTTGCATGCATGGAAAAAAATATAGTTTTGGGTATTAGATTTCTAGAGAAAAGGAAGATGCAATCACATAATATTGATTGTGTTAGCCTTATTTTTGGGAATATGACATGTATTTTGAAAAGCTAAAGGGATTAGATATGGTATTAGATTTATTTTGGGAAAATGTTATGCATAGTTATTGGGTTAGATATTTTGGATGAGAGGGAAATGTCCCTTTGTATGCATGAAAGACTAAGTGGTATGAATTTGACCCTTGGAAAAGAAATGTGTTTATTTTTCCATGAAATATTTATTTAGTTTCCTTTGGAAATAAATATATGTTTTACATGCAAGGAGAACAAGCTATGTTATTGCATGCACGAAATTATAACTAGCATGTTAAGTTTGTTTGAAATAGAGTTGGAATTTTTATACATAATAGCCATTGTGAATAGCTCTTGTGTGGAAAAGATATTTTTGGAAAATAACATGCATTCCCATGCATAAGTATAACATATGTTGTGTTAATCCATTTGGGAAATAAAAAATAAGAGTAGGAAAAAAAATGAATTTCTTGTTGGGATAGTTTTTTTTTTTTCTAAGTAATACTAATTCTATTTGATCATCAAAAAAAAATTACATGTCGCATCCTCATCCATGGATAAATCCATTTCTAAGGGATAGTTCAGAAAAGAGCTGTTCAGATCTAGACCGCCTCGGGTGGGGAAACCAGCCAATATAGTCCAAACATACCGGGCTGCCCTTGGTGGGAAACTAGCCTTTAACATTGTACAAAAAGAGACTAAAAAGACAAATAAGAGATGCATCCAAATCCTGTAAACTAAGAAGCTCAAAAAATACCTACTAGGGAGAGCTTCCATGCTCATCACTGGATGGAGAATCCTCCTCGAGGATGTGGTAGATGTACCCATAGTCCAGCTGATCAATGTCTTCATGTTGCTCGCAAGGGGAGGGTGGAAGACTGAGCCTTTCTGCAGGAATTTATGGAGGACCGGCATCCTGTAGAGAAGTAGAAATGTTCAAAGCACCAACAGCTTGGAGAGTTTCCTTGCCTTTCATAGAATCTGATAAACTAAGCCCTGGCATCTAAAAATCCTCATTTGGCCTGAAGTCATCGTCATCCAAAGAGGGGCTGGAGGCTGGCTGCACTGGAAGCACCTTGAGCTTGCAAGGAAGGAAGGGCAGCTCAGCCGAAAAGGTTCACTTGCAGGCACGCTTCTTTTCGCAGGAGCAGGATGGTGCAACCAGAGGAGGCGAAGGAAAACTAGAAGGGACGAGGGGTTCAAAGTGTGGAGTAGTCATGGGGAAGGGAGGAAACAGATCGACGGGGTCCTAAGAGGCCAGGGAATTCAAGTCCAAAGGGATATCCATGGGCAGGGGAGGACACGAGGGGATTACTCTTCCCCCTCTACGGCTAGGTTGGTGATGGCGACGTGGCATTATGGCCAACATAGATGAAAATCACGAAGATAAAGGCGCAACTGCAGAGGAAAGGGCCCAAAGACGCTACACCAAAGCCGAAGAAGGTTGAAGCAGGAGGAGCGGAGGAATAAAAACCAGGGAGGGATGGAAAGCCAAAGGCGGGGCAGGAAGATAGATCACCATATTGAACAGAGGAGTAATTATCCAACTTGTTGGATATGTATGAGTTAAGGTGGCACATGGGAATTTAATTCCCTGCCCATGCGAAAATTGGTAGCAGTGAGCAGTCCAAGGGAGGGGCGCATTGGCATGCCATGTGGTGAGCCACATGGCCGCCTTGTGGAGGTCAGGCAAGATGTGAACCACCCGCATCTAGGGTTATTGTTGGGATAGTTATATTGAAATATTGTTATGAATTTTCATGCACAATATTATTATATAGTATGTTAGCTTTCCTTTGGAAATAATATGAAAGTGCATGAAAGATTTTTTTAGTCTTTGTTGGAAATATGATGCTTGATAGTGATTTATTTGTTACTAATGCATCTGAAATGATGTTAAAGGAGGAATTTCATGTCATTGTGGTTATTTTTTATACATGCAGACAAATAGTAATAAAGATTGATTATTGGATTATTAATATTTTATCTAGTCATGATATCAAGTGTGCTGACGACATCAATGATAGGAAAAGAGGGTGAGTTGAGAAAATGTTTAATATTGTGGAAGATAAATAATTTTTATTCCATGCAGGTTTAGTAGTTCCAACTACAAGATGACCCATTGAAGGAAACAACCCGACTACAAAGACTAAGACTAAGGATCCGTGGGTAAATGGTATCATGATGATTGTAATAGCTTATAGCTAGTTATGTTTCATTTAAGATTATTTTTCTATGTATGTTTTTATGACAATGGTCAAGGGATGGACTCCCTTATAGCCATTCAGTCAGGGGTGAAAAACCTCACGGGCATTTAATAATAAAATTAAAGGTTTGCTTTTTTTCACCCTACGGGGTTTCTAGGGTATATTGGTGTTAATGATGTGATTGTTCATTGTGTCATTTTCATGATGTTAATTTATTTCATGATGTGATGTTTATATTATTAATTAGATGATTTACTAATTGATATAAAATGATCATGGGATCGATGCATAGTTTTTTTTTTTTTTCTAAGTGTGACTAATTTCTATTATGTATAAAGGCTATAGTACAAAACTGCGCCAACGTCAGCCATGAAAGCCTGAACGTTGGGCTTGATAATCAAGAAAAACATGCAAATTCTGGACTGCCCAAGACGGGAAACCGGTCCTTTTAAACCATAACATCTGAACCGCCCTAAGAAGGGAAACCGGTTTTAAGTTTGTAGTAACCAAAAAAACACTATGTCTGAGGAAAATATACTGCCTGTACAGCAGATCAGTGTAACTAAAAAACATATGATTTCTACGAGAACAGAACAGAGAAACCTGGAAAAAAAAGCAGCTGCTATTCATGAGTGGGAGAGGGCGATTCTTCAGTGATTCTGCAGGTGAACATCTCGCCACTGTCTGCCGGTTCTTCACTGAGAGCACGTCCGCCACCTTCACGTTTAATCTCCATGCTGGGCTCGTGCTGAGGAGCCGAGAAAGCAGGTTCAACACGAGGAGGAGCTGGCATGTTCGAAGAGCTGGGCGGGCCGAAATTTGGGACTTCTTCCCGTAGCGTGACCGTAATAGCAGCTGTGAGGATGGCATTGCAAGAAGTACAGTCGAACCTTAACTCAGCACGCTGAGTGGTTTGACGGATGGAGGGCCGAAGAGGACGCGGAACATCAGCAGGAGCAAACACAGAGTCAATCTCGAACGCCGGAGCTGGAATTGGAGGCGGGCGCTGTTGGTTGAGCCGCCCACGACCAGAACTCCGCCGACTTCTCATGCGTTGGATCGATGCATAGTTATAGGAGGAAATTTAAGTTAATATTCTACAACAAGGACAATTAATGGTTGTATAACTCACTATGATTTTTACTAAATATTTCTTTAAGTGATGATGATTGGTATTCAAATGGTTAATGCAGAAATATAGAAATTAATTTATAAGGTTACACATTTGTAAATGTTGAAAAATTTTCCTAACTCCATGCATTTTCCAGCGAGATTATTGGGGTATGTTACATTTAACCCAATGAGATGCAAGTCTCCCATCTATTAGAAATAAGTAAATAGTTTCAAAAAGCCTTTCAATTTAAGCATATGTCAATAGAATATCATTTTTCTAGCGTGGTAACCAGTTAATAACAATTCCATTCATGAGAGCTAACAAAAGTGAAAAATTCGGCTCGTGATGAGACCTCTTGTCCTACATTTTTATGACCGAAGGCCATTACCATGGCTTGGTGACCTGCAGTGGTAATGTCACTTTATTATGACCTATGATCAGGGTAGGTCGACTCGTGATGAGACCTCCTATGCTCTAGTTGACCATTTATGTTTAAAATTCAACTATGGTTATTTTTAATCAATAATATATTACTTAATATATGGGGTGGCAGTTCGGCTCCTTAAGAGCTAGGGATGACGTAAAACGTTGTGTAGTAACTATTTTAAAATTTTATAGTTTTTCCTCTCAAAAACTAATAAAATAAAAATGACTATTGATAAATATATTTTTCATTGTTGAGATTGGGGTTGAGGAACAGTTCATTAGATAATGGTGGAAATATTTAAATACAATTATGTGGTCATCATCATAAATTTTACAAGATTAGAGATTTGACCAATTAGGAACGTTGAAAGCTAACATGATGAAATCATCTTTGCATAATTATTCCTTAAAAATAAGATTATGTTTATACATAAACAAAGATAAATTGACTACCCAATCATTATGTCGAAGAGGGCCTACACCATTAAAAGTATTTCCCATTCACCAAAGAGAAAAAAAAATTAGAAAGACCAACATATGTTGAATTAGACATGAAAATTGGCCAACAACAATAGTTGTGACTAAGGTAACAAAAACCATGAATTAGGTAATATCAGGAAAAGGGGAAAAAGAACAATGCAAGGAAGGTGACATGAAGGAGGATTATTCACTTTACAAAATAATGAGGAATTAAGAGTGAATCATTCCTAAAAAGACTTACCATAATAATCATCCTTTAAATACGAGCCCTCCCCTCAAGTAAAGTATGTCTTCCATCAGTCATATTTGATCATTTCATAAGTAAAATACCAAATATATCCATGGAGTCGGTCGAGGATATACCTAGCGACTTACCTCGGTAGAGTAAGAACACTGGAGGAGTAACAACACCAAGTACTTAGAAAAATATCACCATGGAGTAACATCACCAGAGGAGTAACAACATCAGAGGAGTAACGACACCAGGTACTTAGAAAATTTCCTGGAGTAATAGTATCGGAGGAGTAACAACGTTGAAGGAGTAACAACTTTGGATACTTAAAAAAAAAATTGGAGTAACAACACCGGAGGAGTAACAACACCGAAGGAGTAACAGCAGTGACAGAGTCATAGCACCGAAAGAGTAACAGATGTGACGGAGTCACAACACTGACAGAGTAATAGCATCCAACACTTAGAAAAAATTTCCAGAGTAACAGCAGTGACGGATTCATAGCACCGACGGAGTAACAACAGTGACAGATTCATGTCACTGATGGAGTAACAGCAGTGATGGATTCATAGCGTCGACGGAGTGACAACATTGACATATTCATAGCACTGATGGAGTAACAGCAGTGATGGATTCACAACACCGATGGAGTAACAACAATGATGGATTCACAACGCCAATGGAGTAACAGCAGTGAAAAATTCACATCACCGATGGAGTAACAACAATAACGGATTCATAGCACCGATGGAGTAACAGTAGTGACAGATTCACAGCATAAACGAAGTAACAGCAGTGACGGATTCACATCACTGATGGAGTAACAGTAGTGACGGATTCACAGCACCAGTGCAGTAACAACAGTGACAGATTCACAACACCGACGGAGTAACGACAGTGACGAATTCACAACACTGACGTAGTAACAACAGTGATGGATTCATAGAACCGACAGAGTAACAACATCAAGGAGTAGCAGCATCGCATAGTAACAACATCGCATAGTAGCAACATCTGAGGAGTAACAGCATCCTGAGTAGGAGCATCCAAGGAGTAACGGTATCACGCATAGCGGCATCTGGAGTAACAGCATCACAGAGTAGCAACATCCAAGGAGTAATAGAAGTGATGGATTCACAATGCGGATTCACATCATCGATGAAGTAATAGCATCAAGGAGTAGCAGCATCACAGAGTAACAACATCATGGAGTAGCAGCATCCGAGGAGTAACAACATCCTAAGTAGCAACATCTGGAGTAACAACATCTGAGGAGTAACAACAACCAAGGAGTAACAAAATTACTAAGTAGTAGCATCCGGAGTAACAAAATCCAAGTAGCAGCATCCGGAGTAACAACATCATGAGTAGCAACATCAAGAAGTAACAACATCACAAAACTTAAGAACTCTCTCCTTTTATTTTGAGAACAAAACAAAAAAATGTGACTTTGAAGTAAAAAATACCTAAAGCATAAAAACATAAGAGAAACTAGAAAATAAACGACCCTTTATTGAAAACCAATAAATAAATAAATATCTTAAGTTACAATGGTTATGATTTTTGTTGCAACAATGATGTTTGTGAATGATGAATGAATGGAAAAATGTTTTTTTTTTTTTTTTTTTTTCAAGAAATGACTTGGATCTTCAAATAGAAATAAATTCCCCATTTCTCATGTTATAAATCCATTAATTTATGAAAAATATTCATGTTTTCTTCTCCGTGTGAGGTAACGTATTTGAAAATATTTCATTATCATTGTCTTCAAGAATCACTTTTTCATAAATTGACCTCATTTACTCTCCTGGGACCTGAAAAAAATGAGTGTATACCTGCAATAAAACATGAAATCATGGAATAAGAGAGGTGATCAGGCTCTCATAATCCAATACATTTTAAAAAAAATAACAATTAGCTACTCTGCAAAACAAATCCACAGAAAAATAAAACAAAATTTATTTGTCACCTACGGGAGAGCAGTGGTTGACCATACTAACCAGCAGTGTTTCAATCATAACATATTTGTTTTTTGTTTGATTTGAGTGATTCAAAATCCAAATGAAATTTAATTCAAATATATATCACCAATAGAAACATGTTTTAAAAATTCCATTATATGATATGTCAAATTTACATAGAACAACCTGCATAACAAATCCATTTTCAATTTCCAAACTCATACAAACAATTGATATTTTAAGCATAAATTTTTCATTTGATGACGGATTGAACTTATTAAAACTGGAAATTAAATTTTATTTATTTATATACCTCTAATAGAAACATTTTTTTAAGGCATGAATAATTCATCGGTCAAATTCTCTAATGAACACCCGGGAAAATAGAGTTTCAAGAGTGCTGATTTACGATAAATAGTCAGTATTTTGGTCATAAATTCCTCACATGATATTGCAATAAAGTGATTCAAATTTTTTTGTAAATTAGATTCATATGGTAATATACCATAGAAATATATTTCCAAAATCTAGTCATTTAGGCCTCCAAAAACAGATTGTCCCAACTCTATTCCTGAGTTGCCTACTAGACATCTTGCCATTGTTTTGGTCATAACTTTTTCGTTTCAAATCCAAATAGAGTGATTCAAATTAGGTTATAAAATATACATAATGGGCCACGAAGGATAGAAATAGGTCTTGAAAATATTCCCATTTGGTCCTTGAAAACATGATTTTCCCGACTGTTTTTCCATAATTTTCATCAAGCCCACAAGCCATAAGATATGATAACTAAGGAATTTTTCCAAGAAGGTGATAAAAATGAATATTAATGTTTGTAGAGATTTTATTTTCAATATAATTCATCTACATACATAAATAAATTTTAATATTGATCACTGATGTTAATTTTCACAACGTGTTGCAACAAAAGCAACTATTTTTACATATAAACAAATTTATTTATTTCTCTTTATTCATTCTATATTATACACTACACTACTCTATTTTGAAAAATAAAATATACTTACATATAAGAGTACCTCCAGTGAAGCCATTTTCGAAATAATGCCTCAGTTATGCACATACCCGTATTTGAAAAATGTATGTTAATAAATACATGGGTATGAGAGACCAACTTCCTTGTTAAGGATGGTGCCAAGAGTTGCTGAAGTGTGGAGTGATGCTGAAAGCAAACAATAGAGTGAAACCATCCTTCAATATAGTATTGATTTCCCATATTTATCGCATATTGAAGTTCCTTACTGAATTCCAGATTTTGATGATGCTTTCTTCCTTAACCTCATCCTGTAATTTTTGGGGGTCTTCCTCTACCTTTTTTTTATATCTCTGTTCATAGAACCAGAGGAAGGAAAGAAAAATAAAACAATTCTTAAAGCTCAGGACCTGGAGCAGGGTGAAACTTACCTCCACGGGACGAGATATTGGGTGTGTAAACACAAATAAAGATAGCAAATAAATGAAATATTAAGCTTGGGACCCACAGCAAGTTAGAATTTCCCTCCCCGGGACAAGAGATTAACCCCTAAGAAATCAGCAGAAAGAAAAGAAAAGAAAAATGACTAACCCTCAAGACCTAGAGGAGGGTAGCATTTCCCTCCCTAGGACAACAGATTAGTTCCTAAGAAATCAATCAAGAAGAAAAACATAACAACTACGTTCAGGACCTAGAGTAGGGTAGCATTTCCCTCCCTAGGATGAGAGATTGATCCTTAGATCAATATGAATCATGTTCTTGCACCTTTTTTAGCCTCCCCAGCAATGGCGCCAAAAATTTGGTGTCCAAGTGTGAATGAATATTAAAACCCTTTCCCACATTAATTATCAATTCAGGTGCATACATTATTTCAAGGTAAAGCGCAAGGTATATGTAGGAGCAATGGCACAATCCAATATTGATCACAGATTCAATAATTAAAACAACCAAAACTATTGTAATAGTAATTAAAGATAAATTGCATAATTATAAAATATTTCACCACAATTAAAGAACATACCATAACAATAGTTAAAATACTCAAACAGAAATGCGAAAGAAACAAAAGAAAATAATGCAGCACCTGATCAGAAGAGTGGGCCCAACTTTCTGACTAGGGCCGTGTTAGACTCACAGCTTATAGTTAGAATGAAAAAATGACTTGAATTCAATTAATTAAAAGTCTTCTATTACAAACCTTGATCTTTTGCACACTAACCCTCTATGCGTTCTCTTCTGTGCATTTTATCCCCCTTCTCTTTGATTTGTACCCTTTTAAATATACAAGAAACAAAGGGAAATAGACTAATTACAAAATCTCAATAAGCAATATCAGATATGAAAGATGTTTCCATGATGATTCAGTTGGCACAAGTCGAATCTGGCATTTTACAATTGGGGCAATTTTGGAAAATGGCCACAACAGAAAATCTGCAAATTTGTCCTTCGAAGAACCCTTCGTTTCTATGAATTAATATCGAATTTTGGAAAACCTGTCAGAGAGAAACTAACTTGGTCCGTTCTACACAAAAACCATGTTTTTGATTTTTAGGATTCTTCTCCATTTGTCCAAAACGTTCAACGCAAAACTATCTCTTGTTATCCCAGCGAATTTATGAGTTGGAATATTTAATTATCAGTTGAAGATCAAATCTACAATATGGAAGAGATCTTGAGGGCTAAAATAAACCATCATTGGAAAAATCATGCATAATAATAATTAATTTATTAAAATAAAGGAGAACAAGTATTATTTATCTAAAAGAACATAAATAATTATGAAATTGAATTATATAATAAATTATGATAAATAATGTGATAAAATAATATTAGAAATGGATGAAATGGATGTTAAGAAGTAATAATAATAATACAAATTAGTGGCTCAATAGTATGCAAGTGCCCTTCTTATTTATGTTTTCTATACTTGGGAAATACCGTACTGAAGACTAATATTTTATCCAGTTTTTCAGGTCGGTGTTCTTTTTCACAAGTGACGTCAGAACAACAAATCCTTTTAATAGGGTTACCTGTTACTTAATTCTTTTAGGATTTTTTATGATGTGCTCAGTGATGCTTCTGATCTGAACTATTCATTCTTAGAAAGAGGTCATTATTCTAGTTATTTATGTCTCGGGTAATTGGTTGTATTTATTTAGTACTTCTTCTTACTGAAGCTTGGATGTACAAGAAGACATTAGTTGTATGAATGAATCCTCAACTATTTATAAAATTTATTGTTTTGAGTGTTCAAATTTCGATGTATTATTATAATATTGGCCTTCAAGGCTTTTTCCTTTTAAGGATTCTTTTTATCACTACATTTTTTTGATGCATTGTCATACTTCGTACTGTTAAAATCTATCAATTTTATTAAACTTTTGTACTTATTAGTTTTTATTTGATCATCCATCAACTGTGTAGTGTTTTTCTACTTTTACTGTGATTTTAATCCAACCTATCCCATTGGTTGAGGTGGATTTCCTCTCAGTTATTTGTATAATAAACATTTCATAACTATAATTTGTTAGAGTGAAGGACTCATAATTCCATATAGATTTTCAATTATCTTAATTTACATTGAATTTTGTTTCCTGGTCTCAGATTTTGTGCATGTGCATAGTCACATTATTTAACCATAAGTATATTACCACAACAATGATCTCTTGTTGTATTGGTCAATTCAATGGCAATAAATGCCAATTTTACAGTGTAATTGAGCATCTAACCATGACCGATATTTCATAGGACAATACTACTATTCATTTTTCCACGTTTCATCTCTACTAGGTTGGATTAATATTCCTCTTTCTAGCTAAATCTAATAGTATAACTTTCAAAAGTAAGTAAAGTTTAATCCCTTAATTAAATGGGAAGCATGCTTTAATTTGATCATGCGATTATACAATCATCTTATAACTTCATATTGGGGGGGGGGGGGGGGGCAACTATACTAACCAGTGCATAAGGAAGTTAGTAGTGAATGGTCCCCTCCTATATATATATATATATATATATATATATATATATATATATATATATATCGAAAAGTTTAAAATGTTTGAACTTTCCAGTGTTTGCAATTGTCCAATGTTTGCAGTTATAGTAATAATATTATGATAATCATATATCCTATTTGACTCCCTTTCCTTTTTCATTTCTCCCCTTATCTATACAAGTGTAATTCATGGCATGTAGCTCGCTATTTTCATTACTAAAAAGAATTGGATTAAATTGTTCTCATTCCATGTCTTCGTTATTTGAACTAATTACTCTGTGAAAATAATATCTTCCTCTATAACTTATACATATTTTTAATATTCTTAATGTGTTTTCTTTAACTCTCTTGTGCATGGACATCCCTTATTGTATAGAAACCTTTTTTCTTGATCTAATTAAACCATATAGGAAATAGACCTATAGTATAACGGAACAATTCCCCCCCTTAATAATCATTCATGATAGTTACTCAATTTCATTATGTTTATGTATACATATCATCAAAAAAGTCTTAATATAAATCGTGTATATACCGCATATATATGTATCACTTGAGAATCACAGAAGCCTATCGCTTTGGACTATTAACTACAAATCCAAATCAGCTTCCGCATCGAACTACAAAATTTCCACTCTGAACTATGCTAATAACACAATAATCACTAAAAACTTCATCATTTCGATAATTTAATAATAAAAAAAAGCCAGATAATGCAATAAACATTATAATAATGTTTCTGACTAGTATCATTTTCCACTACATTACCATCCCCATGAATAATTCTTTTAACCTCTATATATATGTAAGAATATATAAAAGAGGAATGACACATTATTTAGAAATGTATTCCTATCTCCTACCATATTAGTGTATCCAAAATAGAGTATCATAAACCATTAAATAATTCATGGATTCCAACATATGCGAGAAATAATATCTTAATAAATAATTAAATTGCAATCCATTTAAACAAAATCACGAGCACTGTACTAGGAATTCCATACCTGCTCTCCTCCCAACCAAGAATTATTTTCTTCAATTCACCCACGAGCTAAGAATCTCTTGCAAAGTAATCCACATCCCTTGTTGATTCATTCCTCAAGTATTTATTACTTTTATTTCATGATAAAGTTTCCTTTTAGCGGTATCCCACGTTTTTGGAAATTTGTATCCACTTATCAAGTATTTTCCATAAAATCCCACCTTTCTCTCCCACGGTGCTTTTATTCTTTTCTAATATTAGCATATTTCGTGAGCTAATCAACTTAATGGATATTTTTCTCCTATCCATTAAGTTTATCTATAAATTTATCTAGAATTATTATCATGAAAAAATTATCCAATCTCATTCCCCAATGATATGTATTTGGAAAGAGTCTCATTTACAAGCACCTACATCGCCTATAATTATTTATTAATAAATATTTATTTACATAATTTCAATAATTTCCATGTTCTTTTTATCATTCTATCCACAATAACTTATTCGAACCAAGACAATATTATAATGACAAGGGGGTATTACAAGCCAGGGTTTTATAGTTTCTAGCGAGAGAGACTTACAGATTTACAAACAATTTTCTAAAAATGGTAAGTAGCAAGAAACATAGTCAGTAATTTTCAATTTGGTAACTAAGGTTGATATAGTTTTGTAAAATAAGATATTAATACAATGGATGGCTTCTAGAAATAGTCTAGGAAAAAGAAATGGACAAATTTTCACTAGAAAAAATGATAAAGTTTGGTCAATCAAGATTGTTGGGATGTACTTGTAAAAGGGTTCATAAAACAAAATAGAGTCTCCATACAAGCTATAAAAATTGCTCAAAGACTCAGTTATTTGGAAATAGAAATAAGGAATCAAAGGAATTGTAGTTTATTTAGTCAGGATTAGAGGAGTTAATAAATCCAAAGCTTAAACAACAAATTATTCCAAGAAAACACTAAATACTTAATAAATTGAATATAAAGGCACACATATAGTAAAAAAATAAAATTTTAGACGCATAGGAGTAGGTTTGGGAATTTTAAGATAAATTATACTAAGACCATTGACCAATTTATGATTGAGATGATGACTATAATAAACTAGTTATTAACATGAGGTGAAGAAAAATGAACTAGAAGGTTTTTTAGAATGTTTTGAGGAGCCTACATGTCAAATTTGATGTTGCAGTTATTTCCATTGAAGAATTGAATAATATAGCACAATTTTCCTTAGAGAATTTCTTTCGATTATAGGAATTGTCAATAAAGGTAAAGGAAGGAGTAGCAAATACAAGGGTAGATGCAATAGAGCCAAATCATAAAGATATGTAAATTCATGTTAAAATAAATGAGATTAGCCATAATAGAACCCTAATAGATTAAGGAAGAGCAACAAATGAGAAAAAAATGTGGTGTGCCAAATATAGGGAAAAACACGCATACCTAAAACAAATACCTTAAAAATACTTCTTAAGCTACTTTTAAGTTTATGTATTTGTTTTGATGTTGAAAAAGAGAGTAAAAAATTTCACTGGTTGCTATATGTTGTTATATTGACCATATGACTAGAAATAGGAATCTATTTACAACTATAGATTACTCTCTTTATATTGAATTCAAATTAAGCAATGAAGATGTTCTTAATGTCGTTAGCATGGATATAGTAATGTTTCTATCTGTAAAAGGCGGAAATAAAAAGTTTCATAAGTATAGTTAGTCCAAGGATTAAAACAGAACCTTCTGAGTGTTGGTCAATTTATTCAAAATGGTTATACAGTTATATTCAAATCCAATACTTGTACAATCTTATAAAAACTTCTTATAAGGAGTCTAATTTCTCGAGTTGAAATGAAAAAGGATAGGATGCATCCTTTAGTTTTGAAAATTAAACTTAACTTTTCCATAATATAATCACTCTAGATGAGTATTAGCTTTAGTGTTTCATATTTGGTCAATGCATTTTGTAGGACCAATTTTTTTGTAGCATAAGCAGCTGGTTAAATATCTACCAATCATATGTGGACTAGTGAGATTTTTAGAGAGTTGTATATTGGAAAAATAAATCAGGTATAACTTTATATCTAGTGCATATTATAAGACAAAGGTATCATTGGAGCTAATTTATAAAAACAATTTTGGCCTTATACAAACCCAAAATCTTGGAGGAAACTTGTATTATTAACATTATTGATGATTTCAGTCAAAAAAAAATTTAACATACCTATTGAAACTAAAATATGAATCTATTAACAAGTTCAAGGAGTTTAAATCCTCAGTTGAAAGGAAAAGTAGTATTAAATTCTTTAGATTTTACCAAGGATGAGAGTATGACACCAAAAATTTTACAACATATTGTAAACATCTTGAATTCAAGTGACAATTCATACTTAGGTACATACAAACAAAAAATGGTTTCATAGAAAGGAAAAATAGAAGAATCATGAACATGGATAGATTTTTTCTAAAATAATAACATTTATATAATTAGTTTTGAAGTGAACTAGTGCATTTTGAATAGGTATCCCACAAAGAGTGTCAAAAATAAAGTGCCAAAATAGGTCTAGAGTGGTATGAAGTGTATTATATCACATTTCAATATGTTCATATGTGTTACATCTACTCATGTACATGAAATAAAAATAAGAAAAAATATATGATATATTTAAGTGTGTTTTAATATATTACACTGAGGAAATTCAAAGTAGACACACCAAATGGATCATAGGGTAGAGTGTGATGCCCCTGTAATTAATTTTGACTCCATCATTGTAGGAGATGGAAATGAAAGTAGTGGTGAAGTTACAAGTTTTAGAGGTTGATACTGTGGAGCTATGGGGATCGAATTATCTTTCAAAGTATACCAAATAAGTCGTACTAGATAGGAAACCAGGAAGAGTTGTTTTCATGTAGATAGGAGAAATAGAGATATTAATGAATTTGTTGGAAACGATGACCATAAAATTGAAACTCATGGAAATGTTTTCACCTTTGAGCATTCTCCACATCGTAGCTTATGTGTGGAAAAGCCATATTTTGATGGTATAGTGTTTAGATATAGAAATTGTTTGATCCTAGGTTTAGGTTACAATTAGGGTCATAATTATATAGGTATTGACCTTTCTTGTAAGGAAAAATATGTTCATAATATTTCTCATAGAGAATTCAAAAGGATAAGTGAAAGGAGTGAGACGATCCCATTGGCTAATGACCATAAGAATTATGGAGCTAAATTGAGATCGGCCATTGGTGTGAGCTACAAATTTGTTTGTAGTAACATATGGTTTCTTATTGTTTTAAAAAACCCATTGGGAATGAAAAATAATTTCCTATAGGGGGTATACACAATGTTTCTTTCTACTACCATAATATAGCATCAATTGATGGGTGATAGTATGAAGAGGATTAGTCGAGTGAATGATTTTTCATGTCACAAGGTGTGTGGAATCTATTGGGAAACAATGCTTAGCCTAGGAATGAGATATTTCCAAGACATAAAATGGTGGAAGTGTTTCGTGTGTTTTCCTTAACTATCCAATAGATCAAAACTCAATATATCGCTCATCGAGGGTGTGACTAGTATTGGGGAGTATTTTTTGAAAAATATGTTCTATATAATGTAGTGATAATCGACTTCATATTTCTTAGCACTTTAGGCCTTCTTATCCTCTATAATAGACTTTTAATATGGTAATATTGTTTTATTCAAATCAGAGGGAAAAATACATATGTTTTGGAAACCTTTTTATAGTGAGACTTCATTTTTGTAATTCTAAATTTCTTGGATTCCTTAGAGTTGATATACCTATTGAGCATAGCTTAATATAGGAGTATCATCATATTTTGTTATAATTCTAAACTCTAACAAATGATAGGGAAAACAAGGAGATCAAAGATAATCACTGAATTGAAATACCAATGATGAAGGCAAATATGCCAAGGATGTGAATCACTACAAAGGAGTATGGAAATTATATATATATATATATATACACACACATATTTCTCAGATATTTATTTAGTGTTGTAATTTTTTTTGTGATGTAACGATCACTCATGAGTCTTCTTAGAGATAAGTGTTATATCTAGAAATGAGTTCTAGATATGATTTTTTCTTCTTGTATTTTTTATCAAAGTTTCACTCTAAATTCATTTTTGTATGTGCATTGAAAATGTATGATTGAGATTGATACATCATGTATCGAGACTAGTTACATATATAACTAGTGATTATTGTGGATGACACACATGTATCTCGGTAGAGGTAAGTATATCCATAGGATGGTTAGTGAATCAATATACATGGCTAGATTTATGTTAGGCCCTAGAGTACAAAAGGTTCTAAATCAATATAAGGTATCAATGGTACTTTGGTTTCTAGCTAGTACATGACAAAAATTCTTCAAATGAAGAAAGGTGTATAGACACTTTCGAAGGTGGAAGCAAATTGCATAGTTCTCACTAGAGAAAGAAAGATTTTTTGTAGGATTAATTTTTTGAGAAGAATGACAAATTTCTAGAAGGGAGGACACATAGGTCCTAAATACAATAGAGAAATATTTGGAGGGAATGCAACAATGCTTGTCGTAGAGATAGCAAAGGATAATTATTGGAGTAGCAACAAACGTTAGGCGACAATGTATAAACAAAGGTAAAATAGTGTTTTTGTGTAGAAAAATAATAGACTAATGATCATATTATAACGTGAGTCAAACATTATAGAAATTCTATAGCGCCATTTTTGTCTTGATGTAGTGGTTCTTAAGAAATTATGTACATGGTAGCTCTAACAGTTGAGTTTTCCATTGACTATACCTAATTAAATCATGATGTACACCTAATGAGGCATGTGCACCCACATTTATTTCGTGGTAATTTGAAATCCACTTTGTAATGCATGTTTATGGTTAGAAGAAGCCACTTAGTGTTATTTGATGAAGTTTGTGAGAGAAAGGGAACATCTAGACAAGGAATCCTATAAATTATTGTAGTTCCTTAGGAGTGTGATTCAAGAGCATTAAGAGAATAGTTGAGGGTAATTCAACAAAACTCAGAACACGGTTATGGACGAGCCATAAAAACATAGGATGACGATGATGGTGATTTAGCGGGAATTAAACACACAAGTATAGGTATGAATATATTATGGTTGAATGAACTGTGTATATGAATTACATCCTAATATATTGGTAATTATAGTGTATAGATACCAATGAATTTTGGTGGATTTTTGTTTCTTTATATGGACATAAAAAATTTGATAATGCTTTAAAAAACTATGTTGGACCATAGCTTGGATTTGTTGATTAATATTAAGACTACTAATCATTAAGGAGAGTGTTAGATTTATAACTTGAACTTGTCCTAGGTTTCATTTCCAAGTAAATTAGTATGTTCCTATTCATTAGGAGGTTGTTAGATCTAGTTAGATTGAGAGACATAGTGAGGTTGAGAGATATTCTCAAACTAGATTCCTATATTGGTATGCGGTTGAGAGATTTGTTCAACCAAATTGATTGTGAGATCAATATAGTTTCTGTAAATTAAGTATCCATGTATTTATTTTGTAAAATTATTTAATTAATAAAAATGTTCTTACAAATTATTAACTTAGCAAAAGGTTTTCACTTCATAAGATTCAATTTCTCTCGGCACTTGGTACATCTACAGTTAAGTTAAATCTATCTTGGTTCTTAATAATATCATTTAGATTTATATAAAATTTAAATCTCTAAAAATATTATGATCTATAATTTTATTAAAATCATAATAATATATATATGGTTACCCATATATGAGACATTTTTAATTGAAATATTTTATAATTTTTATAAATTAATTTTTTCATATAATATAATACATATACATATATATAAATATATATATATATATATATATATATATATATATATATATATATATATATATATATATATATATATAGGTGTACATTACAAAAATAGTTATACATATAAATGTAAATAGCCTATATTATGGAACTGATAAGTATACAAGATCAAAAAGCAGATATCCTCAAATTCAGGGCATTCCTTCCCCTTGTGTTGGTGCATAATCATATGACCTGTGAAAATATGGATAAAACTAATGATAGTTTTTCTCCTGGATCACCCATTGATCCCTTGGTTAGTGTGCAACCTCCTTGGGAAGGTGACTCGGAATGCTGATTCATCTCCATGTAAATATGATGACAAGATGTATAATCAAATTTTGATTTCAGAAGAAGTACCTCATCCAATAGATTCGGAAGTGTTTTCACATGACATATAGATTTTTTAATGAACCAATCTAGGATAAGCTTAGAGTCTCCAAAAATATGAATATGTCTGCACTCTTTAGATAATGAAAATGATAAGAGGTATCGAAGGCATTGAAGAATATATATATATATATATATATATATATATATATGTATGTATATATATATATATATATTCATATGCTTATTAATTAAATTTAAATATAATAATTTTGATATAATAATTACAAATATAAAATAATATAGAAGGAAATATAGAATTTTATTTATTAATTAAATAAATAAGTAAACTTGAAGAACCATTAAAGTGTATGAGTGTCAAAATCATACTAGTTCAAGGTCATGGGACCTGAAAGTGTTATTATTGCTTCTTGTTTTTCCTCTTCCTAAATATACACTATAATAACTAGGCTATGGTGGCTATTGGAACTCTATAGGCATGTTTTTTTTTTTGAGGATTGTATCTTATTTTCTTAGAGAAGACACATTACATGGTTACTCATGGAGATCGATTATTCTCGTGTTCTTCCAACTGAGGTGGATTTGGTTTGGGTGATTGTTTTAGATGATAAATGGCTGATTACTAGGGCAAGTATTTCATTCTTTGGGTTTTCATATGATGGGGAATTTTATTTCCCACTTTCCTATGAGGTTTTAGGGTACACGCCGGGCTTGTATTATGTCCGTTTGTAATCAACATGGAACTACTATTTTTTTTTATTCTATTGGACTGGGTCTAGATACATATCTTATTATTAGGAATGGGGGATGTGTTACTTCCCCTTATATTTTTGAAATTTCAGTGTCTTTGGGATAAATTTCCCCAAAGTGAAACCCTCCTACAACAAATAAAGCCCATCTGTCCCAAAGAAGAAATTAAAATGGATAAAGATATAATACTAATCATTTGCACAAGCCCTTGGAAAATATATTTAATTTTGAACCAATTTTTATTTGAAAGGTGATTGTTCCCTCCATATTGATATGCCATCTCTATTTTTCGTGGACCTATTTCTCCTATCGATTTCCTATATATATTCGTCACTTCTTAAGGCTAGAGGATAAGATGAGTATCACATATGTGGTATGACGTTTCAATGGATAATTTTGTGATTCTATGGGTGCCTATATTCTATGGATTTCATATCTTCGGTATGGAATTATCATGCTCATACCTAAGACTCACACTTAAAGTAGGCTCACAAACTCTTTAAGGCATGCATTCATTCAATGATTGGGGTTATTTTTGTATTTGGATCACTATTTCAATTGCACATTATACTGGCTTGTATTCTTGATATTGTGGCTCATTTTCATTCTCGATGGCTATTTTCTCTTTTCTGAAGCTTGCATACTCTAGTTCTTGCATCATTGGCTCACTCTTTCATTGTACTCTATTCCAACATTGAATTTAACGGTGGTTTGTATGATCGCACTTCTATTATAATGACATCAATCATATAGTATGTGGCTATACCCATATGGAATAATTTATATACGATAAATTGTCTCTATATATATATAGAGTGGAAATGATAGAGCGGCAATGAAATTTTTTATATATAGTTGCAATGGAATCTCTTATATATCGCATCATTGGAATTACATAACATCGTTTGAATTATAGTGGCATGTCACTTGACTTATATTAAGGTGGTATCACTAGATTGACATTGTTCAAATTTCTATGCCATATATACATACTCTATTGCATGGATCACTTTCCTATGTCTTGTTTTGTGGACCAAATATTGGCATGCATATATTACAGTGAATACTCTTAAGTTGCACCATTGCATGGTAGACATATTGTGGCTAACATGGGAAACATATTGTGGTTCACATGGTAGACATGTGTTGGTTCACATGGCAGACATATGTTGGTTCACATGGTAGAATTCCAATGGCTAACATGGAAGACATATTGTGGCTAACATGTAAGATATATTCTGGTTCACATGTCAAACATAAAATGGTTCAAATGACAGACATATTGTGGTTCACATGACAAACATACATTGCTTCACATGGTAGGCATATTATGGATAATATGGAAGACATGCAATGCTTCATATAGAAAGCAAGTACTGGAATCAAATGAATAATACATTCTTTGTATGGCATAACTTATATGGCATCTCTTTTATATTCTCTATAGGGGATGCTTTCTATACTAATGGTATGACATAAATTTTATATCAGTTTATAATAAAAAGTTGAGATACTAGAAAAAAATACATGAGAGTTATATATATGTTTATATTAGAGACCTTGAGGTATATGAGTATGATTGTAACCTAATAATAGTGTGACAAAAATCTTGGTATCCATGATGCATGATTGTGTGACATTGATGCATATGTATTTGATTGCAGCCTAATGATAAGTACACATGAGAGTAATGACAATGATAATGATAATATGATGCTAGAGAAATATATGATGACATGATGACAATAACCTTGATACTCATGATAGTAATATTCATATTGTATGTAACAACTTGATATGATAGCAAGTTTCCTAGACTTGTTTCTTTCAGTTCACAAATGAAGTTGTGAAGTGAATTAGGTTGGGCTTTGGAGACCTGATGTGATTGATGATGATACCTCATCCTCATTGTACTTTGTATCTCAGCTAAACAATTGATGAATATCTAATAGAGGAATAATATGGTTGGGTTTTCCCCCTTGTGGGGTTTTATCTGTGGTCTCTGACCTAAATATCAGTTTCTCTAGTGTGCATGTTTTTCTTTTGTCCCATTTCATTGCATTGTTGATGTTATTTTTATCTCTATATAATTTCTAAGGATGGAATGATGTTATGGGGTGAATGTTATATGGAAAAAAGAAAATATAAATGGATTAAATGTTCATAAATAATTAGGGAAATAAATTAGATTACATCATCCAATTTTACATGAAGAAAAGAAAAAAGTACTTTTTGAACTTGTATTTTCAACTTATCTCCCTATGAATTTACTCAAATTTCGAGTGTAATCACTCATTGGATTCAAAATTTCATTCCTCATCCAAGGAGTACCCATGTTGCATACCTTTTATGGACCCTGCTACATGAAAAATGAGAAATACATGAAAAATGTTATTTCAATCACATTTTTTCATGTATTTCTCATCTTTCGTGTGGCAAGGTCCATCAAAAGTATGCAACATGGGTACTCCTTGGATGAAGAATTAAATATTGCATCGAACGAGTACTCCCGCTTGAAATTTTAGTAGAACCTTTGGGGGATAGTTGAGAAAGTAGTTTTATTATTTAATTATTTTTTAATCTTTTTACTTTTTTACCCCAAAAATAGTGAATCATCCCCCATGGTTGACATCATCATCTTGAATCCTATTGGTTCTTATAAATTTTATTTTGGTTGAACATTTTTCTTATGAGGCCCATTTTAGACCTCAAAATTTGTTTAAAGGAAATTATCTTCAGTAGAGAACAATCTAGCCCTCAAAGAATAATACGGTATCAGAGCTCAGCTGAAGAAAATTCATTGAGATCGCCCTGATAAAGGCACCCATTATAGAGATATTAGATTGTAAGGGATGGCGATGGAAGAGACCTAAAATAATCCTAGGGTTTGAAGGAAACCCTAAGAAAGCTTTTTTATTGCAAGAGAAGGTTATGGTTTGGGTAAAAACCTTAAAGTAGCTTTGCATATGACTTGGATCCTATAACATTGAAACCTTAGTATGAAGCAAAATCTTCTGGATTAGTGAGAAGCCATTAAGTTCCTCAAGTACTTATAAAAAATTTATAGAAACCATAGTTTGAACTATCTCCTACTCAATGGGAGATGATGTGTTTTAGTAATTATATTTTAATTCGGCTTGAAAGGATCAGAAACAAAATATAGGTGATGCTCAAGAGGATGCATTTATTCTGAAGACAACATTGACACATGATCGATGGAAAGTGGTGCCCCTGGATAAGATGGATACTCAATCAAGAGAGAGTTGAGAGCCCCCTACAATCTACATTAACATAAGTACTTTCAAGACTTATGTCATTTCTTTGTGTCACTATTATTTTGAATTTATTCTTTTCGATTATTCGTGTTTCTTATTGCATGAGTATTTTATTTATTTCTGTAACAACCCTATTTAAAAATCCATGTAATAAATTTAGCAAAGGAAAAATATGACTAAGGTCATGGGACACATATTCCAATCTTAATATTGGGCAAAACATCCTAGTGGGTGTTCATTTGGTTTATTATAGCTAAGGAAATTGGAAAATGCCCTAAAAAGGAAAAGAGGCATTGATTGGCATCTTATTTATGAAAATAATGGAAATTAGGAGGAAAATAAGGTGAAAGGTCATAGGGTGCATGTGAGGAGTAAATTGAAGGAAAATAATGGAAATTGAAGAAACTAGAGGCCTTATTATTAAAAAGGCATGTGAGGATCAGTTCAAAACCTTTTTCCAATTTTAGCTTGGAGATCTCTCTCTATTTCCTCTCTCATACTCTTGCACACTTAGAGCATTCTTAGAGCACTCTAGCATTGGAGAAAGGAAGGAAAAGGAATGACAAGAAAGTGAAGGAAAGAAAGGATCAAGCAAGGAAGAGTTATATCATGTGGCTACAACGGAATTACTTGCAGGTATTGAGTTGAATGTATGATTTCTTTGCTATTTTTGGCATTCACGGTATATGCATGTGTGTATTTGGTTCTATTGTTGTCACTGGAATGGGTTTTTTCAGGTGTGACATTGTTTTTCAGCCTTGCTTTTCCATTTACATATATCCATTATGTGATGGGGTTCTTTAATTTAGGTGACCAAACTTTTCAGATGGTTTTGGAACTAGGTGCGGTGGTCTTAGGAAAATTTCCAAGGGCCTAGGAGTCCCTTCATCGGTAATGTCAGGATACATGGTAAATGCTGAGGTCAGAGGTTGGAAAATTTCTCAAGGTATTAGTGAATAAATTCAGAGGCATCCATGCTTTTTAGGGCCTTGTGATCCCTTTACCATTAATGGAGGGATTGTGGTAAAGCATGGTATCATTAGGGGAATTTTGAGGTACAAAATAGGCCTCCTAATGAAATTATAAAATAATAGTGGAAATAATAAAATAATATTATATTACATCATCAAATTTTAGAAGGAAAAAAAGAAAAAGATATTTTTTCAACTCATATTTTCAACATATCTCCCTATGGGTTTACTCAAATTTCGAAGGGAAACACTCATTGGATTAAAATTTCAATTCCTCATCCAAGGAGTACCCATGTTGCATACCTTTGATGAACCCTCCTAGATGAAAATTTTCAAATACATGAAAAACTTGATTTCAATTGTAACACCCCTAGTTTTATGTTTTCAAATTAGACATTTGAACTTCAGTCCAAAGGGGAGTGAACCCCAATAGATAATTATTATGTGGATGTAATTAATCATTTAGTTATGAAAAAATAAATAAAATATTTTTGTGCATATTGACCAAATGAAATTTTTGAGGTCACTTGCCTAATCCATGAGGTATGGAAAGAGGCTAAGACTTTCCCCAAGAATATTTCAAAAAGCCTTGAAATAATTTATTTCTAATTTATATTTTTGAGGAAAAATCTAGATTTTCCCAATGATGTGGAGAGTAGTTGGGAAGAGTAAAAAAACTGGAAAAGAAAAAGGCAATTTTAAAGTCCCTAAATAAAGGAAGTCTAGGCAAACAGGAATAAAAGCATCCTGAAATTCTGGACGCGGAATTAGAAACAGGCTTTGGGAAGCATAAGCTTAAATAAGCTACTCTAGAACAGATTGAGTTTGGTCTGTTCTAGGAGAGGATCTCAACTCGAGGGTGAGTTCTGGAGACAGATTAACTCTAAGGTTGGGAGGACTGGTCCCTAGCAGCACTGGTATGCACATCTTAGCTATAATATGTTAACTCTAGTTTTATGGTGATTGTCTATACTGAATCAAACAGTGTTAAGCTTAGGGTATGAATGTTAGATTCCTCACATTTAACAGATTTGATTGAGGGTATAATCCTCTGAAATCTGTATAGTTGTAGGAATAAAAATTTCTGAGAAAATATCAATCAGAATTTCTAAACTAATACTAGTTTAAATCTGAAGATATATGTTATTCTCATAGAAGATTGAATTTTGTAACTTTAATCGGCTTCTAGTATATAAATTTTAGTGACAGGGTAGCAAATAGAGAACTCTGTTGAATTATTCTTAAGCAGAAATTAATGGTTTTCCTGAAAAAAAACTTATTATTCTATCTTCAAGAAGAAGCATAGTAACATGAAACTCTGAATTTAATAGAGTTGGAATTATTAGATTCTCGATAAAAAACTGAAGAAAAGAAATAGAAGAGTTTTATAGAATTAAACTGTAACTGGGTACTATAAGAAGAAAATTTCTTTACACAAATATGAATTTTATTATGGAAGGAGATAAGATTTCATTGAAAGAAAATATTGTTTGCATCAGAAAAGAACTATGTTATAAAACCTATACTTAGTATTTTTTAGTATTACAAAATACCAATGCAGAAAATATATACCTATATATATATATATATATATATATATATATATATATATATATATATATATATATATATATATATATATATAATTTCGAATGCAGAAATACGTGAAAATAGAGTTATGGTATGAAAAAGGAGGAGTATGCAAACTTTTGAATTATTTTTTGTGTGTAAAAAAAAAAATATATATTCAGTGGAAGAACTTATAAGAATCTACAGAGTAAATTAATTTATACAATTATCACAAGCTGTAACATGATAATGCAAATATCAAATATATTACAAGGGTAAAAACCCTTGGGAGAATAGTAGTAATCCATAAATATGCTATGTGGTTATTAAACCCCTACGATCTAAACATAAACATTCTACTGACGATCTATACTATCCCGGGTGTTTCAATTATTAAACCTGAGAGAGTCCTCAACATATTATTTCTGAGTATGTAGAAAGTATATCATAGATAAAAAGAATTATATAATGACCGGAGACTATGGAGTAATCCAAAATGTATATATTCTCTCTAGTATAATTTCAACAAAATTTACAGCAGATAAAAAGACTAATCTAGACAGATTTAAACTGACAGGTTATAAATTGAAAAGAAAATTGTAAGATAAATTAAATCAAACTAAAGTTCCTATATTCGCAGCGGAAGATAAACAATACATTATAGCACAACATGGATAAAAAAAATACTTGGTATGAAAAATATAACCATCAGGCAAAGTAGGTCTCAGCTATTGCCATGAACCCAAAAATAATTATACAAAATTGTTTGCAAATGGATTTATAAAGTCCAACTGTAAATATCACTGAAAATAATTTGGGTATTTAATAGTCCAAAACAAAAAAAATCTTGAATGTTAATGAGAGTATTTTTACATTCTAATCCACTTGAATGATTGATAGCAGAGTGTGCTAGACGTATAATCATATCAAACAAAATCAATACGGTACAATCATCAGGATCAATGAAATTGAAGACCAACCTGTGGAGGGAGCAATAGACTTGGGTTTAGCATGCGTATAAGCAAAGGTAGAGAAACAACAGGCATTAGCGAACCAAAATAAATGGGAGAGAAGGAATACCTGTATTCACAAAAAAAAATCAAAAGTAATGTAATTCTAGAAAAAAATTATGAAAATAATATGAAGACAAACAAAAAAAAAATTATATCAAGTTACCTATGGGTCGGATGGGGTTCGACCTCACTTATGTCTCGCGTGGCCGAGAGAGAATGAACCAGTGGGGGTTATACCAACAATAAATGAAGGGAAATTTTGTTAAAATACAAGATTTGACAACCTCATATATGAAATAAACACAAAACGAGAGCATATATGGTAAATAGAAAGACTCTATGCACCACAATTAGCAAGCTAGCTAAGCGACATGAAAAACAGAGTCATCAGACCTTGTTAACACCAATATAAAATCTGGAGAATATCAAAGCCAACATACAGAGGTATGACATTATAAAAATGAGAAAAAAAATTTATTATGCATTCTTATACAGAGAAAATTGATTTGATGCAAAACAAATTTTGGAACGCGTCTCAGAAAAAAATTCTAAACGCAAAACAAAACAAAATAATATGTCTATTACGCCAACGCATTCAAACCCTCTGAGCGAAGAGGAATTGATTTGAGTACCTATAAACTAGCCGATGCATCGAGCTTGGGTAGCTTCACGATGTGCGTAAGGTAAATTTGACCGCGTAATCACTCGGAGTAAGAGCTGAGAAAAAACTCTCTTAAGGGAGAAAACCTCAGAGAAGAATGAAGAGTTAAAACAACTGTATGAAATAGAAATGGATACCTTCAACCCCAAATGCATATGACCTTACACTTGTCAAACATTCGCTGGTCCTATCATGGATCAAGAACTGCAAAGTGATAGCTCTTAACCCTAACATGTAATATACGTCACCGTACCAGTAAAGATAAGATCATTTAAACCAAATCACAGAGATGTGATATGCACATTAAACAATGCGTATTTCAGTGGCTCGATGGATTGATCAGGTGAAGGAAGTAAATGCATGCGTACCATTCTAGACGTATGAGAAGAAATTGAAATAACGTGTGTCAGAAACCAAATAAACCTGCCATCGCTCGAATATAAAAACAACGATTTTCCATTAATGCGACGATAACACAAAATACGTGTGTATATTCCAAGGGTGGGAGAAGCATAATTCAAACCCGTTTTCCATTACTAGAGAATAAGACTATGATTAATCGATAATACCATCGAAAACAAATAAAATAAATAACACCTTTACCATGGAAATGGGATTGTATAAAAGCCCTCCATACATGAAACTTATATGTATGAGGACTAGGGCTGAACATCATTACGGAACTTCATTATAAGTTCAAGTATTCAAGTT
This sequence comes from Pinus albicaulis, assembly GCA_034641835.2. Classification (NCBI taxonomy): domain Eukaryota; kingdom Viridiplantae; phylum Streptophyta; class Pinopsida; order Pinales; family Pinaceae; genus Pinus; species Pinus albicaulis. Next base: position 725,577,386 of record CM076577.1, on the reverse strand, counting down.
TAGCATAAGTCGTTCATATAAACGATAACCTTATAATGTAATCATATGAGGCTTGTGGAATAATGGTAATAATGTCCTAAACTCTCATGCATTTCACATCATAAGTATAATTACATTTAAAACCGTAGAGTATGAGACCCATAGCCATGTAGATTTATCTACCTATGATGAGTGAGGAGGAGTCTCGTCAATGGGGTAAATGTTAAATCAACAATGGAGTTCTCAAGATATTCTAAGTAAATGGAAATGATAGACGAATAATCATCTATAGAATAATAATATTGTTAGAGGGTTATATACACCTGTTAAGAAACAAAATAAATTAAAGTGAGGTGTAGTTATGCAAACTGAAAGTTCTGAGTGGTGGATATTATTAATCTGAGAATGAAGAATTTTTTTTTTTTTGGGTAAAGTGGAGAGACATTAAAAATGGTATCAAAGCTCAGGTTAGAAAAACTGGGCTATTGTTGTGCTCACTGTATAAATTCCTTTTTTGAAAAAAAAAAAAAAATTACTGATGTTGTTTTGTTTAGTGTACAGTTGTATTGGAACTGAAAATTCAATGGCTGAAGGAGATGAAATTTATGTTGATCTGGGTGATGGAGATAACATGCCAGATCCCAATGCTCCTTTGATGGCTATGTTGCATAAGTTACAATGGGATATGGGTGAGCTAAGAAGCCAGAATGATAGGCTTTCAATAGCCAGTGAGGAGAAGGAAAAGCTGATAAGAGAACTAACCTCGCGAAATAGCCAAGAAGGTGAAGGTTCTGGAAATAGGAATAAAGGAAAGTTCTCGGATGATTTTGAGGAAGATGACACTACTAGACATCATTCTAAACAGAAGAAGGAATTACAGGGTGAATTCCGAAAAATTAAACCTCCCTCCTATGATGGGGAGAAGGAGGAAGATGCTGAGGCATGGCTATTGAATATGATTAAGTATTTTTAGGTCTATGAATATGAAAGAAATTTGAAGGCCATATTAGCTATCTGCCAGTTACAAGGTAAGGCTACCTTGTGGTGGGAGGAGATAAAAATGGTTCATGCCATTAACGAAAAAACAGTGACTTGGGAAGATTTCCAAGTCAAGTTTAAAAATTGCTATTTGAACAAACGCTATTATGATGATAAAGAAAAGGAGTTCCATGAACTCAGATTGGGATAGCTCACTATAGATGAGTTTGTCACCAAGTTTACAAATATGTTAAGGTATGTCCTGTATATTCGTGAAGAGAAAGCAAAGGTAAAAAGGTTTTTTAATTGTTTTCCTGTTGTGTACAAGGAGAAAATAGAGTTTGATAATCCAAAAACCATGGATGAAGTGGTGAGGAAAGCTAGATTATGCTACCAGTATTTTAAAGGAATTAGTGAATAAGAGAAAAGTTGGATAAACAAGGGTGAATTCAAAGGAAAGAAACAGAAACCAGCTTACTTGAAGAACTTTGGTAGGGATCATCGGCGGAAGAAATTTAACAAACGAAAGGAAATTCAAACTTCTCAGTCCCAAGTTGGTTCAAAACAAATAGGTGGAGATAATAAGAAGGAAGGAACAGTTAAAATTTGGGAGCCTTTGAAATGTTGGGGTTGCGGAGAACGTCATCTGTTGAGGGACTATTTGCACTGAAATATTCAGATGATTATGAGAGATAGAGAAGCTACCACAGTAAATGATATAGCAAGGAATATACCCACTATCAGTGCAGCCTTGGAGAATTGACAAGCAGAACACTAGGCTACCATGGTTGAGATGGAAGGTAAGATTGCTGACCAATCTGTCACAGTTTTAATTGATCCGGGTGCTTCTTTAAGTTACATTAGTCCACAAGTTCTAGAGAAATGAAATCTCAAAACTGAAAAATTCCAACAGTCTTGGTTGGTCCAGTTAGCCATTGGCACCAAATGGAAAGTAACTCGTAAGTGACCTTAAACAGCAATTAAATTAGATGATTTTCAGACAGAAGTAAATTTAAACATTCTACCCTTAGGCTCATATGATTTGTTGATAGGAATGGACTGGTTAGAAAAAAGAAAGGCTATGATGAATTTTTGGGATAAAATTCTAAATTACATATATGAGGAAGGGAGACCCTTTATACTCAAAGGAAAACCAAAACCAATCTCAGTAAGACAAATATCAGCTCTACAATTAAAAAGGATAGCTAGAAAAGGATATCAAGTATATGTTTTACATGTTTATGAATTAGGACAGCAACCTGAAGAAGACCTGCTAGACACTTTACCAGTGGTAAGAGAGTTTAAAGAAGTTTTTCCAGATGAGATTCCTCATCTTCTGCCCAAAACAGAGATTGATTTTTCAGTCGATTTGGTGCCAGGAGCAACACCCGTTTCTAGATCCCCTTACCAGATGAGCCCACCTGAACTCATGGAGTTAAAAATGCAATTTCAAGAATTGTTGGATAAAGGGTACATCAGACCGAGTGTATCTCCTTGGGGACCACTGGTGTTGTTCATGAAAAATAAGGATGGAACCTTCCGAATGTGCATTGACTACCACCAACTGAATAAGTTGACCATAAAAAATAGGTACCCATTTCCCAGAATAGATGACCTTTTTTATCAGGTGAGAGGGGCTTCAGTATTATCTAAGATTGATCTGAGGATTGGTTATCACCAACTCAGAATTAAGGAGGAAGATATTAGTAAAACAACTTTTCGAACCAGGTATGGTCACTACGAATTTGTAGTCCTACATTTTGGTTTGACAAATGCCCCTACCACTTTTATGTGCTTAATGAACATCGTATTGAACAAGTACTTAGATAAATTCGTACTAGTGTTCATAGACGATATTATAGTGTATTTAGAAAGTGAGGAAAAGCACAAAGAACACTTAAGGATAGTCTTACAGACTTTGAAAGAAAACCAGTTATATGCCAAATTCAGTAAATGTGAATTTTATAAAGACAAGATTCAATATTTGGGGCATATTATTTCTGAACAAGGATTGGCTGTTGACCCTGAGAAAATAAAGGTTATTATAGAATGGTCGGTGCTGACTAATGTTTCAGCAGTAAGGTCATTTATGGGGATTGCAGGTTATTATCGAAGGTTTGTGGAAATGTTTTCTGCAATATCATATCCCATAAATTCACTACAGAGAAAAGGAACCAAATTTGAGTGGACTAAAAAATGAGAAAACATATTTGAACAACTAAAATTAAAACTTACTACAGCCCCTATACTGAAAATTGCAGATCCTGACAAAGAGTTTTTTGTGTGTACTGATGCATGTAGAGAGGGATTGGGAGGAGTTATGTTGCAAGAAAATTATTTTATTGCATATGAGTCTAGAAAACTTAAGAAACATGAACAGAATTACAATGTATATGATCTGGAATTGGTTGTCATAATTCATGCCTTGAATATGTGGTGACACTATCTTCTTGGGAAAAAAATTACATTGATGACAGATCATATTAGTCTCAAGTATTTCTTTTCTCAAACCAATTTGAATGCTCGACAAGCCAGATGGCTGTCTTTTCTGAGTGAATTTGATATAGACATAAAACATATCAACGGGAAATAAAACAAAATTGTTGATGCACTAAGCAGAAATTCTTGCCAAAACATAAGCAGCATTGGGAGTAGTGCTAGTTTTGAGTTAGAAAACCTAGTGAAGAAGGTAGCAGATCAAGATCCAGACTATGAGAATCTACAAGTGAAAATGTTGAAAAAAGAAATGGCTGAATACACCCAAGACCAAAAAGGGCTGATCTGCTATAAAAATTTATTGTATATCCCCAATGTGGAGTCCTTGAAAAAATAAATCCTAGATGAATATCATAAACAGCCATATTCAGGACATCTTGGATATCAAAAAATTCTTACAGCCTTGAAAAAACAATTATTTTGGCCAGGAATGAAAAAGGATGTAGCAAACTATTTAGCTAGATGCATGGAATTTCAACAGGTCAAAGTTTAACATCAGCATCCAGCTAGTCTTTTGAATCCCTTTCCAATTGCAGAATGGAAATGGGACACTGTTTCTATAGATTTTATAACCGGGTTACCCAGAACTAAGCATCAGCATGACTTAGTGATGGTAGTGGTAGATACCTTAACAAAGGTTGCACACTTCATACCTGTAAAATCTACTTTTGGGACAGCCCAAGTAGCAAATGTGTTCCTAAAAGAAATAGTAAGGCTACACGGGGTCCCAAAGATGATTATTTCAGATAGAGATGCTAACTTCATAGCTGCCTTTTGTAAAGGTCTGTTTGGGGGCATGAGCACTAAATTGAATTTTAGTACTACTTATCACCCTCAAACGGATGGTCAAATAGAGAAAACAAATCAGATTTTGGAGGATATGCTGAGAATGTATGTGATGGATAGGCTATCAAAATGGGAAGACTACTTTCATTTAGTCGAACTTGCTTATAACAACAGCTATCAATCCTCCATCAAAATGAGTCCATTTGAATCACTCTACGGAAGAAAGTGTCGTACTCCTTTAAGTTGGAGCCAACCTGAAGATAAGCTAGTATTTGGGCCAGATACTCTACAAGAAATGGAAAATATTGTCAAACAAATACAGAGAAACATCAAGACAGCACAAGATTGACAAAAAAACTATGTTTATAAGAAGAGAGTGCATCGAGAGTTCAAAGTGGGTGATCATGTGTATCTGCGTATTAAACCCAAAAAGAGCACCCTTTATGCTGGCAGTTGTGCAAAATTGGCCCCTAGATATTGTGGGCCCTTTGAGGTGTTAGAAAGGGTGGGACCAATGGCTTACAAACTGACCTTACCACCTCATGCTAAAGTGCATGATGTGTTTCATGTTTCATTATTAAAAAGATATGTACATGATGCTTCTCATATTGTTGATTGGAACGTGATACGGGTGGAACCAGAAGGGGAGTTCCTTCCAGAACCACTTCAAATATTGGAGCGGGAAGAAATTGAGTTCAGAAACCAAACAGTAGCAAGAGTAAAGGTGCAATGGAAGCACTTTACTACTGAAGAAGCTACGTGGGAAAGAAAAGCTAAGATGATGGAAAAATATCCATATCTATTTTCAAAATAAACTCTAGTAGTTAGTTGTTAACACTGAGAATGATGTTTTTTTTCAGAGGGGGAATATGTAACACCCCTAGTTTTATGTTTTCAAATTAGACATTTGAAATTTAGTCCAAAGGGGAGTGGACCCCAATGGATAATTATTGCGTGGATGTAATTAATCATTTAGCTATGAAAAAGTAAATAAAATATTTCTGTGCATATTGACCAAATGAGATTTTTGAGATCACTTGCCTAATCCATGAGGTATGGAAAGAGGCTAAGACTTTCATCAAGAAACTTTCAAAAAGCCTTGAAAGAATTTATTTCTAATTTATATTCTTGAGGAAAAATCTAGATTTCCCCAATGATGTGAAGAGTAGTTGGGAAGAGGTAAAATGTTGGAAAAGTAGAAAGCAGCTTTAAAGTCCCTAAATAAGGGAAGCCTAGGCAAACAGGAATAAAAGCATCCTAAAATTTTGGACACAGAATTATAAATAGGCTTTGGGGAGCGTAAGCTTAAATAATCTACTCCAGAACAGATTGAGGTTGGTATGTTCTAGGAGAGGATCTCAGCTCGGGGGTGAGTTCCGGAGACAGATGAACTCTATGGTTGGGAGGACTGGTCACTAGTAGTAGTGGTATGCACATCTTAGCTATAGTATGTTAACTCTAGTTTTATGGTGATTGTCTATACTGAATCAAACAGTGTTAAGCTTAGGGTATGAATGTTAGATTCCTCACATTTAACAGATTTGATTGAGGGTATAATCCTCTGAAATCTATATAGTTGTAGGAATAAAAATCTGTGAGAAAATATCAATCAAAATTTCTAAACTAATACTAGTTTAAATCTGAGATTTATGTTATTCTCACATAATATTGAATTTGTAACTTTAATATGCTTCTAGTATATAAATTTTAGTGACAGGGTAACAAATAGAGAACTCTGTTGAATTATTCTTAAGCAGAAATTAATGGGTTTCCCGAGAAAAAATTATTATTCTATCTTCAAGAAGAAGCATAGTAACATGAAACTCTGAATTTAATAGAGTTGGAATTATTAGATTCTGGATAAACAACTCAAGAAAAGAAATAGCAGAGTTTTATAGAATTAAACTGTAACTGGGTACTGTAAGCAGAAATTTTCTTTACACAAATATGAATTTTATTCTGGAAGGAGATAAGATTTCATTGAAAGAAAATCTTGTTCACATCAGAAAAGAACTTTTTTATAAAACTAATACTTAGTATTTCTAAGTATTACAACATACTAGTGCATAAAATATATACCTATATATATATATATAATTCCGAATGCAGAAATAGGTGAAAATAGAGTTATGGTATGAAAAAGCAGTATGCAAACTTTTAAATTATTTTCTGTGTGAAAAAAAAAAAAAATACACAGTGGAAGAACTTATAAGAATCTACAGAGTAAATTAATTTATACAATTATCGCAAGCTGTAACATGATAATGCAAATCTAAAATATATTACAAGGTTAAAAACCCTTGGGATAACAGTATTAATCCAGAAATATGCTATGTGGTTATTAAACCCCTACGATCTAAACATAAACATTCTACTAACGATCTATACTGTCCTAGGTGTTTCAATTATTAAACCTAAGAGAGTCCTCAACATATTATTTCTGAGTATGTAGAAAGTATATTGTAGATAAAAAGAATTATATAATGACCGGAGACTATGGAGTAATCTGAAATGTATATATTCTCTCTAGTATAATTTCAATAAAATTTACAGCAGATAAAAAGACTGATCTAGACAGAGTTAAACTGACAGGTTATAAATTGAAAAGAAAATTGTCAGATAAATTAAATCAAACTAAAGTTCCTGTATTCTCCGAGGAAGATAAAAAATACATTATAGCACAACATGGATAAAAAATACTTTGTATGAAAAATATAACCATCAGGGAAAGTAGGTCTCGACTATTGCCATAAACCTAAAAATAATTATACAAAATTGTTTACAAATGGATTTATAAAGTCCAACTGTAAATATCACTGAAAATAATTTGGGTATTTAATAGTCCGAAACAAAAAACTCTAGAATGTTAATGAGAGTATTTTTACATTCTAATGCACTTGAATTATTGATAGCAGAGTGTGCTAGACGTATAATCATATCAAACAAAATCAATACGGTACGATCTTCAGGATCGAAGAAATTGAAGACCAACCTTTGGAGGGAGCAATAGACTCGGGTTTATCATGCGAATAAGAAAAGGTAGAGAAATGACAGGCATTATCGAACCAAAACAAATGGGAGAGAAGGAGTACCTATATTCACAAAACGAATCAGAAGTAATGTAATTCTAGAAAAAATCTATGAAAATAATATGAAGACAAACAAAAAAAAATTGTATATCAAGTTACCTATGGGTCGGATGGGGTTCGACCTCACTTCTGTCTCACATCGCCGAGAGAGAACGAACCAGTGGGGGTTATACCAACAATAAATGAAGGGAAATTTTGTTAAAATACAATATTTGGCAGCCTCATATATGAAATAAACACAAAACGAGATCATATATGGTAAATAGAAAGACTCTATGCACCACAATTAGCAAGCTAGCTAAGCGACATGACAAATAGAGTTGTCAGACCTTGTTAACGCCAATATAAAATCTAGAGAATCTCAAAGCCAAGATACAGAGGTATGACATTATAAAAATGAGAAAAAAAAATTATTATGCATTCTTATACATAGCAAATTGATTTGATGCAAAACAAATTTAGGAACGCGTCTCAGAAACAAATTCTGAACACAAAACAAAAAAAAATAATATAGCTATTACGCCAACGCATGCAAACCCTCTGAGGGAAGAGGAATTGATATGAGTACCTGTAAACTAGCCGACACATCAAGCTCGGGTAGCTTCACGATGTGCACAAGGTAAATTTGACCGCGTAATCACTCAGAGTAAGAGCTGAGCAAAAAATTTGTTAAGGGAGAAAACCTCAGAGAAGAATGAAGTGTCAAAACAACTGTATGAAATAGAAATGGATGCCTCCAACCCTAAACTCATACGACCTTACACTTGTCAAACATCCGATGGTCCTATCGTGGATCAAGAACTGCAAAGTGATAGCTCTAAACCCTAACATGTACTATACGTCACCGTACCAGTAAAGATAATATCATTTGAACCAAATCACAGAGATGTGATATGCACATTAAACAATGCATATTTCGGTGGCTTGATGGAGTGATCAGGTGAAGGAAGTAAATGCATGCATACCATTCCAGACGTATGAGAAGAAATTGAAATAACGTGTGTCAGAAACCAAATAAACTTTCCATCGCTCAAATATAAAAACAACGATTTTCCATTAATGTGATGATAATGCAGAATCCGTGTGTATATTCCAAGAGTGGGAGAAGCATAATTCAAACCCATTTTCCATTGCTAGAGAATAAAACTATGATTAATCGATAATACCATTGAAAACAAATAAAATAAATAACACCTTTACCATGGAAATGGGATTGTATAAAAGCCCTCCATACATGAAACTTGTATGTATGAGGACTAGGGCCGAACATCATTACATAACTTCATTATAAGTTCAAGTATTCAAGTTTATCATAAGTCGTTCATATAAACAATAACCTTATAATGTAATCATATGAGGCTTGTGGAATAATGGTAATAATATCCTAAACTCTCATGCATATCACATCATAAGTATAATTACATTTAAAATTGTAGAGTATGGGACCCATAGCCATGTAGATTTATCTACCTATGATGAGTGAGGAGGAGTCTCGTCAATGGGGTAAATGTTAAATCAACAGTGGAGTTCTCAAGATATGTTAGTAAATGGAAATGATAGATGAATAATCGTCTATAGAATAATAATATTGTTAGACGGTTATATACACCTATTAAGAAAAAAAATAAATTAAAGTGAGGTGTAGTTATGCAAACTGAAAGTTCTGAGTGGTGGATATTATTAATCTGAGAATGAAGATTTTTTTTTTTTGGGGGGTAAAGTGGAGAGACATTACATCAATCACATTTTTCCATATATTTCTCATTTTTCATCTAGTAGGTTCCATAGAAAGTATTAAACATTGGTACTCCTTAGATGAGGAATTAAATTTTGCATCCAACAAGTACTCCCGCTCGAAATTTGACTAAACACTTAAAGAGGTAAGTTGAAAATCTGAGTTGAAAAAGTAGTTTTATTATTTTATTATGTTTTAATCTTTTTACTTTTTTTACTCCAAAAATGGTGAATCAAAACCCATGGTTCAAATCATCATATTGAATCGTATTGGTTTTTATAAAGTTTATTTTGGTTGTACATTTTTCCTAGGAGGCCCATTTTAGACTTCAAAATTCCCCTAATGTCTATTTTTATTGTTTGGCCTAGGAACCCCTTAACTGATAATGGCAGGATTGCAGTAAATCCAAGTTGTATAGATGTGGGTTTTGGGCCTAGAAATCTCTTGACCAATAATGGCGAGATATGAAGTAAATCCTCAGGAAGCCCAGGCTATTTTGTTGTGAATCCCACATTCATGCTTGAAATATGGCGTGGGGGTGATTAGTTGAAAGAAATATTTGTTTCAGACCAATCTATGGTCGAGCGGTACGTGGAATTCCATGACTTGGTTGGATGTGCATATGTAAATAAAAACTCTTATTCCCTTGTATTTGATGAGTAAATGTACTTTTTATTTTGTGGATTTAATGGTTGTTCTATTAATATTATTATTTTGGTTATCTAATGGTTATAAGCATGTTTTGATGAAAAATTCTAATGTAATGTTCCCAATTTTTAACCTCAAGCTAAAAGGAACATTATAGTTGCACATTTTACTTTTGTTAAATAAAATGGGGAAGGAGACACCTTAGCCCCTTTATAATGAAGAAATAACACTCCTTGTGTGAAAATGAGACAAGCAAGCAGCTGGATTAAAACACCTAAGGGTGTGAATGAAACCCGGATCACTTGATTTAGTCATCTTTGACTAAAGTGAACAACGCTACCCAAGGAGGAGAGGCTTCCTAGAGAAGCTGCGTAGTTTTGGAGGGAAGACACTCACATGAGGGTGGAAACCCTAATTGGTGGGACCATGGTGGAGAAGAGTTCCATTTCTTTATAAGGAGGATATGGAAGCCCATTTTCATTATGTTTGGAGTTTAGAATTGGGCCTGCAAAGGCTTGCATCCCCGGGCTGTTTAGCAGGGTGGTGGTGCCCTCAGGCACTAGGGTGTTCCCAGTTGGGAATCCATACCCCTTCCTCAAGAAAGGATGAGGATTGAGATGATTTTCCTCAATATGGCATTGGCCAAAGCTACATTCATCACCTACAATGTTAGCTCTACAGCAGAGAGGATATTGTGTTGCTGGGTGCAGCAAGAGAGGAACTCATGGAGTCATCTTAGCTTGTTTTCTTCAGTGGAGGAGTGATCTATTCATTGGAGGAGCTGCAAGAAGGATTCTCCGGCTTCATTCCAGATCTTTGGCACTTGGCCAACATTCCATCATCTCCCACTACGTATTCCATGGAGGAAACTGCGTTATTTTATGGAGGAAGTGAGAGAGAGGTTCATTGGGCTCATCAGGTGTTGTTTTTGAGAAAAAGGGATCAGCTCTTTGTGTTGGAGACATTATCAGAGGAGGGTAATCATATTTCAGATCAGCCATAGCCTTATTCTTGTTTTGTACCAGTTGCAGTGACAACTCAGTTTTCACATTTTGGCATTCTCCGGCATTTCTAGCTATCTCTCATAGATTGGCTAGAAATCTTATATTTCAGCCCATCTCCTGTTATTGGACTATTATTTTGTATTCCTTCAGCCATATGTACATTTTATTCATATTCAACAACTCATACCTTCATATAAATAGCCCAGTCACTGCTCTCTAGCATATTGTGGAGTTGCAACAACTCATGTATCTTATTGCTTAATCAGTGGAGGTTGGATCCTAAAGCTTGAGTGGCTTGTCCCTAAACTATTTATTGTATTTTATTGCTGATATATCATAATATAATGATGGATGTAGCATTTTCCCTCTTATGGTATATTCATATTTGCAGAGTTCTGATTATGTCTTATATTGTTGTAAGCTCTTTCATTGAGATTATTTTTAGAGACCTAGATTGGGGAGATATGAATAACCCATCTAGAGTTATTTCTTTGAGCTCATGTCCTACATAGGAGTTTTATGATGTGTTTTCTAAGGCATCCCGGCATTTTTTTTTCTTATTTTTATAGCATCTTCCTTATACAGCATCCTCAAGGACTGTGTAGCAGAAATTCCCAAGGTGGAATATTGCATATCCATATACAGAGTCTGTGAAGGGCCAGCTAGCCTTAGGATCTCTCCCTTCTTTGGAATGAGACATATCCTATAAATTACCCAATATTTAATCTCTAAAATGGACTTTTGATACCTCACTGAAGAAGGAATTTGAATATCATAAGATATTCTCGATGGAGGAAAGAGTTCCGAAAAAAGGAACTTTACAGTGGTATCGGACCATCAATCTTGGCTTAGCCTGTGCACAAGATTTAATGCCATCAGCAAGAGGAGCTTATATCCAAGGAGAGGAGATTTACAGAGGAAAAAAGGGAAAAGGAATGACGGAAGAGGAGGTCTCCCTTCTTCTTTTCCATACCATTGAAGAAATCATTACAAATCTTGATGAAAGGGAAAAGTGATAATATTTTCTGAGAGGGTTTGTCGATGGGAAAAATCCTAGCTATTTTCATGGAGGGTGTGGCCATTCAGCCACACATGCAGATCCACAGCGCAATCCTTTGTTCACTTGCAATGCAAGGGAGTGGAGGAAGGAAATGAGGCCATGGGAAGAGCTGCGCTACAACTCAAGGTATGGCTCATGATTGCTGGTTTGAAGGTTCCATTTTCATTGTCATGTAAATGCAAAAACATATGATGCAGTCACTAAGGATTTGATGGAAGAACTTGGTGAAACTCATTGTGTCATAAACACAAACACTTTGCATACATTTGAAAGTACCAACAGAGCTGTCACATTAGGAGGATATCCATCACCACATGGAGGTGAAAGGGGTGACATTGCTTCCACTAGAGGAGCCCTTGTGTCTTTGCAGGGAGTTCCAAATGTTTTTACGTGTGGGTACCAAGGCATAATTCTAGAGCCATATGTAGCATCTGTTGGGGATTTTGATATGGAGAAAGAAGAGCAGAAGGATCAGCATGAAGGGATGATGAGCATTCTCCCTTATCTATTTCAGAAATTTTTTTCACAAAGGAAAGAGATTGCACTGCGCAAAGGAGAGAGGGACAAATCAGTCCACTCATACATGCAGTCTATTTCAGATCTTGATGTCTCATTTGTTTGGAGGCATTCCACCCAGGAGGCCACTGATATAGAGATGATGAGAGGCATCATATCATTTGGTTGACCACTCCTAGATTCCGGAGAGGTGGATACATTAGAGGAATCCAACATAGCGCAAAGAGTTGGGATAAACACAAGAGGAGGGATACACTCTCTCATTTTCAATACCACCCATTCTCATCAGTTTTACTGCTCTGAAAGAGTTTGCTGCAGAGGTGGAGGATAGAATCTTCACGATGCAGGATGAATGATCCATATATTTGGTGAGGGAGAGGATACTTCCTTTGAGGAAGGACTCTTTCATGCATTGGAGTAGATGGAGGTCACTCATGCTTACATTGGCCAGGATCAGGAGATTCTTTGGAGGTGATAGTCTCTCATGGGGAGGCTCATTTTCAGAGAGCATAATTTCTATTTGAGCATGAGTAGCTACATGATGGCATGGAAGCAACTTGAAGGATGAATTTGGCATGGGGGATGTCAAGGTAGCAGGCAGCAGCATGAGGGAGCACCATATTGCAGAACACCAGCGTTGTCTATGTAGAGGATTGATCTCGGTTGGAGGACTCAGATTTTGGTTGAGTGTTCCCAGAATCTTGGTGCATGCATGATTCTTGATGACCAGGAGGAAGGTGATAGATACATGGTTGATGATATGGTCATCTATTGTTATGGCAGGATCTTCTTGACTAGAGTTTCTAGTCTTAAGGAGAAATTATTGCATGCAGCACATGAGGACTTCCTAGCTATGCACTTGGATGCATACTTTTCCTTGCTAGAGGAGTTCAGTTGGGAGGGAATTCATCATGATCTTCATCCTCATATGGACAGATGCATAGCTTGAATGATTTTGGAGAGTTTTTCACAACCATCCCCTTACTCATTGGAGGAGAGGGAGAGCATTCAGATGAGCCATTTCAGCTCAAGGTCTCAAGTATATGGTATAGAAGGTATAATTTACCATTTTTTACCTCTTTAATTCATAATGAGTAGCCTATTGTCTCAAGGAGGGTCATCCCTTCTTGCACTTGGTATAATGTACTTGCAGCTACTTGTAGCCTTGATTTTGGCTATTCTTATGATGGTTTGTGGGGGAAGCCACATGCTTCTTGGTGTGCACCATTGGCACCAACTTGTATTTTTATGATTCTATCTTGTGAGGAGTTTTTGGCAGCAAACAAGTGGCTAGTACAACACTTGTTACTTTTGATTATGAGACAGGCCAAGAGGCACTGCGTAGGTTCCAAGAGTGGAACTTTGAACCACTCTCTGGTTGTCATTTGACAACTTGCTTTCATTATGTATTGCTCCTTGTATTTCTAATGTTTGTACACTCTTGAGAAGAATTATTTGGAGAGTATTGGATGTACAGCCCATTGGGATCATGATTCTCCCCATTATACATGTCTTATCTTGCAAGAGACACCATGGGAAAACCATGATTGCCACATTGCTACTTGTCTCTTCTTGTGGGAGGAACCACTTGGAGAATTTGAGGAGGCATTTCATTGCTTATTTTCTTGATGGGGTAGCTTGGGAAATTATTGGAGGCCATACCATCTTAGCCCAAGGACATAGGTAGCCCCATGGACACTTCAAATGGAGAGAGGACCATCTTGAGAAGCACAAGCACAACTCTCCATTCCACCCCAACACATTGCAGAAACCGGGGGTTGAGATTTTCATTTGGATGATAGCATGGATGAGAAGATCATCATTGGGAGAAACATTTTCCCATGAATATCATCACTCCTACCTTAAGGAGGCCATAACACAGTAAGAAGGATTCCACTACACCTTCTATCTTTCCATGAGGAGCATCATTTCAGCTTGCATGCTTGGGAGAGAGCATTGGAGGGCATATTTATTGCAGCATCTTTTGAGCAGTGGTGGAGCTTGTTGATGAGGAGGCCACAAGAGAAGAAGGGGGAGGAATTTTTTTCTCTCTATGCATTTGCTTGAGGACAAGCAACATGTGGGAGGGGAGGACTGTAATGTTCCCAAAGGAACATTATAGTTGCACATTTTATTTTTGTTAAATAAAATTGAGAAGGAGACACCTTAGCCCCTTTCTAATGAAGAAATAACACTCCTTATGTGAAAATTAGATGAATAAGTAGTTGGATTAAAGTACCTAAGGGTGTGAATGGAACCCGAATCACTTGATTTAGTCATATTTGACTAAAGTTAACAGTGCTACCCAAGGAGGAGGAGCTTCCTAGAGAAGCTGAATAGTTTTGGAGGGAAGACACTGACATGAGGGTGGAAACCATAATTAGTGGGACCATGGTGGAGAAGAGTTCCCTTTATTTATAAGGAGGATATGGAAACCAATTTTCATTATCTTCAGAGTTTATAATTGGGTCTGCAAATGCTTGTATCCCCGGGCTGTTTAGTAGGGTGGTGGTGCCCTCGAGCACTAGGGTGTTCCTGGTCGAGAATCCCTACCTCTTCCTAAAGGACGGATGAGGATTAAGTTGATTTTCCTAAATCCTTCATTGGCCACAGATACATTCATCACCTACAGCGTTAGCTCTGCAGCAAAGAGGATGTTGTGTTGCTAGGTGCAGCAAGAGAGGAACTCATGGTGTCATCTTAGCTTTTTTTCTTCAGTGGAGGAGTGATCTATTCATTGGAGGAGTTTCAAGGAGGATTCTTGGGCTTCATTATAGATCTTTGGCACTTGGCCAACATTACATCATCTCCCACTGTGCAGTCCATGGAGGAAACTACGTTATTTTATGGAGGCAGTGATAGAAGAGTTCATTGGGCTCATCAAGAGTTGTTTTTGAGACAAAGGGATCAGCTCTTTGTGTTGGAGACATTATCAGAGGAGGGAAATCATATTTCAGATCAGCCATAGCCTCATTCTTGTTTTTTACAAGTTGCAGTGACAAATCAGTAGTCACATTTTGGCATTCTCTGGCATTTCTAGCAATCTCTCATAGATTAGCTAGAAATCTTGTATTTCGGCCCATCTCTGGTTATTGGGCTACTCTTTTATATTCCTTCATCCATATGTAGATTTTATTCATATTCAGCAGCTCATACCTTCATATACACAATGCAGTCACTGCTTTCCGGCATATTGTGGAGTTGCAACAACTCATGTATCTTATTGCTTAATCAGTGGAGGTTGGATCCTAAAGCTTGAGTGGCTTGTCCCTCAAATATTTCTTGTATTTTATTGCTGATATATCATAATATAATGATGGCTATATAATTTTCCCTCTTATGGTATATTCATATTTGCAGAGTTCTGATTATGTCTTATATTGTTGTAAGCTCTTTCATTGAGCATTGTTTTAGAGACCTAGATTGGGGAGATCTGAATAACCCATCTAGATTTATTTCTTTGAGCTCATTTTCTGCATAGGAGTTTTATGATGTGTGTTATAAGGCATCCCTATAGTGGTTTATCTTATTTTTACATCAACTTCCTTATACAGCGTCGTCAAGGACCCTTAGTAGAAATTCCTGAGGTGGAATATTGCATATCCATAGACAGAGTCTGTGAAGGGCCAGCTAGCCTCAAGATCTCTCCCTTATTTGGAAGGAGACATATCATGAAAATTTCCCAACAGTCAATATTTGAAATGGACTTTTTATACCTCACTGAAGAAGGAATTGGAATATCTTAAGATATTCCTGATGGAGTAGAGAGTTCCGGAAAAAGGAACATTACATCTAATTATGGATCTTATAATGTATTGATTGGTAAATGATTAGTGGTTGAATTCATGAACTAATAGGAGTTATTGCATCTATTATGAGAGGTCACGAGACCTTATTGATGATTTTCAAATAAATATCAAACCCATATGTTTAAATATACATTCATTTCATGTATATTACATGTTCTCAATGTGTTTGATGAAATTTCTATAATGGTTAGGCCTTGCTATGTCAAGTTCTTATCTAAGTTTTGAATGGAAGGCTTTTTCCTGGTGCCAATTGTTGTTTTGGAAAGTTTCATCAAGTTATGGGCAATGGTGTGGAGACTAACCCTAAAAACATGGCTCAGATAATGCGGTTGAAGGCATAGAACTAGGTGAAAAATACTGAAATCGCTCCCTTGTAGCCTTATGCATGTGATTTCATGGTTACAATAGAATTTCTCGTGTTGTTCCAGCATCTAGTAGTCCAGGAAATTTAAAAATAGGTTTAACTCAATTTTTGGGCACCTGGAAGGGGGGTTTATCCCTTGGGGGTCCTCTAACACCTGAGGGAAATCAATAAGGTTTTGGTAAAATTGGGTAATTGTGGGAGAAGGGTGTTACAGAGTGGTATTACAGTATGGTTCAACACTTGGATTGGATATGCAGAATGTGTTTTTCATGGCTGCGTGTAGGATATATATGTGCTATTAATGTAGGCATGATGATGATTATTGTTTTATATGTATTTTCTTGGCATGAAAATATCCATATGTTGTTATGCGTGAATTATCGTCACTATGATTACCATGTACCGAGTAATTTTTACTATTTGTGACATCATGCATGGTAGCTAGATAGTTATTTTTATGATGTTGATATATTTTTATGATTATGCTTATAAATATATCGTGCTAATCTATCTTATTTTGCAGAAAAGATAGCCTCCCTTGAACTATACTAATGCATGTTGATTATATTTATATTTTGATTTAGTTTGAATATAATGTTTGCAAGAAAATCTCAAATATTACTAGTAAAATGGTGGATTACAATTCACGACACTCTCCTATCATATCAAATGAGAAGCATGGAGATGAGTACTCCCCTCACATAGCAGACACTTTAAGAATTTTGAAGGCAGAAATAAGAAGTTGCAAAGCAGAAAATGAAAGAATCATTTATTCACAAAAAATGCATTCCAAGGCACACGAGAAACAAGCAAATATCAATGTAGTTATCCTTAAGAATTTTTTAGATTTACAAATAGAGGAACCACTTAGGATCAGTCATGGATAAGAGGAGAGGACTAATGTAGCCTATGGTATTAGATCTCATAATGCACATAGGTTGGACAATGATGATACCATCAGGTATGGCATATTCTTGGATACACCTGATAGGAGAGGCAATGGAAATGGGATGTATTCTAGTTTATTCTAGTTCTTGTTTGGGCAGGAGCCATGGTCATCACCATTGTCATTATTACATAAGTAATGATAGAGGATATTTGTTAGAGGATTTCAGGAAGTCCAAGCCACTTAAATTTGATGGAGATAAAAAGAAGCTGAAGGATGAAGAGGTGTGGTTACTAGATATGAAGAAATTATTTGAGATGCATGACTATACTGAGAATATGAAAGCTAGGATAGCTATTTTCGGCCTCAAAGGAAAAGTAGACATCTGGTGGGAACATGTGAAGTGGGTCAGATACCTAAGGACAAAATATTTAAGTTGGCATGAATTGAAGATACTTCTTAGGAATAAGTACTTGTCAAAGAGTTTCTATGACAGTAAAGCTAAGGAGTTCTATGAGCTAAAGATGGGATCAATGATAGACAAGGAGTACATGAACGAGTTCTTGAATTTATTGAGGTATGTACCTGTTGTGGTAAAACACAACCCCCCCCATTTTTTACTTGTTCACTTCAAATAATGGGGACCCTTTTTATAAATTTTTGGCTAAGCACCTTTTAGGATTTTATTTTAATGATTATCCTACGCTTTTATTTTTTCATTTTCTTTGGATTCTTGTTTTGATTGAATCGATTTTTTATAAGCCTCCCATTGACGCTTGTTTCGCCTCATTTGGTCAACTGGTTTAAAAATGGTACTCCTTTGAAGTACCATCATTTTTCTAGTCTGGGTTAAAAATGCTATTTTTTTAATTCTTTTTTGGAGTGGTTGTAGCTTAGAAAATTTCATAGCTAAACTAAACATCATTAAAATAAAACCAAAATTTAAAAAAAATCAAAAAAAAAAAAAAAATTTATTACATCATCGGATCCGTCGTAGATCGCAGATCGCAAATTTCAGATTCGTCGCAGATCGCAAATTTCAGATTTGTCACAGATCGCAGATCGCAAATTTCAGATCCATCGCAGATCGCAAATCGCAAATTTTGGATTGATCGCAGATCGCAAATTTCGGATCCATCGCATATCGCAAGATCGCAATTTCGCAATTTTGGATCCATCGCATATCGTAATATCGCAATATCGCAATTTTGGATCCATCGCAATTTTTAGAACATGCACATTTAAAAAACCCTAATCCAAGGATCTTGCGATATGCGATGTGTTAAAAAAAAAAATTAATATAAAGTTTGTTTTTTTTTTCTTTTTTTTGTTTCATCCCTTATGCCTCCCGTATCTCCACCTCACTCACCCTCACGTCACCCTCACCTCACACTCCACTCACCATATCCCTCCATAATCTCACGTGCATGAATTAATGGGTTTAGATTGATTTCAATGGTTTGTTTTATGGGTTTTAGGTTTGGATTGATTCCAATGGTTTGTAAATTATTTTTTATATTTTTTATATTATAATAATTATATTATAATTATAATATTTATTATAATTTTAATATAATTTGAACTATAATATTAATCATATTTAAATTAACGTTTTCAAATCATTTGTATATTAATTTAATTTTGTAACTAAATTAATTGTTAGTTAGGTAATAATTAATTTAGAATTAATTATTAGATAATTAGAATCTAATTTAGGATTAAATTTCTAATTAAAAATTCTGATTTTTAGCCCAGCAAACAGAATTTCCAGATTTATGCCAGATTTGACTCATCAACTTTGGAAGCTCATAGATTGAGTTATACTTGACCAAATGAGGCCCAGGACGGCTCATTGGAAAGATAAAATCAAGGAAAACATTTCTGAGAAGGTTTCACTAACAAAATTGATGATTTATTTGGTCAAAAATCAGGCAGAAGATCAAGCTCCGAATTTCTAAAAATAAAATCAATTTTCTGAGTTTTGTTTTCTTCATTTCATTTTCCCAGCCTCTTCTAATTGCAGATTCATGCATCAATATTATCCTTGGTTAATTAAGATCGTTATGAGTATCAATAAGAAGCTCAAATTTCCTTTTTATTTATTTAAATAGAATTTGATTGGATTGGTTTTAATGTTAGAAATAATATTTGGATTTTATTGTTGCATCTTAATTCATTTTAATTTCTTTTTGCAGGAAAAAACAATAGAAGGGATATTGAGGAAAAATATTTCAATCAATGAGAAGACTCCAACAATTAAAAATTGGAATTTTTGAGCAATTAAAGTTGGATTGGGCAGATTTTTCTTCAACAAACTCTCTTCTAAAAATACTTTTGGGAGGATTATAAATTGCAGATTGCAAAATGTAAAAAGGGCTTCTCTTCTCTGCAATTCCAGACTTCTAAAAGCATTTCTGTAATAGGAATTTAGAATTGTAGATGGGGAGGAGAGAAAAATTTCAGATCTGAACATTATTGAGGGTTTATGCTTTATGTCTTTTATTATGCATGATGGGCAGAGTTTGCATTTCTACAGCTCTAGTCTTGAAAGCAGAAATTCAAGTAATGTAAAGTACTGTTAGAGACCAGGATCAGAGAAGCAGATTCAATTAACTGGTATTTTTGGCATTTCTGTATCAAATACCAGTTTTATTTTTATTTTAATAAAATTGTTGTTTCATTTTATTCATGTTTTTGGCATTTCTGTTGATATGGATAATTTGTCTCAAATTGTTAAGTATCTCTGCTCTTATGAATTAAACTCTGATTTCTGAGTAACCATTACTCAGAAATCTGTCTTATAACACTAATTTATTAAATAGTAATGTGTTGTGAATTTCTTCCACATGTTATTGTTTAATTATTAGTTTGACTGATATGATAATCGATATCGTTTTTGTGAATTTCTTCCGGAATGTTGTTGATTTATTATTTTAGTCAAATGGTCTCAATAGAATGTGTTTTGGTACTCACAAATGTGAGCTAATTGAATTTCTTTGTTAGTTTGACATTAATTAAAAGCCAGACATATTTTAATTCTCATCACTTAATTATCTTGCTCTTAGTTGGGTTATATTTTCATCTACCTGATTGAGATAGGATTTAGATTAGTTTCTTTTTTCTTGCATTATAGAATAAGTTTACAATTAGATTAAATTTACATTTTTTTAAGTCCTCTTCTCAAAGAGGAAAAATCTTAGTTGTGGTTTGGCTAAACCCAAATCAGCTTAAGGGTCATTCTCTTGCCTGATCAGCATGAAGAATTGATCTGATATCCCTGTCTATTGGTAGTTAATGATACATTGTAAACCAATATCGATAGGGAAAAGGTAACTGGACCTAGTTAAACCAGTCGGAGCCACTATCATAAACGGAAAAGGAGTTGTATTAAGGTCTGGACCGGGTGGTTATCCCCCAATGTTGTAGCAGTGATTTTAGAGGCTTCAATAGTACCATATCTTAATGATGAGAAGGTAAAATTTCATAGATTTTTCAGTGGATTACAATTATCATTTAAATATCGGATTGATTATTATGAGCCTCGGTCACTTGAAGAAGTATTTTGAATTTTGAAGCACTTTTATGAACAATCAAATCATAAGGCATTGTCTCGTTAAGGTTTTTAAATGGAAAAAAAAGACTACAACTAAATGGCCACGAAAGCTAGCAATATCTCAAGATGTAAGTGAAAAATTGAATGTTACTCCTTAGAAGAAGTTTAATGTAGTTGGGAAGGGACATGGGTCATAGCCTGGAGGGAAATAGAATAAAGGTGAGTGTAAGGGACATTTCCAGTGTTGGATATGTGGAAAGGAGCATCTCAAGAAGGAATCATCATCGTATCAGGTTGTTAGGACTCATATCTATAGTTCATAAGAAGCACACAAATTTTGGGATGTTGGGAAGAGAATTCCTCATATCTATGCAGCATTTGAGAAGACGCGGGTAGACCAACAAGCATCTATTATCGAGATGGACGATAATCCTTATGATCAAGTGGTTTCTATTTTGATTGACCCTATATATAATTATAGTTATGTTAACCCTGACCTGTTGGATGAGTGTGGTTTGATAATATAAGTGCTTGTAGAGTGTCAGTTGGTGCAGTTGGCTACAGGTACTAAGAAAAAGGTTCATAATTGGGTAATATCTTGTGCATTTGAGTTGAATGGTATGCCTACATTAACACATATGAATGTGCTTCCGTTGGTATCATACAATATGCTTCTGGGTATGGATTGGTTGTATCTTCAAACAACTAAGGTGCATTTTCATGAGAAGGCTATTGAGTGTTTGGATGACAATGGAGAATAAAGGACTTACAGGGTAAGAATAAGGCGGCATCAGTCATAATGGTTATAACTATGTAGGAAAATCATAGTTGTATGAAAGGGTGTGTGTTATTTGAAATGAATATTTCCAATGATAAAAGTAAATATTTTGAGGATGCAAAGGTATTGAGGAGATATATTATTGAATATAAAATATTAACTTAACAAAAAAAATTCACTTCACAAGATTCAATTTCTCTCGACACTTGGTAGATCTATAATTAAGTTAAATATATGTTTGTTCATAATAATATTATTTATATTTATATAAATTTTAAATATCTACAAATATTATGATCTATGATTTCATTAAAATCATAATAATATATATATGGTTACCCATATATGAGACATTTTTAATTGAAATATTTAATAATATTTATAAATTAATCTTTTTGATATAATACAATACATATACATATATATAAATAACTTTAATATATATATATTCCCATGGAAAAATCATTACTTTCATTAATAAGTTGAAAATTACATGATGTAGATGATTCGAGAAGCATATGCAAAATGGCGGTCAAGCCACAGTAAAAAGTATATATGTATGAGTGTCTGGTACAAAACAATTTTATAGAAATATAAATATAAATAGGCTATATTATGTAACTGATAAGTATAAATGTTCAAAAATAAGATATCCTCAAATTCACGACATTTTTTCCCCCTGTGCTAGTGCATCATCATATGGCCTGTGAAAATACTGATAAAAATGATGATAACTTTCTCCTAGATCACCTAGTGATCCCTTGGTTGGTGTGCAACCTCCTTGGAAAGTGAATAAGAAAGTTGATTCCTCTACATGTAAATATGAATACAAGATATATAATCAAATTGCTATTTCAGAATCAGTATCTCATCCAATAGATTCAGAAGTGTGTTCACATGACATATAGATTGTTGAATGAACCAATCTATGATAAGCTTAGAGTCTCCAAAAATATGAATATGTGTGCACTCTTGAGATAATGAAAATGATAAGAGGTATTGAAGGCATGGAAGCGTGTATATATATATATATATATATATATATATATATATATATATATAGTCCACATTTATATTCTTATTAATTAAATTTAAATAAAAAAACTTGATATAATAGTTACAAATATAAACTGATATAGAATCAAATATAGAATAATATTTATTAATTAAATAAATAAGTAAACTTGAATACCAATAGTGTATGAGCTTGAAAATCATACTAGTTCAAAGTCATGCGACCTGAAAGTATTATTATTGCTTCTTGTTTTTCTCTTCCTAAATATATAATATAATAAATAGGCTATGGTGGATATTGTAACTCTATAGGCATGTTTTTTTTGGGATTAATGTAGCTTATTTTCTTAGAAAAAACACATTACATGGTTTCTCGTGGAGATTGATTATTCTATCATTATTCCGACTAAGGAGTATTTGGTTTGGGGAAATTGTTGTAGATGAAAAAAGATTGTTTAATGGGGCATAATATTTCATTTTTTGGGTTTTCATATGATGGGGAATTCGATTTCCCACGTTCCTTGAGGTTTTAACGTGCACGTCGAACTCAAATTATGTATGTTTGTAACTGACATGGAACTACTATTTTGTTTTATTCTGTTGGACTAGGTTTGGATACATATCTTGTTATCAGGAATGGGAGATGTGTTACTTCCCCTTATATTTTTGTAATTTGGGTGGCTTTGGGATAAATTTCCCCAAAATGAAACCCTCCTCCAACAAATAAAGCCCATCCATCCCAAAGAAGAAATTAGAATGGATAAAGAAATATTATTAATCACTTGCACAAGCCCTTGGAAAATATATTTAATTTTGAACCAGTTTTTATTTGAAAGGTACTTGCTCCCTCGAAATTGATATGTCAACTCTACTTGTCGTGGACCTATCTCTCCTATCGGTTTCCTATATATATTCATCACTTATTATGGCTAGAGGATAAGATGAGCATCAAGTCTGTGGTATGACATTTCAATGGATAACTTTGTGATTCTATGGGTGTCTATATTCCATGGATCTCGGATCTGCTGTATGGAATGATCATGCTCATACCTAAGACTTTATGGTAGGCTCACAAATTATTTAAGGCACACATTCATTCAACTACTCGGGTTATCTTTCTATTTGGATAGCTCTTTCAATTCTACATTATAGTGGTTCGTATTCTTGATATTGTGGCTCATTTTAATTCTCGGTGGATCTTTTCTCTTTCATGTAGCTCACATACTCTGAGGCTTGCATCATTGGCTCACTCTTTCATTGTAGTGTGTGCCAAGCTTGAATTTAATGGTGGCTTGTATGCTTGCACTTTTTTTATAATGGTATAGCTCCTATGGTATGTATCTATACCCCTATGGAATTATTTATATATGATTATTGTATATATATATATATATAGAGTGGTAGTGATAGAGTGGTAGTGAAATTGTTTATATAGAACTGCAACGACATCTCTTATATGTGGCATCACTGGAATTACATAGCATCATTCTAATAACAGTGGAATGTCGCCTGACTTATATTTATAAAGTGGTATTACTATATTGACATTGTTCGAATATCTATGCTATATATACATACTCTATAACATGGATCACTTTCTTTTGTCTTGTTTTATGTACCAAATATTGGCATGGATATATTGCAGTGAATACTCTTAAGTTGCAGTATTGCACGGTAGACATATTGTGGATAACATGGAAAATATATTGTGATTCACATGCAATATATATGTTGGTTCACATGATATAAATGCAATGCCTAACATGGAATACATATTGTGGCTAACATGGAATACATATTGTGGTTCACATGGCAGACATAAAATGGTTCACATGAGATACATATTGTGGTTCACATGGTAGACATACATTTCTTCACATGGTAGGCATATTGTGGCCAATATGTAAGACATACAATGATTTGTATAGAAAATACAAAGTGGAATCGAATGAATTATACATTTTATGTATGGCATCACTTCTATGGCATCTCTTTTATATTCTCCATGGGGGATGGTTTCTATACTAATGGTATGACATAACTTTTATATCTCTTTATAAAAAAAGATTCAAGATACTAGACCAAAATACATAAAAGTTATATATATGTTTATATCAGAGACCTTGAGTTATATGACTATGATTGTAACCTACTAATAGTCTGAGAACACTCTTGATATCCATGATGCATCATTGTGTGACATTGATGCATATGTATTTGACTGCCACCTTATGATAATGAGACATGAGAATAATGACAATGACCATGCTAATATGATGCTAGAGAAATATATGATGACATGATGACATTAACCTTGTAAGTTACAACTTGATATGATAGAAACTTTCTTGGACTTGTTTCTTTTAGTTAACAAACGAAGTTGTGACTGGAATGGGGTTTGGCCTTGGAGGCCTGATGTGATTGATGATGATATCTCATCATCATTTTACTTTGTATCTAAGCCAAACAATTAATGAATATATAATAGAAGAATAATATGTTTGGGTTTTCCCCCTTGCGGGGTTTTTCTATGGTCTTCGACCTAAATATCAGTTTCTCTATTGTGCATGTTTTTCTTTCGTTCTATTTCACTACATTATTCATGTTATTTTTCTCTCTATATAATTGCTAATGATGCCATGATGTTATGGGGTGAATTGTATATGGAAAAATGAAAATGTAAATGGATTAAATGTTCATAAATAATTAGAGGAATTCTAAGGTCTAAAATGGGCCTCCTAAGGAAATTATAAAATAATACTAGAAATAATATAATAATATTAGATTACATCATCCAATTTTAGAGGGAAAAAAGATAAAACTATTTTTTCAACTTGTATTTTCAACCCTATGGGCTTACTCAAATTTCTAGTGGGGACACTCGTTGGATGCAAAATTTGATTCTTCATCCGAGGAATACCCATGCTACATGCTTTTCATGGACCCTGCTACATGAAAAATGAGAAATGCATGAAAAATGTGATTGTAATCACAATTTTTCATGTATTTCTCATTTTTCGTGTGGCAGGGTCCATCGAAAGTATTCAACATGGGTATTCCTTGGATGAGGAATTAAATATTTCATAGAACAATTATTCCCACTATAAATTTTAGTAAAACCTTTGGGAGATACGTTGAGAAAGTAATTTTATTATTTAATGAATTTTTAATCTTTTTACTTTTTAACCCCAAAAACAATGAATCGTACCCCATGTTGACATCATCACCTTGAATCCTATTGGTTGTCATAAACTTTATTTTGGTTGTACATTTTTTTTTAGGAGGCCCATTTTAGACCTCAAAAGTTCTTTAATGGAAAGTATCTTCAACAGAGAACAATCTAGCCCTAAAAGAATAATATGGTATCAGAGCTAAGATGAAGAAAATTAATTGAGATCACCCCTATGAAGGCACACATTATTGAGAAATTAGAGTGTAAGGGATCGAGATGGAAGATACATAAAATAATCCTAGGGTTTGATGGAAACTCTGAGGAAGTTTTGTTCTTACAAGAGAATGTTAGGGTTTGGGGAAAACCCTTAAAGTAGCCTTGGATATGACTTCTATTATATAACATTGAAACCCTTCTATGAATCAGAATCTTCTTGATTAGTGTTAAGCCATTGAGTTCCTCAGTTACTTATAAAATATTTACATAAACCCTAGTTTGAGTTATCTCCAACCCAGTGGGAGACGATGTGTTTTGGTAATTATCTTGTAATTTGGCTTCAAAGGATCAGAAACCAAATACAATTGATTCTCAAGAGGATGCATTTCTTCTAAAGACAGCATTGGCACATGATAAATGGAAATTGGTGCCCCTAGATAAGATGGATACTTGAGCAAGAGAGAGTTGAGAGCCTACTACAATCTACATTAAAGATAAGTACTTGCAATACGTATGCCATTTCTTTGTGTCACTATTCTTGTGAATTTATTCTTTTAATCGATTATTGGTGTTTCTTCTTGCATGAGTATTTTATTTGTTTCTGTAACAACCCTGGTTAAAAATACATGTAATAAATTTAGTAAAGGAAAAATAATACCAAGGTCATGGGACATATATATTCCAATCTAAATTTTGGTCAAAACTTCCTAGTGGATGTTCATTTGGTTTATTATGGCTAAGGAAATTGGGAAATTCCTTGAAAAGGAAAAGAGAAATAAATTGCCATTTTATTGATGAAAATGCTGGAAATTAGGAGGAAAATAAGGTGAAAGGTCATAGGTTGCATGTGAGGAAATTGAAGGAAAATAATGGAAAATGAAGAAATAGAGGCCTCATTATTAAAAAGGCTTATCAGGATCAGTTCACAACCTTTTTCCAATTTTAGCTTGGAGCTCTCTCTCTATTCTCTCTCTCTCATAATCTTGCACACTTTGAGCATTCTTAGAGAACTCTAGAAATTGATAAAGGAAGGAAAAGGAAGGACAAGAAATGGAAGGAAAGCAAGGATCAAGTAAGGAAGAGTTAGATGAAGCGGCTACAACGGGATTACTTGTGAGTATCGAGTTGAATGTATGATTTCCTTGCAATATTTAACATGCATGGTATATGCATGTGTGTATTTGGTTCTAATGTTGTAATTGGCATGGATTTTTCCAAGTGTGACATTTTTTTCAGCCTTTCCTTTCCATTTTGAGATATCCATGATGTGATGGGGTTATTTCATTTAGGTGACCAAAATTTTCAAATGGTTTTCGAACTGGGTGAGTTGGTCCTAGGAAAATTCCTAAGGATCTAGGATTCCCTTCACCAGAAATGGTAGGATACATGGTAAATCTTGAGGGTGGATATGGGAAAATTACTCAAGATATTGGTGAATAAATTCGGATGCATCCATGCTTGTTTAGGGCCTAGTGATCCCTTCACCAGTAATGGAGGGATTATTGTCAATCCTAGTAAAATTAGGGTAATTTTGAGGTTTAAAATTTTCCTCCTAAGGAAATTATAAAATAATAGTGGAAATAATAAAATAATATTATATTACATTATCATATTCTAGAGGGAAAAAAAGAGAAATCTATCTTTCCGACTAGTATTTTAAACTTATCTCCCTATGGGTTTACTCAAATTTCGAAGGGAAACACTCATTGGATAAAAATTTTGATTCCTCATCCAAGGAGTACCCATGTTGCATACTTTCAATGAACCCTCCTAGATGAAAAATGTGAAATACATGAAAAATGTGATTTTAATCACATTTTTTCATGTGTTTCTCATTTTTCATCTAGAAGGGTCCATAGAAAGTATGAAACATGGGAACTCCTTGGATGGGAAATTAATTTCGACATCCAACGAGTACTTATTCTCAAAATTTGAGTAAAACTTAGGGAGGTAAGTTGAAAATATTAGTTTAAAAGTAGTTTTATTATTTTATTAAGTTTCAATCTTTTTACTTTTTTACTCCAAAAATGGTGAGTCAACCCCCATGGTTGACATCATCATATTGAATCGTATTGGTTGTAATAAAATTTATTTTGGTTGTACATTTTTCTTAGGAGGCCCATTTTAGACCTCAAAATTCCCATAATTTTTATGTTTATTGTTTCGCCTAGGAATTCCTTAACTGTAATCATAGGATTGCAGTAAATCAATGTTGTATAGATGTGGGTTTTGGGCCTAGAAATCCATTGACCAGTAATGGTGAGATATCCAGTAAATCTTGAGGAATCCCACTTTGTTTTTTTGTGAGTCCCACATTCATGCTTGAAATATGACATGGGGGTGATTTTATGAAAGAAATATTTGGTTCAAACCAATCTATGGTCGGGTGGTACATAGAAGTCCATGACTTGGTTGGATGTGCATATGTTAATAAGAGCTCTTATTCCCTTGTATTTTATGAGTAAATGTACTTTATAGTATGTGGATTTAATGGTTCTTCCATTACTATTATTATTTTGGTTATATGATGGTTATAATAATGGTTCATGACAAATTCTAATTATCGATCTTATAATGTATTGATTGGTAAATGATTAGTGATTGAATTCATGACCTAATAGATTTTATTGCATCTATTATGAGAGGTCATGAGACCTTATTCATTATTTTCAAATAATGTCAATTTCTTGTCTAAGTTTTGAATGGAAGGCTTTCTCCTAGTGTCAATTGTTGTTTTTGAAAGATTCATCAAGTTATGGGAAATGGTGTGGAGACTATCCCTAAAAATGTGGCTTAGATCATCTAGTTGGAGGCATAGAACTGGGTCAAAAAGTCTGAAGACTCTCCCTTGTAGGCTTATGCATGTGACTGGATGGTTACAATATAATTTCTGTAGTGTTGTTCCAGCATTTGGGAGTCAAGTACATTGAAAAATAGGTTTAAATTAGGGTTTGGGCACCTGGAAGGATGGTTTATCCCTTGGGGCTCTTGTAACACCTAAGGGAGGTCAGTAAGGTTTTGTTAAAAATGGGTAAGTGTGGGAGGAAGGTGTTATAGAGTGGTATCAAAGTGTTGTTCAACACTTGGAATGGATAGATGGAATGTGTTTGTCATGGTTGCATGTAGGATATAAATGTGTCTTTTATGTAGGCATGGTGATTGTTATTATTGTATATGTATTTTCTAGGCATGTCAATGTCCATATGTTATGCATGAATTATAGTGGCTATGATTAGCATGTATCGATTCAATTTTACTATTTTCCACGTCATGCATGGTAGCTAGATAATTATTTTATGATGTTGATATATTGTTATCATTAGGGGAATCTTGAGGTCTAAAATGGGCCTCCTAAGAAAAATGTACAACTAAAATAAAATTTATAAGAACCAATATGATTCAAGATGATGATGTCAACCATGGGGGATGATTCACCATTTTTTAAGTATAAGGGTAAAAATATTAAAAAATAATAAAATAATAAAACTACTTTTTCAACTCGTATTTTCAACTTATGTCCCAAATTTTTTACTCAAATTTCGAGCGAGAGAATCCGTTGGATGAAAAAATTAATTCCTCATCCAAGGAGTACCCATGCTGCATACTTTCAATGGACCCTAGTATGCAAAAAATGAGAAATACATGAAAACACATGATTTCAATCTCGGTTTTCATGTATTTCTCATTTTTCGTGTAGCATGGTCCATCTAAAGTATGCAACATGGGTACCCCTTGGATGAGGAATCAAGGTTTGCATCCAATGAGTACTCTCGCTCGAAATTTGAGTAAACATTTTTGGAGATAAGTTGAAAATACGAGTTGAAAAAGTAGTTTTTTTTCCCTCTAAAATTTGATGATGTCATCAAATCTTATTTTATTATTTCTATTATTATTTTATAATTTCCTTAGGAGCCCCATTTTAGACCTAAAATTTCCCCTAATGGATTATGATTAAAATGTAATGTGCTAATCTAGTTGATTTTGTAGACAAGATAGCCTCCATTAAACTATGCTAGCGTTTGTTGATTATGTTTATATTTTGACTTAGTTGGAATATTATGTTTGCAAGAAGAAGATCAAATATTACTATTAAAATGGTGGATTAAAATTGATGACACTCTCCCGACATATAAAATGAGAAGCATGGTGATGAGTAATCCCCTCACATATCAGACACTTTAAGAAGTTTGAAGGAAGAAATAACAAGTTGCAAAGAAGAAAATGAAAGAATCATTTAGCCACAAAAAATACTTTCCAAGCCACAAGAGAAACAAGGCGACGTCAATGTACTTATCCTTAAGCTTTTTTCAGATTTACAGACTCATGAGCCACTTAGTATCAGTCATGGAAAAGAGGACAGGACTAATGTATTTTATGGTAGTAGATCTCATAATGGGCACAAGTTGGACAGGGATGATACCATCAAGTATGGCATGTTCTTCAATACACCTAATAGGAGAGGCAATGGAAATGGGATTTACTCTATTTTATTCTAGTTTTGGTTTGGGTATGTACCATGGTCATCACCATTGTTATCCATACATAAGGAACGATAAAGAATATTTGTCAGATGAGTTAAATAAATCCAAGCCACCTAAATTTGATGGAGATATAAAGAATATGGAATATGTAGAGGCACGGTTACTCGAGATGAAGAAATTATTTGAGATGCATGACTATACCAAGAACATGAAAGCTAGGATAGTTATTTTTGGCCTCAAAGGAAAAGTAGAGATATGGTGGGAAGTTTTGAAGAGGGTCAGATACATGAGGATAGATGATTTAAGTTGGCATGAATTTAAGATACTTCTTAAGAAGAAGTACTTGTTAGAGAGTTACAATGATAGTAAATCTAAGGATTTCTATGAGTTAAAGATGTGATCAATGACAGATGAGGAGTACATGACTAATTTCTTAAATTTATTGAGGTGTGTACCATATCTTAATGATGAGAAGGCAAATGCTCAGAGATTTTTTAGTGGATTACAATTAGTATTTAAATATCGGATTGAGTATTATGAGCCTCGGTCACTTGAAGAAGTATTTTGAAAGTTGAAGCACTGTTATGAACAATCGAATCATAAGACATAGTCTCGGTAAGGTTTTTAAATGGAAAAACAAGACTACGAGTAAATGGCCACTGAAGATAATAATATCTCAATATTAAGGTGAAAAATAGAGTGTTGTTCCATAGAAGAATTTTAATGTAGTTGGAAAGGGTCATGGGTCATATCCTGGAGGGCAGCAGAATAAAGATGAAGGTAAGGAACTTTTACAGTGTCAAATATATTGCAAGGATCATCTCAAGAAGGAATGGTCATCATATCAGGTTGGTAGGCCTTATATCTACAGTGCACAGGAAACACAAAAATTTGGAGATGTTGAACAAAGCATTCCTCATATCTATGCAACATTTGAGAAGAAGCAGGCAGATCACCAAGCATCTATTATTGAGATGGACGGTAATCATTGTGATCAGGTTGATTCTATTTTGATTGAACCTAGATATAATTATAGTTATGTTAACCCTGACCTATTGGATAAGTGTGGTTTGAGAAGACAACTGCATGTATAGTGTTGGTTTGTGTAGTTGGCTATAAGTACTAAGAAAATAGTTCATCAGTAGGTAATATCTTGTGCATTTGGTTTGAACAATATGCCTACATCAACACATATGAATGTACTTCCGTTGGGATCATACAATATGCTTCTAGGTATGGATTGGTTATATCTTCAAAGGTATAGGGTGGTTTTTAATCAGAAGGATGACAAGGGATAGTAGAGGACCTTACAGTGTAAGAACAAGGCTTCACCAGTCAAAATGGTTACAAATATCTAGAAAAAGCATAGTTGTAGGAAAGGGTATGTGTTATTTGCAATGCATATTTACAATGATAAAAGTAAATATGTTTAGGATGCAAAGTTATTCAGAAAATATCTTATTTTGCAGAATTCTCATGATATATTACCCACATATATTTTAGAGTTGTATCCTCATAGGGAAGCAGTTTTTTCTATTGAGTTAATACAATGGGAAACACCAACATCAAAGGCTCCTTATAGGATGATCACACCCAAGATAGTGGAATTGAAGTTGCAGTTGAAGGAAATGATTGACAAGGGATACATTAGGCCAAGTGTATCACCTTGGGGTGCAGAAATATTTTTTTTGAAGAATAAGGATGGTACTCTTAAGTGTTTTATTGATTATAGGCACTTGAGCAAGGTAACGATCAAGAACATGTATATTTTGTCGAGGATTTATGACTTGTTTTATCAGTTGAAGGGAGAAGAAATGTTCTCAAAGATTGATTCAAATCAGGATATCATCAGGGGCACATCAAGGAATAAGAAATTTACAACACATTTTTCTAAACCAGGCATGGGAATTATGTGTTTGTTCTGGTTCCTTTTGATTAGACTAATTCTCTAGCTACTTTTATGCACTTGATGAATAGTTTATTGATTCCTTATATGGAAAATTTTGTGATTGTATTCATTAATGATATATTGATATATTATAAGTGTGAGAAAGAGAATCTTGAATTCTTAATGATAGTATTGAGATTGCTAAGAGAGCATCAATTGTATGACAATATTAGTAAATGCAGTTTCTTTCAGACAAAGGTATATTACTTAGGGCATGTTGTCTCCAAGGAAGGCATAGGAGTGGATACGGAAAAGATAATATATATAATGGAATGGGTAGCTCCTGGTAATGTGGATGGAGTTATATCATTCATGGGGTTAGAAAGTTACTACATGAGGTTCATCGGGAACTTCTCATGGATCTAATATCCTATTAAATCATTGTAGAGGAAAGGAAATAAATTTGAATGGACAGAGGAATGTTCAACAATTTTTGAGTAGTTTAAGAAATTATTGACAAATGCTCAAGTTCTCAAGATTGCAGATATGGACAAATAATTTAAGGTGTGAACAAATTCTTTCAAGATATCACTTGGTGAATTCCTGATCTGGAAGGGACATGTGTTATGTTATGAGTTAAGGAAATTGAATAAGAATGAGAAATATTATGTGATGCATGATCTTGAGTTGGTAGGAATAATCCATGCTTTAAATATGTGGAGGAAATATTTTTTGGCATGTGTTTCATATTTATTAGTGATCACAGTGGATTGATATACTTATTTGACCAACCTGATCTGAATTCCAGGAAAGCTAGGTGATTGGACACACTGAGAGAGTTTGAATTCGAGATTAGGTAGACTAATGGAAAGAAGAAAAATGTTACAGATCTTATTAGTATAAGAGTACAATTAAATCACATATATGTTATGAGTTCATATGGACATATATATATAGGATCAGATCTTATAGGTAGGACAATAGGATAACAAGTACAGGGAGCTTAAGCACATGTTATAATAGCAGGGTACATGTGAACTTGATGTGGAATATCATCTCATGACAGATGTTTTGGTTATATTTAGGGACAATATTTATGTGTTGAATAAAACTGAGCTCAAGAAGCTTATCTTTTAATAATTTCAGGTCAAGTCCTATTCAGGTTACCCAAGATATCAGGAGGCATTGACAGTGGTTAAGAAGTTCCACAATTGGAAAAATTTGAAGAAAGAGGAGGAAGATTTTGTTGCAATATGTTTTAACTGTCAACAAGTAAAGGTAAAGTGTAAGAATTCAGGTGGTTTACTAAAATAGTTTCTGATTATAGAGTGGAAATGGGATATCATTTCTAGGGATTCTATCACAAGTTTGAAGAAAACATCTAGACATCATGATTCCATTATGGTTTTGGTGGAAATATTGACTAAGGCAGTTCACTTAATTGCAGTTAAGTCTACTTACTCAACAAGTGAGGTGGCACATGCCTTCATCCGGGAGATAGTGAGGTTGCATGGTATTTTGAAGAACATTGTGTCAGAAAAAAATTTCCAAGTTCACTTCCAGTTTCTGGAAATGGTTATTTGTAGGTTTTGGTATATATTTTTCCTTCAGTAGAACTTATTTTTCATAGACATATGGACAAAGAGAGAAGGTGAACAATATTATGGAGGAAATGTTGAGAATTTATGTTATGCATTAACAACAGAAGTGGGAGGAGTGTCTTCCATCGGTGGATTTTTCTCTAAAGATGAGTATCAGGAATATTTTAGGATGAGTAGGTTTGAGTCACTTTATGGGCAGGGATGTAATACTCTTATTATTTAGAGTGATCCAGTGAATAGGGTATTGAAAGGGACAAACATGTTGGTAGAAATGGAAAGAGAGATGGAGATTATCAAGAAGAAT
Organism: Pinus albicaulis; assembly: GCA_034641835.2. NCBI lineage: Eukaryota > Viridiplantae > Streptophyta > Pinopsida > Pinales > Pinaceae > Pinus > Pinus albicaulis. The sequence continues at coordinate 725,543,029 of CM076577.1, read as the reverse complement.
CTGAAGGCAAGACATGATAGACATAAAAGTTATGAAGCTCAACATAGAGTATTTAAGGATTTTTATTTTTGAGAAGAGGCATACTTGCACATCAAGCCCAAGAATATCTCCTTGAGTATTGGATTATATTCCAAGTTGGCACCTAGGTATTATGGGCCTTTCAAGATTCTTGAGAATATTAGATCAATGGAATACCAAATTTCACTTCCTTTGATATTGAAATTCCATGATGTTTTCCATGTGTAATTTATTAAGAATTATGTGAAATATGTTGATCATGTGATTCATTGGTTTGTATTATAGGTGGAGCCAAAAGAATAACTCCAACTAGAACCTTAGTGAATTTTCCAACAAAAACAACTCACGCTCTAGAATCTAGAAATAAACCAAGTTAAAGTGCAGTGGAAGCACTTTGGTCCCTATGAAGCTACATGGGAGATGGAGGATCAAATGTGGGCTATGTATCCTTCTATATTTTTTATTTGAATGTATGTATTTTGGTATATGTTTTTATGTTTTTTTTTTTTTAATGTTTATACATGCATACATGTGATGTAAATACCGCATCAAAGTGGGTTATAAGGCTCTAATAAGCGGTATGGTTGTTATGTTGTCATGGATGTCATGTTGTTATAGTTGACATGTTGTTTTTTATTTTCAGTAGGTTGTTCATTGTAAATACTGCATCGATATAAGTTATAAAACTCCATGGGAAATATGTTTTTTTTTTGTGGTTTTCTTATTCTAGGTGGTATTAAACATCGAGGACAATTTTCCCTAAGGGGAAGGGTTTTTTAACAACCCTAGTTAAAAATAAATGTAATAAAGTTAATAAAGGGAAAATAATACCAAGTTCATGGGATATGCATTCCATGATGAATGTTGGGATAAACATCCTAGTGTATGTTCATTTGGTTTATTAAGGCTACGGAAATTGGAAAAGGATTTGAAAAGACAAAGAGGCACTAATTGGAATGTTAGTTGTGAAAATAACATAAATTATGAGGAAAGGAAGTTGAAAGGTCACTAATTTCATGTGAGGAGGAAATTGAAGGAAAATAAAGGAAATTGAAGAAAATAGAGGCCTCATTAATAAAAAGGCTTCTGAGGATCAATTCACAACCTTTTATCAGTTTTAGCTTGGATCTCTCCCTATTCTCTCTCTCATACTCTTGCACAATTAGAGAATTCTCGAAGCACTCTAGCATTGGAGAAGTGAAGACAAAGGAAGGACAAGAAATCTAAGGAAAGAAATGATCAAGCAAGGAATAGTTGTATCAAGCAGCTACAATGAGATTGCTTGTAGGTATCAAGTTTCATTTATGGTTTCCTTGTTATTTTTGGCATGCATGGTATATGGATGTGTGTATTTGGTTCTCTTGTTTTCATTGACATGGGTTTTTCTAGGTGTGACGATGTTTTTTAGCCTTTCCTTGTCATTTGTGGATAATCATGGTGTGATGGGGTTCTTTAATTTGGTTGATCTAGATTTTTGGATTGTTTTGGAACCGAGTGAGGTGATCTTAGGAAAATTTCGAAGGGCGTAGGAATCCTTTGATAGGTGATGGTAGGATACACAATAAGGCCTAAGGGTGGAGATTGGAAAATTGCTCAAGGTATTGGTGAAGAGATCTGGAGGCATCCATTATTGTTTATGGCCTAGTGATCCCTTGACCGGTAATGGAAGGTTTGTAGTAAATCCTAGTTGTGTATATTTGTTTTTTGGCCTAGAAATCCATTGATTAGTAATGATGGGATTGTGGTAAAGCCTATTTGTATATATGAGTTTTTTGGGCCTATAAATCCCTTGACTAGTAATAGCAGGATATGCGGTAAAGCCTGAAAAATCCATGGTTGTTTTGTTGTGAGTCCCACATTCATACTTGGAATATGGCTCATGGTTGATTCAATGAAAGAAACATTTGGTTCAGCATAATCTATGGTCGTGTGGTACGTAGAAATCCCTGAATTGGTTGGATTTTCATATGTTAATAAGATCTCTTATTCCTGTGTATTTTATGGGGTAATATAATTTTTATTATGTGGCTTTAATTGTTGTTTTGTTACTATTATTATTCTATTTATATGCTAGTTTTAAGCATGGTTTGATGACAGATTCTATTTATGGAACTTATCATGTTTTGATTAGTAAATAATTGGTGGTTGAATGGATGGCCTAATATATGTTATTACGACTATCATGAGAGGGCATTAGACCTTCTTGATGATTTTGATTTAAGTATCGTACCCCTATGTTTAAATATGCATTCATGAACTATATATTACATGTTCTCAATGTGTTTGAAAAAATGTCTATCATGGTTAGCCCTTGCTAGGTAAATTTCTTGTATAAGTTTTGTATGGAAGGATTTATCCAGGTGTCAATTATTTTTTTGGAAAGTTTCATCAAGTTCTAGGTAGTGGTAAGGAAACTAGCCCTAAAAATGTGGCTCAGATCTTGTGGTCGCAAGCACAGAACTAGTTGAAAAAGACTCCATTGTAGACTTATGCATGTGACTGGAAGGTTACAGTCTAATTTCCACAGTGTTGTTCCAACGTTTGGGAGTCGAGGACATTGAAAAATAATTTTCATCAAGGTTTTCATGCATGGATGGGTGGTTTAGCCCTTGGGAATCCTGTAACGCCTGAGGGAAGTTAGTAAGGTTTTGGTTTGTCACTTCCACTTCTGTAAGGTGATATAGGAGGTTGAGTCATACCATAGTAACTCTTTGTTACATATTTACCCCGAGGGACCGATGAACTTGGGTAAGTGTGGGAGGAGGGTGTTATAGTTTCAATAAGTTATTGGGTAAGGATGTCATCCATATTGAGGATCATCAAAATTCATATTTTCACAGAACAATTTAGCTCCAAGAGGGATTTGGTGCAAAAAAATTAAGAATCCACTCTTACATCTAGAAAAGGAAGAAAAAACTGTGTCATCACCAGGCACACTTTCGTTATAATTATTTAATTTTTTGTTATTTATTTTTTTCTTATTCTCAGGTCACATGTATATCTAATATCTAAAAGGATGTGAGGAATAATTCCTCTATATCAATATTCAGGAAGATGTGGAATTGTCCCATGATTAGAGTGGCTCTTGAACATGGACAATAGATGAAGTAGGTTGAGTGCAATTGTCTGATATGATTCTGATAGCAATATATCCTTCATGAAAATACCATTCCTAATGACTAAGATGTATTATTTTTTCATGCTTCTATGATATGGTTCAAACTATGATAAGAAGTGTTCTCTTAGAGAAAGAATTTTATGATGAGATCTTATCTCATGTTCCTAAATGCATGTGAAGTCAACTTCCTCTATGGACGAAGGAGCATATTTGTAGTTATCTCAGGACTTAAAGGGGTATGGGTAGTAAACTCATGATTGAAAATTGAAAAAAGCTCCATATGGACATTAGAAGGTCCCCTGGGCTTAGCATCCTTGGAATGATAGATGCCTAATGCAGACCTTGACCTCTCTTCATAATTGAAGGTATGTTTTTTATTTTTTCTTTTATATGCTAACAACTTATTTATGACAGGATTAGTTCATCTTTGTGTTTAGTTCCAGAGGGAGTTCGATGATTTATTAGTTGATATTAGAAGTATAAGATAGAGATGAAGGACTTTGTTGTTAATGGAATTATGATTTCAAATACTTGGCATGATTATTTACTCTAAAATAGGTGAGAGAGACTCCTCTTAAGATATAGATTTTTTTATGATGAGATGGAAGGCACATATATCCTTTATTTTCGTTATGAATTATATGGTAGATATATCCTATAAATGTATAGGATTATTGTATTGAAATACACTACCAGAAATTTTATGGATATGATGAGCTCGAGTATTGCAACAAGAATGTTGCAACACCCAAGGCTACCAACTTTAATTATTAATCTCGGGTTGTACAAACTAAGAGGTAGAAATGATGTATGAACAGTAAGATAAGCTCTACACAAGTTTCTTTGATGCAATGGATGAGACCAAGGTATTAAAATACCATTCTATCAACTGAATCTAGATTCTAAAGAGTGAAAAGATATTGTAGTTCTAATTGTAAAAATGGAAATGTTAATCTAATTTGTAGAAATGGAAATGTTAATATAATTTCTGAAATGGAAATCATGATTGTCATTATACCAAAACCTATAGGTGTTAGTCAATTATTGCATCACCAGAGATAAGGATCCATGAAATGTGTTTATTCCATGTCGTGAAAGACACACGAAGCATTGATTTATCAAATGTCCAACAATCTCCCCCCAAGGCCAGTTGGGTGTGTATCGAACCCGTGACCTAAATCTGATACCACTTGATGGGAATGAGTATTACTGTTAGACAAAAACCTGAAAGTGTTATTCAATGATCACATTTCCAGAGGTAAGGATCCATGAGAGGTAGTTAGTCCATGTTTCTCAACACACTGGCAGTGTTGGTTTATTGAATGTCCAACAATCCTAGTCTATGTATAAGAAATAACAATGCTTGAAATGGAAACCCTATCTTAGAAAGCACAAAACAGAGAAGGAAAACATAATATAACTTGAATGAAGTAAATATCATGAAATAAAACTTCAATCACTCCATTGAAAAGATATTATATCCTTGTAACTAATCTCATTAAGTGCCTCACAAAGTAATCATGTAAATCATCATTGTAACATTCAATTGATGAACTTTCTTACTAACTGTAATTGGAGAGATGAATTTAAATTACGAAGAGGTAAGTATTAATTGGTATCTCATCTTCTTAAATCATGGTTTCAAATCCTAAGTCACATTATTAAGAGCTATAAGGAACAAAATAAGCTTTAACGACATTTATGGTCATGTTTTGAGAGCTTCTACATAGTTCTACAAGATGTTATAGGATTTCCTTGTTTTTCTACAAGATTGAATCAATGATAATTATAAGGGATGGAAAGGTGATCCTAAGGGGAGGAATGGTATTGGAAGGTATAAGAAGGTTGTATGAGGTCCCTTCCAAGCTTATTACCCCTCAAGGGTCCCATCTTGTGCAATGAGAAATGCACATGGTGGCCTTCAACAAACCATAAATGAACTCTCAGTGAACATGTTTTCTAAAGAAGTTGCTGAGGAAGGAAGGAAGGAGATGATGGTATGAAGAGGAGTGTAAATGATAGTGATATACCCTGCAATCCAAATATAGCTCCTACACAACACGAAATTTTCTCAAACTTGCAAAACATCTATAACATGTTGACAATATAAATTGCAAAGATTTAAACTAAGAGAAAAGGATCAGTTGAATTTTATTCAAGATATTATTACTTCATGAAAACTAAAGCCTATGTTTTTATTCCTTCCAAAAAAAATCTCAAAACTAAATTTCACAATAGCTATGATTAGTAACTCTATGTAGGAAATTTTTTAATATAAACAAAACTTTCGTAAAGGAATATTGCTAATCCTAAGTACGTAAAATAATATGCAGAATAAATTTTGAAAATGAGAGTGCCTAGGTTGGGCACTAATGCAAGGTAACTCAACCCTGTAAAAAACACTTATATTTAAATCAACAATAGACTTCTCATTCATCTCAAAAATTTCTCAACTACATCGAATGAAAATGACAATTAAAACCTCTTACACTTCTCTACAAGTTTGAATCCTATTAAGCCCTTGGTATTAATTATTTATACAAAATTGGTCGAGGGGTATAATCCTTGGAAGGAGGATTTATTCCATCTAAAATCCCTAAAAAGTTGGAACAAGCTCCTTGATATCCTTTCAATATTTGAGTGCATTAGTTGTTAGTAGATCCTCAAACTGTGGGTGAGTAAATATAGGGAGAAAGTCGAGTTGTAGGTTAGTAAATGTAGGGGAAAAACCTCTTAAATATTATATAGCTTCCTCAAATATCCTTTTGCACATTAAATCCACTCCTTTCTTATACATTAATCATTTTAGGCCATAAGTGTAACATCCCTGGTTAAAAATCCATGTATAAATTAATTAAGGTAAAATAAGACCTTGGTCATGGGACACATATTACAAGCTAAATGTTGGGGAAAACATTGTAGTGTGGGTTTTCATATGGTTTATTATGGCCATGTAAATTGGAAAAGGAAATGGACAGGGATTTGGAAAGGAAAGTGTCATTTATTGGCATTTATTTATGAAAATAATGGAAAACAAGAGAAAAGGAAGTTGAAAGGTCACCAGTTCCATGTGAGGAGGAAACTAAAGTAAAACAATGGAAAATTGAAGAAATTAGAGGCCTCATTAATAAAAATTCTTTTGAGGATCAGTTTGATGGCTTTTGATCAGTTTAGTTTTGGAGTTTTCATTATATGTGTTCTCTCATACTCTTCGACACTTAGAGTTTTTCTTGGAGAACTCTTGGAGTAGTGTGACATACTTTGAATTTTAGAGAAAGAAGGAAAAGGAAGAGTAGGAAAGTGTAAGATGACATTAGAATCAATGGCTACAACGTGTTTTTCTTGCAGGTACCAGGTTGCATATACATTTTCCTCAGTATTTTTGGCATTCATGGAATATGCATGTGGTCTCTTAGTCATGATATGTCATTTAAATGGAAGATTTCCTAGATTGAAAATGGTTTTTCCTAGCCTTTCCAGTTCCTGGATAGCCATGGTATTGTGGGTTCATTTCCTTTTGTTTTCTAGTTAGTTCTCATTTTCCTTTAGTTGTGGGTTGATTTACTAGTTCCTGGAGCCTTAGTTGGAAAAATTCTCTAGAGCCCTATAATAGTTTGGGTTGAGTTACTAGTTCTGGAGCCTTGGTTGGACAAACGCTCTAGAGCCCTTGGTGGGTTGAGTTACTAGTCCTTGAGCCTTGGTTGGAAAAATTATCTGGAGCCTAGAAATAGCTATGGGTTGAGTTACTAGTCCTAGACCCTTGGTAGCAATAAATTCTCTATATCCCTAGAAAACTTAGGTAGAGGATAATTCTATGATGGTTTGTGATGTACGGTCGTGAGGTGGAAACACTGGTGGATGGTTAAGTTGGATTTTTCTCTAGAAGAATTGGTTTGGTTTTGATTGATTTGTTTTATGATATCCCATGTTCATGCTTGGAATATGGCATGAGGGTGAATGGCATAAAGGGAGATTTGGTTAAGACATGTTTATGGTCAGGTGGTACATGGAAGTCCCAGACCTGGTTGCATTTTACTTAGGTAAATATGAGATCTTTCCTCTTGTATTGATGGGTAAATATGATTTTTATTTTGTGGCCTATATGGTTTTTGTATGCTTGTCATTTATTTTGTTTATATGGTAGTTATGAATATGTTCTATGATAGTGATGATGTGTGGCTCCCATCATGTTTTGATTTGTAAATGAATGAATAATGAATCTATGACCTAATAGATGATAATGAAGCTAATGTGATGAGGAATAAATGCTTTATAGAGATTCTTAGATAAGTATGAGACCCATATGCTTAGATCTATGGTTTAAACCTGTAGATTACATATTTGTGACATTGTTGGGAAAAATACTGAGAAGGGGGGGTGAATCAGTATTTAGGACTTTATCAAACTTTTTACTTTTTCACTCTCTAAAACCCATACGCTACTTTGATGAAGCCAACTAGCGTATACACGTGGATATGCTTCATAAAACTCGTGTATACACAGAGATCTAATTAATTCTTCACTTATATCATTCCATCATTCATTCATTAGATGTTCAATAAACAGTAAACATGTGTAGTAAGAACAGAATAAGCATCACACATGAACACCAGGATTTTAGGTGGAAACCCAAGTCGGGAGAAAACCACCGCTGCAGTTGCTCAGCCTTCAATATTTTATTATAGAGAAAACATCTTACAACATATGTGCTGGCGCAGCCTCCTACCAGCACGCAGACACCCACCTGCGCTTGTTTACTAGCCTCTCCTGGAAGGGAGCTACGACCCCCTGCTCTCGTTTACTAGCCTCTCCTAGAAGGGAGCTACGACCCCCTGATCTCGTTTACCAGCCTCACCTGGAAGGGAGCTGCAACCCCCTGACTGAAGGCTACAACCCTCAGCCCCTCTATGGACCACGTTTCATCAATTTTCACACTGGATCCAAACAACTTCAATAGAGCACAATTTTCAGGCCTCGTTTCATCATATTTTCAGACTGGACCCACTCCATACTTTTAAGCTCAAACATACATCACCAAACTGATACAGACAACTCAAAACTGTAGAATACAGATAGCAGTAACACAGCAAAACAGATCAGACATTTCATACCCCATGCTTCAGCAAACCCTAGTTTGCATATGCGCTTTCCTTTACTGATCCCGCGTATATACACGCCTTATACCATACAAACCCGCGTATACTTCTATACATATTACAGAGCTAATTTCACTGCGCATACGCAATTTCTATTCATCGAAGCCGTGTATATACGCGCTTCCGCTGTTCCGAACTAGCATATATATCTTCAGTCATTATAGAGTAGCATACTTCTTCAGATCAGATATTCAGTTCATATTTAACCCTTTTACTTCAGATAGATTTTCGCCTCATCTCAGATCTAAGCATTCCATAAACAGATCTAGCAGATACAAATACATTCCAGATCTAGATTTCCTTCTTCATCATTTCTTCATTGGTGCATCATACATTCAGATCTTTCATTCAACTGTAACCCTTTCCATTCAGATATACTTCAAAGAGAAGTATTCATTCAAGCTCAGACATCTTGCACCCATGTTCATGATTTGCACAATGAATTTCTTCTCTTTATATAGGTTTACCCTTTTTCAATACCATGAGCCAAAACCACATTACTTCCGATGGTATTCCTGGACGGGGTCATTTAGACGAATCATTACCCAATACAATGGGTCAATACCATGGTGGTTACCCCTAGTTTTGCACTTTTTGAGCGCTTTTGCCCATACGCGACTTGGCACGTACTTAACCGCGTGCATACGCGACTTCTCCTAGACAAATCCGCGTATTCCTTGAAACATACTCTTTTCATCATGGATCTAGCACATTTTGAATTCCTTTCTTCATTACCTTCTGTACTCTCTGTAGATACATCAGATTTACATCATTTACCAAGTTCATCAAGACATATTCTATCAAGCAAAACTTCATCAATTGGGTTGCCATTCAAGAACAACATCTATCAAGTGGGTACTCGGCATCATATTGTCCAAAAAACATCATATCACATCAGATTTACATCATTTACCAAGTTCATCAAGTCAAGAATAACTTCATCAGGTGGATTGCCATCAAGGACAACACATGCCAACAATCTCATGTCTTCATCTTCATTTAGTGGGTTGCCATCAAGGACAACACTTTGCATCATATTGCCAACAGACATGTTTGACAAAATGCTTGTCATGGCTAGTAAGGGTGGAGACAATATCTTGTTCAAGTAGTTGCATTTGTATAATTATTTCGATGTTATATTCCATTCCTGAAAGTGTCATGGAGTTATATGCATTGACCTAACCCCTAGGCCTGAAAAAGTGGATTGGAAATCAGAGTTTCATGCATGGAACTGCCTAGGAAAGTCCCCAATAGCATGCATACCCATGTTGTGAGAGTGATTGGAGGATCCCAACTACACTCATTCCCATGTCATAGGAGCGACTCAAGGATTAATGTACAAAAATGTTATTTTGTCTTAGGGCCTAGCCACCTTGAAGGCTTGGATGGATCCTAGGGGTTCTGTTGCAGGTGTAGAAGGTCTATGTTATTGTGTTTTTTTGGTTCCAATTACTTAAATGATACATAGGGAGTTGAATCATATCATATTAAATCTTCATCACATGTTTACCTTGGTTGGTCAGTTACTTGGGTAGAAGCGAGAGGAGGGTGTTTCAGAGTGGTATCATAGTATGGTTCACCGCACAGGATGGATGGGTGGTGTGTTGGTCATGCATTCATGTTGGTTTCATATGTGTTACTAATTCTTGTGGTCTATGTGTTTTTTTCATATACATGATGTTGATCATGGTTGCAATGATGTTCTCATGTGAAATTTTATGGGGTTGTTGTGGAATGTGTCATCATGAGTGTATGATTGGCTATGTGTTGTTTATGCACGTCAAGTGTGCATTGGTATGGTTATTATTGTTTATGCACATCAAGTCTGTATTGGTATGGTTGTTGTTGTCATGCATGAAGTCATGGTATGTGATTGATATTGTCATGCATTGATGACTAGAGTGTGGTTGGCATGATGTTTTGTTTTATCTATATATTTACATGTTTTTATGATTATTTTTATACATGTATTACATTGATTCGTTGATCTCGTAGTACATATCCTCCCTAAATGATGATAATGTAGGTTGGTTTGTTTATTATTTGTTTTAGACGACATAATATTCCTTTTAGGAAATAGATCAAATTTGACTACAATATAGTAGACTACAACTATTCTCCCTGTGAATCAAATGAGTAGTGTGGTGTTGGAGATTGTTATGACTTAGAAAACACATTGAGAATTTTGAAGGAAGAAATAAGGAGTTGCAATGTAGATAATGATAAAATCATACAGGAACAAGAGAAACAAGCAGATGTTAATGCAGTAATCCTTCAGATTTTTTCAAAGTTGCAGCGATAGGGACCACTCTGAATTAGCTATGGACATGAGGATGAGGCTAATGGGGCATATGGTAGTATGTCTCATGGTGCTCACAGGTCCCATAGAGATGAAATGATCATAGATGGCATGTTTTTGGACACTCCACATAAGAGAGGTTATAGGCACATGTACTATTCCAATTATAGTTCTGACATGAACTATGATCATCCTCGTTATCATCCTTACATGAGGAGTGATATGGGATATTTTCCGTATTAGTTTAAGAAAGCAAAGCCACCTACATTTGATTGAGGGATGAATAAATCACAGGATGCAGAATCATGGATGCTTGGAATTAATAAGTTTTTTAGGTTACATGATTACTCAGAGAACATGAAGGCTAAAATAGTTACATTCAGTCATAAAGGTATAGCAGATATCTAGTGGGAAGATGTAAATAATGTTAGAGATATTTATGAGGAGGAATTGACTTGGAGTGAATTCGAGAGATTTTTTTGGAAGAAGTATCTATCGCATAGATACTACGATGACAAAGAAAATGAATTCTATGAGCTAAAGATGGGATCTATGACTCGTGAGGAGTGCACTAGCACATTTATGGATTTTTTGAAGTATGTTCCTTACCTCGAGGAGAAAGACAATATTAATCGATTCATAAGTGGGTTGTTGATATCATTTAAAAACAAGATTGGGTTTGATGAGCTTAGATCATTGGAGGAGGCGATTCAGAAACTAAAGAATTTTTATAAGTAATTAAAGCATAGATCTGAGACTAATAAGGATTGGAAGGGTAATGATAACAATAAAGTAAAATGGGACAAGAATAAATCATCACCTTGGGATATAAGTAACAAAGAGAATGTCACACCACCTAATAAGTTCAATACATCTGGTATAGGATGGGGACTTTGATCTTAGGAGAATAATAAGAGTGAGAATAGGGAGCTCGTGCAATGTTGGACTTGTGGAGGAGACCATTGTAGAATGGATTGTACACAAAATCATGGTGGTAGATAACATATCTATAGTGCGCAAGAGGCACATACAATGGGAGATGTTGGATAGAGTATTCCTAGAATCTATGTAGCGTTGGATAACAGGAAGGCAAATCACCAAGCATCTATTATCGAGATGGATGGTAAGATTTCTAATCAATTTGTTTCTATTTTGATTGAACCTGGATATAATTATAGTTATGTTAATCCTAACCTTGTGGATAAGTGTTGTTTGAATAAGGAAGTGCATGTAGAATCTTGGTTAGTGCAATTGGCTATAGGTACAAAGAAGAGAGTTCATCATTGGGAAATATCTTGTGCATTTGACTTGAATGGTATGCCTACCTCAACACACTTGAATGTATTTCCGTTGGGATCATATAGCATGATTTTGGGTATGGATTGGTTGTATCTTCATAGGAACAAGGTGGATTATTATGACAAGGCTATTGAGTGCTTGGATGAAAATAGGGAACAAAGTGTGCAACTTGACTCAAAAAATAGAAGAAAGGAGAGATAAATGCCTTAGAAATAAGCCACTTCGAGGGGGAAACCTCTTTTACATTACATAGATGAACAATTCTTGGACTATACAAATGAAAAAACCTCCTTCTATATATAGGAGTCCATGGTGTCATAATATAATCCTAGATGACCTAACAATAATAATGTAAATGCACAATAATAACAATATGGGGGTTACAGGGGTACAACAATAACAATAAGGGGATTACACTAGCAACAATAAGGTGGCTACACTATGAATAATAATAAATGGATACACAAGTATTATGAAGGGCATAACATGCCCCTCTACTTCAAAAAAGTGTTGTCCTTAATGCTTGAATAGTTCTGGATGGTTCTGTATAAAATTTTCATCCTCCCATGTGGAATCTTTAGTGGGTAAGTTCTTTCACTTGATGAGATACTATGAAATTGATCGATTTTATAGCTGTCGAGTTCTTGTTTTCGTGACCACATCAGGTTCCAATATGATTTTTCCTTCCTCATCAAGTTTTGGTAATATTGTTTGAACTAGACGATTTTCACCTATAACCATCTTTAAGCATGAAACATGGAAAATTGGATGCACTCATATTACCAATATTTTAAAACACCTTGTAAGGACCTTAATACTTTGGTGATAATTTATTATCTTTCCTAGCTTGCTTGAGGGAAATTTGTTTGTATTGTTGTAGATGTAAAAATACCCAGCCACCTACATCAAAAATTCTTTCGCTACGATTTTTATCTGCTTGTTGTTTCATTCAATTTTGCGTCAAAGTGAGGTTATCCTTGAAGAGTTAGAGAACTTTTTGTTGATTCTAAATGTGATATTCCACTACTTGAACCTTAGAATTTTCTCTTAAATATAATGTGTTGGACAATGGATGATATCCATAAAGTTCCATAAATGGGGTTATTTTTGCTGCAGTATGGAAGGAAGTGTTATGCCACCATTCAGCCATAGGTAACCACTTGACCCATAGTGTTTGTTTATCAAATACAAAGCAACAAAGATATATCCTTCCACAAATTTGTTCACTATATCATTTTTACCATCAGATTGTGGATGATAAGATGAGCTATGAGCTATGAGCTAATTGAGTACCCAGACAAGAAAATGATTTCGTCTCCATAAAAATTTATGGTGAAATTGGGATATTTTTTTCTTACAATAATCTTTGGGTTTCCATGTAGATTTTTAACTGTCTCCATAAATGCAGTAGAAACTGTACTGGATTAAAATGGATGGGATAATGCACAAAAGTGTGCATACTTGGTAAGTCTATAAACTACAACCATGATGACAATATTTCCTTTGAACTTGGGTAAACTTGTGCTAAAATCCATTAAAATCTCCTCCCAACATTGACTTGGAATGGATAAATTTTGTAACATACTTGGGGTCTTAATTGCACAAAAATTATTTTATTGGAAAACCAAACATTCCGCCAAAAACTTTTGAATATCATATCTAAGGAAATCCAAAAAAAATCCTTCTTTACCCTGCGCCAAGTTTTTAAAAATCTTGAGTTCCCTCCTAAGGGAGAGGTGTGTAATTATAAAAGAATATTTTGTTTCAGTTTGGAATTCATACAAATATACAAGAAATATTAGTAATCATTTTTCCAACTAAATGTATCAAATGTACTGGGATATTACTCCAAATTTTGAATGAGTATCCAAACTTCCTCGTCATTATTCCATTCATCCCTTGATTTAGTTATCCAATCTGGTTGGATAATAGAGAGGGAAAAAAGAAATAATTCCACATCCCCATCCTGTCTTGAGAGTGCATATGAAAAAACATTTTGTTTCCCTTTTGTGTAGATTATTTCAAAGGCATAACCCAACATCTTTGTGACCATTTCTGCTTTTCTTCTAAAGATAATATTTGTGACAAAAAATATTTAAGAATATCATGATCTATTTTTACCTTGCAGTGTCTTCCCATTAGGTAAGATTTCCATTGCTTTAACGCATGTAGAAGAAACTAAGGCTTTTGGACATCTTAAAGAGGAAATGTGCGAAGCACTAGTCTTTGCTATGTCATATTCACACAAAACTTTATTTTGGAATGTGATTCCTTAGGAAATCAAATTATTGTTGTTTTAATACAAGAAGGAAGAGACATTTCTTTTGAAAGTCATCTAATAAAAGAAAATTATCTACACAAATCTATTTATCAGGAAGAAATTTTAGCAATAGTACATGCACTAAAGCAATGACGACATTACCTAATGGGAATACAACTTAAGGTAAAAATATATCATGATAGTCTTAAACACTTTTTTCAACAAAGATTATATTTATAAGAGTCAAAAAATTGGGTCACAAAGATGTTGGGTTATGACTTTAAAATCATCTACAAAAAAGGGAAGCAAAATGTTTTTGCAAATGAACTCTCAAGAAAAGATGAGTGTTTCGAAGAATTGCTTTGTTCCATTTCTATTATCCAACCAGAATGGATAATTGAAGTGAAGGAGGACTGAAATAATGAAAAATACGTGTGGACACTCATTCAAAATTTGAAACAATATCACAGTACATCTAATACATTTAGATGGAAAAATGATTCATTATGGTACAAGAATAACTTATATTTTTATAAGAATTCTCAAATCAAACAAAAGTTTTTTTTTAATTAAACACCTCTCCCTTAGGAGGGCACTGGGGGATTTTAAAAACTTACCACCAAGTCAAGAAGGAATATTTTTGGGATGGCCTTTAAATATAATATTCAAAATTATGTGGCGGAATGCATGGTTTTTCAACAAAATAAAGTGGATACAATTAAGACCTAGGGTCTGTTACAACCTTTATCCATTCCAATTCGATGTTGGGTGGAGGTTTCAATGGATTTTATCACTATTTTACCCAAGTATGAAGGAAATATTGTCATCATGGTGATAATTGATATACTTACCAAGTATGCACACTTTTGTGCATTATCTCATCCATTTAAAGCCAATATAGTTTCTGTTGAATTTATGGAAACAATTAAAAAGCTACATGTAAACCCAAAGATTGTTGTAAGCAAAAAAAAACCCCATTTTTACTGAAAATTTGGATGGAATTAATTTATTTTCTAGGTACTCAATTAGCTCATACCTCATATTATCATCCTCAATCTGATGGGAAAATTGACATAATGAAAAAAAAAATGGAAGGATATCTTCATTTCTTTGTATCTGATAAAAAAATACAGTGGGTCAAGTGGTTACCTCTAACTAAAATGTGGTATAACACTTCCTTCCATACTGCATCAAAAATGATCCCATTTATGGAACTTTATGGATATCATCCATCGTTTATCACATCATATCTATGAGAAAATTATAAGGTTTAAGTAGTGGAATATCACATTGAGAGTCAACAACAAGTTCTCAAACTATTAAAGGATAACCTCACCATGGCACAAAATCATATGAAACAATAGGAAGATCAACATCACAATGAAAGAAGTTTTGATGTATGCGAATAGGTTTTTTTATAGCTACAACCATATAAAAAAAAATTCCTCAAGCAAGCTAAGAAGGATAATAAATGATCACCAAAGTACTATGGTCCTTACAAGGTGTTTCAAAATATTGGTACTATGGAATACAAATTGGAGCTTCTTACATCTTCTCGAGTACACCCAGTTTTCCATGTTTCATGCTTAAAGAAGGTTATAGGTGACAAGCTCCTAGTTCAAACAATATTTCCAGAACTTTACCAGGAAGGAAAAATCATATTGGAACTTGAATAAGTTACAGAAATAAGAACTCAAAATCTATGAAATAAATAAATTTTAGAGTATCTCATTAAATGGAAGAACTTACCCATTGAAGATTCCACATGGGAGGATGAGAATTTTATACAGAAGCATCCATAACTACTCAAGCATTGAGGAAAACGTTTTTTTGAAGGAGAGTTCCATTTTAGGTCCCTATAATATGATTGTAGCCCCTTATTTTTATTGTTAGTGTAACCCCGTTATTGTTATTTTTGTGTCCATGTAGGCACCTATTTTTATTATTTCCCCCCATAGAATCCCACTATTGTTATTTTTTTCCTTTAAATTATATTTTTATATAGGCTTTGATTATATTGTGACCCCTTAGACTCCTTTATATAGAAAGGAGTTCTTTCATTTATATCGTCCAAGAATTTTTCATTTATGTGATGTAAAGGATGTTTCCCCCTCGAATAATGATGTACGGATTCTGCAATAAAACATATCCTTGTGCATAATAGAGTGCGTGTTTTCTTAACATGGAAACTTCATCAAGTTCGTCATTAAAAACCACATTTTAATTCAGCTCAAAACATATACATTGAAGAGAGAGAGCCCATACAAACAAAATACTCAGATACAATAACAATAATTAAATTATAGATTAAAACCACTTTCCCGAATAGTACATTTGAGGGCATCTAGGCTCCCAGCCCTTCACATAAACTCTAACACCATTTCTCTCTCTCTCTCTCTATTCCTCATTGTCCTCCATCCTCACACAAGATTCATATTTATACCCAATTATGAATTCACTCCAATCCATTATTTCCTCCACACAAATCTCAACCAAAATCTAAAATAGATTTATCCCTTATTTGACTCAACTAAGTTCCATTGAAGGAATTTCTGATCCCTAAATTATCTACCTAACTCAACTCCACTCATATCCTCAATTTATTAAAAGAATATTTCCAATAATTCTCACACTCATATTTTCTCTCAAGTTATTTTTAAAATGTACATAATGTATAAAATAAATAAATAAAACCTCACCCCATAAATCACACAAATAAATAATGAAAATTTAGCTTGATGCTCCTGCGTCAAACTCCCCATGTAAAGAAGTTTCCATAGACTCATGTCTATGAGGTCTGTCACTTTTCTATAATAATGTGACAACCATAAGTCTCAATGACTTGCTCCCTCTAGGATTCCAAACTTTGTTCTGTCGCTGGTCCTTTAAAGTATCAACTCCAGTTTGTAATTCATCACTCACTCTGTCAATCGAATTCCATCGGTCTTTACAACAAATTTCTTCTGCCAATTCCTTGTAGTAACTCCTCTTTTTTTATGCTTTCATCTCTAATTGCATTGAACGCTCAACTTTCTAAAGTTAATAATAATAAAAAATTTCTTCTTGATCATAACTATATTCATTGACTTCTCTTATAGTAACAGATTCCTTATCCGGTGTTGTACCTGCATTCATGAACACACTGTTAAAAATATAAGACCTTTCGGCCTCTTTTGATGTTTCAATAACCAATTTTCCATCATAGACTTTCTAAATTTTAGTAGATCCTATTTTGAATTGTTGGATGCTTTCATCTTTATCCTGCTGGTTCAATACTTATGTTTCCTTTATGTCTCTATGGACATAACTTCCTTGTTGCTCCTGATCTTTCATCTCATCTCCAAATAATTTCTTCTCAATTTCTTTGATTTCTACATCATATTTATTAATGTTTCCTTCTATACCTACAACCACATTATTATTTGAAAAGTTATAACATTCACTCAACTCTATAAATGTTGAAAACATTTCATCTTTATCATGTACAACAACTGCAATTTCTTCTGTATCAGGTTCTGCAAGTTTCATCTCCCCTTTAGGTTCCTTAAGCCATCGTTCCAAGAACTCTATTTCCATGTGAAATATTTCTAGTGTTTCATCACAACCTTCATTCCCAGCTTCATTATTATTCTGGTCATATTTCTGAGTTATCCTAGTTTCTGTATCATCACATTGCAAAATTCTGTCAACAATTTCATTAAACAAATTCATTTGTTTACCTCCTTGGAATATCAATTCAGCATTTTCATTATGCTTTTTCTCCATAATAGCTTCAACTGGTTGTCTTACACCAACAAGAATTCATTTATGATTTCTTCCAACTACAACAAATCAGTACCTTCCTTCTCTGAAAGGAATTCTCCATCATACTTCACCTTAAGAGTTTCATTCATCTCTGTGACATTTTCACCAGACTTTCCACCATCTTCCACACATCCTGCAAACATACATAAAATATGAGATTTAAAAATACAAAGCTTCATAGCCTCATCTGCTTCTCTTGTCAACATATCTTCCAATTCTTCTAAACTATTCCAATAGTTCATGAGATCTTTCTCATTGATCTCTTCACCCAGAAATTCACCCTGGTCTGGGCCACAAATGGAAACTTCCACTTTCAACTTAGCCTCTGGGCCACAAATGGAAACTTCCATTTTAAACTCAGCCTCTCTCAGTTCATCACATCGCAATTTCACACTCATCATTGAGCTTCCTCAGCTCTTCTATCAACTGTATGTTTACCTGATGCTCTCTATTTGTGTGTAGCCTCTGCCACTTCACTTTCTTCCTCATGGTCCAACCATGTCTCTAGTCTTTCATATTTCTCTGCAAAAATTCCATCAATGACTCAAGGTGAACTATTATCTCAGCTTTCTCCCACTCATATTCTTCATCAGTCAGCTGCTTACATATGCCATTTTCCTTGGCACCTTCCTTCTTATTTCGTCTGTTGCGGTCTTTCTCAGAACCTCTAAAATGAATATCAACAGTCATCTTCTCCTCCTTTGTTAACTTCATATGTTCACTTGTGGATTTCATTCAATCCACTTTTCAGCAAGCCTCCATACTTGCGCTTGACCCTTTTCAGTTCTCTTTCTTGAAATAATTTCTAGAGATTATCTTGCTCCTCTTTGCTGCAAACAACAACTTCAGTAATGCTTGTGTTACAATGACCAAATCTTTGGGTGTCAGGCTCCACCGATCATGCACCCAATTACATTCAAACCTATGACTTGGATTATGACTCTTTGACTCCAAACTTTACATCAACTCTTCATTTTGGGTGAAAAATACACCCTCTTGTACAATAAATCAATGGTTTAACTTGACTCAAGCTATCCAAATTTTCATTTGACCTTAACATCTAATTTTACTTCAAGGCTTGACCCAATAATTACAATAGTGGATATTTTGACTCTAATTCAAGTTATACAACATACTAATGCACATCCACCCTTAATACATGTAAAATATTCACTCTCCAAAAAATATCACAAGTCATCAATTACATCACCTCCCTTTATCACTTCACATGATATTGAAGCATTTAAATCAAAATGCAATCCATTTTCCCAAGATTTATTTTATGGTGAAAATAAATAAACCATTTAATTTTCAACATTCAAAAATACCTTTCTGAATTATCATACCTTATGCTCCCGTCAAGGTTATTTAATAAACCTCCTCTTTGCAACTTCAACTCTCTGGATTTCACTCTTCTGTGACATATTTATCACTCTGAATATTCACATGCCGATCATCACCTTAGTGAAAACAGTTTTCCTGCACTTCCACGCACCATACAACTACACATTATAAATTGTACATCAATTCACATCTCTTCACCTTTTACAAAGAACAAGCTACTCATGTTTCCAACCTCTTTGATGAATAATTTACAACTTGTACATTGTGTCCATCATGAACAACACCTCCTTAGGCATCACCACAAGATGGTAAAACAAGGATTCTACAATATCAAGAAATTATGGTTTTTTTGTGTTTTCAACCTTAAACAAAAATCAAAAGAATTCTCTCATTTCCAACTACAAGCTTTGTTCCAACATGATGTAGCCAAAACTACGAATAACCCACACTATGCATAGTAAAAACTCTCATATATTATAAAAATGCATGTTTCTCTTTATATCACCCAAGATAGCACATTCTCCTTTTCCATTCATTTAAGCGGAACTTAAATTCCTTTAAAACTATTGTGGTGATAAAACCTTATACATCCACATTTAAAAAATTTCCACTTTAGTTCTGACTATGGTTTGAATAGCATGTTGACATATATAAATCATTCCCGCTAAAATACTTATCTATAATTTCGATTTCGGTTAAGAAAAACCAAAAATGTCAACATATAATGTGCTCGGTGCACAATTTTACTTAACATACCTTTCCAATTTTCTACGCCTTTCTAATTTGTCTGAATGAACCTACTCTCAGCCCATTGACTAGTCTCTCCACAAGCAAGATCTCCAAATGCGCTTACAACATTTCTATCTAAGCGAATTTAAAATTTGCAATTTCAGTTTTACTGCTCCATGGCCTTTAATTATCGCAGATCATGATTGTGCTTGCAATCATTGAGATCTCCACCGATCTCTGTCTCTCCTTGATGCACAAATTCCCTTCTAAGTACAAATTCGGATTCATTGCCTATCACCTTAACTCTAGATTCATTGCCTATGTAATCAAGCTCAGATGGTCGATCTTCTGGATAACAGATCAATGTCTTATGCATTCACTCTCCCACACAACCACTATTTCCAAAAATAATTTGATCTACAAAAAAATACCCTTCACAGCTTGGAGACTTTAATCGGCTCCAGAAATGGATCTCATTCGCTATAATAAATATGTTTCAAGAATATGAATCACACTGCATAAACTTGAGACTATGCTAAAACCATAATCTATAATCTCTGTCAGATATTAGTGATGGTTTACTGCATTTGAAATCCCATGTGACCTATTTGCAATGAAAAATACATAACTTTGTTTCGAAAAGTTTATGTAGTTAGTTCAATGCCTAGTAATTACTCGATATTTGAACAAATCTAAGGCTCATGACTTATGCTATCAGCCACAAATTTACAAATCAATCATTTTTTTTTTGTTTACACAACTATTCTCGCTTAATCTGTGGATACCAGGAACTCTGTGGGCACTATTGGATCATGGATAAATGGAAATGAAAACCATTCACTACTCACACAGAAAATAACTCCATAAATTTTTTATTTCACCCACGCACCCAATACATCTACGTAGGTTGTTAAAAGTAAGGAAATTCAAATCTTAGAGTGGAAACGATCTAGTAATAACTCCATGGGAATTTTGTTTAGTTCCTCACGCAGTCTCGCAGGAAACTAAATCCACATATACCAAAACACAATTTCCTAATCATGCTAGCTACATGGTGACTGCATCATAAAATTGAACCAGATACATCAAACTACTAACGAAATATGAAATTCAGTTCACGCTAGTCATATTCCATATCTCCACAGCCTCCATCGCTCTGTGTCCAAGAAAAATTGCGCTTCCACACACTAGCCACACTCCAACACTAAGCATTAAGACTGAAATTTCATGGTTCGGCTATTAATATTGCACTTCATGGCAATGTGTTAAAGCTGCACACCATGATCCATGGGGATTGCATCTAAACAAACCTGCGGTCTTTTAATTTGACAACCATTCCAACTTACCATGACGCTTTCACCTATGTTGTTGTCTTCATTCTACAATGAAAACAAATCTGTGGTCTACACTTTGAAAAATATGCCAGCCTGTAGTGACAAAATTATTCCAAGCATTTGTAGACTTCAGGTTTCAGTTT
The DNA here is from genome assembly GCA_034641835.2 of Pinus albicaulis. NCBI lineage: Eukaryota > Viridiplantae > Streptophyta > Pinopsida > Pinales > Pinaceae > Pinus > Pinus albicaulis. Next base: position 725,521,525 of record CM076577.1, on the reverse strand, counting down.
CCAATTTGAAACCACACCAATCACTTACACTCCGCAAATCTGAGGTTGCCTTTATTCAACGTTGGTTTTTCAAATGCACCAATTTTTCTGCATTCACACACTCATATACATCATATATATAATTGCAGAGATTTAATTCACTCACTCATCTCTCATCCGTGGATGTACAGATTAATGTGATATTTGGGCTCCGATACAAAATGATGTAGGGATTCTACAATAAAATAGATCCTTGCGCATAATAGAGTGTGTGTTTCCTTAACATGGAAAATTCATCAAATTCGTCCTTAAAACCACATCTTAATTCATCTCAAAAAATATACAATGAAGATACAATAAAAATAATTAAATTATAGATTCAAACCACTTGCCCGAATAGTACATTTGGGGGCATCTCAACTCCCAACCCTTCACATAAACTCTCACATCATTTCTCTCTCTCTCTCTATTCCCCATTGTCCTCCATCCTCACACAAGCTTCATATTTATACCCAATTATGAATTAACTCCAATCCATGATTTCCTCGACACAAATCTCAACAAAAATCTAAAATAGATTTATCCCTTATTTGACTCAACTGAGTTCCATTGAAGGAATTCCTTATCCCGAAATTATCTACCTAACTCAACTCCACTAATATCCTCAATTTATTAAAAGAATATTTACAATAATTCTCACACTCACATTTTCTCTCAAATTATTTTTAAAATTCACATAATTTATAAAATAAATAAATAAAACCTCACCCCCTAAATCACACAAATAAATAATGAAAATTTAGCTTGATGCTCCTGCATCAAATAAGCTATTTTTCAAGTCAATGATCTATCTTTTCTTATGTTTTATGAGCTGGTTGCATAACATTTTGATTCTTTCATAAAGCAATTACCATATCATGAACATGAAGATCATAGAAACAAAATACATAGGCTCCAAGACAAGGAAAAACCCCTCCAAGGGGAAAACCTAGAAAATTAATTTCTTAAAATATCATATAAAAAATGAGGTATCAAAGACCCGTGACCTAGAAAAATTCAAGCTCTAGATACCAATTCAACCTCCTTTCTTCACAACAACTTAATTATCAAGAGGCCAGTAACAAGAGATATTCCAAAGAATAAATTCAACAAATTCCATCTCAAGAAGAACTCATTTATTTCATGCTTCATCCCTCTAGTTCTTCTCTCTGTTTTTTGTGATATTTCAAATTAAAATTATCCAAGTGTTTGTGTCAAAATGAGCTCCATATTACCTCTTTTTATACAGTCGAGAGGCGTGTGAATAGACATGTGCGTTGGAGTAGGGATGACTTGATATATAGGTCAACTTGGAACCTAGAAGGGTTTTTTATCCAAAATTTCATATTTAAAATTATTTCTCATTTTTCTTTGCAATATCTTCAAATATGACTTTGAATATTTGACTCAAAAACCTAGAAGCATGAAGAACATGATTTTCTAGACGAGTAAAAACATTTTTTCTTTTTATTTTCTTTTTCTTTTTACATAAAATACATAATGGTACAAATTATGAAGATTGAAACTAGTTACATTTTGCAACGCTCCCTCATAACTAGGAATGTATTGATAATTGTACAACTGGTACAAGAATATTATAAAATTAAAATATTCTCATAAGAAGAGTCAAATTGATCATCCAAGTTTAAGAATTAATATCATAACCAACATTTTCAAACATAGCAAGCCTAGACTAACAAGTTCTAGCTCTCCACAATATTAGAGCACAATTTTGGGAGGATTTACGTGAGGCACCACACTACCTCTCAAGGCACATACCCCATCTATATGCTCACTAGTTATGACATTCCAGAACTATTCTTATCCTGGATTCTCAATCCTCAAATAATATTGGTCCTCCTTGACCACTTTTATCTTGGATACCATGTCGAATCCTCAAAGAGTGTCAGTCTAAGATATTACTTCCTATTTTGGTGATCCAGATTTATGTAGAAAAAAAAAAATACACATATAGCCACAAGTATAAAAATTCAGTGGAAATAACACTTCATTTCATTAATATCAAGAACTGAAATTTGTTTACATACATAATGGAAATCAACTAGCTAGGGCGCTAGTAGTTTATCTCTAAGAAGAAATGTGGTGCCTACAAGCCTTAGAACTCTTTGTTACAATGAGGCTCGCAGGCCTATATATTATTGTGAAAGAATGGAAAACCATAAACATACAAAAAGATAACCGTAGGAGATGAAACTCCATAATGTGGACCTCGTCGGGGTAAATTGGTACATCAATTTCCTGGGGTCGTAAATTTGGCATACTATCTATGTTTGACGCACATGATACGTCGTTAGAAATATCTATCCAAGGACTACAGCTACTAAAAATGAGTTTGAAGTCCAGAACAGTCTACATTTTCCAGAGAAGCGATGCCCAAAAAACTTCGTTTAGGGCCTCAAAACGGCTTTGGATGTTCAGGACGAAAAAAAATGTTAAAAATAGTAAACTCTGCTATAATTAAGGAAACTGAAAAACAGAAAGAAACAATGGCGGGGCCCCAAGTGGAATAGGTGGGTGGCCACCAATATCCACTTGGATCATTCCTCCCCCCTTAGGAAGCAATGGTCCCCATTGCGTTGAGTTCCTCCAGGAGATGAGGAAAATTCTGCTGAACTTGGTCCCTGGTGAACCACTTACCTTGGTGTAGGAGTTGACCAGCTTTGACAACTCAATACAGTTGGATCTTATGCTGGCGAGTGTTCTTAATTTTCATGTCCATGATACCATCTATGGTGGCCTGTTCCATGCAGTTTGGGTTTAAATCTGTTGGGGTGAGTTTTTCTACAATGTCAGAGGTGTCAAGTAGAGGTGGGAAATAGGGTCGAAGGTGGTCCACATTGAATACTTGGTGCAAACCAAGGAATGGTGGAATACTAAGCTCAAAGAAATTGTTCCCTATAGCCTTGGTGATGGTGTATGACCCGTATCAAAGTGGGCGAAGCTTGCGGTGGGGTCCAGTGAGGCGCTCCTACAAATGTAGCCACACTTTGTCGACCACCTGGAAGTGGTATGGCACTAGATGTTGATTATGTTGTTTCTTGTACTTAGCATTGGCTCTATCCAATATGTCATGAACCTGTTGGTGGATGTGCTGAATGTTCTCAATGAATTTTTTTTCTTTGTCAACTTCAGACTGGACATGAGCCGAATCAGCCTGAATAGCCACAAATGGCATGGCTACGCTAATGGGACATAGTGGCTGGAACCCCTGGCCCACCTGAAAGGGATTATGGTCGGTTGAGCTATGGAGAGCCCAGTTATAACTGTGTTTTACATAGGGAAGGCTCTCATCCCATGTGTGTGGATGCTTTTAATTGTATATGCGCAAAATGCATACAATCATCATGTTGACGACCTCTATCTCGCCATCAGTTTGGGGATGGAAAGTTGCGGACTTGGTGAGCTTGGTGTCTACCATTGACCAGAGATTGGACCAAAATATGCTGAGGAACCTATTGTATCAATCTAAGATGATAGACTGTGGGATCCCAAAGTGCACCCACACTCATTCAAATGAGAGTTTAGTGGTGGCTTCTTCTGTGATATTTTTATTGTAGGCTAACATAATACCCATCTTCGAGAATCTGTCAATGACCATGAAAACATAGTCATTTCCATGCTTATTAGAAGGAAGGCCCAACATGTAATCCATGGAAATGGATTAGCAAGGTAGACTAGGGGTAGGTAGCAGAGTATAGAGGCCTTGCTTCTTGATGGTCGGTTTGGCAAAAGAGCAAGTAGTGCAAGATCTGATGTACTTCCCAACATCCCATCGAAGGTTTGGCCAATAGAAATAATTTTGCAATACTGGCACTATTTTCTCAACCCTGAAATTCCCAACAACTCGACTATAGTGTGCTTCCCAAATCATCTTGGCACGCTCACTTGAAGGAACACAAAGGTGTCCTAGGTGACATTGCAGTACATCTTGGAGGTGAAAAATTGGAACTTGTGTACCCTTCAAGAGTGTCTTGTATGTGTGGTTGAATTCTGTACTGCTCTTGTAGAGAAGTGGCCAATCAAAAGTCTTGTGCACACAAGAGCTCATAACGGTGGTTAGTGCCATGATTGGTGGTTGGTTGAGGCAGTGTGCAACATTATTGGCGATGCCCTTCTTATACTTGATGTTCAAATGAAATTGTTGCAGATATGTGGACCACTTCTGATGGCGATCATTCTACAACTTCCCTTGTGTCTGTATGAATTGCAGGGGTCATTGGTTTGTGTGGATGATTGTTTCCTTCCCCAAAATGTAATGCTTCCATTGACAGCATGTCTGCACTTCTTTGTCATAAGTGGGATACTTGCGGACTGTGTTGGAAAATGTCTCACTTTGATATGCCACTGAATGCCCCTGCTAAGTAAGAATTGCCCCAATAGCATAGTCAGAGGCAGCTTTCTTGATCTGAAATGGTTTTTGAAAGTCTGGTAATGTGAGCACTGGGGAAAAGCAGAGGCAATGTTTCAATTCTATGAACGCCTTCTGTTTATATTCTGACCAAAAGAATTTTTCTTTCGCTCCTCCCTTGGTGACTTGACTCAAGGACCAAGTGATATGAGATAATCCCAACATGAACCTGTGGTATAAATTAGTAAGACCTGGAAAGCTGCAAAGCTCTATTAGAGTGGTTGGGCCCAACCAATCCTAAATTACTTATATCTTGGTTGAATCCACATTCACACCCTTTTCATCAATAATGTATCCCAAATATTGAACCTGGGTCATGCCAAAAGTGCAGTTCTTGAAATTGGCACACAACTTGTGTTGCCGAAGTGTTTGGAGGACCCGTTGGATGTGGTGGAGGTGCTCTTCCCAAGTCTGGCTGAAGATCAGGATTTCATCCAAGTACACTACTATAAATGAATTGGTGAATGGATGGAAGATGTCATCCATCAGCCTCATGAAGGTTACAAGAGCATTATTCAACCAGAAAGGCATGACCAGCCATTTGAAAAGGCCCTCCTTGGCTTTGAAGGCATTCTTCCACACATAGAAGGGTTCGATTGGCTCCTAGTGATACCGAGAATTCAATTCGATATTCTTGAAATAATTCTCCCCTTTGAGTTGATCCAAAAGGTCATCAATCCGTGGGAGCGGGTACCTATTCCGAATAGTGATCTTGTTCAATGCCTCAATTGTCAATACAGAGTCTCCAAGTCCCATCCTTCTTTTGCACTAACACGATCAGGCTGCCACAGCGTGATCAACTCGGCCTAATGTGACCTTTCTGTAGAATCTCTTGAATCTGCCTCTTGATTTCATTGTTCTCAAGAACAGAGCGCCAATAGATCGGTCCATTGGGCACCGGTCCACCTGGGATCAGATCGATGGGGTGCTTGACCTAACAGTGCAGAGGCACCCCTGTGGGTGAGGTGAAGATGTCCCCATACTCCTTCACGACCTTTTCCATTTTTTGTTGTCATGCGGAGGATCCCCGTCTGGAGGTCATGGCCACAATCTTCTTCTTGCCGTGGGGGTGGATCATTAGGAAAACAAATTTTCCAGTTTTGGAAATGAGCTTATTGCATTTTTTTTGCAATAACCAAAGAGATAGTCGCAGGCAGTGGTACTTGTGGTACCTTGTACAACTTATTGCCCAAAGTAACAATAATAGGACGAGGCCGAGACTCATACAAAACATGTCAGTTCCACAAGTATCGTTGGCCTAATAATACATCACACACATCAAGAGGATAAATGTCACATAATACCTCATGTGTGAAGGGCTTGATGCTGTGGGGAAGGCGACACTACTGGCTGACGCACAGATCTCATCCTTTCTGAAGCCACCTAATGGTGTATAGTTGTGGGTGTGATGTGGTTGGCAAGCTAAAATTCTTCACTGCCTCTGCTAAAATGAGGTTTTTTTGGCTCCCACTGTTGACAATAAAATATAGCAGGGAACCCTTTACCCATATTTGAGAGTGGAAGAGATGCTCCTCCTCCTTTGGATCTTCTGGCTCCTCCTTCTAGATCTTTACAGTGGCAATGGTGGTGTTCGTCTCCTCATCAATAATCTACTTCCCTTTGTCATTCCCCTTGTCGAGTTCTGATTCAAAGTTAGAGCATGCATGTAATTCACTTGTGTTGTGAGTGGAGATTTTATGGACCTCACACCACTTTCCCATGTCCTTCTTCAGCTTCATGGTGTTGTTATTTGCTTGTGGCTTTGGTAGGTTATCTTGGGCAGCCATGCCTTGGCTTTATCTTTTGTTATGTGGTTCTAGGGCACCTTTCCATTTCTTTTGATTCGCAGATCCAAATCTCGCTTCTTCTGTTTGAATTTCTTCTCAATCTTGGTAGCATACTTGTATGTCATACCAAGCGAGGAGATGTCGAGGAACTCCATTCCCTCCTAAATGTATCTCTGCAGAAAAATGTAGTACATTAGCACCAAATTTTTATGTGAATCTTTGATACCCAAATTTTTGTGTAGGGTATGGAACAGATTCTTCATCTCATGTACATCTTGATCTCTTTATTGCCGCAACAGTCCATTGTATGTACTTGTCCTCATAGCTCCCCATGGGATAATATCATTCCTTGATGGCGTCTCAGAAAAAATTCCAAGTGGGTATGACCGAGAATAGAGAGGGTTCCCCCTCATCCTTTTTCTCACAGTAGGTTTCCCACCAGTCCTTGACATGGGGGGTAGATTTGGGGAGTGCAAACATAATATTCTCCCGGTCGAAAAAGTCATGAACTAAGAAATATCCTTCTAATAGATTCAACCACCTATCTACGATGTCTGCATCTATTTGGCCCTCAAATATGGGAAACTCAAAGTTTGCTTGTATGTTAAAAGTATTTGTGCCTCCAGAGTGGTTGTTGGATGCATATGCACCGCTAGTGGGCAGTCATTGAAGGATCTAGGAAAAGTTATCCATCATTGCGTTCCTTTATTTTTCTAGGGCCTCCTACAGAAATATTTTGATAGGATCTCTCACACCCTCATCTTTCTTTTCATCCCCCATGGGCGGTTGTCGGGGTTTGTGATTCTGATCTTGCAAAGGTTCAACCACATCAATCCCTAACTCCTTATACCCCGACCTTGTTGGGGACATGCAAAAAAGGAACGAGAAAGAGAAGACCACTCTAATACCACTGATCTAGATTTATGCGGGAAAGAAACAGAATACACATATAGCCATATATATATAAATGTAGCATAAATACCACTTCATTTCATTAATATCAAGAACTTAAATTTTTTTACAGACGTAATGGAAATCAACTAGCTAGGGCGCTAGTAGCTTATCTCTGAGAACAGATGTGGTGGCTACAGGCCCCTAAAATCTATGTTACAATGAGGCTCGAAGGCCTATATATTATTGAGAAATAATGGAAAACCCTAAACATCTAAAAACCTAACCCTAGGAGATGAAACGCTAGAATATGGGCCCCGTCAGGGTAAATTGGTACATCAATTTCTCGGGGTCGTAACTTTGGCATACTATTTTCGTTTGATGCACATGATACATCATTATAAATATCTATCTGAGGAATAAAACTGCTGACAAAAAATTTCAAGTTCGAAATGGGACTACATTTGCTAGAATAAGCGATACCCAAAAAACATCGTTTAGGGACTCAAAACGGCTCCAAAAGTTTGGGACCCAAAAAATTGCTAAAAATAGTAAATTGTGTTATAATTAAGGAAACTAAAAAATTGAAAGAAACAATAGTGGGGCCCCAAGTGAAATAGGTACGTGGCCACCAATATCCACCTGGATCATTTGGATTAACAATCCTTAAGGTGTAGTAGTATTAGATGCATATCTAATCCTTCAAAACCTATTCTCCCTCCATGGCCTTCATTAGACGTACAATTTTTAGGGCTGGCCTAATGCATGACTCATGAAGAAGATAATATAATTCCCATCATCGCTCCCTCTCAACTAAGGAGGATATCCTCATTCCCTCTCAATCAAGGAATAAATCCTAGCTCCCTCTCAACTAGTGATACATCATCACAATTATTAACTTGTCACATACATAATTAACACATAAACTAATTTTTCTTTCATGGAGATATAGGTGTTGTTGCATGGATTTCTTCTCACGTTACATCATATTTGGGCTTCAACCTTGGGGATATTAATCATTTTTTGAATCCAAATTCCTTTCCAATCAATCTTCATGACAAGGATTTTTGGCTCCTAGTAGCACCATAACATATCATACTTCGATATTTCTATATCTTTTCAAACATAAATCAAATTTACCATGAACTGGTTCACCTATATTCTTCAAGGAGCCAAAACATCCTCACAACTACTAGCACATGCCTTTTACAAATTTCTGCCTCATACTCTTTCAAAATCATATCAACCCTTCATGCTTATTCAAGCTATCAGTAATCCACAAAAACCATGTGTTCCATGATAAAATCAAACAGTTGTAGGTAAAACATCATTAAGTAAACTCCCCTTGTATATTTTTCACATTTTTTTACAATATGTCCTACTAGGGAGAAAATTCATATCACAAACAAATCATCAATATCAAAGTTTCCAAATTATAATGTCCTCTAATTAGAGTGTCATGTCAAATTTTGCTACTTGTTCCTTCTGAGTCAAAATTCCTTTGCATGCTTTATCTACATATTGCAACAAGGTTCTACATTATATTTCAATCATCAATGTGTTCCTATAATGAATTCATCAGTTGGAAGCTTCAACATCATGTCCGTCAATGTCCTTATAGTTCCCTCTTTCCATCATGATCGCCATTTTCAAGGACTCATCATCAAGCATGAGTCTTGCCTTGCTTTTTTCTCCCTTCTGTCTCATCTTTCCTTCTTTATTATGTACATGAAATTCTCACTAATAAGTAAAACCAAGAAAAATATACAAACAAGAGCATGATTTCAATCATAACAATCAAGGGTTTCCATGATCTCTCAAAAGGTTTACTTCTAGGGTCATAGTTATAAATCCTATATTTCTTGATGTAACCCTTATTAGGGGTTTTAATTTCAACAGAAACATCAACCCTAGGGTTTTGACTTTCATGCCCTAGGTTTCATTTTTACTTCAACCCTTGCTAGGGTTTTACCACATACTCTAGATTCTTCCTAAAAATGATATATATCATTTCCCAAGATCTAGCATTTCTTTAGAGGGGAAACACAGTTAGGGTTATGGTTTTCATTCCTAAGGTTAATTCAATCTAGGGTCAAGAAATCCTAAATACCAAGGGTATTCAAGACTACACATATCTATAAACCCTTGCAACTTTATAGTTATCAAAACTTTCCATAAATGAATTGTAAAACCTCATCCATACTATATACACACCTCATATAAAAATATTATTTACCTTATTCTTTCATGATTACAAGAAACTACTTTAAAAATACTTTCGAACTGGTATGCCTTCTTCAAAAACACACTTTTCCATTTTATTATATCTCCTCTTTGCGATATCTCTATTTAGCAACTAGATTATGGATTGACTTCATACAATATTGTTCCTTACAAAGATGATATTCATCAAACTCAAAATTTTGGTATGCATTTTTTTCGGCTCCATAGCTGGAGTAAGTTATTTATTTATAGTTCCTTATACTTGTCCTTCTCACAACATACAAAACTGGAACTAATTTCACTCCATCCTTCCATCAACCAGGTCATCATGCTACTAGGAGATGATCCAAACATCTATCTATCAACCATCATTGTTAGATATTGTTTACAATACATATGAACAAGGTAGCTACCACGAAGGTCACCATTATCATACTCAACATTGCATCATGGAGACTAGATGTATTACTGATATCACTGAACTATTTTAAACTCAGACTAACACGCTATATACTAAAAGGGTTGATGGGCACAAATATCGACGAGCATAAAAAATAAATCAAGTCATAATCCACAGAGATTCGATGCCATCCATAGAGTCATAAAGACAATTCAAACTTTAAGATTCATGATCCAAATCCATATTATAGGCCATATTAACACATTTTTTATATCAAGTTTTTAAAAATTATTAATTGAATAGCAATTTCAGTATCGATATTATTTTCAATACTTGTGTTTTTTTCTTTGTGAGCAATCATCAAATGGTTTGTTTCTCATGTACGTCCATGTAACATGGATTCATTAGATATTATCCATGTAAATTCTATATGTTTTTCAACATCCATATGTAGGAGCAACCCTTCCAACCATTTCTTGACACATTTCATAAACATACTCGTCGTTAGACTTGGCTATCTACTAAATATATGGGATCTCTACTATATTTTTTTCACCATAGACAAACATATGTATTTTCTAAAAAAGAGAATGAACCGGACATAGAATGATTGTGATTATATTCAAACCATATCGTTCATGAGTCATCCATTCACAACCAACCAATATGTAATAGACCCAGGTTAAAAGTTCATGTAATACAATTTAATAAAGGAAATAATAAGAACATGATTAAGGGATACTTACACCAAGCTGAATGTTGGGAAAAATATCCTAGTGAGGGTGTTCATTCAGTTATTATGGCTAAAGGAAATTGGAAAATGAAATGGAAAATGCTTTGTAAAGGAAAAAGGGCATTTTTGGCAGATTTATTTATGAAAATAAAGGAAAATAGGAGAAAATGGAAATGAAAGGCCACAGGTTGCATGTGAGGAGGAAAATGAAGGAAAATAATGGAAAATGAAGAAAATAGATGCCTCACATATAAAAATTCTTTTGAGGATCAGTTTCAAATTGATGTAGACTAGTTGTAGAGATATCAGAGTATGCACGAAAACTCTAGAGTTTACACTCTACCCAAACTTATTACTCGCAACAAACTTGTTTTAAAATTTGAATCTCATTAAACATACATACATATGGTGTGATCAACAACAAAACTTAAACAACGCATATAACCCAAAACAATTCATATGTGTGGAATTCCTTACCAGAGGGTCCCACGATGACCCTGAAAAATCACTGATGATCGCAAATCGCACAGTTTGCAATTAAATTTAACCCTTAAACTTTAATACTTGCGAAGTTAAAAATTACATTGAGCTGACACCTTTCCTCCCCTTTTCGCATTGCAAACAAATTTTTTTACTTTGTGATGCCTTAACGCTTATCTTCTAAACTTTGTGAATTGCGAAGTTGCTCCCCGACGCTACGATCTCTACCGTTGGTTCAGTCTTGGATCCAACGATCCACATTGTCCCTCCAACTCTTCACTTCGTTAGCAGTTCAAAAAATTTAACTCTCGACTCTTAACGTTAAACTTGATTCTGTGCGATGTGTGCTAGATTTACACTGTGCCGAGATCTCTCTCATTGATCGGGTTCATATCTATGCCTCGTCACGCCTGTAATATGATTGTATTTTTTTTATAACTTAACTTATATGTGATTCAATATATTTTAAACAAATAGCTTGAATAGAGATCTTGATCAATAAAAAACACTTGAAAATTAATAATAAAGGAATTTATAGATCCAAACCCTATATCGGCTAGTTATTACAATTGTTTAAACTCTCTTTGTTATCGCCTCTCGCACACCTATTTCACACTATCACGCTTTTTCTTCACACTCTGCTCTCTTTATCACACTTATCTCATACATATATATATCTATCTGAAGTGGTCCTTCTCACCTTAAGTAGATTTCCATCAAACCACTCCAACAAACAAATGCTAACCTATTTTAAAGCTCTTTTCCTACTTGGTTCAATATCCTCGCAGGGAGAAACCAATTTCTATTTTATTTCCTAATTAAATTATAAAACCCAAACAAACTAACTTGTCTCATTTAAAACTAAGTAAAATGTTAATGGCCAATGTTTATCCACCTCGTATTAGCCACAACATGTGAACATACAATCACATTGTTGGCTAAGTCTGGATGCTCCTGCATCAAACTCCCAGGAAAGAAAATATTTATCCATCAATGCTTCAAGATCTATACTAAACTTTTATAACTCTACTACTATTCTCCAATTGGCATCTTCCACAGGGTGTCCTTTCCATTTTACTAGATATTGATAGTAAGTTTATCCTCCGGTCTTCTTTGTTTCTCTTTTCTCCAAAATGACCTCCACTTCTTTATTTTTTGTCTTTGGCATATGTTCCTTCCAATTCAAATTCTGGTCTTCCTCTTCTGTAGAGTCTTCTTGTAGATTTTCCTCTTTTCCTTTGTATAGGTTCAGATCTACAACATTAAATATGGGTGATATTTCAATTCCTGCTGACAATTCAATCTCATATGCATTTGAAGAAAAATTCTTCCAAATTATACAAGGTCCTATCTTCTTCATTTTTAATTTGTTGTAAGTCCTAACATGACACCTTTCTTTTCTCAGGTACACCATGACTAGGTCACCTACTTGGAATTATTTTCTTTCCTCTTCATATCAACACTCTGTTTGTATTTTCCACTGCTTTCCTGCAATCTATCTTTGACATCTTCTTGTATTTTCTGCATCTGTTCTGCAAAATTTTTAGCTTTTGCACTCCTTATCTCTTATTTCCCTAAATTTATGAGCTCATACAAACCTCTTCGATTCATTCCAAAAACAATCTGGAACAGACTCACCCCAGTTCTTCAGATTGGAGTATCATTAGAAGCAAACTTAGCCCTAGCAAGTGTTAAATCCCACTGCTTAGTATTTTTATACACTAAGCTCCTCAATATATTTCCCAAGCTTCTTTTCACTACCTCAGTCTATCCATTCATTTGAGGGTGATAATATGAACTAAAAATAAGGTTGGTACCTAGTTACTTCCATAGAGTTCTCCAAAATTGTCCAACAAACTTGGTATCCTTGTCAGACACAATACTCACAGGAAATCCATGTAACCTTACAACTTCTGAAAAAAAAAAAAAAAAAAATATTATCAATATGTGTTGCATCACTAGTTGTATTGCATGCAATGAAATGAGCCATTTTATAAAACCTATCCACCACAACATAAATGGATTCATTTCCTCTTTGAGTTTTCGGCAAACCCAAAACAAAATCCATACTAACTGCATCCCATGGTCGGTTTGGTATTGGTAATGGATAATACAATCTTGTATTCTAACTTCTACCCTTAGCATGCTGACAAATCCTACATTTCTCAACAAATTTCTTAACATCAGTTTGCATTTTTGACCAATAGTAAAAATGATTTACCTAAGAAATTGTCTTTTCTTGTTCAAAGTGTCTAGATAAACCTCCACTGTGTTTCTCCTTAATTATGTTTTCCCTCATAAAATATTTGGGAATACATATTTTATTACTTTTGAATAGAAAATATCCTTGGATAAGATAATCCAACCACTGAATTCTATTATGAACTGCTGGGTTTTGCACAGCTGCATAAATTTCCTTAAATTATGCATCTTCTTTATACATGTCAACCATTTCTTCAAATCCTACAACACTAACTTGTAATTCTTGCATGATTAAATTAACTTTTCTCAAAGCATCAGTGACTTTGTTCAAATTACTGCTTGTATGCTTAGCCACAAAAGAAAAAATATGAAAAAATTCTACCCATTTGGCATGTTTATGGTTCAATTTTGGCTGGTTTTTTATAAACTATAATGTATGGTTATCAGAATATAATACAAACTCTTTTGGTAACAAATAATGTCTCCATTTTTTTAAGGCTTGCACAACAACATAAAACTCTTTGTCATAAGGTGAGTATTTCTTCTTAGCTTCATTCATTTTCTCACTGAATTATGTTATTGGCCTTTGTTCTTAACTTAAAACTGCTCCAATTGCAACTCCACTAGCATCAGTTTCAACCTGGCAATTTTTTTCAAAATTTGGCAAAGCTAAAACTGGTTTTTCTGTAATTTTCTTCTTCGGAAACTTAAAGTTTAGGTCTACTACTTCCATCCACTTGAATGGTTGATTATTTTCTTTGATTATTTCAATATGGGTGCACAAATCCGACTAAAGCTTTTGATAATGTTTTTATATAAACCTACAAGACCGTGAAAGCTTCTTACCTCAAATATGTTTCTTGGAGTTGGACAATTCAAAATTGCTTGGAATTTTTCCGGAGCCATTTTCAAGCCTTCCTTAGAAACTAAAAATCCCAAATAGACTAGCTCTTCCTTCATAAAACTACATTTCTTCAAATTTATTAGTAGCTTCTCTTTCTGAAAGGTTTTTAGAACCAATTTAAGGTTCTCCAGATGCTCTTCTTTACTTCAACTAAAAATTGTAATATCATCAAGATAAACAATTAAAAACTTGCCTACATATTCCTTCAAGACTTCATTCATTAATCTCATGAATGTGTTGGGTGCATTAGTGAGCCCAAAAGGCATCACTAACCATTCATACAAACCACTATTTGTTTTGAAGGCAATCTTCCACTCATCCCCTTCTCTAATACTTATATTATGATAACTACTCTTCAAATATATCTTAGTAACATATTTTTATCCACTCAAGCATTCCATTAAATCATCCATTCGTGGTAAAGGAAAACGATACCTAACGGTGATTTTATTTATGGCTCTGGAATCTATGCACATGTGCTATTCACCTCCTTTATTTGGACTGAGTATTATTGGTACATCACATGGACTAAGGCTCTCTCTTATCAACCCTTTATCCATTAACTCCTGCACTTGTATTCAAATTTCTTCATTTTCTTAAGTATTTAACTTGTATGCTTCTTTATTCAACAAATTTGCTCCAGGTATTAGATCAATCTGATGACTAATACTCCTGATTAGTGGTAATGCATTTGGAAACTCATCCACAATAATATTAGAAAAAGAATTCAACATATTTCATATTTCTTTAGATAAATATTCTAAATTTTTGGAAGTTAGAATTACCTTGGGTCTTCCTATAACAACAAAATTCATCTCCTCATTCTTCTCAACTTCTTGCAATAGTTCTTTCCCACTCATCAGCATAACATTGTTTCCAGGTGTTTCTTTGTCATTTGTATCCTTTAATGGCAGCAGTGTGTGTTTTTTTCCATCCTTCTACAGAGTATAAGTGTTTCTTCTACCATCATGTATGGCTTTCCGATCAAATTATGAAGGTCTTCCCAACAATATGTGACATACATCCATTAGCATTACATCACATAATATAACATCCATGTAAGTACCAATCTGGATCTCTACCTTACATTTTTCTATCACAATAATATGATGTCCTTTTTGTAGCCATGATACCTTATAAGGAGTAGGGTGTATTTTTTTCACCATTCCCAACTTGTCCACCATCTCTATAGAAACAAGGTTATCAGTACTTCCACTGTCAATCACCACTTTGCAACATTTACCTTTGGACTTGCATATAGTCCCGAATAGATTCTTCCTTTGAGCTAGCTCTCCTACTTATTTTTCTGCTTTAAGAAATTCTCTTTTCAATAACAAGGATTTTCCTACTTTGGGTGGTTCCTCTTTACCTGCAATCTAAGGAATTTCTTCCTTTGTTTTAGAAACATTCAAATTTCTCTAGGTTGTTGACTTATTATGAGGACAGTCCCATGACCCATGTCCCCACTCACCACATGTAAAGCACCGAATATCTCTTCCTCGGCCTCTAATTCTGAGTACAAACCTTCCTCGACCAGAGTATCCTCTTTGTGGTGATCTGCTACTCGATCCTCCTGCTTCATTCTAGGAATGTTGAAATATGGGTTTGAATGTTCCTCTTCCTCTT
Organism: Pinus albicaulis; assembly: GCA_034641835.2. Taxonomy (NCBI): domain Eukaryota; kingdom Viridiplantae; phylum Streptophyta; class Pinopsida; order Pinales; family Pinaceae; genus Pinus; species Pinus albicaulis. The sequence goes on along the minus strand of CM076577.1, from coordinate 725,505,832 downwards.
GATGAACTCTTTCCTCGATTCCTCTAACTTTTATTTCTATGTATCTTCTCTTCTACTTTTAAGGTTTTCTGGTAAGCATATTCAATTGTCTTCAGATTTAATAAACGGATCTCATCCTGGATATCATACCTCAAGTCATTTATATACCTGGCTACTTTCTCAACTTCATCATCTACATGTCCAGCTCTAACATTCAGTTTATAAAACTCCTCTGTATATTCTTTCACTGTCGTTCCTTTTTGTTTCAAATTATGTAATTGCTTAAAAATATTTAATTGATAATCCTTGGGAAGGAACTTACTTTTTAATTTTCTTACCATTTTGTCCCATCACTTGATTTCGAGCTTTCCTTTTCTTTTCCTAGATACTTGTAACTCCTCCCACCAGATAACTACATGACCCTTTAGTCTGGTAGCTACAAACTTCACTTTCATTTTGTCTTCAACTTCTTCAAATTCAAAGTAGTTTTCTAATGAACTGATCCAGTCCATTAACTCCTCCATATTGATATTTCCCTCATACAAAGGTACATCCACCTTTGGTCTTCCAGTTTCCTTAATCAACATTTTTATCATTTTAGCTATGTCATATTCTGCTTCTTCTTCTTCCTCAAAAGTTTCCTCTGTTGCGCAAACATATCCTTCTTCAGGTGCTCTCCTCTTAGTAACCTCTATTATCTCCATTCTTATAAAAAGATGTCAAATTTCATTCAAGAGAATTGCATTAGCTTCCAGTCTTCAACGACCTATGCCAGCTCCTCTCCTAGGTGGAATATTGGCTCCAAATTTCAAGAACAGACTCAAATCTGCTCTGATACCAAATGATACAGACTAGCTACAGAAATATGAGAGTATGCATGCAAACTCTATAGTTTACACTCTCCCCAAACTTATTACTCGTAGCAAATTTATTTTAAACTTTGAAGCTCCTTAAACATACATACATATGGTGTGATCAATAGCAAAAATCAAAAAATGCATATAGCCCAAAACAATTCATATGTGTGGAATTCTTTACTGGACGGTCCCACGATGAGCCTGACCAATCACCGACAATCAAAAGTCACACATTTTTCAATTAAATTTAACCCTTAAACTTTAATCCTTGCGAAGTTTGAAATTACGCTGAGCTAACACGTGTCCTCCCCTTTTCGCATCGTACACATATTTTTTTACTTTCCGATACCTTAACTCTTATCTTCTAAACTTTGTGAATTGCGAAGTTTCTCCCTAGTGCTACGATCTCTACCATTGGTTCAGTCCTGGATCCAATGATCCATGTTGTCCCTCCAACTCTTCACTTCACGCGCAGAAACAATTTAGCTCGAAACTCTTTAAGCTAAACTTGATTATGTGCGATGTGTGCTAGATTTACACTGTGTTGATATATCTCCCATTCATCGAGTTCAGATCTATGCCTCTTCGCGCCTACAATCCAATTTTTTTTTTGTTGTATAACTTAATGTATATGTGATTCAACAGAGTTTAAAAAAATAGTTTGAACAGAGAGCTTGAACAATAAAAAACACCTGAAAATTAATAATAAAGGAATTTATAGATCCAAGCCCTTGATCGGTTCGTTATTACAATTGTTTATGCTCTCCCTTCTCTCACCTCTCATACACCTATTTCACACTCTCACACTTTTTCCTCACACTCTTCTCTCTTTCTCACACTCATCTCATATATATATATATATATATATATATATATATATATATATATATATATATATATATCTGAAGCGGTCCTTCTTGCCTAAAGGTGATTTCCATTGAACCACTCCAACAAACAAATGCTACCATATTTCTAAGCTCTTATCATACTTGGCTCAATCTCCTCATAGGGAGAAACCAATTTTTATTTTATTTCTTAATTAAATTAGAAAACCCAAATGAACTAACTTCTCTCAGTTAAAATTAAGTAAAATATTAATGGTCAATGTTTATCCACCTCATGTTAGCCACAATAATGAGAACATACAATCACATTGCTGGCTAAGTTCGGATGCTCCTGCATCAAAAATATTTTTTAATTTAGGATTTTGGCACAAACATTTTTTCAGTTAGGTTTTGGAGCTCTCTCATTATTCTCTCTCTCTCTCTCTCTCTCTCTCAAATTTTTCTTGGAGCATTTTGGCATTGGCTCAAGAAAGAGGAAAGAAAACAAAGGAAGGATAAGAAAAGGAAAGAAAAGTAAATATCAAGAAAGGAAGAGTAGGATCTAGCATCTTCAACATGAATACATGCATGTAACATATTACATGGGTGATTTCCTAGCAAGTTTGGACATGCATGGCTTATGCGTGTTGGTATTTGGTTCTCTTGCTATCAGTGGCATGGTTTTTTCGGGCTTTGATAGTGGTTTTCAACCTTTCCTTACCTCTTTCTATATGGCCATTGTGTGATGGTATTTGATCTCGGTTTTGAGCTTTGGAATTTCCGGATGGTTTTCAGAATCCAAGGCAGAGGTGGTCTCATGAAATTCCCAAAGGCCTAGGAATCCCTTGACTCATTTTGGTAGGATACACGGTAAATCCTAAGGGTAGTCTCTCATCTTAGGTTGTATTTATCTAGTGTGGATTGCAGTAAATCCTAAGAGAGAAGGATATGGAAAAATCATCAAGGATAGTGATGGATTATGGAGGAATTCCAAGCTCGGTTCAGTTTTGTGATCTTGGCACTAGTTTAGGGGTGATCACAGTATGGTGATGGTAGAGATGGTTTAACTTCTATATTTCCTTAGTTATTTTTTGTTTGGTTTATCCATGAGATCCCACATTCATTCTTGGAATATGGCACAGGGGTTACTAGATGAAGAGATATTTGGCTCAGCCATGTCTATGGTCAGGTGGTATGTGGAAGTCCTAAACCTGGTTAGCTCTTGTTTATTTTTAATAAAATCTAATTTCTCTTATTTTTGCACTTATTAATGTGTGTCTTTAATGGTTATTATCTAAATGTTATATAGATGGATTTATGTTGGTTATAAGCATGGTTATATGACTATTTAAAGTCATGGTTATTTCATGTATTTACTTCTAAATGTTAAAATAATGGATGAAAGACCTAATTGATGCCATAACAGTTCAAGGAAGAGGGTGGTGATCCTTCTTATCATGTCTCATAAGAGTTTCCAGTCATTCTTGGTTTGTCTTGTATCTTAGACCTGTAGATTGAATTAATGCCAAGTGTTTGACATAATGTTAGTTATGGTTGGGAATGTTCAGGCTTATTCCTACTATTAGTTTTGTTTCATTAGCGTTTCCATCATGTGTTTTATGGAATCTGAAACCTACAAGAAGTTCTTGGAAGTTCCTGGGATTTTGGGCTTAAAAAGTGCCATAAATCATACGAATGTTGGCACAGGTTTGTTAGAAAAATTCCTTGGGCACACACATGGCTATGTTGTGGGAGGGTCTAGAGCATCCCAAATGCACCCTTTCCCATATCGAGGGAGATTCTAGGGGTTTTATTGATTAAAATTTAGTGGGACACAAGGAAAATTCATATGGATGAATGGGATAACCTCTGGGGTTATGTAGAAGGTACAAGGGGTCTATGTTATCATTTTTTGCATCAATTCCACTTCCATAAAGTCACCAAGGATTTGGATTATTCTCATAACTTCCCTCATCTGATGTTTACCTTGGTTGATGATTTACTTGGGTAGGCGTGAGGGGAGGTGTATGTTACACAATAAACCTTGGTTAGTCACAATATCTTCTATCACGCTCCAATTCCAAATTGTATTCACATGATAATAATGAACATTATCTCATGCTACTATGTCAAAACCATATGGGTTCACCAATGGGGCCATCACTCTTTGTAACAAAGATCATAAAAAAGAATCATTGAATTGGTATAAGAACCTTCCTCGGAGTAAAATTTCCTCATCACTATATTAAACCTTTGAAATTCGATGTATATTATATAACTGCTATTTGAAACATTAACCCTATATAAGTGTGAGTCTCTAATACTTATGAGCGATTGTAATATGAAATAAGCCAACAAGTCATTGTGAATCCATCTGTTGTGCAAAGAACTGATGTCATAGTGCAATACAATGCCCTATATATTTTTGCCACATGATACAAGTTACCCTTGTCAAGTCTCCAAATTACATATAAGTGTGATGTATCTATAATGTTATAGCAACATAGTGTGTAATGCCACAGAGTATGAAAGCCTCTACCAATACAAAGTCATAATTGTAATACCCCTGTGCAATGTCATGGACAGTGATGATGTGATCACATAAATGTGAATTTTGGATGTAAATCATAGAAAGAATTATTATATAAAACATAATCATAATTCCTTAGATATGGTTGCACTATAAATATGAGACCACCAAGAAATACATATCTAGCCCAAAGCTTTTATGTTAAGCTACGTTAATCAATGTGTAGGGAATAGAGCCCAGGAGTGTCCTACTAAATTTCTTTCAAAAAGAATTCTCGGGTTACTGTAGAATTCATGCCACTGATATTCATAGTGATTCCCTTCAATTGCCAACCTAAATTCATCTTCTAGCCTCCCTTCCATTTTTCAAAACCTTGCTATGGTACCATGTTGATAAATCGGGAAACTTATAAATTAATTTAGATTCTCTTTCATGATAATTTCTTGTGAATTTAGTTGGATACATATTAATCTTTATTATTATTCTTTCATCAAACAATTACCATAACATTATCATGAAGATCATAGAAATAGAAGAACATAAGATATAGGATCAAAGGCAAGGAAAAACCTAGAAAATTATTTTCTTATTTAATTAGATGAAAAATGAGATATCCAAGACCCATGACCACATAAAACATAAACCTGTATATTTCAAGTCAACCTCCTTTATGCACAACAAATCAATCATCAAGATACCAACAACAAGAGATGTAACAAGGTATAACTTCCATAAATTCCAGCTCAAGAGGAACTCCTTTATTTCATAATTTGGCCCTACACTTCTTCATTGTCTTCTATGTGATATTTCAAACAAAAATCATCTAATTGTGTGTGTAGAAATGAGTTCCATCTTCCTTCTATTTATAAATTATAGAGGGGTGTGAATAGACATGTCCACTGGAGTAGGGCCAACTTGACAAGAAGGTTGACTTGACACTTAGGGGGGTTTTCCCCCCAAATTTCATATTTAAAATTATTTTTCATTTTTCTTTACAATAGTTCCAAATAAGACTTTGACTCTTTGAATTAAAAACCTAGAAGCATGAAAAACAGGCTTTTCTAGAAAAATACTAATATTTTTCTTTTTATTTTGTTTTTATTTTTACATAAAATAGATAATGTACAAATTATGAGGACTAAAACTAGTTACATTTAAAAAAAAAAAACAATGTAGTGGCTGATTCTCTTTCAAGGATGCCACCCACTCTCTCACTCATGGAGATTCTAGATGATTGGAATTCGTTGTTGCTTGTGGAGTATTTGAAGAATAAATTTCTAATGAGATTTTGGAGAGGTTGATTCATGATGACATGCACCATGTTATGCAGCCACCTCACAAAATAGAATAAAAGATAGATAAATGAATTAAAAATTAGCCTCTTCAAAGGGGAAACCTGATTTACATTACGTAAATGAAATATTATTCAATGATATAAATTAAAAGACCTCCTTTATATTTATAGAACTCTAAGGGGTCATAATATAATCAAAGCCTACATAACAATAATAATGTAAGGGAAAAATAATAACAATAATGGGTTTCTACAGGGCACAAAATAACAATATGGTGGATACATGGGCACAAAAATAAAAATAAGGGGGATAGACTAGTATTATAGCAACTTAACATGCCTCTTTTCTTCAAAAAAAAATTCTCCTCAACGCTTGAGTAGTTTTGGAAGATTTTGTATAAAATTCTCATCCTCCCATGTGGAATATTCAGCGGGTAAGTTCTTTCACTTAACAAGATACTCCAAAAGTGATCAATTCCATAGTCTTTGGGTTCTTGTTACCATCACTACTTTAGGCTCAAATATGATTTTTCATTCTTCTTCAAGTTCTTGGAACATTGTTTGAATTGCAATCTTGTCACCAATAACCTTCTTTAAGCATGAAACATGGAAAATTGGGTGTACTCAAGAATATGAAGGTAGCTCCAATTTTAATGCTATAGTACCAATATTTTGTAACACCTTGTAAGGACCATAGTACTTGGGTAATAATTTTTTATCCTTCTTAGATTGCTTGAGGAACATTTTTTTGTATGGTTGTAGCTGTAAAAGTACCTAGTTTCCTACATCAAAATTTCTTTCACTCTGATGTTGATATGCATGTTGTTTCATTTGATTCTACACTAGAGGGAGGTTATCTTTTAAGTTTTGGAGAAATTTTTGTTGATGATCGATGTGATCTTCCACAAAGTGTCATAAATGGGGTCATTTTTACTGCAGTATGGAAGGCAGTTTATACCACCATTAATCTAGAGGTAACCACCTGGCCCATTTTATTTTTTTATTATATACAAAGTAATGAAGATATGCCTCCAAAAAATTGTTCATTATCTCAATTTTCCCATCAGTTTGAGGGTGATAAGATGATTAATGAGATAATTAGGTACCAAGACAAGAAAATAATTACGTCCAAAATTTTCTAGTGAAAATGGGAACTCTATCACTTACTATAATATTTGGGTTTCCATAAAGCTTTTAAATTTTTTCCATAAATGCAGTAGCAATTGTACTAGCTTTAAAAGGATGAGATAATGCACACAAGTGTGCATACTTGGTAATTCTATCAACTAACACCATGATGACACTCTCTCCTTCAGACTTGGGTAAACCTATGATAAAATCCATTGGTATCTCCTCCAAAAATTGAATTGGAATGGCTAAAGGTTGTGACATACCCAAGGTCTTGTCTCAAATTTATTTTGTTGGAAAACCAAACTTTTTGCTACAAATTTATAAACATCATATTTAAGGCCATCCCAAAAAAATTCCTTCTTGACCGTGTGGTAAGTTTTTAAAAATACTAAGCACCCTCATAAGGGAGATATGTACAATTCCAAAGAATATTTTGTTTCAGTTGGTAATTCTTAGAAAGGTATAAGTGATTTGTGTACCATAACGAATCGATTTTCCAACTAAATGTATCATATGTACTAGGATCTTGCTGCAATTTTTTAACGAGTGTCCACACCTCTTCGTGATTCTTACATGCATTCCTTGGTTTGGTTATCCACTGAAGTTGGTTAATATAAATGCAACAAAGCAATGCTTCAACATCCTCATCCTTTCTTGAGAGTGCATCTGCAACAACATTTTGCCTCCCTTTTTTGTAGATGATTCCAAATTAATAACCCAACATCTTTGTGAGCCATTTTTGTTGTTCTTTTGAACATAATATTTTTTCCAAAAAATATTTAAGACTATCATGATCTACTTTTACCTTGAAGTGTATTCCCATTAGGTAAGGTCGACATTGCTTTAGTACGTGTAGTATTGCCAACATTTTCTTCTCATAAATAGGTTTATGTAAATACTTTCATTTGATTGGATGACTTTAAAAATAAATAGCTCTTCCTTATTGCATTAAAACCACACCAATTCCATTTCTTGAGGCATCACATTCCAAAAGAAAGGTTTTTGTGAATTCTGGCATAGCTAAGGCCGATATGCTTGGAACATTTCCTCTTTAAGATGTTCAAAGGAAAACGTTTCTTCTAGAGTCCAAGAAAATGAACTTTTCTTCATTAATGATGTTACAGGTGCCACTATTCTCCCATAATTCTCAACAAACTTGTGATAATATCTTGTCAACCCAAGAAATCCTCGAATATTCTTTATAGTTGTGGGGTTTTTCAATTCCTTAATGGATTAAATTTTTTTATGGTCTACCTTAACAGCCTCATGAGATACAATATGACCCAAGTATTCTATCTATTGTAATCCGTAGAAAAATTTGGAGGTTTTTGCATATAAATGTTTCTCCTCCATAGTTTTAGCACCATGTCAACATGTTGAACATGGTCCTTCCCATACTTGGTTTATATTAGTATATCATCAAAAAATACTAACAGAATTTTTCTAAGGGTTTGAAAATTGAATTCATCAAAGATTGAAATGTGGAATGTGCATTAGTAAGTCCAAAAGGCATGACCAAAAATTCATAATGAGCCTCATGAGTTCTAAATTTTGTTTTTAGAATGTCTTCACTATTCATTATAACTTGATGATATTTTAAATGAATATCCAACTTGGTGAAGTAAATTGCTCCATGTAATTCATCCAACAATTCATCAATGGAAGGAATGAGAAATTTATCTTTATTAGTGAACTTGTTGAGCTCCCTATAATCTGGGCACATACGCTATGATCAATCTTTCAATACTACTAGAGCATATAAAGAACTTTGACTAGGTTGAATTATACCATCCTCTAACATTTCTATAACCATATGTTCAATCTCACTCTTTTTGGCATTTATAAGGCATGTTGTTTGGAGGAACACTTCCTGGAATCAAATTAATAGCATGATCATGATCACGGGTAGGTGGTAGGCCTTTCGGAGTCTCAACCACCTTGGAACGATTGTCCAAGACATTTTGGAGATCTGGATAAATAGATTATTTCAATGTTTGAACCATTGATGAGCATAATTGTGCAATTACACCTGGTTTTTCTTTCTTCAAAAGCTTTTTCATGAAATTAGAGTTGATTATATTTCTTGGTTTCCCTATGATAACCCTTAATTAAAATTCCTTTCCTTCGCAAAAAAAATCAAGAAAATTTATTGAAAATTAAAACCTATCGTCCCCAAATGTTTTAGCCATTGGACTCCTAGTACAACATCAACACCACCCAATGGAATGGAAACCATTGGACTATTCAATACATATGCCCTCATGGTTTGATTGATATTATGGCACTTTCGAGAGAAATTTATAGTTCCTCCATTTGCAACCATCACTTCACACTCTGGTGTTGGATATATGAAGCAATTTAATTACTTGTATATCTTATAATGAATAAAAATTATGGGTACTACTCGAATGAATAAGCATAATTAGCTTTTTATTCTTGATATATCCTTCTATCTTGAGAGTTTTAGGAGTGGTAATTCCTTCCGATGCATTAAAATATATGGTCAGATTCATTTCTTCTTTATCTGGGGTTGGTTCTTGCTTTATATCCTATTTTTTTATGTTTCTTGTTCCTTTTCTTCCCCTTCTTCACAATTTATGTAAAATTATTTCTTCTGAGTGCACTTATGACCTTTAACATATTTTCTATCACAACTATAAAAAATTCCTTTTGCTCTTTTTTCCTCCAATTATTTTGGTTTCAACCTTGAAGATTTTGGAAGGCTAAGAGCAACAACACTTCCATATTTATAGTTTTGAGTGGTAGACTTCCTTGTTGCCATACTTTTTCTTTCAATTTTTTTTTCCACTCTGAATTTCTTCTCTAATGAATCAAGTTCCCAAAGGTGAACCTCATGTTGGATGTTATCCTATAAATTCCATATGAAAAAATCAATCATATGCTCCTCTACAATATTAATTACCTGGATATTCAATTTTTGAAAGTCCTCAATCTCCTCTACAATTGAACCCTTTTGTTTGAGATTTATCAATTGGCTAAAGAAGGTGTTCCTCTTTGTATCCTCATAATGTTATATCATTTCCTCTATAAAAATTGAACAAGTGACAATTGGTTTACAATAAAAAAGTCATTGATACCATATAAACTGATTGGGTTCTAAATATAAAGTTGCAATGCATACCTTTTGTGTGTACTACACATCATGGTGATCAAAATATTGCTCCATTTGTAGTGTCCATGTTACCATATCATTTCCATCAAACTTCCTCATATCGATATTCAGAATTTGGTGGGTCTTATACTCAACATTAGAATCTCTAAAATGATGATTGGCATTCCTTTTGTTCTCATCATGAGTTTCATGGAATACCTTTTCAACATTAGGAAACCTTTCTTGTAACAACTTTGTCAATCCTTCATTCAAACCTTCCATGTCTTCTTTTAAAGGATTCATGACACCTTTTAAATCATCCTTGCCACCTTTTAAACCATCCATGTCACCTTTTAGTTCATCTTTGGTTGCTCTTTGTGAGAGAAACATTTTTTTCACTTGGTCCCGTAATTTTGATATATCATGTTGTAATTCTTCATATTCATCTATCATAGTAGATATTTATAAGGTATTAATCGGTGTGGAATTATTATTTTTGGGAGGTATTTTATGACCCAATACTAATATCTATGCTTCAATACTCCCTTGGAATCACTTCAAACTGATTTTTCAAACAAAATTTATCCAATTTTTAAACAATCACACACATTTTTTATTTATTTTAGGAGCTCGATCTTCAAGTGGTTGTAACTATGTTATTTTGAATCTCCAAAGTCTAAATTTTCGTCCTATCGTATCCCTATGAATCTTCTTTCCAATACCATAAGTCAAACCAATATTGGATTCTTCAATATATAGTTATGCAGAATATCCCACAATGACTTTATTATGGACTTGTTTAGTAGAGCAACATTGTACGAGATGCCACGTGTCACTGTTTAAATATTTTGATATGCAATTTCTACCGAAAAAACTATAACTCTTGAAATTTAGCCATTTTTTACAAAATTCAAATCGGATACCTGAAACCAAAGTTATGATGATATTCCTTAGGTAACCTATTTGAGATGAAATTATGGGGCCTGCAAATACCCTAGCATCCTTGGATCATATCTCTCAAAATGTAGAGAAACAAGATCTTAAATTCATACACGAGGTTCAAAAATATTTTTGATCCACGTGGTTTTAATTTCAGCTTCTGAAGTTTCATAGAAAAAATTTTATAGCGAAAATTACAAGATGAGATATTCGAAGAAGTGAAATCCTAGAATCCAAAGCTCTAATACCAAATGTTTTGTAACAAGCTCACAAAATAGAGGAAAATATAGATAAAATACTTAAAAATTAGCCTCTTTTAGGGAGAAACCTCCTTTACATTGCATAAATGAACAATTTTTAGATGATACAGATGAAAATACATGCATTGTATATAGAGGAGTATAAGGGGTCACAATATAATTAGAGTCTACATAAAAATAATAATATAACGGTATAATAACAAAAATAGTAGTTTTATATGGGGCACAATAATAACAATATGAGAGCTACATTCGCACAATGTTAATAATAAAAATAGTGGGTTTATATGGGGTACAACGATAAAAATATGGGGGATACATGGGGGCAATAGTAACAATAAGAGGACTACACTAGTATTATAGGTACCTCACATACCAATTTGTGGATGAAATCATTTACGACAAAAATTGAATTTGGTTGGTCCCAAAATCAAAAGTCAAGGACAAAATTATGAAAGTGGCTTATACCTCACCATTATGAGGGCACCTAGGGTAAGTAAAGACCTAGAAACAAATTAGGGAGAGGTTCACCTAGAAGGGACTCAAGATGGACGCGTTGAGGTTCGTGAAGAAATGAAATACATGACAGCAGAAAAAAGAAGAACATGCTCATCCAGCAAGTTTACTGTAGCCACTCCCTATCATGGAGAAAAAGTGGGAGAGAATTTCCATGGAATTTATTATTGGGTTACGTCTCGAGTAGGGAAAATAATTTATATACGTGGTGGTAGATTGACTCACAAAATTCACTCATTCATTATATGAAATTTTAGCCTAAAAGTGCTCATAAATTTTCACGTACATAATATGTAAACCAATTAAAATCCTTTAAATTTAAAAAGAGGTACCTGTAAATATTTTGGAGGGAAAATAAAACAACCAGTTTTTTTAATCCTATTTTTGGCTTATATCCTTATATATATACTCAAATTTCATGAGTAGACAATCGTTGGATGCAAAATTAAATTTCGCATCCAACAAGTACCCATTATACATACTTTTCAGAACACGCACATTGATTAAAATGTAAGATACATTAAAAAATACATTGACACATTTTTTTAATGTATCTTCAATTTTTATCAATGTGGGTCTTCTCAAAAGTATGTATAATGGGTACTCGTTGGATGCGGAATTTAATTCTGCATCCAACAGGTGTTGTTAGGTCCCTATATTACTAGTATAGTCCCTTATTGTTGTTAGTATAAACTCCTTATTTTTATTATTGTACCCTTGTAACCCCCATATTGTTATTATTGTGCCCTTAAATTATTATTGTTAGGTCGGCTAGGATTACATTGTGGCCCCATGGACTCCTATATATAGAAAGGAGGTTTTGTAATTTGTATCATCCAATAATTGTTCATTCATGTAATGTATTGGAGGTTGCCCACTCTAAGTGGCTTTTTTCTAAGGCATTGACATCTCTTTTCTTCTATTTTTGGAGCTGGTTTTACAACATTTGGTATTAGAGCTTTGGATTTTAGGGTTTCGCTGCCCCAAACAGGTCATCGTGAAATTTTCATTTTAACTTTTTTTATACGAAGTTTTAGAAGCTGAAATTTTGCGAGTACGAAGCCGAAATCATGAGGAACATCATCGCAAAGTTTCAGAGCTTGGTTCACAATATTTTTGGAGATATGATCTGTGGAAGTTATGGATTTTTGGAGGCTCCTGAATTTAACCTAAACAGGTCATAGCAGAATTTGTGCTATAAATTTTGTTCTACGAAGTTTCAGAAGCTGAAATATTTAGATAGAAAAGATGAAATCCTGAGGAGCATTGTCACAAAATTTCAGAGATTGGTTCGCAATAGTTTCGTAGATATGATCTATGGAAGTTAGGTCTTTTTTAGGCTCATGAATTTCATCACAAAGAGGTTAAAGTGGGAAAATATTCATAACTCTCTCTCTCTGCGCATCGGATTGGAATTCTATAAAAAGTGGCCACAAGTACACAAATTTTAGTTTCTTGTCTATCAATTTTAGAGCCAAATCAGGAAACAATGACACGTGGAAAGTCGTACAAGTTCACTATACTGAACCAGTCCATAATTGGGTCATTGTGGGAGATTGGACATAACTTTTCCTTGAAGAATCCAAATCAGGTCATACCTGTGGCATTCGAAAGAATATTCAGAGGGTTACTTTAGGGCTAAGCTTTAGATATTGAAGATCCAAAAACACAGAGATAATTCAATTTCAATATCGAGCTCCTCAAAATCAAGAAAAAGGTGTGTATTTTTTTTCAAATTGCATAAGTCTTGTTTGAAAAATCAGTTCTAGTTGATTCCAAAGGCCTATTGAGCATAGCTATCAGTATTGGGTTCTAAAATGCCTTCTAAAAAGAATTCAACACCCATTAAGCCTTCAAAAGGCTCTACTATGACTCATGAAGACGAAGAAATGCAACATGAGATATCAAAAGTCCATGACCAAGTGCACCAAATTTCGCTATCGCAAAGAACAACAAAAAATAAAATGGATGGTTTGAAGAAAGGCGTGGAAGCTAAGATGAATGGTTTGGAAGCTAAGATGGATGGCATGGAATTTGTCATGGAAGCTAAGATGGATGACATGGAAGCTAATATCGATGAAAAAATGGAAATCATGAAGAATGATCTAAAAGAAGACATGGATGGTTTGACAAAGTTGATACAACAAATTTTTCCTAATGGTGAAAATATAGCAGAGGAAAATCATGATGAGAACAAAATAAATGCTAATCGTGATTTCATAAACTCTAATGTTGGCGGGAAGAATCACCATATTCCAAAGATGGATATGAGGAAATTTGATGGCAAGCATCCCGTAACATGGATACTACAGATGGAGCAATATTTTGATCTCAATAATGTGAAAAACACACAAAAGGTGCACATTGCAACTTTACATATAGAACAAAATACATGTGTATGGTATCGATGGCCTTTCTCCCATAAAAAAAAATTCACTTGGTCATTTTTTTATGGAGGAAATGATAGCACATTATGAGGATACAAAAAGCATCACCTTCTTTAGCCAATTGATAAATCTCAAACAAAAGGGTTTAATGGGGGAGCACATTTAGGACTTCCAAAAATTGAATATAAGGGTAACTGATATTCCAGAGGAACACAGGGTTGATCTCTTCATAGGTACTTTAAAGGATAACATCCAACATGAAGTTCGCATTTTGGAACCTGAATCATTGGAGAAGGCATTCAGGTTGGCAAGAAAAATTGAATGTAAAATTATGGCGACAAGGAAGCCTACCACTCACTTCTATAAAGAGGGAAGTGTTGCTACTCCTATATTTCAACAACCTACAAGGTTGACACCACAACAATTGGAAGAAAAAAGAACAAAATGGCTTTGCTACAGTTGTGATAGAAAATACACTAAAGGTCATAAGTGTGCTGAGAAGAAATTATTTTACATAGATTATGAAGAGGAAGAAGAAAATGAAAAAGAAGAGGATATACACCAGGAACCAACCCTAGAAGAGGAAGAAATGAGTCTGACCATATTTTTTAATGCATTTGAAGGAATTACCACTCCTCAAACTCTCAAGATAGAAGGACATATCAAGAAGAAAAAGGTAATAGTGTTGATTGATTCAGGTAGTACCCATAATTTTATTCATTGTAAGATAGCCAAGAAATTGAATTATTTCTTATACCCAGCACCAGAATGTCAAGTGATGGTTGCAAATGGAGGAACTATAAATTTCTATGGAAAATGCCATAATATCAAGCTATCCATGGGGGAATATGTATTGAATAGTCCAATGCTTTCCATCCCAATGGGAGGTGCTGATGTCATACTAAGAGTACAATGGTTACAATATTTGAGGAAGGTAGCTTTTAATTTTCAAGAAATTTTCTTGAATTTTTTTTTGAAAGGAAAGGAAATCGAATTATGGGTTATCACAGGGAAGCTATGAAAGATAATAAGCTCTAATATCATAAAAAAGCTTCTGAAGAAAGAAAAACGAGGCATAATTGCACAATTATGCTCACTAGAAGTTCCAACATCAAAATAATCTATTTCTCTAGATCTCCAAATATTCTTGGACAATCATTCCAATGTGCTTGATACTCCCAAAGGACTCCCACTTATTCATGATCATGATCATGCTATTCATTTTATTCCAGGTAGTGTTCCTCCAAACATCCGACCTTACAGATATCCTTATGTCCAAAAGAGTGAAATTAAACGTATGATTGCAGAAATGTTAGAGGCTAGTATAATTCAACCTAGTCAAAGTTCTTTCTCTGCTCCTGTAGTATTGGTACATAAGAAGGATGGATCATGGTGCATGTGTCCTAATTATAAGGAGCTCAATGAGCTCACCATTAAAGATAAATTTCACATTCCTGTGATTGATGAATTATTGGATGAATTACATGGAGCCATTTATTTTACCAAGTTGGATCTTCGTTCATGATATTATCAAATTAGAATGAAGACTGAAGATATTCCAAAAACAGCATTTCGAACTCATGAGAGTCATTATGAATTTTTGGTCATGCCTTTTGGCCTTACCAATGCACCTTCTACATTTCAAGGGTTGATGAATTCCATTTTCAAACCCTTCCTTAGAAAATTTGTGCTAGTATTTTTTGATGATATACTAATCTACATCAGGTCTTGAAAGGATCATGTTCAACATGTTGACATGATGCTCAAACTATTGCAGGAGAAACAATTATATGAAAAAACATTCAAATGTTTCTTTGGAATACAAGAGGTGGAATATCTGGGTCATATTGTATCTCACGAGGGTGTTGAGGCTTGTAGGGATTGTCTAAAAGACCTGTAGGAAAAATTGTTTTACAACATCCCAACAGATTAAAAATCAAACATTTAGACATGGGCAGATTGCTACCATCAGCAATAGGATAATTCTTCTTTACGAAGTTCTGAAAAATAAGAGTGCAGACAGCATCCCTATCAAAAGCCCCCCACACCCAAACCCAAACCCAAAAAACTTGATTAAATGAAAAGACCGAAACATAACCATAAAAAGAATCCGGATACCCCTATTACTGCTGACCCATTCACCCCCATTCACCCTTCTAAAAATAACTTACGAAGGCTAAGAGTAAGTTGAATAGCTTACCTGGTTATAAAAAACCTAAGATATCCTCCCCACCAGCGTTTACATCATTATTAGCCATATGAACCGCGAATTTAAATATAATTAGTTAATATAACCACTGGTTTCTTTACTCGTGGACCACCAATTTAAATTTAATTAATTAATATCAAGCGTCAGTTTCCTCACTATTGGATGTCTGGCAGTCGGCGACTCTTCATTTCACTACACTGCCATTATGGAAGAGTTCCCTGCTCCACTCTCCTGATGGGGGCAAACTCTTAAGCCATTCTACATAATTATATCTCTTTGGGTGATCGTTACTCTCCATGCACACAGTTTCCACGCACAGCATACTTGTCGTGCCAACATCACCTACATAAATGGCAATAAGTTTGAGACTAATCGGAATGTAGTCTTGAATAATCTAGTTTAAGTGCCTGTCTCTAAACCCATTTTTTTTCACAGCTTACAGTGGAAACCCAGGGGTTTAGGGCCTGAATTACCCTCCCCGCCTTCTCGACCTTGGCTTACATGAATGAATGGGTATTCTTTCAATTTTATCAATGTTTTGTTAAGGAAAAGATTTGATAGCTTGAATCATGGGAAGTACAACGAGATTTTATTTCAAGAAATATATTTGATTTTTATTTCTTGATTTGTTCTGATAAGTTTTTTTATTATGCCTCGTGAACATACTCATCATCTTCCCGTGGAATGTAAGGCGCAAAAATAAACTTCGAAAAAATTGGTTTAAGTGTATGTCTCTAAACCCATATCTCTTTCTTATATAGTGGATGGTCACCGACTGAGACGGGTCGCATGAGCTTGTCTTTCCATTTCTTGAATCACCGCCAAACCGTGAAACCCTAATGCATTTTCCAGGTTTTTCTGACGTGAATTCTTGCAATTTCGGTCAATTTCGGCGATCAATAAATAAGGGAAATCCCCATCTGTTTCGTTCCAATAAGGGAAATCCCCTTCTGTAGTACATGTTTTTAAAAACATCACTCTAAAACGAAACAAAGGAACGGAAACCTACAGGACAATCTCTCAATTCGCTTTATGGATAACTTTTATTTTCTATTTATTTATTGTCTAGGAAATATAGCAAGACCATACGAAATCATGAATTTATGTCTGGTTTGTTTTAATGTAAAACCCCTTTTAAGTATTTGATGTCGCTGATTATTAGACATTTTGTTCTTTGCTTCGTTATTTTAGTTAATTTTATATTGTTTTTTAAACTGGTTTATTTAAATTCTATATTTATAGAGTGGCACCCAAGTTGTTTTTTTATAGGTTTAATTTAATTGTATATTTAGCAAATGGCAACAAGGCGTTTTTGAGAAAAATAATTGTAAAATTTATTTGTTTTTTTTCGGAATTTAAAAAAATGGATTTGCTAAATATTTGTATTAGATCCATAGTTGTTTTTTTTTAATTTAAAGATGAAAAAAGATCATCTCGAGCTAAAAGAAAATGGATATTGAAATTTATTTTAAATTTTTTTTGTTTTAATTTTTTTTTGTAACGGGTCAATATATTTAAACACTAAACTATTCACCAATCAAAAAGGAGAAACATAAGTCTTTCAAAAATATTCACTATGTATCTAAACATAAACTGGCACAACCACATTAATAAATGTGGTAGAGCCATTTTATTATGAAATTTGTTGCATTACATAAATTTATTGAAATTCATGTTTAAATTTATTTGTATTATTTTTTTTCTTTTCGACACGTCAATATATTTAAACACTAAACTATTGACCAACCACAAAAGACAAACATAATCCTTTCAAAAATATTCACCACTTATCTAAACATAAACTAGCTCAACCACATTAATAAATGTGGTTGATATACGCCGATATGCATATATGAAAATCAACCATGGTCAACTATTTTTATTTTAGGGTTTATAATATTTATCTTGGGGTTTGTATGCCTTAAGTTTATAATATCAATCCCTTTGGTATATTAATCTAAGGGTTCATATTATTAGTGTATAATATTATTCATAGGGTTTATAATATTAATTCTAGTGTTTAATATAAATCCCTTGGTTTATAATCATGGTCAACCATGGTCCAACATCACATTCTCACAAATATTGTCTCAATATGAAAACTAACCATCGCCAATCATGGTCAAGCATGGTCCAACACCACATTGTGAAGAAGATTGTCTCAATATGAAAATCAGCCATGGTCAACCATGTTCAATCATGGCCAACCATGGTCCAATGTCACATTGTTACAAAGATTGTCTCAATATGAAAATGAACCATGGCCCAATGTCGCATTTTGGCAAAGAATGTCTTCATATGGAAGTCAATCATGGTCAACCATCGTCAACTATGGTTTGTTGTCGCAATGTGACAAGGATTGTCTCAATATGATAATCAACCATAGTCAACTATTATAATATTAATCCTTGGGTTTATAATCATGGTCAACCATGGTCCCATGTCACATTATAACAAAGATTTTCTGAATATGAAAATAAACCATGGTCAGTCACGTCAAACATGGTCAATAGTGGTCCAATGTCACATAGTGACAAAGATTTTCTCAATATGAAATTCAATCGTGGTCAAGCATAGCTAACCATGGTCCAAAATCATTTTGTTAAAAATATTGTCTCAATATAAAAATCAAGCATGGTCAACCATGGTCTGACATGACATTATCATAAACATTGTCTCAAATTGAAAATAAATTATGGTCAACCATGTTTATTTTACCATTTAGAATATTTATCATAGGATTTATATATATATTTTTATAATATTTATCTTATGGCTTACCATAGGATTTTTTTAATATGAAAATCAATCATGGTAAACCACAGTCAACCATGGTTAATCACGGTCAACATTGATCAAACATGGTCAACATTGTTCAAATATGGTCTACCATGGTCAATTATGGTCAATCATGGTTAATCATGATGAAAAATGGTCCAACCTCATATTGTGACAAAGATTGCCTCAATATGAATATCAACCATGCTTAACCATGTTTGTTTCAAGGTCTATAATATTTATCTTTAGGTTTACATACCTTGGGTACAATATTAATCCATGAGTTTTAATATTATTCCCTTGGGTTTTTAGTATTAATCCCTTCGGTTTATAATATAATTCCCTTGGGTCTATTAATTTGAAAGTTCATATTCCTAGGGTATAATATTATTGATAGGGTTTATAATATCAATCCCGGGGTTTAATATAAATCCCTTGGATTTATAATATAAATTCCTTGGGTTTATTAATCCCTTGGGTTTCTAATATTAATAATCAATTACGTTTATAATATTAAAACCAAAGGTTTATGATATTAATCTCTTGGGTTCTCAATATTAATCCCTTGGGTTCTGTAAAAACTCCAATTAACCCATTTTTTTTTATTTTTACAGTAATTTTGGTTATGATCAGTGATCTTTTTACTGACATATTCGTCATTGATGATTTCACACTAATAGTGCACCTTAAAGATTGTCTTTATTTTATTTTTCTCATCCTCTATTTATGTATTAAAACGTTAGTTTATGTCACACTTTCAATTTACACTTTACCTCTTAAGCGCCCTACATCTTTTTAACCACAAAGGGGCCCTCTTAGGTAATTTAACATACATATTGTTCTATGTATTAAATTTTATTTACAATTCCTTTTTTCTTATCATTATTCCTTATGTAAATTGATAATAAACATATGTTTCCATGACATGTTCAATCATCTATTTCATTGCACTACATAGAACTTAATTTTAATTATTTTAGCATACCGGTATGTCATACGAAAATTTAATCTATCTACAACCCCTTGTTGTTAATATTAATTTCTCCTCATCATATTATAAATTATGTTAGTTATAATTTTGGGAAAATATTATACTTATAACTTTCAAGTTATATTTGGCTACATATAGGTTTCTCCCTGTTTCCTTATTATCCCAAGAATAAATATTATCCTACCTTAGGATATTATTCCTTTGAGGTATAAGAACTAAATATATATTACCATCTCTTGTGATTTTCCACATAATATATTGTAAATTTTTGTAGATGTTCTATGCTTGATGCAACTTTACTTTAAACTCGATACCAAATAGCAATCACATAAACATGAAAGTAAAATGCTGATAGAACATACCAATAGATCGACAGAAGACAAGCCAAAAATACAGTTAACTTGATCAACAAAATATATGTGTTGTGGTGCATTACAGCGCTCAACTGGATGCTTCAACCAGCAAAGTCTCCTCACGGTCAGCCAACTAGAAGTGTCGCACAACCCTCAAGACAACTCTACAACAGTCAACCCAAAGTCAACAAAAGTCAACATTTTCTAGTTAACAATCAATGCAAAACATCAACAACAGAAAGTAAACATGGCAAGGTCAAAGGACACTATCCAGCCTCGATTTTTGTGCCAAAAAATGCAGACTGCAAAGATCAAATTTTTTGGAGAGTTTGAGGTCAACTTGACCAAGCATTGACCAAAGTCAACACTGGTCAAAGTTGCGCTGAAACCCTACATCAGATCATAAAACCCTAGCTCTTTTTTTACCACGTGTGAGAGAAGAGAAGCCTCTAAATCTGTGATCGAACCAATCAGATGTAAGAGAGAAGTATGTGATGAGTGATGGTGAAAATGACCTCCAATGTTAACAAATATATATCCATCTAAGAGAGTGTGTGACACATCTGTTGGGGCTCCAAGCCTACATTACAATTCTGGTCCACCTTGCACATAAGTGGAATCAATTCAAAATAAATGTTATGCTCATCCGACCAGGATGATATTTAATCAATCTTACACCTCTTTGAAAGAGGAATCCAATAAAGATATTGGCATTGTCATCTGAGCATCACGACATGGATTTTTGACCTAGTTGCCCAAAATTAACACTCCCTCTCAACTAGGGAGAACTCCATCCACCTGTGTCACCCAAAAATCATGCATCATCCCGCTGTAACTTGCTTTGTTGACTTATTTATTTTAGAACAAAAGGTGAGTCACAAAGACATCACTCGAGGCTGAAAAAATCAACTCAGAGGTCTAAAACTTCTATAGGATTGGAAGGAGTCTCATACCAAACCAAAGTTGGTTTAACTGACCTGAAGTCAGTTGGAGGTATGAAACCTCACTAGACTTGATCCTAGATCAAGTGGTTGGACATGTGCCATCCTAGACATAGAGAGTACGACAATCTCCGATGCATCCATCATTCTTTCTACTGGTCTCTATCTTTTCCCACCTCATTGGCTAAAATGAGAGGTACTTCCCATGATTCTGGGACTCCATGGGTAGGATGCATATGGGGCATAGATCAAAGAGAGGTTAACCAACTCAATATCATAACAGTGGGGCATAAGTAAACTAACAAGGTTCGGCAAACCTAGCCATGTGGTTGCTTATAGCTCCAAGCAACTATCCCCAAAGCCCCCTAGAGCTCCTACAGTTCATCGTCCAACAGGACCCTCAGCATAGGGTCATTCCACGATTCCAAGATTCTCACGGAAGATTAGGATCTTGACCTTCCCCAAGGGCTTTGTGAGAATATCCATGACCTTCTCATCAGTTACCATATGATTGAGCCTTACAATGCCTCGTTGTACCATATCCCAGATAAAGTGGTACCTAATATCAATTTCCTTGGATCAATTGTGGAACATGGGATTCTCTGACAAACGAATCCCACTCTGGTGATAACAAAGGATAATTGTGGTATCTAGCACATGCCCTAACATCTCACTGAAGATATTTCACAACCAAACAGCTTCACAACAGGCCATACTCGCTGCAATTTATTCGGCCTCAGTGGTGCTCAATGCCACCGACTTCTACTTCCTGCTCATCCATGATATCAAAGCAGACCCAAGTGTGAAGCAACATCCATATGTGCTCTTAAAATCCACCACACTGTCAACCCTATCAGCATCAGTATATCCATGGAGTCTCAAACTCACGGCAGTGTATCTCATCCCATGGTTTATCATGCCTCGAAGATATCTCAACAAATTCTTAGCACCAACCCAGTGAATATGATGAGGATCAACCATGTGTTGACTCAAAATGTTCACTTCAAAACATATGTCCGGACGGGTGTTCACTAAGAACATCAGGGCCCCTATGAGTTGATGATACTCGGTAAGATTTGCTAGCATGGTCCCATCAGTGTTTCCATTCAACTTCTTAAGGTTGAGCTCCATCGATGTCGACATAGACCTACATTACACCATTCCAAATCTTTCCAACAAATTCACAATGTATTTTCCTTTAGAGAAAAAAATCTCGCTAGGTCTCTGCCAGACCTCTAGGCCTAGGAAGTAATGCATCGGTCCTAGATCCTTCATATCGAACTCAAAAGCGAGCTCCCTTTTACACTGATGAATGAGAGGATTAGCACCTGTCAGGAAGAGATCATCCACATAGAGAGAAAAAATGGGAGGCTTTTCTCTATCAATCTTGAAGTAAAGGTTCAGATCAACATTAGTTCGAGTGAAGCCCAACTTCATCAAGTACTTATCTATCCTCTTGTACCAAGCCCTAGGGGCTTGCTTCAACCCATAGAGGGTTTTCTTCAACCTGCATACATGAGAGTCTCTATCTTGGACTTTGAACCCCAGAGGTTGATCCACATATACCTCTTCCTTTATCAAACCATGCAAAAAGGCGATCTTCACATCCATGTGATGAATACTGCATATTTGCATAGAAGAAAGGGAAATAACAGATTAGATGGTGGTTTATCGGGACACAAATGAAAATATATCATGATAGTCTATGCCTTCATTTTGAGAGAAGTCACGAGAAATGAACCTTGCCTTGAATTTTTCAGCACTACCATCATATCCATGCTTGATCTTATAAAGCCATTTCGAGGTGACAACAACTTTGTCCTCTAGTCTCAGAACCACATCCTAGACATAGTTACTCATAATGGACTCATACTCTTCATTCATAGCATCCTTCCATACTTGATGCTTTACGGCTTCTTCAAATTATACAGGCTCAGATTGTACGATTGTACTCATGGCTACTAGATACCCTTGGTATCTATTCAGCTTCTTACTTTCATGAAATTTCCCCCTTAGGGCCATATGTTTATCGGCATCTTTGAGAGTATCCTAGACCCATGCGGGTCTTCTCTTCATTGAAGGAGGTGGATCAATGGGGTCCATTGGTCCTTCAACATCTGGCATCATCTCATCATTCGATTCTTCCTCATTCCCAGATCTTACATTATGATCTTCCTCAGAACTCAGAATATTTATCGCTTTCCTGAGGGAAGCATCTTCATCAAAGGTAACATCATAAAAAATCTCCACTTCTCTTTGACCAGGCATATAAACTCTATTATCCTTAGAAGTTTCGTTTTATCTCACAAACATTCCCTTTTTCCCAGAAGCATCCAGCTTGATTCTCTTCTTCTTCACCACATGAAAATAAACGGGACAACCAAAAACTCTGAAATGATAAACATCAAGTAAATGCTTACAAGAGAAAACCTCTTTGGTAGTTTTGGAGTCCAGAGCGGAATGCGAGCATCCATTTTGTACATACACAACAATGTTAACAGCTTCTCCCTATAGAAACTTTGAAAGGCCTTGGTCACATAGCATGGCACGAGAATTCCACAATGGTCCTATTCTTTCTTTCAACAACGCCATTTTGCTCAGGAGTATATACGGTTGTGGTCTCCCTCTTGTTGCCAACTACTCTGCAAAATTTATTGAACTCGTTCATTTCATATTCAGTTCCATTATCGGTCCTCGAAATCTTGACCTTCTTCCCTGTTTTATTTTCCACCAAGGCTTTAAAAGTACAAAACCACATGAAAGCTTCATCCTTCTTCTTCAAGAAGTATATCCAGGTCTTGCAGGAAAATTCATCTATAAATGTCATATAATAAGAACATCCTCACAAAGATGTCATGGGTAGCATATACTATACACTTCATCTTTGGCACTAGTAAGATATCTTGTTCTCGACTCTATTTTTCTTCATAAGGATTCTGAATACAAAAACTAGTTTACGAAATCCATTATCGTATATCACTTACCTTAATTATTTTATGAATACTATAACTTTTTGTCGTAGTGATAAGTTAGAATCTCTGTGAGAATTTTTCTCCATTTATATTAACGAAAAATTCCTTTGTTTGTCCAATTCGAACACAATAAAATTTAGTTACTTGTTATTCAATCCCAAATTGGGATTTGTAATTTCTTTATATACTTTAATCATGTTTAATATTAATTTCAACATCTATGATATTTATGTTTCTATGAAGTTTCTCTTTTGTTTCCTCATAAAAGAGAATGTTGGCCCTTAATTATTTATTGTTTCCATATGAACATAAGGTGTATGGGTTCTCAGATAATTATATTTAGTTCGTATCATTGTGACTATATAGATACAGTCTCACTTCTGAATGGAATTTTCTTCAATTTCCATTTAAGAAGTTTATTTATTTTATAATGTTCTGCATTCTGGAATAGTAGCTATTTTTACTATAGTATCAATTCTAGAATTAATTTTAATTTTATTTTCATTTCAGGTGAATATTTAAATATCATCTTTTTCCAGAAGTTCCTTATAATTTTATTTGATACCAATTTTCTTCTTGGAACTAATCTGGAATTTTATTTTGTAGATTCTCATAGTATTCCTCAACTATGAATAATACTGAACCTCTTTAGTACTCCTCTTCCTTAAGGTCAGTATCAACTTTTCCCTATTTTACATTTAGTTTCAGTAAAATAATTTATTATGCTCCTTTTTATCTTCTTGTACTTACAATTTTACTTATGATATGTACAGGAAGAACTTCCACATTGAAGAAAATCTTGCAGGTATTATGATTATTACCTGTACTCCTTCTGTGTTTTTTTTCTTTTCGTTTTTGTCAGCATATTTTTCTAACTATGCTCTATATATTTCATTGCAGGTTTGATATATTTAATTCAGTCTATGATACTATTAATTGTGATCAGCTATTAGAATATCTAATGATCAAATTCATCTAAAAATTGAAGGCTCGGCCACCCTTCTATTCATTATACAAAATTCATATTCATACGTTGAAATTTTAATTTTAATGGATGACTCCAATAAATTTTTAATTAAACTATTGTATAATAAGTTTATCTTTGGAAGGTTTTTAAACTAGTTTTATCTTCATCTCCACTAGAGGATTTTATAAAAAGGACTGATACATGTGATCCGGATTTATGCAGTAATGCAATAGAATAAACACATAACCATAACTACAAAGATGCAACAAAAATAACACTTCATTTCATTAATATCAAAGAACTTAAATTTGCTTACAGACAGAATGGAAATAAAACTAGCTAGGGCGCTGGTAGCTATCTTTGAGAAGAGATGTGGTGGCTACCAGCCTCTGAACTGAGTTACAATGAGGCTCGAGGGCCTATTTATTATTTAGAAACAATGGGAAATCCTAAACATCCAAAACCCTAACCCTATGAGATGAAGCACCAAAACTATGGGCCCTGTTGGGCCTCAAAATAGTCTTTATTTTCACTCCATTATTCATCAATATCTTCACATTTTACCTTCATGTCACCTCCATTCCACCTCCATATCATTACATTCACCTCATTATTGGGTCATAACTATGTTTTTCCAAAGTTTATTAATTCTTAATATTTTAAAGTGAATTTATGGCTAAAACTTAGAAAATAATATGCTTATACTTATACCTAACAATTAGCATGAGTTTTTTGACATGTGTAGGCACAAAGGAAGCTTCCAAGACACCTTTATGTGGCCTTGGATGATGAAATTCGAATTTAAGAAGATAAACCTCATGGAAAAGATTATGGAGGAGATCATGGAGGATAGGGTTATGTGTCTAGATGGTTAGAGATATTAGTGGATGATCATTATGAGTTTGTTACTCCTCTCATTGTATAAATAGGAGTACCTCCTCCATTCCAAGGGGAGGACTCTTAGAGCATTGTATCCAATTGATAATGGAATAGAATAAAGCTTCATTTTTCATATATTTCCATTATGTAGTTTTAGATGTAAATTGTGTTTATGGAATTTCTGTAGTTTTAGATATAGGTTTCCTTAATGTAGTATATGGAATAAATTGTCTTGTTCTTAAGAGAATTGAGCTCACTCTAAAAGGAGGAGAGAAACATTTTATTTCATATTAGATTTTGTTTCATTTCATTGCTTAGATGTTTAAGGATTTGTGTGTGATTGATGAATGAATTATAATGGAATACTTTACATGTCTCTTAAGTTAAGAGCTTCTTTCATTAATAATTTATCCATCTTAAGTTCTTGGTTTTAATCTCTGATACATTAAGTGGTAATTGAGGTGAAAGTGGATTTCTTGAGTCAAGAACCATTTCAATATTATTCCTCTTTTTAAACTAATTGAGTTAGAGTTATAGAATATATTACTTTCAGCGTTTGAATAGCCTTGTCTTTATTTCAAGTTTCTGGTTTTATGAATGATTTCTCTATGATACTGTAGGGAAGGACAACCAGGACCTCCTAAGTTAGGAGCCTGCTTATCTGAGAACTTCCCTTGCATATTATATTGAATCATAAACAATTTAGTTAGACATAGAGTTAGTTGCCTACTCCTGCATATATATTGTTGGCACCATCACAAGCTCACGAGTTTCCCTGGTCGATAATTTAATGCAGCAATTTGTTCAAATAAATTGCCCAACATTTTGGCGCCGTTGCCGGGGATGGTGCTAAGGGATTAGGCATTAGAAATTTAATTTAGTACTAGCATTTTTTTCTTTAGACAAAATAATTTGTGAACCCTGGTGACAGCAGGATCTTCGCAAAGGAGTTTAAGTTTGAATTTTCTGATGTTTTAATGTTTAGCTAGTTTTAAATTTCGTCATTTCAAAAACACCCCCCCTGCATAAATAAAAACAAATCAAGCGATGAGTATGCTCTCTTCCTGCGCTTCGTGCGATCAGGAAGATCAGAAAATCAATTGATTTATTCAAATAAAAAAAACTCTTGCTGAAAAATTGATCTGCGTACCGACCTTAACTGGAGACTGAAAACCTCCAATAAGAAAAGCTGGGTGGAGTAGAATGGATGCAGTAAATAGTGGGTAATTGCCTTAAGAGTTGATTAGTTCTCACAGAAAAAAAAAAAATCACAACTTTGAATTTGCTCTTTCATTGTAAACACATTGTCAAGTTGTTGGCGTGAATGACAATCAAATATAGATCAAAAGCTTTATTTCATTCCTTAAATTCTTTACCTTTGTATGCTGGACTCCATTACCATGCACAGCAATTGATTTCTATTGCCAAAAGCTTCACGAAATCGCATCAGTTTCAACACGCGATTTTAAAATGGATTTTCTGAGCAAACTAAGATGAATTTAAAAAAACTGAGACATGGGTTTTTTCCAGAACGGGGGTAATTAGGTGACTCGTGAGAAATTTCCTGAAATTTGCAGCGGTTTAGGAGAAAATTGAGGTTCTTTCAATCACAATTTAACATATTGCGCCCAGATCCGTTTTTTTTCCATTTCTTTTGGTTTGTTTGAATTTTTAGTTTTAATTTATTTTGTATTTAATGTTATATGTTATGTTTTTTTATTTGTTTTGATTCATATTTATATATTTTTAGTTAATGTTGATTTGTTTTGATTTGTATTTGTTATAATTCCTTTTTATAGTTAATATTTGATTTGCTATGATTGTATTAATATATTAA
Organism: Pinus albicaulis; assembly: GCA_034641835.2. NCBI lineage: Eukaryota > Viridiplantae > Streptophyta > Pinopsida > Pinales > Pinaceae > Pinus > Pinus albicaulis. The sequence continues at coordinate 725,478,076 of CM076577.1, read as the reverse complement.
TATATTAATTATATTAATATATTAATTATATTAATATATTAATATATTGTTATAATTATATTAATATAGTTGTAAATTTTTATTTTTTTTATTTTTCTTTTGTTAATTGTAATTTGTTATAAGTTGATGTCTATGTTTGTTATTTAAGGTTTGTTATATTTGTATTAATATATTAATGTATTAATATATTAATATATTATATATTGATATAATTGTATTAATTGTTATAGTTGTAGTTTGTTATTATTTATTTATTTTTATTTTTTTATTTAATTTGTTGTATATAATTGTTGTTATGTTTGTTGTTATGTTAAATGATTGAATTAATATATTGTTAGGTTATGATTTTAAAAAAAAAAAAAAAAAAAAAAAAAAAATTGTGTTTTGTGACAGTAGTTGTTTTGAAGGATTTGAGGGGCAAATATTGGCATTTTATAAAGTAAAGAACATTGGCATAAAAAAACTTTGGTGAAATGCATTTGAGAGAATAATGGAATTGGATGAAACCGCAACAGTTGGTACAAGGGAAAAATAAAAAATAAAAAAATAAACACACTTTTCACAAAATTCACGCAGATTTGAAAATAAATAATGGAACACTTGGAAACAAATTTTAAAAATCAATTGGAGGATTCAATTCTATTTCGATAGCATCAAGATGGTATAAACTCATCACATGGTTATTGTATGCTTTACAGAACAGAATTGCGAAGCACATTTCATGAGTTATCTGACAGGGAGTATTATTTTTCATGGTTATTTTTAAGAATGGATTGATTTTAATATCATGATTAAGTCAATTTCAACACCTTTGATTGTCCTTAATTTGTTTTATTTGGTATAAAATTTTTGCGTAAGAATCATGAAGGAAATGCGCATTCCTTCTTGAACACACTTATGTTTCTTTTTGTCAAGTTTTTTTTACAGGTTACAGGACGACAAAGCGATCATTACGGAGACTACATTGTGACGACAATTAGTCTTCCAAAGACTAAATTCATGGAAAATTCTCAAGACAAATCCATCTCCACAACCATTACCTTCCACCTCCCTTTCTGAAAATATTTTGAATTCCACCAATTGTAAATCCATAAAGCATATCATTTCCATGTCCATTTTTCACAGCAAGAGTTCTTCTTCATTCACCATGCATTTCCTAACTCATCTATTCCTAACTCATCAATAAAAGCCATTTTCCATTTCCATTTCCATTTTCATACCATTTTTTTTCATTTCCGCCAATAAAACCCTGCTTGAGTCAAAGTCCTAGAGTCTAAGTATCATTGAAAAACACCTAGAGGCTTGCATGCCTTAATGGCCTCAAAATAGTCTTTATTTTCACTCCATTATTCATCAATATCTTCACATTTTACCTTCATGTCACCTCCATTCCACCTCCATATCATTACATTCACCTCATTATTGGGTCATAACTATGTTTTTCCAAAGTTTATTAATTCTTAATATTTTAAAGTGAATTTATGGCTAAAACTTAGAAAATAATATGATTAAACTTATACCTAACAATTAGCATGAGTTTGTTGACATGTGTAGGCACAAAGGAAGCTTCCAAGACACCTTTATGTGGCCTTGGATGATCAAATTCGAATTTAAGAAGATAAACCTCATGGAAAAGATTATGGAGGAGATCATGGAGGATAGAGTTATGTGTCTAGATGGTTAGAGATATTAGTGGATGATCATTATGAGTTTGTTACTCCTCTCATTGTATAAATAGGAGTACCTCCTCCATTCCAAGGGGAGGACTCTTAGAGCATTGTATCCAATTGATAATGGAATAGAATAAAGCTTCATTTTTCATATATTTCCATTATGTAGTTTTAGATGTAAATTGTGTTTATGGAATTTCTGTAGTTTTAGATATAAGTTTCCTTAATGTAGTATATGGAATAAATTGTCTTGTTCTTAAGAGAATTGAGCTCACTCTAAAAGGATGAGAGAAACATTTTATTTCATATTAGATTTTGTTTCATTTCATTGCTTAGATGTTTAAGGATTTGTGTGTGATTGATGAATGAATTATAATGGAATACTTTACATGTCTCTTAAGTTAAGAGCTTCTTTCATTAATAATTTATCCATCTTAAGTTCTTGGTTTTAATCTCTGATTTATTAAGTGGTAATTGAGGTGAAAGTGGATTTCTTGAGTCAAGAACCATTTCAATATTATTCCTCTTTTTAAACTAATTGAGTTAGAGTTATAGAATATATTACTTTCAGCTTTTGAATAGCCTTGTCTTTATTTCAAGTTTCTGGTTTTATGAATGATTTCTCTATGATACTATAGGGAAGGACAACCAGGACCTCCTAAGTTAGGAGCCTGCTTATCTGAGAACTTCCCTTGCATATTATATTGAATCATAAACAATTTAGTTAAACATAGAGTTAGTTGCCTACTCCTGCATATATATTTCTGGCACCATCACAAGCTCACGAGTTTCCCTGGTCGATAATTTAATGCAGCAATTTGTTCAAATAAATTGCCCAACAGGCCCCGTTTGGGTAAATTGGTGTTTCAACTTCCCAGGGGTGTAACTTTGGCATACAATCTCCATTTGATGCGTACCATACCTAGTTAGAAATATCTATCTGAGGACTACAAATTTTGAACGAGCAACATTGATCTATGGACCCATGTTTCTCTCTGTTTTCCCAAAAAACGTCGTTTATGGCCTCAAAACGGCTCCAGAAGTTCAGGACCCGAAAAACTTCTAAAAATAGTAAGTTGTGCCGAAAGTGAAAAACTAAAAGAGACAATGGTGGGGCCCCAAGTGGAATAGGCGGGTGACCACCAATATCCACTTGGATTATTCCTCCCCCCTTAGGAAGCAATGTTCCCCATTGCGTTAAGTTCCTCCATGAGATGAGGAAATTTCTACTGAACTTGGTCCCTGGTGAACCACTTTCCTTGGTGCAAGAGTTGGCCAGCTTTGACAACCTGATACAGTTGTATCTTTTGTTGGTGAGTGCTCTTGATTTGCATGTCCATGATACAATCTGTGGTGGCCTGTTCCATGCGGTCTGGGTTTAACTATGTTGGTGTGAGTTGTTCTACAATATCTGAGGTGTCCAGTAGAGGTGGGAATTAAGGACGAAGGCGATCCACATTGAAGACTGGGTGCAGACCAAGGAATGGTGGAATACTGAGCTCAAAGGCATTGTTCCCCATAGCCTTGGTGATGGTGTACGGCCCGTATCGGAGTGGGTGAAGCTTGCGGTGGGGTCCAGTGAGGTGCTCCTTCTGCAAATGTAGCCATACTTTGTCACCCACCTGAAAGTTGTGTGGCACCTGGTGTTGATCATGGTGTTTCTTGTACTTGGCATTGGCTCTGTCCAATATATCATGAACCTGTTGGTGGATGTGTTGAATGCATTCGATGAAGCTACTTGCTTTGTCAACTTTAGACTAGACATGAGTTGAATCGGCCTGAGCAACTGCAAATGGCATGGCTACGTCAATGGGACATAGTGGCTGGAATCCCAAGCCCACCTGAAAGGGGCTATGGTTGATTGAACTGTGGAGAGCCCCATTATAACTATGTTGTACATAGGGGAGGCTCTCGTCCCATGTGCGTGGATGCTTTGAATTGTACATGCGCAGAATGTGTACAATCATTTTGTTGACGACCTCTGTTTGGGCATCTGTTTGGGGATGGAAAGTTGTGGACTTGGTGAGCTTGGTATCCAACATTGACCAGAGGCTGGACCAAAATGTGTTGAGGAACCTGCTATCCCGATCTAATATGATAGACTGTGGAATCCCAAAGTGCACCCACACTCGTTCAAAGAAGAGTTTAGCAGTGGCTTCTGCTATGATATTCTTCTTGTAGGCCGCCATAATGGCCATCTTCGAGAATCTGTCGATGACCATGAAAACACAGTCATTTCCCTGCTTAGTAGAAGGCAGGCCAGACATGTAATCCATGGAGATGGATTCCCAAGGTCGAATAGGGGTAGGTAGAGGAGTATATAGGCCTTGCTTCTTGATGGTCGGTTTGGAAATGGCACAAGAAGTGCAGGATCCGATGTGCTTCTCGACATCCTTTCGAAGGTTCGGCCAATAGAAATACTTCTATAGGATTGCTACTGTTTTCTCGACCCCGAAATGCCCAGCGACTCAAGTGTAGTGTGCTTCCCATATCATCTTGGCATGCTTGCTTGAAGGAACACAAATGTGTCCCATGTGACATAAAAGTGCATCTTGGAAGTGAAAATTTGGAACTTGCGTACCCCCCAAGAGTACCTTGTAAGTGTGGCCGAATTCTGGGTCACTCCCATAGAGAAGCGGCTAATCAGAAGTCTCGTGCCCACAAGAGTTGAGCACGGTGGTGAGTGCCACGATCGGTGGTCGGCTGAGGCAGTCTGCAACATGATTGGTGCTACCCTTCTTGTACTTGATGTTCAAATGAAACTGTTGCAGATATGTGTACCACTTCTGATGGCGATCATTCTGCAACTTCCCTTGTGTCTGTATGAACTGCACGGGCCAATGGTCTGTGTGGATGATTGTTTCCTTCCCCAAAATGTAATTCTTCCATTGTCGACAAGCTTGCACAATGGAATACATTTCTTTGTCATAAGTGGGATACTTTTGAACTGTGTCAGATAATGTCTCACTGTGATATGCCACTGGATGTCCCTATTGAGTAAGAACTGGCACAATATCATAGTCAGAGGCATCTGTCTCGATCTCAAATGGTTGTTTCAAGTCTGGTAAAGTGAGCACTGGGGCATAACAGAGGCGATTTTTCAATTCTGTAAATGCCTTCTATTGAGGTTCCAACCAAAAGAATTTTTTTCTCACTCCTCCCTTGGTGACTTGACTCAAGGGCCAAGTGATATGAGAGAATCCCAACATGAACCTCCGGTAGAAATTAGCAAGACCCAGAAAGCTACGAAGCTCTGTTATAGTGGTTGGGGCTGGCCAATCCTGAATAACTTGGATCTTGGCTGGATCCACATGCACCCCCCTTTCATCGATAATGTATCCCAGATATTGAACCTGGGTCATGCCAAAAGTGCACTTCTCTAAATTGGCACATAACTTGTGTTGCCGCAGTGTTTGGAGGACTTGTCAGATGTGGTGAAGGTGCTCTTCCCAAGTCTGGCTGAAGATCAGAATGTCATCCAAGTACACCACTAAAAATGAGTTGGTGAATGGCTGCAAGATGCCGGCCATCATCCTCATGAAGGTTGCGGGAGCATTAGTCAACCCGAAAAGAATGACCAGCCATTCAAAAAGGCCTTCCTTGGATTTGAAGGTAGTCTTACACACATCGGAGGGTTCAATCAGTACCTGGCGATACCCCGACTTCAATCAATCTTGCTGAAATATTTTGCACCTTTGAGTTGGTCCAGAAGTTCATCAATCCATGGGATTGGGTACCTATTCCTAACAGTGATCTTGTTCAGTGCCCAATAGTCAATACAGAGTCTCCACGTCCCATCCTTCTTCTGTACCAACACAATCGGGCTCCCACAAGGTGATGAACTTGGTCGGATGTGACCTTTCTGCAGCAGCTCCTTAATCTGCCTCTTAATTTCATTGTTCTCCAGAACAGAGCACCGATATATCGGTCCATTGGGTAGCGGCGCACCTGGGGTCAGATCAATCGGGTTCTTGACCTGACAGTGCAGAGGAACCCCTGTGGGTGAGGTGAATATGTCCCCGTACTCCTCCACAACCTTATCCATTTGTTGTTGTCGTGCATAGGATCCCTTTCTGGAGGTCGTGGCCATAGTCTTCCTCTTTCCCTGGGGTCGGATCATTAGGAAAACGAATTTCCTGGTTTGGGAAATGAGCTTACTGCATTTTTTTGTTGTAACCAAAGAGATAGCGGCAGGAGGTGGTACCTCTAGTATCTTGTATAACTTATTTCCCAAAGTAACAATAACAGCGTGAGGCCGAGACTCATATACAGCATGATGCTTCCACAAGTATGGTTGTCCTAATAATACATCAGAAACATCAATAGGAGCAACGTTACATAATACCTCATCTGTGAAGGGCTTGATGCTATAGGGAAGGCAGAACTGCTAGCTGACGTGGAGATCTCGTCCTTGGTGAAGCAACCCGATGGTGTATGGATGTGGGTGAGCTGTGGTTGGCAAGCCCAACCGCTTCACGGCATCTGCTGAAATGAGGTTCTTTTGGCTCCCATTTTCGACAATGAACTATACTAGAGAGCCCTTTACCCACATCTGGGAGTGGAAGAGATGTTCCTCCTCCTCTGGATCTTCTGGTTTCTCCTTCTAGATCTTCATAGTGGCAACAGTGGCATTGGGATCCATATCAATAATCTGTTTCCCTTTTTCATTCCCCTTGTTAGGTTCTAATTTCGAGTCGGAGCATGCATCTGACTCAGAAACCCGCATCTCGGCCACCAGCGACTGCTTGACCCGACACTCACTTGTGTTGTGAGTGGAGCTCTTATGGAACTCACACCACTTTCTCGTGTCCTTCTTTGGCTTTATGGTGTTGTTCTTTTCTTGTGGCTTTGACAGGTTGTCTTGAGTCGCCATGCCTTGGCTCTGTCCTTTGTTCTGTGGTTTGGGACGACCTTTCCCTTGCTTTTGATTCACAGATCCAAAGTCTCGCTTCTTCTGTTTGAATTTTTGCTCAATCTTGGCAGCATACCGGTATGCCGTACCAAGCGAGGAGATATCGAGGAACTCCATTTCCTCCTAAATGTATCTATGCAGACAACTACGATACTTTAGCACCATATGTTTCTCTGAATCTTTGATACCCAACTTGGTGCGCAGGGTATGGAACAGATTCGTCAACTCATGCACATCTTGATCCCTTTGTTCTCGTGGCGTGGTCCATTGTATGTACTTGTCCTCATAGCTCCCCATAGGATAGTATTGTTCTTTGATGGCATCTCGGAAATAATTCCAAGTGGGTACGACTGAGAACAGAGAGGGTTCTATCTCGTTCTTTTTCTCACAGTGGGTTTCCCACCAGTCCTTGACATGGGGGGCAGCTTTGAGGAGTGCAGAAATAATCTTCTCCCTGTCGGAAAAGTCATGAGCCGATAAATATCCTTCTAATATATTCAACCATCTATCTACGGCATCTGCATCTATTTGACCCTCAAATATGGGAATGTCAAAATTTACTTGTACCTTAAACGGAGTCGCACCTCCAGAGTGGCTGTTGGATGTAGATGTGTCGCCAATGGGCAGCCGTTGAAGGATCTGGGCAAAGTTATCCATCATCACGTTCCTTTGTTTTTCGAGGGCCTCCTTGAGCAATATTTTGATAGGATCTCCTACTCCCTCATCTTTCTTTTCGTCCCCCATGGGCATCCATCAGGGTTTGTGAGGCTGATCTTGCAAAGGTTCCACCAGATCAAGACCTAACTCCTTATACCCCGACCTCGTTGGGGACATGCAAATAAGGATCGAGAAAAATCAAACTGCTCTGATACCACTGATCCGGATTTATGCAGGAATGCGACAGAATAAACACATAACCATAAATACAGAGATGCAGCAAAAATAACACTTCATTTCATTAATATCAAAGAACTGAAATTTGCTTACAGACAGAATGGAAATAAAACTAGCTAGGGCACTGGTAGCTATCTCTGAGAAGAGATGTGGCGGCTACCAGCCTCTGAACTGAGTTACAATGAGGCTCGAGGGCCTATTTATTATTTAGAAATAATGGGAAATCCTAAAAATCCAAAACCCTAACCCTAGGAGATGAAGCGCCAAAACTATGGGCCCCGTTTGGGTAAATTGGTGTTTCAACTTCCTAGGGGCGTAACTTTGGCATACGATCTCCGTTTGACGTATACCATACCTTTTTAGAAATATCTATCCGAGGAATACAAATTTTGAACAAGCAACATTGGTCCACGGACCTATGTTGCTCTCTTTTTTCCCAAAAATACGTCGTTTAGGGCCTCAAAACGGCTCCGGAAGTTCACGACTCGAAAAACTGCTAAAAATAGTAAGTTGTGCCGAAACTGAAAAACTAAAAGAGAAAATGGTGGGGCCCCAAGTGGAATAGGCGGGTGACCACCAATATCCACCTAGATCAACATGTAATTGAGGATTTTAATACATTTTTATTCATTACATGTTTTTAACTATGTAACTGAATATGAATATGCATAGAATATAAGATAATTTCTATATGATAGTAGTTCATACTTATGTTTAGAATTTAAATCTGAATTATGTGTCCCTCATTCAGCTATGTTTTTATATTCATGTTGTTTCATATTTTTTTCTATAACTATAGCTGAATTGTAATTGGTTTCATAGTACATATACTGTAATGGTCAATGAAAACTCATATATTTATATGGACTTAAACAAAATATTTAAACCCTTATTCAGGGTTTAGAGATTATGTATGTTTGTCCCTAAATTTATTTTACTCTATGTAGCATCACAAAAATATTAACTATACTCCTCTATGGTTAATATCTGTCAAATACATATGACACTTAAAATTTCTTAAATAACCATAGTATAATACCTATGTTTTATATAATTTTTATCTACAAGCCTTCAATTTATAATTTAAAAAAATACATCTATATCTATATTCCGCATCAGACTTAGATAAAATTTTAACAACAATGTAAAATATAAACTTTACATTATGTGCATATCACTCTGGGAAAGACTATTTGCCTCCCAACCTTGAGTTTATTCCACAGCTCTCCCCCGAGCAAAGACCAATTCTTCCTTAGTGTACACAACCCCCTTGTCTTACTAGGAATAGCTTATTTAAGCTTTCTTTCCCTCAACATGTTTCCATAACTGTGTCTAGTTATTTAGGGATCATGTTTCCCTTAGCCTAGGCTTTACTTTTGTTTTTTCCACAAAAGCCCCATTAAAAATATATTTTCCTCTTTCTGGTTTTATTTTCACCTCTTCTCAATTTAACTTTCCACTTTACTGAGGTTTTAATTGGATTCTTTTCTCCCATCTAATAATTTTAATTTTATTTTATTTTCCTCCATGTATTTTTTTGGAGAATTTTGAGAAAATATTAAGATTCTATTCCATCCTCATGGATTTGGAATCTTGGTCTCAATTTTACTCTAGTATTTAGACAATAATAAAATTTCACATTCTTTTGTTTATTTCCAAAATAATATGTCCACATATAGTTTTCCCTTATTTCCACTTGACCTTCAGAATTATTAACTGTCTATAAAAGTTAAAAAATAGGGATATTAAATATTCCCCCTCTAAAACAAAACATTGTCCTCAGTGTTGCAATTATTTATGTTTATTCCTTAAATAGTGATGGATATGTTTCTTTCATCTCACCTTCTTTATCCCAAGTAGCTTCTTCAGGTGTAAAGTTCCTCCACTGCACTTTCACCCAAGCTAATGTTCTATTCTGGAGCACAATTTCTTCCCACTCCAGTATATGAAGTGGCTCTAAAAGAAATTCTCTTTCTGTTTCCACTTGTATCACAGTCTAGTCAATCACATAAGTAGGTTTATGTACATAATTCTTCAATATGTAAACATGAAAAAAATTATGAATTTTAAATTGACTAGGTATAGCCAATATGTAAGCTACTGGCCCCACTCTTTCCAAAACCTCAAATGTTCCGCAGTAGCATGGTGCTAACTTAGCACAACTACCAGCATGCAATATACTTTTGCGAGGCTTAATCCTCAAATAAACATGGTCTCCCACTTTGAATTCTTTGTGAATTCTTTACTTGTCTGCATAAATCTTTTGACGATCTTGGGATAATTTAATATTTTGATAGATTCTTTTCACAGTTTGCTCCATTTCATGAAGTGCATTTGGCCCAAGGATTATTATGTCCTCTGGTTGACTCCAGCTAAGCGGAGTGTGGCATTTTTTGCCATACAAAGCTTCAAAAGGACTCATCTTAATTGAAGCTTGATAACTATTATTATAAGCAAACTCTGCCAAATGCATAAAATATTCCCACTTAGTGAGTATGTCCATCACGTACATGCACAACATGTCTTCCAAGATTTTATTGGTTCTTGCAGCCTGTCCATATATTTGAGAATGGTAAGTGGTACTAAATTTCAGCTTGGTATCCATTCCTCCAAATAAATTCTTCAAAAATGCTAATGTGAATTTGGAATCTCTGTTGGAGATTATAATTTTTGGAATTCCATGAAGTTTAAAAATTTCTTTCATAAATACATTGGCCACTTTTGTTGTGCCAAAAGTAGATTACACTAACAAAAAGTGTGTTTCTTTAGTTAGAGTGTCCAATACCACCATTATAGAGCCATGTTGATACTTAGTACATGGAAATCCGATAATGAAGTATATTGAAACCGCTTCCAACTTCCATTATGGAATAGGGAGAGGATTCAGTAGTCCTGCAGGATGCTGATGTTCTACTTTTACTTGTTGAAATTCCAAACACCTTTCCAAATACTCAGCTACATCTTTCTTCATGCCTGAACAAAACATGTTTTTCCTCAATGCTGAAATCAGTTTTTGATAACCAGGATGACATGCATAAGGTCTTTTATGATATTCATATAATATTTCCTGTTTTAAATATGTTACATTAGGAATATACAATCTTTTCTTGTAGCTAATCCGTCCTTGCTAGTTTATGGTATATCCTACAATTTCAGCATGTTGTAATTTTTCTTGCAATTTTAGATATTATTGATCTTGCAACAACACTCCACGAATTTGCTCCTCTACATCAAAATTTACACTACTCCCTATATATGTCAAAATTTGATGAGTATTTCTACCCAAAGCATCAGAAATTTTGTTTTCTTTCCCTTTTATGTGTTTGATTTCCATATCAAACTCACTAAGGAAAGCTAACCACCTTGCTTGTCTAGAATTTAAATTTGGTTGATTAAAGAAATTTTTCAAACCTATGTGATCTATCATTAGTATGAATTTCTTCCCCGCCAAATAATGTCTCCACATTTTTAATGCGTGTATAACAACAGCTAGTTCTAAATCATACACTGCATAATTTTGTTCACGTGTCTTTAGTTTTCGTGATTCATAAGCTATTATTGAATTTTCTTGTAGAAATACTCCTCTTATCCCCTCTATAAAAGCATCTATACATACTATAAATTATTTATTTGGATCAAAAATTTTCAATATAGGTGCAACAGTTAATTTCAATTTTAATTTCTCAAAACTGCTTCGACACTTTGTTGTCCACTTAAACTTTACTCTCTTTTTTCTACAATGAAGTAATGGGGTAGGCTAATGTAGAAAATCCTTCCACAAATCGACGGTAGTATCCAAAAATACCCATGAATGATCGTATTGCTGGTACATCTGTAGGTACAAGCCAATTCATAATTGCTTGTACCTTTTCCAAATCTACCGCTAATCCATCCTTAGAAATAACATGACCCAAATATTGGATCTTTTTTTGTAAAATTCACATTTGCTGAGTTTTTCATATAATTGATGTTCTCTAAGGTTTTGCAGTACTATTCTTAGATGTTCTTGGTGTTCTTATTCATTTTGGGAGTATACCAAAATTTCCTCTATGAACACTAATACAAACTTATCTAGATATTTATGCAGAACACTATTCATTAAACACATGAATGTAGCAGGGGTATTTGTGATTCAAAAGGGTAGGACTACAAACTCATAGTGTCCATATCTAGTTCTGAATGTTGTTTTATTGATGTCTTCATCCTTAATCTAGAGTTGGTGATATATAGTTCTCAAATCAATTTTTGAGAATATGGTGGCTCCTCTTACTTTATCAAATAGATCATCTATCCTTGGAAGAGTATACATGTTCTTGATAGTTAACTTATTCAGCTATCTGTAGTCTATACACATTCGAAAAGTGCCATATTTTTCACAAACAACACTGGTGCTCCCCATGGGGACACACTTGGTCTAATGTACCCTCTTTCTAATAATTCTTGCAATTGAATTTTCAACTCTAGTAGTTCAGGAATACTCATTCTATATGGTGTCCTGGAAAATAGAGTAGCTTCTGGTACTAGTTCAATTGAAAAATCAATGTCTCTTTTTGGGGGTAGATTAGGATTTCTTCTGGGCATACATCTCTGAATTCTCTGATTACTGATAAGTCTTCTACAACCTCTTTTTTGTTTACTGCCCCAAATCCTCCACTTGTACATAATACACTTGACAACCTCTTCTTGTTGTTATTTTAAATTTGAATGCAGAATATGTCTGGCAGATATCGGTTTTGGTTTTCCTTTTACTATTACAGATTTTCCTACATCATCTGTGCAACTTATTGTTTTTTCTAAGCAATTTATTATTTCTTTCTGATTTTCCAGCCAATCCATTCCTACGAACACATCATAGGATTCTACAAGGAGAATGTTTAAATGGAGTTTAGTCTTATATCCATTTAAATTTACAACAATTTTGGGAATTTTATGTGTCACGTTTCTCTTTGTTCCTATAGCTAACCGCACTAACCAAGCTTGTTGTATTTTTTCTGATTTTAGCTTACATTTTTCCACTATGTCGGGGCTGATATAACTTAAATTTGCTCCTGGATCTATTAAAACATAATTAGGTTGGTCAGTAATCATACCTTCAATTTCTGTCTTTGTTGATTGGTGTTTTGCTTGCCTTTCTTCTAATTCAGCACTGATCTGGGGAATATTGTGGCCAATTTCAGTTACTGTAGTTTCTTCTCTTACTGTCTTAACATTTTGGATTGCTCAAGTGTTGTGTTGGAAGTCTCACAAAATATGAGGTTCTCTACACCCCCAGCATTTTAATGGTTCTTTCACTTTTTATCACTCCTTCTCTTTTATTGTTTATTTCCATTGGCTTGGAACTAGTGTGGGATTGTGTTGTCTCGTTTTCCCCACTTTTATTAAAAAAAATTCACTGATGTTTTTTCCCAAAGTTTTTTAGATAGGCTGGTTTTGATCTTTTTGTGCTTGCCTCCCCTTTTCCTTTCTCTTTATTATGCCAGTTATTTAGCTAATCATTTCTTCCTTTAAATTATTGGTAGAATAGTCTTGTTTTTCGAATAGCTTCATAAAAATTTTAGGATTATTAAATTCAATTCTTTCTTTGTAAATGGTAGGTAAGCAATTTAGAAATTTTGTACTTTGGCCTTTTCTTGCCTGATGTAAGGCACATAACGGAGTAAATTTGTAAATTTTGTTACAAATTATTCATCAATAGTGAGATGTCCAAGTCTTAGATCATGAAATTCCTTCACTCTATCATCATAATACCTCTCACTAAGGTATCTAGATTTGAATTTCTCTTGAAATTATTCCCATGTAATAGTGTTTTCATTAAGAACATGTACATTTTTTTGTCTCTTCCCACCAAAGAGTGGATTTACCTTGCAACTGGTAAATTACCAATCTGAATTTCAAATTACTTCCGTATCCATATACCTCGAAGTATTTAACCATGTTCAAGAGCCAATCTTCTGCATCTTCTTCCTTTTCCCCATCAAATGTTGGATGTTTGATTTTGCAGAATTCCCCTTGCAACTCCTTTTTCTTTCTGGTTTTGGATTCATATTCTTCACCACTCTCATACACTCCTAAGTTGGATTTAGTTTCTTTTCTCTTTCTTGCTTGGTATTCACTTTGATGACTAGACTTGGAGGTTAAGTCCCTTATCAACCTCTCTTTCTCATTACTAGCTTATAGCAACCATTCATTGTTAGTCCTTAGTTGAATCATTTGTTCTGCATATTCCTTATCATTTCTAGCAATTGAGCTTTGGGATCTGGTGGGGCTCCCCCACCCCACATTTCAACGTACAACTCTTCTCCGTTATTCATAACAGCAACTGTATTGTTTTTTCACTTCAATAAATGTACACATAATTAAATTAGTATTCACAAAAAATAAAATTGTTTAAATTTTTATCACAAAATAGTTTTTCTTCCTGTGTTCGAACACATGAGCCCAGAGTTTTCAACATGGGCTCTGATACAATTTGTAAAAAATCCAATTAACCCAATTTTTTTCTTCTTTTTATAGTAATTCTGGTTGTGATCAGTGATATTTTTACCAACATATTTTTCATTGATCATTTAACAGTAACAGTGAACCTTAAATATTGTATTTATTTTATTTTTCTCATCCTCTATTTCTGTATTAAATGTTAGTTTATCTCACACTTTCAATTTACATTTTCCCTCTTAAACGCCCTATTTCATTTTAACCACAAAGGGGCCATCTTAGTTAATTTGACATACATATTGTTCTATGTATTAAATTTATTTATAATTCTTTTTTTCTTATCATTATTCCTTATGTAAATTGATAATAACCATTCATTTCCATGACCTGTTCAATCATCTACTCCATTTCTCTACATATAACTTCCTTTTAGTTATTTTAGCATACATATATGTCATAAGAAAATTTAATCTATTTACAACCCCTTGTTGTTAACATTAATTTTTCCTCGTCATATTATAACTTACATTAGTTATACTTTTGAGAAAATCTTATACTTTTAACTTTCAAGTTATATTTGGCTACTTATAGGTTTCTCCCCATTTTCTTATTATCCCAAGAATAAATATTATCCCACCTTAGGATATTATTCCTTTGAGGTATAATAACTAAATATATATTACTATATCTTATGATTTCCACATAATACATATATCCTACCTAACCATACATATAAACTAAGGAAAGGTTAGATATATATATATATATATATATATATATATAGTAGCAACATTCACCTTACTTTAATGTAGGTTCACCCTACAGACCCTTAATGAAATTTGTAAGGTTTACATCATATATATTAATAATACGTAATACTATGGAAATATCATTACCATTATCCATGTGAATTGACATAATTTAATGGTGGTAATTAATTCATTTGCAGACTTTTGATAGACGGAATTTATAATTGATGGGATTTTAACCATTCTTCATTTACACCTTATCGTTTTGATTTTGCAACCCATTTATTGTAGTACCTTCTCACCTAATTGTCACATGGGCTCCATACTGTCGATGGACACATCTAGGATGGATCTGTCCTCTCAGCAATGGTTGAGATTTATCTGTCCTCTTTCTATCATTGCATTACTATGATTAGGGTTTCACATTTCCATTTGTGTTTTCATTTGGCCTTCATTCTTCCCTGAGAAGGAGAGTACTGAGAAATCCTTACTCAGTGGTTTTCCATCAAATTTATGAGAGCTTGACAACGGTATTACTAGTTTGCCCTCTTCTTTTTCTATTCTAATGTTGTTACATTTCACTACATCACCGTATTCATGGTTTGGCTCTTTCGCCAATGTTGAAAAATTCCTATTTAGGTAAGAATTTTCCCTGTATTCCTTCTTTGCGTTTATGAAATTTTAAGTCGTTATTTTTCTTATGGTTTCTATGCTTATTAATTCCTTTCCATTCCCGTTTTACTTATGATTTTTTTTTAATTGCATAGATTTACATTATGTATACAATTTATGAAATTCTCTTCATCTTCAGTTGAAGTCATCACGTTCACTTTTGAGGTAAGAATATGTTAAATTTTAGGTGTGGGTTTCTATTATCCCTATTCCATAATATTCGAAAACCCTTCAATTTATTTATGGTTTTACATCTACTGGAATGATTTCCTATTTTACGAAATTCCCTAATTCGTAATATTTCCATTTAAAATTCAGAACTTAGGATTTGTATTACGCAGAGATGAATTGGGTTCATAACCTAGAGTTATCTTTTGTTTTTATAGTTATTATCTCCAAAATTTGTTTCGAATTAAAAATTTTATATTCCACTTCTAAAATTTGTATATACATTCTGTGCTTTTGGCTTTTTCACCGAATTTCTATTTATGTTTTTTAGTCATGGTTGAAAGTAATACGTTCACCCTCAACATTTCGATTTCTCTCATATATTTTCCTGGAACTACAGTATATAATCTTTCTTATATAAAACGTGACATTTCTCTCAGTTTTATAAATTTTGGTGATCGAATTATATCATTTTTTTCTCAATTCTATTTTTGGTTTCGGTAATAGTTCTGTTATATTTAGCACTCGAGACAATACACTATGGCTTGTTCCACTAGCGTATACTATACACTTAAGATTTGGCATTAGTAAGCTATCTTGTTCTCGATTATGTTTTTCTTCATAAGGATTCTGAATCCAAAAACTATTTTACGGAATCCATTATCGTATATCACTTACCTTAATTATTTTATGAATATTGTAAGTTTTGTTTTGAATCTCTGTGAGAATTTTTCTCCATTTAAATTAACAAAAATTCCTTTCGTTTGGAAAATTCGAACACGATGGAATTTAGTTGCTTGTTATTCAATCCTCAATTGGGATTTGTAATTGCTTTATATACTTTAATCATGTTTAATATTAATTTCAACATATCTATTATTTATGTTTCTCTGAAGTTTCTCTTTTGTTTCCTCATAAAAGAGAATGTTCACCCTTAATTATTTATTGTTTTCGTATGAACAGAATATATATGGTTTCTCAGATAATTATATTTAGTTCGTATCATTGTGACTATATAGATATAGTCTCATTCCTTAATGGAATATTCCTCAATTTCCATTTCAGAATTTTATTTATTTTATAGTGTTCTGCATTCTGGAATAGTAGCTATTTTTACTATAGAATCAATTCTAGAACTAATCTTAATTCTATTTTCATTTCAGATGAATATTTAAATATCATATTTTTCCAGAAGTTCATTATAAGTATATTTGATTACATTTTTATTCTTGGAACAAATCTGGAATTTTATTTTATAGATTCTGATAGTCTTCCTCAACTATGAATAATACGGTGCCTCTTCAGTACTCCTCTTCCTTAAGGTCAGTATCAAATTTTCTGTGTTTTACATTTAATTTCGGTAACATAATTTATTATCTTCCTTTCTATCTTCTTGTACTTACTATTTTACTTACAGTTATTATGATTATTACCTATACTCCTTTGCTTTTTTATTTTCATTTTTGTCAGCATATTTTTCTAACTATGATCTATATATTTCATTTCAGTTTTGTTATATTTAATTTGGTCTCTGATACTATTAATTGTGATCAACTATCAGAATATTTGATGATCGACTTCACCTTTTTTAGGTCGATCATCCGAAAATTGAAGGCTATGCCACACTTCTATTCATTCTACAAAATTCCTCTTCAAACATTGAAATTTGAATTTTGATGGATGACTCTGATACATTTGTAATTAAAATATTTTATAATACGTTTATATTTGGAAGTTTTTTAAACTAGTTTGATAACCGTCTCCACTAGAGGATTTTATAGAAAGGGCAGATACAATTAATTAAGGATTTTACTATATTTTTATTCATTACATGTTTTTATCTCTGTAACTAAATCTAAATATGCATAGAATATAAGATAATTACTATATGACAACAATATATACTTCTATTTAGAATTTAAATCTTAATTGTATGTTCCTCATTCAGATATGTTTTTATGTTCATGTTGTATATCTAAATTATATTTTGTTTCATAATTTTTGATATAACTATAGTTGAATTGTAATTGGTTACATAGTACATATACTGTAATGGTCAATGAAAATTCAAATATTTAGATGGATTTAAATAACAACTTGAGACCCTTATTTAGGGTTTAGAGATTATGTTTATTTGTCCCTAAATTTATTTTAGTCTATGTAACAACACATAAATATTAATTGTACTCCTCTATGGTTAATCTCTGTCAAATACATATGACACTTGAAATTTCTGAAATAACAACAGTATAATACCTATACTCTATATAATTTTGATCTACAGGCCTTCAATTTATAATTTATAAAAATAAATATTTTTCTAGATTCCACATCAGAATTAGATAAAATTTTAACAACAATATAAAACATAAACTTCATAGTATGTGCATACCACTCTAATAAAGAATATTTTCCTGCCAACCTTGAGCTTATTTCAGAGCTCTCTCTCGGGTAGAGACCAATTCTTCCTTAGTGTAGACAACCCCTTTGCCTTACTAAGAATAGCTTATTTAAGCTTTCTTTCCCTCAGCATGTTTCAATAACTGCATCGAGCTATTTAGGGATGTTGTTTCCCTTACCCTATGCTTTAATTTTGTTTTTCCACAAAAACTCCTTTAAAACTAGCTTTTTCTCTTTCTAGTATTATTTTCACCTCTTCTCAATAACTTTCCACTTTACTGAGATTTTTATTAGATTCTTTTCGCCCATCTAATAATTTTAATTTTATTTTGTTTTACTTCAAGGAATTTTTTGGAAAATTTTTGGAAAGTCTTAGGATTCTATTCCATCCTCATGGATTTGCAATCCTGGTCCCAATTTTACTCTAGTCTTTACACAGTAATAAAATTTCACATTCTTTTATTTATTTCCAAAAAAATATGTCCACATATAGTTTTCCCTTAGGTCCACTTGACCTTTAGGATTATTAACTGTCTATAAAAGTTGAACAATAGGGATATTATAGGTTCTTAATATTAATCCCTTGGGTTTTTAATAATAATCTCTTGGATTTATAATATTAATGCTTTTTTTTTAATATTATTTTTTGGGGTTTCTAACACCTTGGTTCAACGTCACATTGTGACAATCATGGTCATCCATGGTCAACCTTAGTCAACGATGGTCTAATGTCACATTATGACAAATATTGTCTCAGTATGAAAATCAACCATGGGAAAGCATGGTCTAATGTTGGATTGTGACAAAGATTGTCTCAATATGAAAATCAATCATGGTTAACCATCATCCAATGTCACATTGTGGTAAATATTATCTGAATATGAAAATAAACCATGGCCAACCTTGGTACAACATCATAATGTCACTAATATTGTCTCAATATCAAATTCAATCATGGTCAACCATGATCCAATGTCGCATTGTGACACAAATTGTGTCAATCATGATCCAACGTCGCATTGTGACACAAATTGTGTCAATCATGGTCAACCATGTTTATTTTAGGGTTTATATTATTTATGTTATGATGTAAATACCTTGGGTTAATTATTTTAGGGTTTATATTATTTATGTTATGATGTAAATACCTTGGGTTAATGATATTAATCCCTCAAGTTTATAATCCCTTGGGTTTTTAGTATTAATTCCTTTGGTTTATAGTATTAATCCCTTGGGTTTATAATATCAATCCCTTGAGTATATTAACCTAAGGATTCATATTCCTAGGGTATAATATTATTTATAGGGTTTATAATATTAACTCTATGGTTTAATATAAATCCCTTGCAATTATAATTAAGGGGAGCCGCATTAATTAATACTAATTGATTCATTCATTTTTAATATATTTAATTAGTTAATTAATTAAATATTATTATTATTATTATTTCTAATTAATAAAGTTTAATTATTATTATTATTATTATTATTATTATTATTATTAATATGAAATGCATTTATTAATTATTAATTATTAATATTAATTTATTACTATTACTATTTTTATTTTAAAATCAAATCAAATTTAATTATTTAAATACCTTTGGATTATAATCAAGTTCAACCACATTAATTCATATTAATTCATTCATTCGTTTTTAATATAATTAATTAATTACTTAAATAATATTAATATTAATTAGTTAATTATTGTTATTAAATTTATTCATGATTAATATTATTAATTTATTATTTTTAATTAATAATGATATCAAGTTTAATTATTATTTATTCATATTAAAATTCATTAATATTAATAATGATATAAAATTTATTTATTAATTATTAATAATTAACATTTATTATTATTATCATTATAAAATAATGAAATAAAATTTAAATAAAACTATAAATAATAAAAATTATTAATAATATTAGTAATTAGTTATTATTATTTTTTGGGATTCAACTGCGTTAAGTAATTGATTCATCTATGGCCATTTCCATAAGAGGTAGTTGTGACTGACTAATTTCTCATGATTTTTTAATATTCCACTTAGCACTCATTGATCAGGTGATGCTCACTGGGGTGAAGAACTAGGATTGAAACTAGTGAAATGAATCACATAGCGTCAATCATCACTTCTAGGGCTTGCACCCGATAACCATGACTTCCCACAAGGTTACCCATCCTAGATCACATACGTCTCAAGAGCGCTTAACTATGGATTTTTCCCCACAATGAAGCCCACTTAGCTTGCTACGCCATTTTCAAAACCTTAGCAAGTATTGTGCCTCATGAACCATTCAAGTAGAGCTCCCTTCACTCCTTGTATTTAAGTATTCAGGGGTTTTCATAGTGTATTATATTATATATCAAATTTTTTTGGGGGGATTCAACTTTGTTAAGTAAGTCATTCATCTATGACTAGTTCCATGAGAGGTAGTCATAACTTACTAATTTCTCATGGTTTTTGAATATTCTGCTTAGCACTCATTGAATCAGATTATTCTCACAAGGGTGAATAAGTTGGATTAAAACTAGTAAAATTAATCACATAGCGTGAATCATCATTTCAGGGGCTTGCACCCGATAACTAGGACTTCCCAGAAGATCACCTATCCTATATCACCTATGTCTCAAGCATGCTTAACTATGCAGTTTTCCCCATAATCTATCTCACTTATATTGTTACCCCATTTTCAAAAACTTAGCAAATATTGTGCCTCATGAACCATTCAAGTAGAGCTCCCTTCACTCCTTATATTTAAGTATTGAGGGTTTTTCACAGTGCATTATATTAGATTTTTTTTTTTTGTGATTCAACTGCGTTAAGTAATTCATTAATGAGGCACAATACTTGCTAAGGTTTTGCAAATGGGGTAGAAATTTATGTGGGCTTGATTGAGGGGAAAACTCCACAGTTAAGCATGCTTAAGATAGAGGTGATCTAGGATGAGTGACCTTCTAGGAAGTCCTAGTTACTAGGTCAAAGCCCCAGAAGTGATGATTGATGTTATGTGATTCATTTCACTAGTTTCAATCCCACTTCTTTACCCCTGTGAGCATCACCGGATGTAATGAGTGCTCGATGGACTATTCAAAAATCATGAGAAATTAGTCAATTATGAATACCTCCCATGGAAATGGGCATAGATTAATGACTTACTTAATGCAATTGAATCCAATAAAAAATGATATATAACATAATGCATTGTGAAAACCCCACAATACTTAAATACGAGTGAAGGGAGCTCTACTTGAATGGTTCATGAGGCACAATAATTTCTAAGGTTTTGTAAATAGTGTAGCAAGATAAGCGGGCTTGATTGTGGGGAAAACTCCACAGTTAAGCGTGGTTGAGACAGAGGCGATCTAGGATGGGCGACCTTCCAAGAAGTCCTAGTTACCGGGTGAAAGCCTCGGAAGCGATGATTAACACTATGTGATTCATTTCCCTAGTTTTAATCCCACTTCTTCACTCCTATGAGCATCACCTAATGCAATGAGTGCCAAGTGGACTATTTAAAAATCATGAGAAATTAGTCATTTATGACTACCTCTCATGGAAACGGTCATAGATGAATGGCTTACTTAAGGCAGTTGAATCCCAAAAAAATGATATCTAATATAATGCAATGTGAAAACCCCTCAATACTTAAATATTAGTAATATTAATTAATAATAATAATCATAGTAATCGTCCTTGGATGCAAGTGACACGATTCAGATAGGTGAACATCATTTCTCAACTCATCCTAACTGCGGGAATCCCCATCGCACCTCCCCTCCTACAGCGGATCCAATTACCATTACATCCTCGCATTCTCCTTGCAGAACCATAAATAATGCAGACACGATAGGCCTTGCGTCACCTGACCAGGATCATCACCTCGCCCATACCACCATTAATGTCCATGATGTCTAAACTGCATTGCTGCTACGCTTACCCCTCTGCACCTACTCATCGGCTTGAGCTCCACACACAGCGCCGTATGAAGATCATTCATGGCCTCTCTGAAAACCTACAGTGTCATTCTTGTATATCCTTCTGACCTCTGCTCCTTGCCTACCTCATCCACTCCTTGCTGTATTCTGCTCTCCTCCTTTGGATATGGTCACCCACTGATTCCAATCAAGGGCACAGTCTCAGCCCCAGAGTGGAGCTACGTAGTCCCCCTCTTCTTAGAGCTCTGCATCCTGCACATCTATCCTCTAGCCTCTACAACTTCTCTTGCCCCTATGTCACCCTTGTCCCCCCTCCCAAGTGTGCAATTGCTCCCAGGTTGTGCCAATGCACTATTTGTGGTGGTCAGAGAGGGATGCCTTCGGGTCGTTACCACCATGGAAGGGATAACCACCTCGAATGGATTGAAGGCTCCTCATCTAGCACACCTACCAGCCATCTTCCCATCCCTGAGCAGTGAGCTGAATCCTCCAGGAAACCTACGCAAAGCGGCAGTCGAGGTGCGAGGAGGTCCACCTCCTCTCCCAGAGCTCCCTCTCTGCACAGACTTTAGGCTCCCTCGAAAGTCCTACGTAGGATGATGAGGAAATGAACATATGGATTATGGATTCTGACGGAGTTTTGATGAAGGTCCTTGAAGGAGTAGACGTGGACTCCCCCATCCTCTGCGCTACTGCAAATCTCCCCATGCATACTGCGGCTAATTTAGAAGCTAGTGTGGAAGCTGCTATTGTGCAGGCCCCTACCTGTCCCATCAACAAGGAGAATCCCCATTGCAGTGATGATGAGGATGAATAGAGTCTGCGCAGTTGTTCAGTTTTATTTTGTTTTTTGTCATCTGTGCCCACAAGGCTACACTTTTATTTTCTACTCTCTTGCTTCTATATGTATCAACGCTATTGCGCACAATGTAATGCTCGTTTTCAAGTTTTGACTGGACCATCCCCCTCCCCCGCGGCAGCCCAGAAACAGTGTTTCAAAGGTAGATATTGGTTAAGCGCAGCTAACCAACCTTGTGTGTTAATTACGTATTTTTATACTTCGAAATTAATAAATTAGCACAACTTACCAAAAAAATAATAATCATAGTAATCGTTATTAATGACTAATAATAATAATTGATTTAAAATCATTTTAATAATAATTAATTGACAATATTTAATTAATATTACAAATAATAATAATAATAATAATTCATCATCATCATCATCATCATCAAATTATTATTTTGTATTAATAATTATATTAAATTGTATTATTATTATTTATTCGTATTAATATTTATTATTATTATTTATTCATATTAATATTAATTATTATTAACAATGATATGAAAATTATTTATTAATTATTAATAATTAATATTAATTTTTTATTACTATTATTTTAAAATTAAATCAAATTTCATTAAAAATAATAATAATAATATTAGTAATATTAATTAATAATGTCATAATAATTCTGATTAATGATAAATAATAATAATTAATCTAAAACAATTTTAATAATAGTTAATTAACATAGTGAATGGGATTTTGGATAGACAATGATGGGGTGCACTATTAAGGAACTCCTTGATGTGAATTCACTGATTCAATTTTCCGCCCAATTGGGGTGATATATTGGACATGATGAAGATGTAGTCCTGCCAAGATTTAAAAAAAATTAATTAACATAAAATAATTATTGTTAATAATTAAAATAATAATATTTTTAATTAAAATATTTATAAAAAGAACAATATTAATAAATATTTATATTAATAAATAACAACACCCATTGTATCGGGTGATGCTCGTAGCGATGAAGAAGTCGGATTGAAACTAGTGAAATGAATCACATAGCATCAATCATCACTTCCAGGGCTTGCGCCCAGTAAACAAGACTTCTCGGGAGGTCACCGATCCTAGTTTGACTTTGGCTCAAACACGCTTACCTGTGGATTTTTCCCCACAATCAACCCCACTTAGCTTGCTACCCCATTTGGAAATCCTTAGTAAGTATTGTGCCTTATGAACCATTCAACTAGAGCTCCTTTCACTCATTGTATTTAAGTATTGAGGGGTTTTCGCGGTGAATTATATTAGATATCATTTTTTGGGATTCAATTGTGTTAGTCCACTTAGCACTCATTGCACCAGGTGGTGCTCACAGGGGTGAATAATTTGGATTGAAACTAGTGAAATGAATCTCATGGCGTCAATCATCACTTCCGGGGCTTGCACCCGGTAATCAGGACTTCCCCGGAGGTCACCCATCCAAAATCGCCTTTGGCTCAAGCGTGCTTAACTGTGGAGTTTTCCCCACAATCAAGCCCACTTATCTTGTTACCCCATTTTCAAAACCATAGCAAGTATTGTGCCTCCTGAACCATTAAAGTAGAGCTCCCTTCACTCATTGTATTTATGTATTGAGGGGTTTCGCAGTGCATTATATTAGATATCATTTTTGGGATTCAACTACGTTAAGTAAGTCATTCATATATGACCATTTCCATGAGAGGTAGTCGTAACTAACTAATTTCTCATGATCTTTGAATAGTTCACTTAGCACTCATTTCATCGGGTGATGCTCACAGGGGTGAAGAAGTGTGATTGAAACTAGTGAAATGAATCACATAGCGTCAATCATCACTTCTAGGGCTTGCACCCTGTAACCAAGACTTCCCGGGAGGTCACCCATCCCAGATCGTCATTGGCTCAAGCACACTTAACTGTGAAGTTTTCCCCACAATCAAACCCACTTAGCTTGCTGAGGTTTTGCAAATGGGGTAGCAAGCTAAGTGGGCTTGATTTTGGGGAAAACTCCACAGTTAAGCACGTTTGAGCCAAAGGTGATCTGGGATGGCTAACATCCTGGGCAATCCTGGTTACCGAGTGCAAGCCCATAAAGTGATGATTGACTCTATGTGATTCATTTCACTAGTTTCAATCTCATATCTTCACCCCCGTGAGCATCACCCAATGCAATGAGTGCTAACTGGACTATTCAAAAATCATGAAAAATTAGTCAATTAAAACTACCTCTCATGGAAATGGTCATACATCAATTACTTACTTAACAAAGTTGAATCCCAAAAATTGATATCTAATATCATGCAATGCAAAACCCCTCCATACTAAAATTAGTTATTTATTATTATTTTGTACTATTTAATTATAATTAAATTAATTATTAATAATAAATGAATTAATAAATTCATTAATTACTTATTGAATTAACTAATAGCTAATGAAATAAAAATGAAGTAATTACTAAATCAAATTAAAAACATTAACTATTTAATCATAACAATAATAACCATTATAATTATTTATAATATTTATAATTGTAATTATTATAATTATTATTATTTATAATTATTAAAATAATCATTATTATTTATAAATAATTATTATTATTTAAATAATTATATATATATGGTTTTTACTATTATTTATTATTATTATTATTATTATTATTATTATTATTTAATAAACAAATATTATAATTATTATAATTGTTTACTATTAAAATAAAAAATTATTATTATTATTGTAATTAATTAATTATTATAAAATAAAAATTTATTTATTATTACTATTATTTATTTCACAATAATTATTTTATTATTTTATTAATTCATTAAATTAAATATTAATAATTATTATTATTAAATAATTAAATAAAAGTAATAATTAATTAATTAGATTTTTATTTATAAATTATTGTAAGAAATTATTATTTAGTATTAATTTTTATTAAAATAATATTATTAGTAATTTATAATAATAATTAATTAACAATATTTATTCTTATTATTATTGTTAACAGGAATTATAAAAAAAAAAACATATTTATATGTCTTTATAAAATATAATAAATTTATTATTGTTAATTAATTATTTATTTATTTACCTATTATAATTATTTACTAAAATTAATTATTTTTTATATTAATTGATAAAATTAAATATTAATAATTATTTTTATCTAATAATTAAATAATAATAATTTATTTCTTATTATTTTTATTATTAATATTATTAATATTATTATTAATTATGATTGAAATATTAATATTAAATATGTCTACTAAGGTTCTTCAACAACGTTAACTAATGTTGTTATGTATGTGATTTATATATATCTATCGATGTTTATCAACAACTTTTATTAATATAGTTGTGCTAATTCTTATGTAATCAAATATACTATGAAATAAATGTTTAATTTTTATCATACATTAATGTTTATAAAAATTTATTAGCCATTCAAATTATATATGTACATTATAATAAACATATATATAATTACTTCGAGTATACAAAATATATAATAATTTGAGTAAATAAGAATTTAATATACTATATATATATATATATATATATATATTATATATATATATATATATAATAAATTGAGTATACCAAATATATAGGAATAAAATCTTAAATCAAATTAAATAACTTTTTTTTTTAAGTCTATAGACCAAAAATTGGTCTCTGTGGATGTTAACCATCATCATCATCGTCATCAAATAATTAAAAAATAAATAAATAAATATTGATGGTATTGATTATTGTATTTTTTTAAAGACATTTCAAATAAATACTAAATATTTGAAATGCATATTTTCCAACATTAAAATAAAAAAATAAAAATAAAAATAAAAAATAAATAAAATAAATAAATAAATCATATCCTTAATTTAATTAAAATAAATTTATAAATATTAATAAGCATTATAAAACATTTCTTCCTTGAAAAATTTCAAATATTTAAATAAATCATTTTAAGAAAAAATTGTAATATAATATCTAGTAATATGAACAACGAAATGACTTTTATTTAAGATATATCTTAAAATATTTCGCACTTCAAATATCAATTCAAGACTTGTCTTTTATTAAATACGACTTGTCTTTTATAAAATACAGCGTTTAATAGTGTTGATAATGTTGATAGTGGTTAAAGGGAAGATTAATAAAATATTAATATTTGTTTTTTATCAATTTTATTTTGATAACTAAAATTATTTTAGTGTGTGGATTATTATTAAGGAAAAAATGATCACTATGATTAGAATTAATTTTTATGGGTGTTGAAGTGAGACCGAGTGGTGTTCTATTCTCAAGACTTTCTCAAACAATACAATCTGTCATATTTTTGATACTATGTAGCTCGAAGATGAAAATCGCTTCTTTTTAGACTGCTCATTCTTATTGACATCCTCTCTCAATTCTCTAACGTCTACCACACTTCCAATATTCTTGACTTATTAGTCCATCCCATCTATAACGATCTTGAAGTGTTTATTTCCCTTCTCTTTGATCATAGAAACAAGATTTTGAACAATCACACTTAGATTTTTTTTCTTTTTCTTTTTCTTTTCTTAAAGTCTGATACGACGCATTTGTCTTAGTGGACATTAATCATCAGCATCATCATCATCTTCAACAAACAAAATATTATATCTATATAAATTAAATGATCAGCAAATATTGATAAACATTAATCTATTATAAACATCAAAACACTTACTTTATAATATATTTTATATTACTAAAATTTTAAAAAATCATGAAAATTAATTTTATATATATAACAAGAATCTTTAACTATAATGATCCATTCCACTTTATCATGGAGTTCATTCACATATTTTTGTTACAATATCATGGTATATTATTATGGCTTATCAAATCCACATGCTCAAAAACCTATGTCATTTATATGAATTTTTTCATATGATAAATTTTTTAATTAATCAAATTAATTAAAAGGGGAAAAGGTACGTATGGAGATAAATCTCAGTCTTTTATTTTTTTATACTACTAAAAATATCCTAAAATATTTTGTGGAGGTTAAATCCCTATTATCCACTTAAAAATTATTGATAATTAAATTAAAATTCTATAACTCTTATTCCAAAATAAATTCGTTCTGTATAATGAAATGATATCATATTTTTATCATAACTATGAATACTTGTGACATTATAAATGAAACTCATAATTTTCATCAAAATTAATAAAGGTTTTTAACTATAGAGATTCCTTCCACTTTATCATGGAGTTCATTCACATGCAAATAGGTTTTGTTACAATATTGGGGTATATTATTATGGCTTATCAATGCCACATGCCCAAAAACCTATGTCATTTCATATGAAATTTTTTCATATGATAAATTTTTAATTAATCAAATTAATTAAAACGGGGAAAAGTACGTATGGAGATAAATCTCAACCTTTTATTTTTTTACTATCCACTTAAAAATTATTGATAATTAAATTAAAATTCTATAACTCTTATTCCAAAATAAATTGGTTCTGTGTAATGAAATGATATCATATTTTTATCATAACTATGAATACTTGTGATATTATAAATGAAACTCATAATTTTCATCAAAATTAATAAATTTCGGTGGGTAGTAACAACTAGTATGTCTCCACATTTACATTTTTAATTTGCTTGTTAAAGTGTTGAAGAAAAGATAAATAATAGTGGGTAGTAACTCTTGGTAAGTGTATTTATTTACATCTTGTTCATATCCATGTGTTTTATGTGCCTTTTTTAACTAATAGATAAAATGGTTGAAGAAAAGATAAATAATAATGGGTAGTAACTCTTAGTAAGTATATTTATTTAATTGTATTTTTCCTAGTCAGTTTTGTTCAAAATCATTTACAATTTTTTTTTTAAATCAAAACTTTGAGTATCAAGAATTTTTAAGATGTTGAATTCATAATGCATTCAAAAGTATATATTAAAAAACAAAAAATCAAATCTCACAATATGTCTAAATTAATAATAATCAATAGAAGGAAAAAATAAATAAATAAATTAGAGCCCTTCCTTGGCAAGAACCAATAACATAAATCATGTTTGGTAGAATTAAACACAATTTCCCTAAAATATTATTTAGAGAAGTGCTTTCAATTAATAACTAATTTGCTACAGCATAGACTCACAATTTTTATAATTAAATTATAATAACATAAATCAAATTTATAATATTAAAAACATATTAACCAAAAATTATAATTAATATATATATATTATAATTTAAAATTAATATGGTTTATATATTTTAAATTCTAAATCTTTCGGAAAATCACATGAGAAAATTCATTAACATATTATTGTGAAAAAGTCATTAACATATTATTGTGGTTTATATATATCAAATACTTCTCCAACTTGGGTGCATGGTACATGAGAATCCTACGAGCGAGATTGACAATAACAAATATACTGAATCCATTTCTTCTCTTTGCATGACAACAAGTCTTTGACGTGAGCAGGAGCTTGAAGTCTCGTAATCATAGAAAACATAGGGCTATTTCATGTGAGGTCGGTTAAGAGTTATAGATTGTAGCTTTTTACTCTCAGCAAAGTGTTTTACATAATATCATTTTGTAATCAACCGACAGAAATGTGAAACTCAGATCCAATGAGGCATTCATGGGTCAAACAGAGTTATTTGTAACTTATGGATCAAACGAGGAACTGAGTTATTTGTAACTTATTTGAAACTGAGCTATTTTAACTTGGTAAAATTTCCATATCAGTTTTTTGAATAATGGATTGGCATGAGATCACGTTTTATTTGTATGTGGTGTATGGGCAGTGATCTCCTCTGTTATTGATTTCAACCTTATAGGTAATTATAGTTCGAATACCATTACACGTATATCAATGTGATCCATAGTGCTATGAGTAATATGAGCTTATATTAGTAGTGTAACTCCAAGCTTAACTACAGGTGATACACTAGAATCAATATTATGGAAATAAGGTAAGTGATATGTCCTTAAATGCTACTAGACACAAATTCAGATGAAGTTAGCGATAAATATCCATCGACTAGGTCCAATGAAATTGAGTCTCGTTGTTTGGCTGTCTTTACATGCGATGAAATTTGTGAGGGGAAATTTAGCTGGAAATGAAAATGGGCAATGGAAAATGAAAATAACCCCCTCGACTACCTTTTTCTTTTGTTTTTATAGCTAACTCTGTAATAAACTATTCCCCTTCCAAGTCAGTTCTGTTTTAGTGGGATAGAGTGAGTTGTTGAAATCTTACTTTCAATTTTCCCTGTGCAGAGCCGCTTTCCATTTTTTTCTCCAGGATTATGTACTCAGAGTCGCTTGCTGAAATTGTCTAAAAGCCTGCACACAAGACTGCCTTCTATTTTTTGTGAACAAACAGTTTGTTTGTTTTTGCAGTACTCTGTATTTCAAAACAGAGTGTAAAAATAGAAACAGAGCGTTTGTTTTTTGTTCTGAAATAACGAGGGCATTTTTTTTATTAAACAGTGGTCCCCACAGTGTCTTGTTGATGTGGTGAGTTCTGATGCATTCATCGCAATCAGAACGATTCATATATGAAACCTCCACTTTTTTTTTGTCCCGATTTTTATGTTCCGATGCGATGCATTCATTGCAATCACACATTATATCATATAAAAATCACCCTCCACCTTAAGCCAAGGTCCGCGAGTCCACAAGACCACGCAACATTATAATATTCAATCGGAAGTGTTTTAAGTTATGGCCTGATTGCACAGTGAAAAACTGGACCCGATGCATATTATAGGCCGCAGTTAAATTCTGTTCATCGCGTCCGTTCCTTCAATCGGAATCGGAGTTTTTTATTTGAACCATTTGTTTTGTCAAAGGTCTGGACCCAATGATCATTTTATGGCGGATTTAATAGTTGGTTTTCGTGTTACATTTGTTGCTCACGTTAGCAGGGCTCTGGCAGACCCGATGAGGAATTATGTGCTGGATTGTATAATCCATCGCGCACACAAAACATTGTGTCAGCATCCCAAGGTTTGTAACGCGAAATGCGTTCATGCAATTCAATGGAATCGATTTTGAAATCCAGAGTTTATTGTGCAACAGAGGTCGAAGTTTTACAAAGGTTTGTAATATTTTGTTTTAATATGTTTTATATGTGCGACGGGTATATGTTTTATATATGTTTCAAACATATATTAAAACATTTGTGTAATGTAAAGCGTGGGCCCCCGAAAAATTTTAAATAGATTTGTTTTAAGTTTTAAAATAGTTTTTATACATAGTTTGTAATGTCTTTATGTTATATGATGTGTCATATAAAAAGCGAAAAGCTCGAGAGGCATTTGTAATAGACAGAATGTTATGAGTTATTTTTGAAAGCACAGCAGAGTGCATTTCGTATACACAGCAGTGTATTTTTCAAATAGACAGAGTATTTTGTTTTTAGCACAGCAGTGCGTTGTTTGTGTGAGACAGAGTGTGTCTTTTTGAGAGACAGTGAACTCGTTTTTCTGCACTATGTTATGCAACAGTCAGAATTTGTAAATCCTCAACAGAGGAAATTTTGTAATAGTTTTTGGTTTTGAAATAGAAAGATTTTCAAGTGCAAAACTCTGTCTCCAGTGAAGAATTTTTTTTATTCTCTTTGTTATAGAGGAGAGTATTATTCTCTCGGGTTTGTTCTGGAATTTACATAAATTCCAACATGGTATCGTAGCTAGTCCAGGCTCTTTGAAGGTGTCAAAGAAGTTGAAGGAGGGAGTTCTTGTTGCAGTAGCTTCTCTAGCAGAGTGAAGACTCGGTCAAGAAGAATCCAAGGTATTTCTCAAGTCATCTTTTTGTGTTACTGTTGAAGAAAGTCAGTTTGTTTTAAAAAACACAATCAAGTGTTTGAAGCATAGTTAGAGTGCAAGAATGGCTGGAGCCAGCACTAGCATGGGTATTGGAAATACTCAGCTCCCACAATTTAATGGGAAAAACTATGACTACTGGGCAATAACCATGAGAGCCCTATTTGCTTCCCAAGACTTATGGGAACTTGTTGAGGATGCCTTTGAAGAGCCAGCAGATGAAAATGAGTTTAATGATTTAACTCAGGCAGAGAAGGAACTGTTGAAGAGCAATAAGAAGAAGGATTCTAGAGCCCTCTAATTTTTGTATCAAGCAGTGCATGAGAGTGTGTTTCCAAGGATAGCAGTAGCTAAGAGATCCAAAGAAGCATGGAAAACTCTCAAGACATCCTATCAAGGCATGGAGAAAGTGAAGACAGCAAAACTACAGTTACTGAGGAGAGACTTTGAGACTCTCTGCATGAAGGAGTCAAATAACATTGACTCATTCTTCACACATGTGATTGGAATGGTCACACAGATAAGGTCTCATGGAGAGACTCTTAAAGAAAGGAGGATTGTGGAAAAACTATTGAGGAGTCTACCCTCAAGGTTTGATGTGATTGTCACCACCATAGAAGAGACCAAGGATCTCACCACCATAGAAGAGACCAAGGATCTCACAAATTTTTCAATGGATGAGCTACATGCATCACTGATGACACATGAGCAAGGATTGGGTAGAAATGAAAACTCATCTCTAGAGCATGCCTTTAAGACCCATGTGTCCTTTGGAAGAGGAAGAGGGCAAGGCAGAGGAAACAAGAGAGGAAGAGGCAGAAGCCAAAACAGAGGTGGAAGAAACAGTCCAGCAAATGCTTAAGGAAAAAGGTATGATAAATCCAATGTCCAATGTCACTATTGTAAAAAATATGGACATTATGCAAATGAATGTAGAAAGAAATAGCATGATATGGGTAATAAAACAAATGAAAATTTTACTAGAGAAAATATCAGCCAAGATAAATTATTTTTAGCTTGTAATATGGCTGAGGAAAAGAGTGAAGATTTATGGTTTCTAGACTCCGGTTGTAGTAACCATATGACAGGAAACATAGCCATGTTTTCTACGATAGATGAGATTTTGAAGTCACAAGTCACAGTAGGGACTAATAGTAAAGTTTATTTTATGGGAAAAGGAGATGTAAATGTTTTAACAAGGAAAGGTGAAAATAAATCCATAACAGATGTCGATTATGTTCCAGGAAAGAAATGTAACCTCTTAAGTATTGGACAGCTTGTTCAAAAGGGGTACAATTTTTTCTTTGAGGATGATGTTTGCACCATCATGGATAAACCACCCAGCAAACAATGTATTGCTGAAGTGAAGATGACAAGGAACAGGATGTTCCCTCTCAGGATGAGGGCAGATTTAAAAAATGGAGAAGAGATAGCAGCAATGACACAAGAGGCTTTCCAAAGCGAACCAAAATATGACAATTGGTTGTGGCACTTGAGATTTTTACATCTCAACTTTGGAGGTCTTAACTTGTTGAACAAAAAAGGAATGGTAAGAGGTTTTCCATTGATTGAGAAACTGAATAGCCTTTGTGAAGGTTATATCTTGGGGAAACAACATAGATAAAGTTTTCTTTCTAGGAAAAGCATAAGGGCAAAGGCACCCTTAGAGATTGTCCACTCAGATTTATGTGGACCGATGCAAACTCCATCACTTTCTAGCAGCCACTATATGCTAACATTCATTGATGATTTTACTAGAAAAACTTGGGTTTACTTTTTGAAAAACAGAAGTGAAGTGTTTGAAAGATTCTGCTATTTCAAAGCACTTTTTGAGAACCAAAGTGGGCTGCATATCAAATTCCTAAGGACTGATAGAGGAGGTGAGTATATCTCTAAATATTTTCTATGTTTTTGTAGAGAAAATGGAATGCATAAGCAGTTTACAACTAGATATACTCCGCAGCAAAATGGAGTTGCTGAAAGGAAGAATAGAACAATAATGGACATGATAAGGAGTATGTTAAAGGAAAATCATTTGCCTAATGATTATTGGGCTGAGGCTGTACATTGTGCAGCGTACATCTTGAATAGATGCCCTACAAAAGCAGTCATGAACAAAGTGCCGGAAGAGGCATGGAGTGGCACAAAGCAAGGTGTCACACACATGAAAGTTTTCGGATGTGTGGCTTGTGTACACATTCCAGATTAGCTAAGGAAGAAGTTGGACAGTAAGGGGGGGAAATGTATTTTCATTGGATACAGTGAGGAATCCAATTCTTATAGGTTGTATAACCCATCCACCAAGAAGTTTATTGTGAGCAGAGATGTTCAGTTTATTGAGAAGGAAGCTTGGGATGGAAGCATGGAGAAAATAGTGAATGTTTAACACTATTTATCTCATGATGAAAATGATGATGAGTTGGCTGAAATACATCCCCAAAAATCAGCACCAACACAAGGGCAGCAAGAGACGCCCTTGAGGAGAAATGAAAGTGCTTCTCCAAGCACACCACAAGGAGGAAATTCAAGTGCTTCTTCAAGCACTTGTACACCAAATGAAAGAGGTAATAAGTTCAGACATTTGAATGAGATTTATGAACAAGAGGAAGCAAATGAAGGTATGAACTCTTTGTTTGCTTTATATTGTCATGTTGATGACCCTATCCACTTTGAAGAAGCTATTAAAGATAGGAAATGGATAGAAGCTATGGATGAGGAGATTAATGCCATAGAAAGAAACAAGACATGGGATTTGGTTGAACTCCCAAAAGGTAAAGATGTCATTGGAGTTAAATGGGTCTACAAGACCAAGAGTAATGCTGAAGGCAAAATAGAGAGACACAAGGCAAAACTTGTTGTCAAAGGGTATAAGTAGAAGCATGGGATAGACTATGAGGAAACTTTCACACCGATTGCTAGAATGGAAACCGTGAGAGCAGTGTTGTCCATAGCAGCACAAAACAAGTGGAAAGTTTACCAAATGGACGTGAAGTCAGAATTCATAAATGGATTGTTAATGGAAGAGGTTTACATTGAACAACCTCTCGACTATGAAAAGAAAGGCCAAGAGCACAAAGTGTGCAAGTTGAAGAAAGCTCTTTCTCGGCTAAAGCAAACGCCAAGAGCGTGGTACAGTAGGATAGACTACTATCTACTGGAAAATGGATTTGAAAAGTGTGAGGGAGAAACCACCCTCTACATCAAAGAAAAGGATGGTAAAATTTTGATTGTGGTTTTATATGTTGATGATGTTATTTTCACAAGTAATGATGATTACCTTATTGAAAATTTTAAAATAGTCATGAAAGAAGAATTTGAAATGACTGACATGGGTTTGTTGAGATACTTCTTAGGAATAGAAGTAGAAAAAGATGAAAATGGGATTTTTATCTCACAGGCAAAATATGTTAATGAAGTGCTGGAAAGATTTAATATGCAGGAGAGCAAAGCAGCAATCACTCCCACAGTGATGGGATTAAAACTCAGCAGAGAGGACAGCAACAAGGATTTTGATCCTAGTTTTTACAAGAGCATAGTTGGAAGCCTCATATATTTTACTGCAACTAGGCTCGATATAATGCATGTTGTTAGTTTGATTTCCGGATTCATGGAGAGGCCAAAGGAAGCACATTGGCAGGTAGCGAAGAGAATTTTGAGGTATGTTAAAGGAACCAAAAGGTATAGCATTTTATATACTGCTTTAGAATGTTCAGATTTAATTGGATACACTGACAATGATTGGGCTGGAAGTGTAGATGATCGGAAAAGCACTTCCGGTTATGTTTTTCACATGGGTTCAGGAGCCATTTCTTGGACTTCTAAAAAATAGCCTATCGTAGCATTGTCTACAGCAGAGGCAGAATATGTAGCAGCTACAGTAGCAGCATGTCAAGAAATTTGCATGAGGAGGATGCTAAGAATTTTGTGCCAAGAGCAAGCAAAAGGAACTGTGATTTTTTGTGACAATAGCTCAGCTATTGCATTATCTAAGAATTATGTGTTTCACAAGAAAACGAAACACATTGACACAAAGTTTCATTACATCAGGGAATTGGTAAACAATGGAAAATTTGTTTTGGAACACTGCAGAACTCAGGAGTAGTTTGCAGACATTTTGACCAAGCCATTGGGGCAGAAGAGTTTTGAATTTTTGAGAAAATGCCTGGGTATGACTGATAACCCAGCAGTTGAAAGTAAGGGGGAGTGTTGAAATGTTACTTTCAATTGTCCCTATGCAGAGCCACTTTCCATTTTTTTCTCCATGATTATGTACTCAGAGCCACTTGCTGAAATTGTCTAAAATCCTACACACAGGACCACCTTCTATTTTTTGTGAATAGACAGTTCGTTTTTTTTGCAGTACTTTGTATTTCAAAACAAAGTGTTAAAATAGAAACAGAGCGTTTTCTTTTTGTTTTGAAACAATGCGGGCATTTTTTTTATTAAATAGTGGTCCCCACAGTGTCTTGTTGATGTGGCGAGTTATGACGCGTTCATCGCAATCGAAACGATTCATATATGAAACCTCCACTTTTTGTTTGTCCCGATTGTTATGTTCCGATGTGATGCATTCATTGCAACCGCATGTTATATCATATAACAATCGCCCTCCGCCTTAAGCCAAGGTCTGCAGGTCCACAAGACCACGCGGCATTATAATATTCAATCGGAAGTGTTTTAAGTTATGGCCCGATTTCACAATGAAAAGCCAGACCCGATGCATATTATAGGCAACAGTTAAATTCTATTCATTGCGTCCGTTCCATCAATCGGAATCGGAGTTTTTTGTTTGAACCATTTGTTTTGTCAAAGGTCCGGACCCGATGATCATTTTATGGCGGATTTAATAGTTGTTTTTCGCGTTACATTTGCTGCTCACGTCAACAGGGCTCTGGTGGACCCAATGAGGAAATATGAGCTAGATTGTATAATCCATCGTGTGCACAAAACATTATGTCAGCATCCCAAGGTTTGTGATGCAAAATGCGTTCATGCAATTCAGTGGAATCGATTTTGAAATTCGGAGTTTATCACGCGATGGAGGTCAAAGTTTTACAAAGGTTTGTAATGTTTTTTTTTAATATGTTTTATGTGTGCGACGGGTATATGTTTTATATATGTTTCAAACATATATTAAAACATTTGTGTAATGTAAAGCGTGGGCCCCCGACAACTTTTAAATAGATTTTTTTTAAGTTTTAAAATAGTTCTTATACATAGTTTGTAATGTCTTTATGTTATATGTTGTGTCATATAAAAAGCGAAAAGCTCGAGAGGCATTTTTAATAGACAAAATGTTATGTTTTATTTTTGAAAGCACAGCAGAGTGCATTTCGTATATACAGCAGTGTATTTTTCAAATAGACAAAGTATTTTGTTTTTAGCACAGTAGTGCGTTGTTTGTGTGAGAAAGAGTGTGTCTTTTTGAGAGACAGTGAACTTGTTTTTCTGCACTGTGTTATGCAACAGTCAGAATTTGTAAATCCTCAACAGAGGAACTTTTGTAATAGTTTTTGGTTTTAAAATAGAAATCTTTTCAAGTGAAAAACTCTGTCTCCAGTGAAGAAATTTTTTTATTCTCTGTGTTATAAAGGAGAGTATTATTCTCTCTGGTTTATTCTGGAATTTTCATAAATTCCAACATGATTAATTGGATAGTGGGGTATATATATTGAATGACATAAGTGCCCTGATAGATTGAATATATAGCATGGGTAGCCCAGATATATTCATTCATTCATCGGTCAAGAACGCAAGAACTTCAGTAACGAAAGGTCCCAGAGGTAGCAGGTAGGTAACTTCTTGAGAAGGAATGGTTTGTTAGTCGATTGAATTCCCACCTATCTTTCTTTATTGCATGGACAAAATGAAAAAAGTTGATCCGGGGTGACCCAATTCTAATCCTCCATGGCGCCCTTCTCCTAGAAGAATGAAACAATCACTAAGTCGTATTCGACAGAGTAGCCAAATGGCACCGACCTAAGGGACATCAACTATAACATCCCTTGTTTCAAAACAAGGGGTTGAACAAAGAATTCACATTCATACAACTATGAATACATGTTAATGTGAACTCAACATCATTTTATTGGCTCTACAACTTAGCTGCTGATTAGGTCAAACATTATGTGTGATTGCTTCTATGTTAATGTTTCTCTAATAAGGAATAGTTCCTAATACTAAGTGACAAATTTACACTTTAATTAACTCGTATAAGAGAACTATAAATCTGGATTTGTCTTATGCCACAACATTCTCTTAGTGGGTGGAGCTTGCAGGTGTTCAATTGTCCTCGTGGGATCTACATGCCAACTTTTTTCTTGCATCAGCATATGCACCTAAAACACGATGAGATGAAGATGGAAAAAGAAGAGTGATAATTTTTTCAAACCGTTATATGCATGAGTATGGTGGATCAACATTAGGTTTTTTTATCAAATGCATGAGTCTTTGTAAAATGTAAACTAGTTAAGAAATTATTAATTTTTAAATAATTCCAATATTTTATTGCATAGTTGTCGTTGAAGATAACGAATATTAATTTTTAAATAATTTCAATATATTATTTTAGATACGTGGTTGAAGATAACAAACCATAATCCATGACAGATGCATAGCAGAGGCGTGGCTGAAGACTATAGCGTTTGAATTTTCCAAATTTCTACCCTCCAAGCAGAAAAAAGCAGGACAACAATGACATGTACCATTCTAGCATAGGGTAAGACTCTCTCACTTGGTTAAGGTGGTGGCTCAAAATCTTCCTTGAATCTAAGTTATGTCTGTATTGAACGGGGCCTGGATTGAATCATCTTTTAGTTGATTAGCCTAGCTGAGAATCCAAGTTCAATCAAATGGTGCGTGTTGCACTCACAAGTGCAATATATTTCCTTTTTGTTAGTAGCAAGGCGATTGAATGACTTATCTTTTGAAATTTTGTTAGGGTTTTAACTTCCAAGAAACCACATCGAATTGGGAGGAATAACCAAACCAAGTGGATGGAAATACAACTTATTATTCAAGAGCTCTGCTAGCTTATCAATCCATAAATCCCTTAGCATAGCACTTCTCAAGTGGTTCTCTTCTTCACATAGTTAGCAGGAAGGAGTCCCTAATGTGAAGAGTATTGTAGGTGGTGTTTTAAGTATCTAATTGTCCCACACCCTTTTCCTTACTTCTCTCTTTCATAACCCTACCATGTGAGATGTCCTTTCGGTGGCACCATTTGAGTGAGTATTCTTCCACAAGGAAGTAAGTTCCTTAAATAATATTGCAAAATGGGGGAGGACATCCATTAATCTTAGGCAGTTCGCAGTGATCGTTGAAACCAATTCATTCAGTCATGCAATGAATTCAAGAATTCCATAGTAGAGGAAATATTGGGGTTGTTTACGCCCTTTTGTAAGTCACTTTGTCCTTTGAGGAAACAATACATCAAGGACAATATATGGAAGAGAATCTAGACGCGATAGGGGAAACCCCTCCCGATAATAGATGAGGGGGAGATAAGGCAAGTGACGACATGAAAAAGTCGTTGATCCAGAAAAAGGTGAAGAGGAGGTGTATCCTGAGTCTCAAGAGCCTTAGCCTGATAATGACCGAAAGATGAATCCCTTGATCATGGAAATGGAATGCTACAAGGATGAAAAAGAGTGGTAAAGAAATTACCTCAAAAAACAACAATGGGAGTCGTCTCCCGCATCCACAAGTCCTATTATTCATGATTTAAGTATGTATACACAAGTCCCATTGTTCATGATCAAGTATGCATTCTTTTAAAATATGGAAATTTTTATGAAACCAGCTCCAAAAATAGAAGAAAAGAGAGATCAATGCCTTATAAGTAAGCCACTTAGAGGGGACAGCCTCCTTTATATTACATCAATGCACAATTCTTGGATGATACAAATGAAAAAACCTCCTTCTATACATAGGAGTCCATGGGGTCACAATATAATCCTAGCCGACCTAACAATAATAATGTAAGCCTGGCACAATAATAACAATATTGGGGTTACAGGGGTACAACAATAACAATAAGGGGGTTACACTAACAACAATAAGAGACTACACTAGTAATATAGGGACATAACACACCCCTCTCCTTCAAAAAAGTGTTGTCCTCAACACTTGAGTAGCTCTGGATGCTTCTGTATAAAATTCTCGTCCTCCCATGTAGAACCTTGAGTGGGTAAGTTCTTCCACTTGATGAGATACTCTAAAATTGATCGATTTTGTAGTTGTCAAGTTCTTATTTCCGTGACTGCTTCAGGTTCCAATATAATTTATCCTTCCTCATCAAGTGCTGGAAATATTGTTTGAACTGGAATTTTGTCACCTATAACCTTCTTTAAGCATGAAACATGGAAAACTGGATGCACTCGTGAAGAAGCAAGAAGCTCCCATTTGTATGTCATAGTACCAATATTTTGCAACACCTTGTAAGGACCATATTACTTTAGCAATAATTTATTATCCTTCTTATAATGCTTAAGGGAAATTTGTTTGTATGGTTGTAGCCGTAAAAATACCC
Source organism: Pinus albicaulis (assembly GCA_034641835.2). Taxonomy (NCBI): domain Eukaryota; kingdom Viridiplantae; phylum Streptophyta; class Pinopsida; order Pinales; family Pinaceae; genus Pinus; species Pinus albicaulis. The sequence goes on along the minus strand of CM076577.1, from coordinate 725,438,036 downwards.
AGTCTCCTACATCAAAACTTCTCTCACTACGATGTTGATTTTCCAATTTTTTCATTCGATTTTGTGCCAAATTTAGGTTATCCTTTAAGAGTTGGAGAACTTATTGTTGATGCTCGATGTGATCTTCCACTACTTGAACCTTAGAATTTTCTCTTAAAGATGATGTGATAAATGGTGGATGATATCCATAAATTTCCATAAATGGGGTCATTTTTGCTGCAATATAAAAGGAAGTGTTATACCACCATTCAGCAAGAGGTAACCACTTGACCCATTGTGTTTGCTTATCAGATACAAAACAACGAAGATATCCTTCGAAACATTTGTTCACTATCTCAGTTTGACCATCGGATTGAGGATGATAAGATGAGCTATGAGCTAGTTGAGTACCCAAACAAGAAAATAATTTCGTCCAAAAATTTAGAGTAAAAATGGGATCTTTGTCACTTACAATAATCTTTGGGTTTCCATGTAGCTTTTGAATTGTTTCCATAAATGCAGTAGCAACTATACTTTATTTAAATGGATGAGATAATGCACAAAAGTGTGCATACTTAGTAAGCCTATCAACTACCACCATGATGACACTCTTTCCTTCGGACTTAGGTAAAAATGTGATAAAATCCATTGAAATCTCCTCCCAACGTTGACTTGGAATGGATAAAGTTTGTAGAAGACCCTGTGGTATGTTTTTAAAAATCCTGAGTGTCATCCTAAAGGATAAGTGTACAATTCCAAAAGAATCTTTTTTTTAGTTGGAATTCTTACAAATATATAAGCGATCTTTGTACCATAAGGAATCATTTTTCCAACTAAATGTATGAGATGTACTAGGATATTGATGCAACTTTTGAATGAGTTTCCACACTTCTTCATCCTTCTTCCATTCATCCCTTGCTTCGTTTATCCCATCTGGTTGGATAATATAAATGGCACAAAGAAATACTTCCACCTCTTCATCCTTTCTTGAGAGTGCATCTGCAACAACATTTAGCTTCCATCTTTTGTAGATGATTTCAAAGTCATAACCCAACATCTTTGTGACCCACTTTTGCTGCTCTTTTGAAGATATTCTTTGTTCCAAAAAGTTTTTAAGACTATCATGATCACTTTTTACCTTTAAGTGTCTTCCCATTAGGTAAGGTTGACATTTCTTTAGTGCATGTAGCATTGCCAACAATTCCTTCTCATAAATAGCTTTCTGTAAATACTTTCCTTTGATTAGACGACTTTCAAAAGTAATGGGTCTTCCTTCTTGCATTAAAACAGCACCAATTCCATTTCATGAGGCATCACATTCCACAATAAAGGTTTTTGTGAATTCTGGCATAGCTAAGACCGGTGGTAGGCACATTTCCTCTTTAATATGTTCAAAGGCCTTATTTTCTTCAGGAGTCCGCGAAAATGCATCTTTATTCAATAATGTTGTTAGATTTGTTGTTATTCTCCCATAATTCTTAACAAATTTTCAATAATACCATGTTAACCCGAGAAATCCTCACAACTGCTTTATGGTTGTGGGGACTTTCCATTCCTTAATGGCTTTAATTTTGTTAAGGTCTACCTTAACACTCTCGTGAGATACAATATGACCCAGATATTCCACCTCTTGTACTCCAAATAAACATTTGGATGTTTTTTCATATAATTGTTTCTCCTCCGATATTTTGAGCATCATGTCAACATGTTGAACATGATCCTTCCAAGACCTGCTCTAGATTAGTATATCATAAAAAAATACTAGCACAAATTTTCTAAGGAAGGGTTTTAAAATGGAATTCATCAACCCTTGAAATGTAGAAGGTGCATTGGTAAGGCCATAAGGCATGACCAAAAAATCATAATGACCCTCATGAGTTCGAAATGTTGTTTTCGGAATATCTTCAGTCTTCATTCTAATTTGATGATATCATGAACGAAGATCTAACTTGGTAAAATAAATTGATCCATGTAATTCATGTAATAATTCATCAATCATAGGAATGGAAAATTTATTTTTAATAGTGAGCTTATTGAGCTCCCTATAATCTAGACACATGCGTCATGATCCATCCTTCTTGTGCACCAATACTACTAGAGCAAAGAAATAACTTTGACTAGGTTGAATTATACTAGCCTCTAACATTTCTACAATCATACGTTCAATTTCGCTCTTTTGGACATAAGGATATCTATATGGCCTGATGTTTGGAAGGATAGTTCCTGGAATCAAATGAATAGCATGATCATGATCATGAATAGGTGGGAGTCCTTTGGGAGTTTCAAACACCTTGAAATGATTGTCCAAAACTTTTGGGATATCTAGAGAAATATATGATTTTGATGTTGGAACTTCTAGTGAGCATAATTGTGCAATTACGCCTCGTTGTTATTTCTTCAGAAGCTTTGTCATGACATTAGAGCTTATTATCTTTCACGACTTCCCTGCGATACCCCATAATTCGAATTCCTTTCCTTCCGAAAAATACTTCAAGAAAATTTCTTGAAAATTAAAATCTATCGTCCCCAAAGATTGTAACCATTGTACTCCTAGTACAACATCAACACCTCCCATTGGAATGGAAAGCATTGGACTATTCAATACATATTCCCCCATGGTTATCTTGATATTATGGCATTTTCCAGAGCGATTTATAATTCCTCCATTTTCAACCATCACTTTACATTATAGTGTTGGGTATAGTAAACAATTCAATTCCTTTGTTACCTTACAATGAATAAAATTATGGGTACTACCCGAATCAATCAACACTATTACCTTTTTCTTCTTGATATTTCCTTCTATCTTAAGAGTTTGAGGAGTGGTAATTCTTGCCAATGCATTACACGATATGGTCGAACTCATTTCTTCTTCTTCTAGGGTTGGTTCCAGGTGTATATCCTCTTCTTTTGAAGGTTCTTGTTCATTTTCTTCCCCCTCTTCAGACTCTATGTAAAATAATTTCTTCTCAGCACATTTATGACCTTTAGTGTATTTTCTATCACAACTGTAGCAAATCCCTTTTGCTCTTTTTTCTTCCAATTGTTGTGGTGTCAGCCTTGTAGGTTGTGTAAACCTAGGAGTAGAAACACTTCCATATTTATAGATGTGAGTGGCAGGATTCCTTGTCACCATAATTTTATATTCATTTTTGCTTTCCAACCTGAATGCCTTCTCCAATGAATCAGGTTCCCAATGCAAACCTCATGTTCGATGTTATATTTTAAAGTCCCTATCAAGACATCAATCATGTGTTCCTCTAGAATATTAGTTACTCTTATATTCAACTTTTTTAATTCCTCAATGTGCTCCACCACTGAACCTTTTTGTTTTAGATTTATCAATTGGCTAAAGAAGGTGTTTCTCTTCATATCGTCATGATGTGCTATCATTTCCTCCGTAAAAATTGACCGACAATTTTTTACGGGAGCAAAGCCATCGATACCATACAAATGTATTTTGTTCTAAATGTAAAGTTTCAAAGCATACCTTTTGTGTGTTTTTCACATTATTGAGATCAAAATACTGCTCCATCTGTAGTATCCATGTTACGGGATCCTTGCCATCAAACTTCCTCATATCCATATTTGGAATATGGTGGTTCTTCCATCCAACATTAGAGTTTATGAAATCACAATTAACATTTATTTTGTTCTCATCATGAGTTTCCTCTACTATCTTTTCGTCATTAGGAAAAAATTCTTGTATCAACTTTTTCAAACCATCCATGTCTACTTTTAGATCATTCTTCATGTTTTCCATGTTGTCTTTCATTTTTTCATCAGTCTTAGCTTCCATGTCATCCATCTTAGATTCCATGCTAGCTTCCATTCCATCCATATTAGCTTCCATGCCTTTCTTCAAAACATCCATATTAGCTTCCATTCCTTTCTTCAAAACATCCATATTAGCTTCCATGCCTTTCTTCAAAACGTCCATTTCATTTTTTTTTGCTCTTTGCGAGAGCGATTTGGTGCACTTGCTCTTGTAGTTTTGATATTTCATGTTGCACTTCTTCGTCTTCATGAGTCATAGTATAGCCTTCTAAAGGCTTAATGGGTGTTGAATCATTTTTAGGGGGAATTTTACAACCCAATACTGATATCTATTCTAAAATATTCCCTTGGAATCAATTCAAACTCATTTTTCAAACAAGACTTAAGAAATTCGAAAAACAATACACACATTTTTCTTGCTTTTGAGGAGCTTGATATTGAAACTAAATTATATCTATGATTTTGGATATTCAATATCTAAAATTCGGTCTTGTAGGATCCCTCTAAATATTATTTCAAATTCCATAGCTCTAACTTGATTTGGATTCTTCAAGTCAAAGTTATGCCCAATCTCCCACAATGACCTAGTTATGGACTAGTTCAGTAGAGAGAACTTGTACGGCGTGCCACATGTCATTGTTTCCTCCTTAGGCTCTGAAATTGATACACAGGAAACTAGAGTCTGTGTACTTGTGGAAAATTTTTACAGAATTCCAATCTGATGCTCAGAGAGAGAGTTATGAATATTTTCCCAGGGTCACCTCTTTGAGATGAAATTTGGGAGCCTGAAAAAACCCTAACTTCCACAAAGCATATATCAGAAAATATTATGAAACAAGATCTGAAATTTTTACAAGAATTTCCTGAGGGTTTCGGCTTCGTGTGATGAAAATTTGATCTTCTTCACCTTCGTATAAAAAACGTTATAGCAAAAATTCCACAATGACCTGTTTTAGATGAAATTGAGGAGCCTAAAAAACCCCTAACATCCACAAATCATATCTCCACAAACATTGCAAAACAAGATCTGAAATTTTTACAGGAAGTTCCTCATGATTTAAGCTTGGCGAGCTAAGAATTTTAGCTTTTGAACCTTCGTAAAAAAAACATTATAGCGAAAATTCCACAATGACCTGTTTGGAGCAGCAAAACCCTAGAATCCAAAGCTTTGATACCAAATGTTATGAAAACAGCTCCAAAAATAGAAGAAAATTGAGATCAACACCTTATAAATAAGCCACTTCGAGGGTGAAACCTCCTTCACATTACATAAATGAACAATTCTTGGATGATACAAATGACAAAACATCCTTTTATATATAGGATTCCATAGGGTCACAATATAATCCTAGCCGACCTAACAATAATAATGTAAGCCTGGCACAATAATAACAATATTGGGGTTACAGGGGTACAACAATAACAATAAAGGGGTTACACTAACAACAATAAGAGACTACACTAGTAATATAGGGACCTAACAGAAATACTATACTTCTTACTGCTTTTTTTAAATTTCCTTAATCTACATAGTTTTTTCTTTCTTGAAATTGATTTATCCAATTTCACCTATCAATCTACATGGTTGCTACTTTCTTGAAATTGATTTCACCTACAAATTTGCACAGTTCTATTCGGTAAATATTCTTAACATTTGTGAATATTGTTAATGTTTTTCTCTCACCATATAGGTATCTATAGAAGTTATCTGGTACCGCTATAATATCTATCGTCTTTTTTGTTGGGTTAATTGATAGCTTTCTAAGGGAGCTTGAATAGTACATAAGAGTGACCAAGATAGAATATTTATCGCCTGACTAGTACGAAAAAGTGACCAAGTCAGAAGAGTTATCTCCTCTATTTCTGGGAAACATTTTGGCAACAACACGAAGAAGAGCTTGCAAGGGTATACAACGCACCTCCAATATGTTCTTCCCATAGGCGTACAGGTCGCAAAAGAAGTGGCGGGTGGAAGATGTGGTGAATTTGTGTAAGCATACATGTAGATATGGGACGTGGTTTCCATGCTAGCGTGGTGGCATGGAATTAGTGTTGAAGTTGTGTTAAATAAAACGTTCCCAGAATTGATATATAGTCAAAACGAAAGTCATTAACCCATAAGATTTAATGCCTTAAATTAATGCTAACATACCCATAACATTTAATGCCTTAAATTAATGCTAACATTAGTTTATCAATTTCAAAATATGAAGTAAAATGATGAATATAACATATGGTTATAGCCTCCCCGCCTCAGGAAGAGGCCAATAAGATAGCGAAAAAAACTTTCACTATCGAAAATACAATCTAGCCTAAAAATATTGGTTATTCGAGACAGTAAGTAATTGAAAGTAATGTTATTCCTATTTTTTCGATTACTATAGTCCCAGTTGTGCCTAAAGTAGGGACTAATAAGGTAGGAGTTTCATGTGGTCATCTAGGTGGTGGTGGACTAAACTTACTAATTTGGATATTTTTAACAATTTTCTTGTATTGTATATGCTTACTCCACAAAATAATTATGTATCACAATAAAATTATATTATATTCGATTTATTCTCATGGGATCCTAGAGGAATAGGATTTATCTAGTTTGGGTTTTTATTATTTTTTTAAAGAAAAACCATACTTTTTTTCATATGAAATCAAAAAACTAGACTCAGAACAAAATCCTAGATATATTAGACTTTAAATAAATATTGAAACACAACTCAATCCTATTTGAAGGGAAAAAACAGGCAACATGTTACCATTAGATGCTTATGAAATGGAAACTAACCAAAAATATAATAGCAAAGCTCCCTTGGATATCATACTTACAAAGGAGCTATTTTCCCTATATGTATGAAGAATTAAACATCATCATATTGCTCCTATATATTGTTGATTTTACTTTTTCCACAATTCTAAATGAAAGACCCTTAAGTCAACTATTTCATTGAACTATTCCATAAGTACTTTTGAATCCTCGTATAATATAAATACTTTTACTTGATTCCAAAGAAAAAACCTCATCGAACACAACATAGAAAAGATATTAAATGTAAAATTGTGTCTTCACCAATACCTAGTTTTTATTTAATCATCAGATTCTAGAGAAGAAAATGACTATACCCACACCAAAAACATCCCTCTAATTAGCTCCATTAAAGAATCCACATATTATACTAGTCAGTAGCTACACATATCTGATTAGAAATATATTCTTCCTTTCCATTGGTATCACTTTCTCAATATAAGAAATTATTGCATTCTATGCAATAACATCAGAGAAAACCATAATCTCTTCAAATAAAAAATTGTTTCTCCCTAGCCAAATTCCCCATAATACAATGACCAGAAGGAATTTAAGTGAAGAGGAAATAGACTTTTGATTCCAAGTCCAGAGAGACACTTCAACCAAAATTTCATCCCACCAAGAATTAAGTTTAAAACAAGAGAAAGTCATCTTCCAAATAGTAATTACAAAAGAACATTTGGTGAATAAATAAATGAGATATATACTCCTCATTCATCCAACATAGAATACAAAATATAGGACCTACCCATCCTTGCTTAGAAATAATATCCAAATTCAATATGTTTCCTTTCAAAAATAATCAAAGAAACAAAATGCATCTACAGGGCCCTTATCCATCCCATACTAATATGAACCACCATTTTGAAGAAGTAAGAGGGTTGTCATGAATCGGTGCATAGTATCTAGATCTAGTTTTTTTATAATTCCACTTTGTTTATTCCTAGAGCAACTAATAATGTATTCCTCCTCTTGGTTAATTACAATGCCAACTTTACCCAAACAATAAAAATAGCTCCATTCACTTGCATGAACATGATAAAGGCATAAATCTTGAGTTGAAAGCCACTCTTGACTATCTAAATCTCTTCAAATAAATAATTTTTTCTCCCTAGCCAGATTCCCCATAATACAATGACCAGAAGGAATTTAAGGGAAGAGGAAATGGACTTTTGATTCCAAGTTCACAGACAATCTTCAACAAAACTTTCATCCCACCAAGAATTAAGTTTAAAACAATAGAAATTCATCTTCCAAATATAAATTACAAAATAATAGTGAATAAATAAATGAGATATAGACTCCTCATTCATCCAACATAGAACACAAAATATAGGACCTACCCATCCTTATTTAGAAATAATCTCCAAAGTCAATATGTTTCCTTTCAACAATAATCAAAGGAACAACATGCATTTACAGGGGCTTTATCCATTCCATACTAATATGTACCACCATTTTGAAGAAGCAAGAGGGTTGTCATGAATCGGTGCATAATATCTAGATCTAGTTTTTATAATTACACTTTGTTTATTCTTAGACCAACTAATAATTTCTTCCTCCTCTTGGTTAATTACAATGCCAACTTTACCCAAATTCGATAAAAAAAGATCTCCATTCACTTTAATGAACATGATAAAGGCATAAATCTTGAGTTTAAATCCACTCTTGACTATCTCAATTTGCATCTACCCACCTAGCAATATCCATGATAGTAATATAACTTGAATTATTTATAAACTCCAACAACTTATCAAATAATTTATGGATACAATTACATCCTATCCAGGATTCAAGGCCAAGAATAATTTTATCCCCTTTCCCATTTTCCACAAGGTCCATTTTCCAAAGCTTGCAGACCACTTACCAAATTCCTCCAAATCATAGAACCTTCCCTAGTCACTTTTGACTCTTTCCGAATACAATCTAAAACCGACATGGATTTCAAATATTTCACCCTCATTACCAAAATCCATAGACTATTGTGAAAAAGAAAACAAAAACAACTATTGGCTACAAGAGTTAGTCCAAATCTCTCCATATTGCATAAACCCAAAACCCCCAGACACTTCGGAAGTGCCAATGTGTTCCAAGACACCAAAGCCATTTAGAATTTTTTTCTTAAGTAAATCAGGAGATCGATATTCCTTCCAGGACCTATTTGATTAATATCAGATGACCTCCTAACAAAATCCATTGATTTCACCAATGACAAATTCATATTTCCACCTTTTTAATAAGACAAGACCAATTTATGGTTCAATAATGTTATGATTTAAGAAAAATCCAAGATATTTAAAGCTATCATTTAAGGAACCATATGTGATAGGAAAACTTTATTGGATCAAAATAAATTTGGATTCATTCAAGTTACTGCTAAAACTAGATGATTTTTCAAAGTTTAAATCCATGCCTAGTGCTGCATAAAAAAAATGAAAAATACCTTCGAAACTTTTTCATTCCTTAATAGTCCCCAAGCCAAAGAACAAAACATCATCTGAAAATAATTTGTGATTTTTCGTCTTCTGCTAATTAAATTCTACTCCTTTAATTCTACCACTAATTTTCCCTCCATAATTAGTCTATTCAATCCTTCAATAATGAGTAAAAAAGGAAAAGGCGATAAGGGACAACCTTGATGAATTCCAAAAGAAGATATGAAAATATCTAATGGCTCACCATTAACTAGAACAACATAATTGGTTGATCTCACACAACCCATTATCTAGGAAACCACATCATACATCAAACCAATCTGAAGCAACGCTAACGTGAGAAAGGACCAATCCACTTTATCATAAGATTTCCTAAGGTTAATCTTCATCACAATAGCTAGAATATTTATACATTTAATGAAGTGCATGGATTCCTAATACACCCAATAGCATCATGGATATTTATATTAAAGAAATACCAAATTGGTCCAAAGACATGATTTGGCATGCTAATCTTTAATTTGTTAGCTAGTACCCTTGAAATGATTTTATATAAATGTTGCACAAAGCTATTGATCGATAACCTCATAAAATCTTGGGCTCCACAAATTTTTGGATTAATGAAATGAAAGTTTCATTGATATTACCATAAACAAACCCCCTCCTCCTAAATCCCTCAACCACCTCCACAATTTCCCTTCCCATAACATCAAAAAGAGTAAAAAAAAAATCCATGAACTAGCCATTAGGCCCTAGACTTTTGTCCTTGTGCATCCTCTTCAATGTATTTAGGACCTCCTCCTTAGAAATAGGCCCACCTATCCAATTTGTTTATTCATCAAAGAAAAACATGGCGTAGGACCTAATTACTCTCGTCTGATTAGCTATACTGGCATGACCACCATCCTCAAACATTTTTTTGAGGAAAGAAACTCTTTCCTTCATGATATACCCTTGCGAAAATGGAGATTAAATGCCATATTGTGATTGAATTGACAAAATATGGTTTGCTACATGCCTTTGATTAGAAAAATGATGAAAGTATTTGTACTATTCACTCCTTCAGCAAGCCAATTCACTTCAGTCTTAAGATTCCAAAAAATTTCCTCATCCTTGAGGACCTTTGTTTTTTTTTTTTTTGTTCTAAATTCCTGATTTGATCTCTTTCATAATTTGTTAACGCCCCATCACTTATAAAAACCAATTTAGAAATTTTATTTTTAATCAACTGTCATTCACCTAATTCCACATTCCTTTTCTTTTTTATCCACTTTCCAACACCCCTCTTTAGAGATTTCAATTTTTTGGAGAATTGTTCCATTGAAGAAATAATACTAGAAATGTCAATATGAATCCATACAAATCTAAGAAAATCCTTGAACCTCTCATCATCCAACTAACATATATTAAATAAAAATGGATAATTTATGTTATTCATATCCCTTAAAAAAGGAGGATATGTTTGTGATCAGATATTGATTCATAGCTTACTATAGAACGATACAACACAACATTCGATAAGAAATACTCATTTACTAAAAAATATGTGAAGGGGATCTAGATGCAATGCTAACAACAAAAGAAAATTTTCATGGACAAAGGAAGACTCAATGTTTGAAGGCTTGATAAGGTTTGAATCTATTATAGGGTTTGATATTTTTATTATTTTTCCTTAGTTTTATCTAGGGTTGATCTCATTTGTAGGTTTTTAGACAAGAGATTTAACAGGAAAATTTCAGGAGAATGGTTGGGAAAATTTTGGGTCCCTATATTGGGTTATTCATCATCTTTAAAATTCTGCTAAATGGTTGTAGTATGTTTAAATTTCATTCAAAATTGGATGCAGAGGTGATCTTGGAGGTTTTGTGGCTATGGGGGGATTCAAGACTTGTTTTAAGACGTTGGTACCCTAGCTTCAATCTATGGCATCAAGCCTTTATAATTCAGCATGTTTGGATTTTTTTTGTAGCTTTTTTCCATAATTCTAAAATTTTAAGGACGTGAGGGCTATTGTGAATTCATTTGGAAGAAACTTAATTGTTCATGAGGCATAATTTATTCAAGAAGTCTGGCAAGTAGCTTGGGTGTTTTCCGAAGTTGATATTTTCAAAGTTCTAGTAGCATGCTTGGTTTTGAAATGGGTATATTATACTTTTGTGCAACCCTTGCACTATTGGGGTGTGCCCTTTTCATGTGAGTGATGTAAAAAATTTGGGAACATAATGGGTGATCTCTCCCAAAGGAGTTACTCTCTAGAAAAGGTGGAGTGGAATGTGAATTTGAAGAAAGATGAAGAATTAGTAGAAAGTTTGGACTCAATAAAAGTTGGAAACTCTCACGATATTGGAATTATTTATCCAAATTATGTCCAAGATAATGTTTTGTAGGAGCATAGCATTCAAGACCGATTGAAGATGCCCCTTTTTGAACCAAATTTCATCTCTAATGATAAACCTGTGCATATTTTAGAAGTAGTTCAAAATGATAGGGTACAAGGTGACGTAGGGGTTTCATATCTAATTATTCAAGTAGTGTGGTGTAGAAAGGTCCTAAAGGACCTATATTTTAAGAAGTAGATCCATATGAATCCTGATATAATGGGTCTTTAGAGGAGTCATTTCAAGTCAATGATGCTTTGGAGACAAGCATAGAGGATCCAATAGTGGAAAATATTGTGGATATGGGGAATGGAACTAAGGTTGTTGAAGCACACATTGTTAATGGGAAGATTGGTGAAGGAGAAATTTAGAATTCTTTATCGCCAGACTTCGGGTAAATATCGAGAGTATTGTCCTCCTCAGTGGCAATTTTGGAAATAAAGGTTAGGATAAGGAGGATTTATTGTGCATCAGCAAGAGATGGATTTTTTAGGTTCTAATATTTGGGCTTAAATGGGATTCTCTTAAGAAAAAATGGCCTAAAGGTGGCTTCTCTAAGTCTTCCTTCTCTAGTGTGTCTTTTCAAATTCTTTCTTCTCAAGAAGCTAAGGGCTCGAAAATAGTTTCGCATAATTTAAAACCCTATGCTTATGAAGTAATTCCTATGGAAGGACTCAATCAAACCTCCATTCCTCTAGGAAGTAGGGGAAGGGGTCTAACGAAAAAGGCTATGGTTTATTCTATAAGGTTGGAATTATACTCCCACCCCTTTTTGAGGTCCCTTAGAGCACATTTACTTGCTCCCAGAGTTACCTAATGAATATTTTCCCTGAATATCAGAGGTTTGGGGGGCTCCCTTAAGAGAAATTCCCTCAAGTTTATGTTCTTAGTTCATAATCCAAATTTCATTTTCTTGTAAGAGGCTGTGTGTAGGCCTAAAAATTTTTGAATCTTTATATCTTTTTTGTGGGGTAGAATGTTTTTTTTTTTTTTTTATTCTCATCAGAATTCATGTGGTATTTTTTTAGGTTGGTACCCTTTGGTTGGTTCTTTTAATTGATATGTCTATGAGGTTGGAATTTTAATGGAATGGTTTAGTTCTCCCCTAGATATGAATCTCTCTCTCATCAACTGTTATCGACCCTATGATAACAAACAAATTTTGGTCAGATCTATTAGATTTCAATTTCATAAATAAGGATGATTTGATATTAGCAGGAGATCTAAATTTCTCTTTATCCTGAAGAGAAGTTTGGGGGATGACTTGCAAGTTGGATTTGCAGGAAGGTTTGTATTATGCCCCCATGAGGTTCATGTTGCATGGTATGCTTTGGATTAGGGTACTTTTCACTACATTTTCATTCCCTTCAATTATTTTATCCTTTGCATTATTCTAGCTCCTAACTTTGGATTTGGAAACTCAACTCCTCTTAGTTCTAGGCTCGCATACATTTCTTTAGTTTCCCTAGTCTTTCTTCTCTCAATATATTATGTTTCATACAGCCATGTGGGAGGACAGGAAATAGGGGGTGCAATGATAATAAAGGCCCCTATGTCTATCACATTTAAGAGGCTTCCTACAAAGCTAAAAATTTCTATTGGTATCATTCTACCTTACACATGAGAGTATATTTCAACGAAAAGGGTGGAAATTCGACTCAATAGGGAGTGTGATACATGACTATCATACCTAGGACAAAATTGGAAATTGGTACCGATTGTTGGGAATTCCAGGGCTAGAGATACAAAATATTGGAAGACTGTGAATTTATATTGACACATCAACAATTTCATGGTGGGGAAAATGTTAAAGGAAAAAGATGAATAAAAAGAGGATGTATTGCTGCAACTATATGATGTCGTGCTCTAGATTAAAGAAGTCAACTCTAAACTCCATCCCTCTATTCAAACTCCCAACAAGTTTACTACTACCAATGAAAACCTCTAGACATCTTCCAGTACAACCTTTCACATTAAAAAATAAAATTTTAATGTTTAAGAATATAGTTTTTCTATTTTAATCTATGAAAACTAATATGATTCTATAGAAATAAGTATCCTAGAGATATACAATCATTTGTTACTAGTTATGACACTACATTGTTTTGAATTTATTCCAACCTCCATGGAAATAAATTCTCTACCATAAAGTCTATACTTTTAGTATTATTCTTTCAAATGATTAAGATAAACGTTATAGGGATATACAAACTCTTTTTTTAATTAGTTTTAATACTTTACTTCTTTTATACTTTATATATATAAATGTCTATATTTCGTTGTTTAATTAAGTTTTCTAAATAATCTATTAGAAAAAATCATATTATATATTTTAAAATTCTATTTATTCAAATGAAAAAACTCTATATAATATTTAAATAAAATCTATAATTAAAATAATATTAAAACAGTCTCACTAGATAAACATATACATAACATTGAGCAAGCATAAGTGTAACAATACACGTTCATAAAACAATTAAAATAAAAATTGTAAATACAACTCCAGTACTTACACATTCATAAAACAATTAAAATAAAAAAATCGTAAAAACAACCACCGTTTCTTATTCATTATTAAATTAATTACATGTATCAATGATATATATTTTGAAATATATAAATATATTATGCTTCTTTGGAATTTCAAAATATATTTGATATTAAATTTTAAATATTTCAATTTGTAAACGAAATGTTAATAACAATAAAATTAGCAGTTGCCCCAAAAGGTGCAAAAAGAGGCCGATAAGATTTTGAAATAAAAAAAGTTGTACAAGAAAATAACAATAACAATTGAGACGTTAAACTTAAATTTATTTCTTAAGTTTATAATATGTAACTAAAATATCCATGAATGTCAACAAGATGCTAGAATATTAAATATTAAATTGATTATGTCATATTCAAAGACACATTTATGCATGCTAAATGATCTATTAAAAAAAAATTATAATGTGGTTAAAAATTGTAGTGTTAGATTACAACGAAAAATAACTATGTTATTTAGACTACACCTATTCTAAATACGTGTTGAGTGGTTCTAATAATTCTAATAATTAAGAATGCATCCCTTCTTGTAAAAAGTTAAAAGTTCAAATTCAAAAAGGTAGAAAATATACATCTAAGAATTTTAGAAATTCTTCAAAATCTTAATGTCAATAATATTGAATTAGACCAAGGTAAGTGGTTAGATAATAAAAAATAATGAATTCATTTTAAAAACATATATTTATTCTTTTTAAAAACATAAATATATTCTAAAAACATATATTCTTTTTAAAAACAGATATTTATTATTATTAAATATATTTAAATAGTAAAATTTTTAATATAAATATCTATTTATAAATAATAGACTCAATAATTATATAAAAAAAGTGACACTGCATAGATTTTTGGAAAAACAAAAAATTATGACACTGCATAGATTTTTGGAAAAACAAAAAAATTATGACACTGCATAGACTTTTGGAAAAAATATATTTAAAAATAAAAATATTTATATAAAAAACTTAATAATCATATTTAAAACCATGAAATAACAAGAAATTATGAGGCTAGATAGAAGTGATAGTGCGAAATTAACAACTTTTAAGAAGCCGTTAAAATTTCGAGCATAATAAAAAAGAAAACTGTCGTTTTAGAAGTTGTTTTCAAAAAATTTATTATCATGTATTTTTTTAATTTTTTAGATTTTATATGTTTCTAAATCGAATAAATATGAGAATCAAATTGAAATTGCAAAAACAAATTAGAGATTGTTATTTAGACATAGGAAAGTCTCATTTAAATTTAAATACATGTTTAAAATGTTTGAGAGGTTTTCTAATATGTTAAATTTATTTTTACTTTTAAAAATACAGTTTAATCAACCAAACATTATAATCTCATAAAAATGGGGTTAAAACCACATTACCCGGGAACTGCACATAAATCACATTACATTAAATTCATACTGCAAAAAATTATTAGAAAACTCACCCATCAGTATATACACAATATAGAAAATATTAACATTGCATCAAAATATCCATTGAATATGGAGTACATACCATATAGAGATTGCATCTACTGCAATTTGTGGATGTTTCAAATACCCAGCAAGAAGTATTAGAAGATATAAATACCAAGTTTCCAAACTGTTCAACCAAATTGCTGAAAGCAGACCAAGAAAAGCCAGCCCAGGCGTCCTTGCGGGGTGGAGAATTTCACAGTACTTATATTCAAGAGCTTTTTCTTTTCTTTGAAGAAATATATTTAGGATTTCTTGATCAAAAATCTTATCTAAAATTTTCAAGCATGAGTACTGGCAGAATGTCACTTGCATTGGCCTGGACGAGTGATTAGGCTCATCAAAAGTGCTTCGTAAGTTTACTCATTTCCTCATTTCTTTATTCTCGTTGTATTATAATTGGAATCTTGATTAGTTATTTAGATACATCCTGCAACAACATTGTTTTGTGTCCAAACCAAAAAAATAACCAAGATAAACGAAAGCAGGACAGATTAATGGTAAACCAGGTATGTTTTTGTTGCCCAAACCAATAAAATAACCAAGATAAATGAAAGCATGACAGATTAATGGTAAACCAAGTATGTTTTGTTGTATACAAATTTCACGTTACTTAAGGGTTAAATAGTAAATAGTCAAAATAAAACTGAAATACTGAATGGATTATTGGAGCTAAACATTCAAACAGAATTGGGAAAATCGTGGCGTAAACGAAGCGCTGGGGGAGCATCCACAGAGCCATGAGAGGTCCAGCATCAGTGCAGCTGCAGGCAAACCCCATCCCACCTTGAATATCAAGATCCAGGTCAGCACCACGTCCTGAAGTTGTTTCAAATCATCAAACTGTCCAGAAGTTGTTTCTTATAATTAATCTTCTAATGAATTCATGTCAAGTTGTAAGATACAAAGATACAAGAACAACATCACTCCAAAATATTTCTCTATACATAAATATATAAATTTAATAATATAATTTTTTAATATATAACAATATTTTCACACAATTACAATGAACTAAAATCAAATTAAATTTATTTTAAACTTTAAAGTATGTAACTCAAAACCTAATTGAAAGACTCTTAAATTTATCTCAGCTTTAAAACGTTCAATTTCTAAATAAAATTTTGGTTAAAATTTATTCTAATATTATTATAAACGTTTACATAATTTTCATTAAACATTTCTGAAAATCTTTATTATTACAATAATTAACCTACTTTCAACATAGAAATGCATGTTTTCTGAAATTAGAAATCTTTCCTAACAATACGTTGCTGAAGGCAGGCATCCGGGCAATCTCCTCCTACAAAAATGAAAATTTTGAATGTTTTTTTATAAAATTTCCAAATAATAAACAAATTTGTCGCAAGGTTGAGCAAAACCGTTAAACGCTGAGACATCTAATCAAATTAAATCGTACAAGTGCATGAAAAAATGGCTTTGGATTACACAATGACATATTGGGGGGTTTGTCCCAGCATTTCGGAATGTAAGTGGTCAGAACTTCGATTCCCATGAGCTATAAGAATACCTGGATTTTTATCTAATCTTCCCAGTTTTAAAATTTTTATAAATTTTACAACTAAGAGCAAGGAATACCTAGGTCTTTATCTAATCTTCCCAGCTTTAAAATTTTCATAAATTTTACAACTAAGAGCAATTGAGAGGAGGGAAGAAAAAAAGAAAACACACCTTTCGGCTTTGGTCCTGTTGCATCGCTGCAACTAGGGTTCGATATCTGGAATGGTCAAAATCTCCAAAGCCCTTTGAATCGACCTCGAGTGACAGATATATATAGGTAGAAAAAACAAAGAGCAGATCCAACTGAAAATTTTCGTGATTTGAACTCTGGCCACCAAAATCCGGTTAACCGCATTTACTCCATCAACATCTGTTGCAGATTACGAAACTGTTGTCCGTCCTAAGACTCCATTTGTCCCAGTGCTGAATTCCGATGGGAATTCCTTGAAAGGAAAATTGCGTGTTTTTTTTATGGAAAAACTGAACGTCTCCATAGCGAGGATTCTCAAATTTATTTCTGCGTATTGAAGAATGTTTCTGAAATTGCTTATAGCTAAGACTCTTTGTAAAATACTTTTCCTCGGCTCCTTGCTTGTCGTGTTTGTCAGAGTTCTTTTTTTTCTTATAGCATTGTTACCATTTGCAGCTCGGAGATAGCCCAAATTAGAAATGGAAACTCAGTATGATTTTATGATTTTTCAAAATGAATTGGTTGATTTTATGATTTTTTTTCTTTTTCAAAATGAATTGGTTGATTTTATGATTTTTTTGCACACGTCTTACTAGTGACATGTGTCATTATCAAAATGAATTGGTTGACAAAAAAGCACCTGTATTAATTTAAAACAGAAGGCCTATCGGCCTAAAAATAAATAAATAAGGAAACAGTACTTCTCATATATATATATATATATATATATATATATATATTAATTTAGTAGTTTCTTACCATTTTTTATTTCTCAAAATATAGAGCAAGTTGCAAATATATTTACAGATGGTGACCTCAATCTGTTCATAGGAAATTAAGTCTGTTGGCCACCTTAAGGCATTGAATGCCATCCAAAATTGAAACTGTTTCCTTCATTTTTTGTGGCAATGGTTTGTTTACTGTTTACTACCAAGCCTACTAAACAACATGAAATGTAAAAGCTATCAGCAGAAATCATTTTAACTAAAAGTCAATTAGCCATCAAAAGAGTCTACTAGAGCCGAGTCTTTTGTTGTCAAACCTGGCATATCAACCTGTTGCATCTATGAGCAGTTGCATGATACTGTGATACCTTCATGTCCTGAATATCAGTTTAGATTTCCTGTAAGATTGAAAGCACCTAAGGATTTCCTTCATTAATCTGTAAGCTTTGGAGAGCTTTGGCTAAAACACATTTCAGTGTCCAGTAGGTGTGGATTGATTGATGAAAAAGGGAAATATGTCCTCTCGTGGTCCCAGGATCAACCACAAAGTCCATAAATTCTTCCTGAATCTAAATTGTCTCCTCTTTACTATCCGTGAATAACATTCCGAATTTGTGGAATGTTTCCCGCTACATAAACTTCAAAGAGATTTTCCATTATCTCCTTGTTCATCTTTCTTCCTTGCTTACTGGTTCCAGTTTTATTTTGCAGAATCTTTTTCTTCCCATTATCCCTTGGTTGTCGCTTTGTAGCCTGCTTCTTCACCATTGCGCTCCTCTGGTTTATGAACATGGAATATGTAAACCTGCAAAGTGCATGAGAGAGAGCTCTAGCCTGCTTCTTCACCATTGCGCTCCTCTGGTTTATGAACATGGAATATGTAAACCTGCAAAGTGCATGAGAGAGCCTATACAAGGTGAAATTTTATAAAAACGGAAGCCAGTAATTGCAGTATGTTGCTCTGCCATTTGGTGAAAATGCATACAATTCATATTACAGACAAGTTTCATTTAGAAACAGTTGACCAAGGATCTTAGTAATAGACACCTGACCCAACTTATCCCTCCTACCAGACCGACTAAAGTAGCTAACAAACAGAATGTGCGAGGAGCCTAAATCAAAATGAGGACGAAGCAACATCATTTTCATTTTATAGAAATGACAATCATACTAATAGGAGCAACCACCTTCTACATTATCCTCGCTTTACATGCTTAGGATTTCATATAATTGAACATGTTGATTAAAACGGTGACATTTGCAAGGAGTAAAAACATGTTCAAAACGGTGACATTTGCAAGCAGTAAACCCTTCGAATTGCGAAATTCTACCCAGAATTCTACCCAGATTTCCACGAGGACTACGAAAACAGGGTTTGATATTTTGTTTATTGAAATGCTCTTAAATATATACTTTATGTTAAAAAATAATTTCACATATATCCTTTTGTAATCATTAAGATATGCATATCAGACGGATCTACGTTAAAAGACATATTTCAACTGTAGATATGTAAACCTAAGTACAATGTTCACTACAATACAGGAAAAAGCTAACAATCTCTCATGCTTTATTATTTACTGTCTCCTGCTACATGTTTCCGTCAAAAACCTAATGATCTTTCAAAGCTTAGGTACACTGTTTATTCACGTTATAGAAATCGATCCGTAAACTCTACCCCTCCATGACAGTTTCTTTTGCGAAATTATTTTTACGCATCTCTCATTTCTGAATTACTATGTTTATGATCATTATTGATGCTCCACAACGTTGGAAAATCATCTGTCTGACGTTATAGAAATAGATCTCGACGCAAACTCTTCCATTTCATGTAAACAGAAATACCTAACGAGATTATCATAATCAAAAGTTTTCAGCAAATCTCTAATCCTTGTTATATGAACATTAATCTTTTCAATTAATTGTAATGAAAACCTTGGAAATATTTACTCCTTAGTGTATAAACATTTTCTCAATTAAGTATCATGGAACTAAAGTTCCAATTTCTCAAATAAGAATAAGCACAGCAAGAAAAGGTTTAGATTGATCGAAATGAGGTTTTAAAATCTGAAACCGACTGCACGTAATTTTTGTAGGAGACTATGCAGTGAGTACCAACCAAGGGTTGCATTCAGTTTACTTGCGTGCAATGCCAGATCCATTTGGAGTTTTCACTACACTGTCAATTATATATAGCAGCTTATGATTACATTACGTATATTTTAAGTCATATCTAAATTGTTATTATTTCTCTATCATTATCATTAGGACTCTGGAAAGGGACAAGCAAAAGTCTCACCACCTTGAAAGAAAAAGGTAACCTAAGCTAACCTTTCATTAAAGATATAAACTGCCCACTTAGAGCTACCCACTTAGATAAATCTCTCAGGCCTTTTTTTCTTACAACATCACCCTTGAGATTCAATCAAAAATGCCATGCTCTTATTTGTAAAGCATTTGTCTTTATGGCATGCTCTTATTTTTGGGAGATTTCTCTTTTTCAATAGTTTTTTTTTCTTCAAAAATTTTTATATTTTTTATTTGAAGGAGATGTTTGCCTTTTTTCTTGTTTTAAGTAGTTGTTGTATGACCAGGGATGGAATTTGATGGCCATTTTTCCCATCATGAGGCATTTTTACCCTGTTTGGCTGTTAGAATTTGTGGATGCTCGTTTTTTGTGACGTGATTGGAATGGTGAAACACGTGTTTTTGACATTTAAAACATTTTTGAAAATGTCCTTAAGCCCATATCGTTGAACATTGCAATTGCAAGTCTGAATTCTGCAACCACAAATGATTTTCCACTTGATTAAAAACGGTAAGGGAAAGTTACCTTTATTTTCATTAAATAATAACAGTTGGTCGAGTATGTGGTTCACCGGAAATTTGGGATATGGCCTCCAATGACTCGATTGATAATTCGTTTTCATCCCTGTTCTATGTTTGAGCTTGAAAATGGTGGGAAGTCATACCTTAAAACAAGGTCGCAGTCTTCTTGAACTTGAAGTTGTGAGGTGGAATTTTTTTAATTGCATTGCAAATTATAGAATTGTGTTGTGGAATATGTTGGTTGTTTCCAAGGGGTTCGGTAAATGTGATTTAATGGAGGAATTAAGGGATTTCCCGGATTTCCAATGGAACAAAGCAGGGTAAGCCTACGTCGATGATTAATGGTTTTCAAACTATGTAGAAAAAATATTAGAGCACACTAAATCTAAAGATCCTTTTCCATCTTGCTTTCCTCTCTGCGCTACCCTTTTACAAAAAGTACCTCGCCATCCTTTTACAGAAAGAACTTTAAAGAAGGAATAAGGCCAAGGTCGTGAAATACCATTGTATCAGTAAGAAAAGTACCTCGCCTTCCTTTTACAGAAAGAACTCTGAAGAAGGAATAAGGGCAACGTCGTGAAATACCAATGTATCAGTAAGAATGAAATAACTTTGAAGAAAGAATAAGGCCAAGGTCGTGAAATACCACTATATCAGTAAGAATACCAATCAGCTCCATTGTAAAGCCGTGTTAATATTGTTGGCTGCGAGGCAGCGAGGCTTCATCGTCAAACTGCTTTGGCCAGTCTACTTCTCTGACACTCGCACAGTACTACCATTTTCCAACAGGTACAAGCCTTCGTTCCCAACATATTTTTTCTTCTATTCGATGGGTTAGTTCTCTCTGTATATTATTCGCAAACATATCTTACTTAAACAAGGGTTGGAAGCAATGATAGTCCCTGCGGGGAAAATCAAAGGAGAAACTGGGGAGCAGTAATAATGCATCGATGCGCATTATGGCAAGAAAATGTTTGTTGATTATATGCTTATGGCCAGAAAATATTTTCTGATCAAATGCTTTAATAGATTGGAATTAAATCCAATCGATTTGATTGTAAATCCAATCCCTTGGTTGCTGTATATGATTGGGCAGCGCATAATATTTTTCATTTCACTCTATTAAACATCAATAAAATTTGGACCTACTTTTTTATGTGTGGAGAGCACACTTGATGTTAGAGCTATTATGGTTTTCTTCGAGCTCCGAAAATTCAAATGTTGATGAATCAAGATAAATTAAGAAAACTTAATTTGATGAACTCGGCCTGAGGTGATATCGATATTAATCTTGCTATCCTAGTTGTTTTTTGCTGAGCAGGATACCACGTAACATCTGCGAACTCTTTCTCTAGGTAAAATTGTGTTATCTTGTATTCAAGATCGAGGTCATTTTGCTCAACATTCCTGCTGGATCGCTTGAACACTGGTTGCAATTGGAGAGTGACCTGGGCAGCACAGAGAACAACATATAAAAGATGAGTAGTGTGATTAAAATTCATTATCAAGCCCGCTATACAATCAAATGAAATCATTGGCCAATACAATAAAGTTGCAAGAGAAATCTTATAACTAATATCTTCAAGAAAAATGAAGAACAAACATTATACAGGTTAGAAAGATAGACAAAACCTCTTATTTGTTTATTAATGACAATAATTTTTAAATATTTTCAAATAATTATAAGTTGACCTTTATTTAAACAATATATGTTAAATCTTTTAAACATAAATATGTTAACATATATATGTGGGATTAACCCTGAACCTTGGGTAATCGATTATGTGGATTAACGTGGTAATATGGGATTAATCACCCATTAAAGGTGGAGATAGTGGTTTGAAAGTTTATTAGCATCTCTCGTAATCATCTTGTGGATGAACATGGGAATATAGGTTTAATGACTCATTAAAGTTGTTGATAGAGATCTGGAAGTTTGTTAATTTTCTTAGAAGTTGGTGCAATTTAAATAATTTTAAACTTTAATTTCAAAATAAAATAAGAAGAGATCGCTATGTTAATAATCATCCAAAGAACATTAGATTAATTACCCATGATTATTAAATTAATAATCATCCTAAAAACATTAAACTAATAACAGTACAAATATTTACATTATTCAACTTCATATTTAAAAAAATAAAAAATAGAAAGTTTATATTTATTTATAAAAAAATTATATTAAAATTGTAAATATATTATATAATTTTTATTAATAAATTATTTTTTAGGTTTCAAAATATACCATTGAATATAAAATTAAGAAATTTAATTATGTTAAATAAACAATATTCAATTAACATGCAATGGGCATGTGTTAAAGCATAAGCTCGCTGGTAATAAGTGGCCATAGGATCTCATGCAATGGACATGGGTTAATGCATAAGCTTGCTAGTAATAAGTGGTCCATGCATGAGATGTGTTTTAACATAAAAACAAATTAATTTATTTACGTGGCTCCACATCCATATCAATTAGTGGTATATTGAGAGTTATTATATGACATGGCTTTACTGTAATTTTGTTTTCATTTGTTCCCATCGAGTTCTTACCTGAGCATTTTCTTCCCCTAAGAGTTGGATGTTGTTGAAGAGATTTTTAGGATGTTGTTGAAGAGTTTTTTTTGCTATTGAAGAGTTTTTTAAGAGACCAAGAACAAGCAGGCATTTCTTCTTTTTGTGGTCAAATTCCCGGACTATGAACTTTTTTTCCTCCAATTCCATTGTGCTTAGTGGATTCGCTACCCACTACCTACAATTAAATTAACATTCAATTAGTTTCAAGCATAGAATATAATTAATTATGTACATAATAATACTATTCAATTAGTTTCAAGCATAGAATATACAAGCATAGAATAGAATTAATTATGTGCACAATAATACTATTCCACTATTCCTGCCAGAATTCATTCGTTTACTTGCATTCACTTGTTGATTTGATTTTCTAGATGGAAACTAGAAATAGAAGATTGCTCCATTGTCTAGATTTGAATGTTTTGTACATGGAAAGAAGAAATGGAAGACTGTTTTTATCTGCAATTGAATAAAGATTCGATTAGTTTCAAGAATAGAATTAAATATGTGCACAATAACATTATGTCGGCTCGAATTCATTAGTTTACTTGGATTAATTTGTTGATTTTATTTTGCAGGTGGAAATAAGAAATATAAGATTTCTCAGGCAGAGGCCGTGTGGAAGATGCGGTGAAGGTGCTCGGAGGTGGGTTGGCAAGAAAATCCATCCTCATGGGCATCAATGTGGTAACCCTTAGAAATGACCTGGATAAAAAAACCCAATTGCTTCACCGACAAAAAAAATAAAAAAAACAAACAGGGAGGTAAAACATAGAAGTACTCAAACATTTAAAATAGGAGTTGCACGAAAAAAACCCAAAGAGGAAGGTAAAACGCCGAAGAAATCAAACATTTATAGAAAGAACCTGCATAAAGAAACACAATTGCTTCACCGACTTATCTAGTACGAAAAAAGAAGCAAACAAGGTTTGCACGAACAAACAAGCAAACATGGAGGTAAACTGCCGAAGAAATCAAACATTTATGGAAGATCTAATTATACAATTTGAACGTTGAATAGTAATGACTAAAGAGTAAAGTTGTAGAAAATGTGGAGGAAAGAAGACATGTAGACAAGAGCTGGCTTCTCCAAAAGTGTGAGCTTGACACAGGGCAGTTTAAAACTAGTTTCAATTTTTTGCAAAAAAAGCTAAAAAACACTTTAAAACTTTGCATAAAACACTTAGTTTCAAAACTTTGCATAAAAAAGTTAAAAACACTTTAAAGCTTGGCTTAAAAAGATAAAAACATTGCATTGAATTGTTGGGCATGGAATTGTTCAAACTTTATCTAAAAAAATTAACAAGGTCGCATGAATATTTCAAAATTTGGTTAAAAATTTGATCGGTCAACAGAGCGTTCGCTAGAGTCCCACTGCAGAGACTAATAATCCTAGGTTGGAATGTTAAAATAAGAAAAAAAATTATTGAAAAAAAAAACCACCAATGCAAACAATGCATCTAATATCCTCAATATGAAAATGCGGTGTTGCTAGCTTTTTTGAGTTGTGTATAAATTTTCAGCTGCAAATGTCATTCACATTACGATTCACATTAGGACTGGACAACATTATAGCCAGGTTTAGTCGAACATTGACATTTTGCATGGTTTTTATTGTTGTAGAGAAAAGAATTGCATTGCATTTATGGCATGGTTTTCCCCGCATCTAAAATGGCTTAGTGTCTAACCTTTTGATATTGCAGGCACATATGCCTTTAGATTTATTTTTCTAGTATTTAATTTGTCATATACTTTCTAGTTTATAATTATTTCGTTTTTTCATATAACTTGTATTTTTTTGAAAAAATTGTGGATCTAACTTACAACAACTATAATAGTTTAGAATGTTTTAAGAATAAAATATAAGAATAGTGTGAAGCAAATATGTTACCAAATCTACAAAATATTTCTAAATTAAATAACTTGAAGCGAAATTGCTATCAAATATACTGAATATTTTACTTTTCCGAGTGACCGGTCAGAATCTAAAAAACAAAATATAATTAAGAAAACGTTGCTTTAAAACAAAATCAAAAGGGAAAAAAAATAGTACAAAGAGAAAATGCTCACTCACATGATCCTTCTTGTAAGTTGTAAGTTGTAGCAACTCCATTTCTACTCTTCGCTATTAGACCTGCTTGTCAACTTTTAGCCACCAAAAGTTCTTTATTCTACTTTGTAAGAACTAATTCCGGTTTGGTAGGGCAACCTTTCTCATTAACATCTTTTGGTTTTATCTTTAAAGGAAATGGCCTTTTTTAGCCTATAGATTCTTTACTTTGAGTTTTGAAGCATTTTTTAGTTTAATTTGGATTTTTTTAATCAAAAGTTTGAGTTGTAAAATATCCATAATCTGAAAGTTTCACATGTTTTTTAAGGTTGTGAATCTATATATGGAGTGAAAAACTCATTTTTAACAACAAAAATAAGTTTTGAAAAAAATTAGCAAAATTATTGCCAAAAACTTTAAAAGGAAGCATGTTTAGAGAACAATTAGTACTCTTCTTGGGGCAAGGTCTCTATTTTTGTTAATGTGGAAATTTATCATCACTTATGTGTTATAGTCATTTTGGTTTTCTTTTTTGTGATAAATATATGAAATTTTTTAACATAATTATGCTATTGAACTGTAATTTGTTTTGGTGAAGGGTAATTTATGATGAGATCACTCTTGGAGGGAAAAATTTTAAACATAATGTTTCTTTACGAGAAACATAAAAACCCAAAACATCAAAAAAAAATTATATGACGGGTAAAGATAATTCCAAATTCCAACCATAGGCAATGATGCCTTTATTTAGCACTGTAGCTTGTCAGCACTGCAACCTGTCAAAGAGAGGTACTTCCCATGTTTATTTATCATTGATGATGGTTGGGACCAATTTGGGAGTGAAATTGTTCTTCCTAAGGTCAAAAGGCACGAAGAAATTTTTCTTGTTCATGTAGGGAACTAATGTGTGTTAGGCATACAATAAGTTTTCCGGTTATGTAGGGAACTAATTTGTGCTACAGATATCCTATTCACATGAATGCGAGGTGGAAATTTAATCTATGACTGCATGTCGTTTTCTTTGTAAGGATTGCTCTCAAATTCACAGGAATTAAAGAGAAGGTATTTAGAAGTTCCACAAGCATGTGAGATAACACAAGGTCCTCACATCTCAGACATGTTATGGAAGAAGCGAACAAGCACCACAATGTGAGGTGTGTATTATTTTAAGAAACCACCCTTAAAAGTGCACGAGTGTTTTACAACATTTGGTAGTTGTTTATGATAGGGTTTTTATTTTCCATGATATGCTTAGCCATATCAATATGTTATATGTAGATATGTGTATTTGTGCCCTTGCTGGTAACTGGAATCAAACTAATTGCACCTCTCCCACATTCCTTCTCTGTTAAGTGTTTTGGAATTCTTAACAATCATAAATGTTGGAAACTAATATCAACCACCGCGTTAAATGAACTCGTAGTAGCCATACCTCAATTAGTGTTTTGCAGGTTGTGGATTGCATGTGCAGAGAAGAACAAGTTCTGAGCAAAGGACAATTACTCATTCCTCAATAGAGTTAAATAATCAAAGTCAAATAAGAATTTAATGCATGGTTATTAAATGTGCATGGGCAAATATTTAATCCGCAAGTCTTGTTTAGTTCAAGAAAGCTCTATAATGTTCATAAAATGATGTCCGCCCATACTATGTATTAAATTTTGTCTATTACGAATTAAATGTCTTAGATATATATTTTATTTAGATTTTACATGTAATTTAGAGTAAGAAAAAAGTGTGAGAGAGTGAAGAGAGTGTTGTGTAATGTGCCGGATGTAAGTCTAGAAAGACAAGTGAAGAAAATCGTGGAGAAAATTTTGGTGGGTGAGTGAAAACAGTTTTACTGTGTGTTACTCTGAAATCCTGGTGAGTGAAGAAAATAGTGGAGCAAATTTTGGTGGGTGCGTGAAAACAGTTTTACTGTGTGTTACTTTGCAATCCTGGTGAATTTAAATCCAAGTAAGAAGTCTTGTTTTACTTATGAAGGAGGGGCAGCCTCCATATCTTAATGTATTTCATGAGTTGAAGTTTTAATATAAAGTTTGGTTAATAGTTCTGGAATTTTCACATATGTGTTTTACCACAACACTCTGTTTTACTCTGGTTCACCGTGAGTAAAATTAGTTGATTATATTTTCTCCTCTCTATAGTTGTGATTTTAATCTTCGTCATTCTATATTGAAAAGAAGATTCATATGATTTGATATCCGCAACTGTATGGTATGGATTAAGTCAATTCCCTAACTCTGTGTAAACTTTAGTAAATGTGTTGTCTTGGTTAGAGTAATTTCCGCAACTATGTGTAAACTTTTGTTGTCTTGGTTAAAGTAATTTCCGCAACTTTGTGTGAAATCCGTGTGTCGAGGAAAAATAATTATTCCCCTGTGCCTTAAAACTTTTCTAACATGGTATCAGAGTGGGTTAAAAATCTCAGTAAAAGATAGTGTTTTTACTGAGGAGTTAAAAAAAAATTCGTGGAACGTATTCTCTAGCAGTGAGAAATTTTTCATGCAGTAAGAAATTTTTTACACAATAAGAAACTTGTTTACATGGTCAAGATGGAAACAACAAGCACAAGCTTGACTAATCCACAAATACCACAGCTTAATGGAAAAAATTATGATTATTGGGTCATTACAATGAGAGCCCTGTTTGCTTCACAAGATATATGAGAGCTGGTGGAACAAGGTTTCCAAGAACCAGCAACTGTAGCAGCATTGGTTGTTTTGACAACAACAGAAAGAGATGTGTTGAGAGATAACAAGAAGAAAGACAGCAAAGCCCTCTTCTATCTCTTTCAATAATTGCATGAGAGTATATTCCCAAGGATTGCAGTAGCAACAAGGTCTAAGGAGGCATGGGATATTCTCAAGACAGCCTATCAAGGCATGGAGAAAGTGAAGACAACAAAGCTACAAATGCCAGAGAGAGATTTTGAAACTCTTTATATGAAAGAGTCTAATAACATAGACTCATTCTTCACACTTTTGATTAGGTTGGTTACCCAGATAAGGTCTTATGGAGAGACACTTGAGGAAAGAAGAATAGTGGAGAAAATATTGAGAATTCTACCCTCAAGATTTGATGCCATAGTAGTGGCCATAGAGGAGACAAAGGATCTCTCAATATTTTCAGTGGATGAGCTTTGTGCATCCCTGATGTCTCATGAACATAGACTAAACAGAACGGTGAACTCCTCATTGGAGCATGCATTCAAGACATGGATGTCTTTTGTTCAAGGTAAAGGTCGAGAAAGATCAAACTACCAAGGAAGAGAAAGAAGCCCACACAGAGGTGGAAGAAACAGCCCTGCAAGCACAAGTGGAAGGGGCAGCAATCAGAATCAAAGTGAAGGCTCAAGCCAACACCAAGCACAAGGACAAAGGTATGACAAATCTCAAGTCCAATGTCATTATTGTAAAAATTATGGGAATTATGCCAATGAATGTAGAAAGAAATAAAATGACATGAATAATAGGAAAAATGCAAATTTTGCAAAAGAAGATAAAAACCAGAGTAATGTGCTTTTAACATGTAATGTAGCACATGAAAAACAAGATGATGTATGGTTTTTAGACTCAGGTTGTAGTAACCACATGACTGGAAACATAGCAATGTTTTCCAATCTTGATGAGAATGTGAAGTCTGAAGTGACAGTAAGGATTGATAGCAAAGTCTCTGTCATGGGAAAAATAAGAGTGTAAATATTGACAAAGAAGGGAGAAAAGAAATTTGTGCCAGATGTATATTATGTGAGAATAAAATGCAGAAATAGAATTAAGTTGTGAGTGGTTGAACGAGAGGGTGTAATTAGGAATTGGTTGCACATATTCAGGTTTGTTTCCTCGTTTCCAGGAGGATTAGGTGAGTGCAATTCCCTATATAAGTGTGATGTAATTGAGCAATTTAATTCATTGTGTTGAGTGAGCTTGTCTCACGTTTATGGTGTTTTATAGCTGTGTTTGTTTTGTTAATTTGGTATCAGAGCTCCTTTGTCTGCGCCTCTCTCCTCTTCGCGGGCAGTGAGTGACTCTGCCATTAGAGTGTGCGCAGTGTTTGAGCCCGACCTGTGTTAACTTGGCTGCGTTTTTCTGAGTTTGCAATTCGTGCATAGCACGTGTAGACAGAACAGGCATTTGGATACGCACGAATTGACCACGAAGCCCACGGTGATCGCTGAGCTCTTTGATCACTGAGCGAATAAGCGTATTGACTCTTTGCCAGAAGTCGAGTTTGCCAGAAGTCGAGTGCTGAGGGAGTCCCGTTCTTGCTGAGCGACCTTCAAAGGTATCGAGCAGCGTGAAGACGCATTGCTGAGCGGCTTTAAAAGAGCTGCAGCAATCGACCCCTGAATCGACCTGCGTTGAGCACCGTTATCCGATTTCATAATTTGCTGATTGCGTTTGTGAGGTGAAGTCGACCTGCATTGAAGCAGCAAAGAAGTTTGAAGCCGACCGTTATCCGATTTGAGAGGTGAAGTCGACCTGCGTTGACAGTGCTTTTATTTTGGATTTGCAGCAACGAATCTTAAGCCAGCGTTTTTTTTTTAAAAGATTGCTGAGATATATATATATATATATATATATATATATAATTGCTGAGCTATATATAATTTCCTGGTCGAGTTCTTTTAAGTTTTGGGGTTCGGTTTTTTTTTTTAACTCAATGGTAAGAGCAAAATCAATGGTTCGGTTTTGTTTAAGTTTTGGGGTTCGGTTACCATAAAGGTTTTTTTTTAAAAAGGGAGCAAGTTTGCAAGTTGTTTGAAGTTTTTTTTTTTTTTAAAAAAACATCAAACTAAATAGAGTGTGTAAGAAGCTTGCAATTTTTTGAATTTGGTCATTGGTGGAGAAATGGCTAATCCCCTTGCAGATTCATATTTAAATGAGTCTTCAAAACTTGATGGAGAAAATTATGTAAATTGGAAATTTAAGCTCATAACAGTACTGGAGGCATACAATCTCTGGACGATTGTCAAAGGTGACGAGCCCAAGCCTCAACCTACTGCTGCCACTCAAGATTGGGAGAAGCGTGAAATGAAAGCAAGGGTGCTGCTACGCATGTCAGTGAAGGACAATATTATTCCTCACATTCGGGACTGTGAAACTTCCAAGGCGACTTGGGACACGCTTAAAGGTTTCTATGAAACTACTAATGCAAACCGTATTTTATTTTTAAAAACAAAGCTGCTATCTATTAAAATGGAAGCCAATGAGAGCATTAGCAATTTTGTTTCCCGAATTAAAGACCTCAGTGATAAGCTTGGTGATATTGGTGAAAAAGTGTCCAGTACAGACTTGGTAACTGTTGCTTTGAAGGGGTTAGTCCCAGATTATAAAGTCTTTATTTCAGCTCTCTCAGCTAGACCGACACCTCCTACATTTGAAGAATTGGCTGGAATTCTTCTTCAAGAAGAAGAGCGAATGAAAAATTTTGAACTGGAGTCCAATGGTTCTGATTTGGCTTTGACTGCAAGAGGCAAAAGACCATTCCGAGGGAGACCATGGGACAGGAACAGAGGCCGTTTTCAAGCAAAGCAGAAAGGTATGGCACCTCCTGATTCTTATGTTAAGAGGAACATTGAATGTGATTATTGTGGAAAACCTGGACATATCGCTAAAGATTGCTATAGGAGAAAGAATAATGAATCAAATCAAAGACATAGAAGGCATAATGGAAATTACATAAACAGAGACACCTCAGTGAATGATGGATTTAAAAATCTTAAGTTATTTCTTTCTGATGCTGCATTGTCTGCTGAAACTGATGATGAGAATGCATGGTTCATCGATTCTCGTGCATCGGCACACATGACTTGTAATAAAGAATGGTATGATAAATATTATGAGAAATCTGATGGTACACACATTTACCTAGGAGATGACAGGTCACTTAAAGTTCAAGGCTATGGCATAATAAATGTGTACTTACCTAATGGACAAATGCGACAGATTCATAATGTGATGTATGTACATGCTCTCAAAAAGAATTTGATATCTGTTTCCACTATCACTGATAATCATTTAAAAGTTGAATTTGGTAAATTGGGGTGTATAGTGAAAGATGTTCAGGACCACTACAGGGTTGTTTCTACAGGTACCAGGGTTGGAGGATTATACATATTGGATGTGACAGTGAAGCGCCATGTTGCATTGACATCCAAAGAGACATCGACAGCAGAATTATGGCATCACGGGTATGGGCACCTAAATTACAATGATTTATCGTTGTTGCAAAGGAAATCAATGGTTGAAGGTCTTCCTGTTATGAAGTGTGAACATTTACCATGTGAAGCTTGTGCACTTGGTAAGCAGCATAGAGAAGAGTTTCTTGTTCATACCGAGAAACGACAGTATGATATACTTGAATTAATTCACAGTGATGTATGTGGACCTATGCAAACTAGGTCTCTTGGTGGTGCTTCATACTTTGTTATTTTTATTGATGATAGATCTAGGTATACCTGGGTCTATTTCATTAGAAGGAAAAGTGACATATTTGAGTATTTTAAAGAGTTTCGAACTATGGTCGAAAAACAAACAGGAAAGTGCATTAAAATACTCAGATCTGATCAAGGGGGTGAATATAAGTCAAAAGCATTTAACACCTATTGTAAATATAATGGAATTCAACAACAGTTCACAGTGCCACATACACCTCAGCAAAATGGTGTTGCTGAGCGATGGAATAGAACCTTGGTGGAATCTGCTCGTAGTATGCTGCAAGGTAAGAACATCTCTAATGGTTTCTGGGCAGAAGCCATTAACACTGCTGTTTATCTGAAGAATCGATGTCCCACTAAGCAATTAGTTTTCAAACTCCTTTTGAGGTTCTTCATGGTTATAAACCTGATGTGAGTCATTTCAAAGTCTTTGGATGTACTGCTTTTGCTCATATTCCTAAGGCTAACAGAAGAAAACTTGATGCCAAGTCAATCAAGTGTGTTTTCATTGGATATTGTACGGATCATAAAGCCTATAAATTGTTTGATCCAAATTCCCATAAACTATTTGCAAGTCGTGATGTGTTGTTTCATGAGCAGGCTGATAAAAGTAATACAAAGAATGATGCATGGCATATATCTAAAGATGCTCATGTCAAACTTGATACTTTGATTAAGCAGGAACAGGAACAGGTACAGGTACAGGTACAGGATCAGGATGAAAGCAGCAGTATGAGCACATCTAGCAGCAGTGAGTCATCACAAGGGGGTGATTCACCTCAAAGCCAACGAATCATGGATGGAACACCCACAGGCATTGAAGCACCAAGAAGGTCGTCCCGACAGACTCAGCTTCCTGCAAGGTATAGAGACTATGCCTTAATGTCTAATATAATGAATGTTGAAGAACCAATTGATTATGAGCAGGCTAAACAACATGAACCATGGGTTAATGCTATGAATGATGAGTATGCTTCTCTTATGAAAAATCAAACATGGGAATTAGTGGAACTTCCTGGAAATAAAGTTCCAATTGGAAGCAAATGGTTGTACAAATTGAAATTTAAAGCAGATGGTACAATTGATAAATTTAAGGCAAGATTAGTAGCAAAAGGATATGCTCAAAAGGAGGGAATTGATTATGAAGACACTTTTGCACCAGTAGCTAAGTTGAATACAATTAGATTACTGAGTGCCTTAGCCACAAAACATAATTGGAATATACATCAATTGGATGTCAAATCTGCTTTTCTAAATGGTGATTTAAAGGAAGAAGTTTATTTGGTTCAACCTGAAGGGTTTGTCAAACAGGGACAGGAGCATCTGGTTTGCAGGTTAAGAAAGGCATTGTATGGTTTGAAACAGGCACCGAGATCATGGTATGTAAAGATTGATACCTTCTTTCTTCAGAATGGATTTGTAAAAAGCAAAAATGATCCTAACTTGTATGTTAAGAAAGATGAAAAAGGAAATGTTGCTTTAATATCTTTGTATGTGGATGATCTCATTATCACAGGCAGTGCTCACAAGTTAATTGAAGAAATTAAAGTTCAGTTGTCACATGAATTTGAAATGAAAGATTTGGGTGAATTGCATTACTGTTTAGGAATTGAGGTATGGAGAGAGCCTGGTAAAACTTTGATCACTCAAAGCAAATATACAAAGGAGATTCTTAAAAAGTTCAATATGACGGATTGCAAAGCTATGTCAACTCCTTTAGAACAGAATGCAAAGTTGTACAAAGAAGATGGAACGAAAGAGGCAGATGGAACATTATATCGTCAGTTAGTGGGAAGTTTGAACTATCTCACCACTACCAGACCAGACATTGCATACTCAGTCAGTATTCTTAGTCAATTCATGGCTAAGCCTTCAGGAAATCACTGGAATGCTACAAAGAAAGTTCTCCGATACTTAAAGGGAACATTGAATTTAGGTATTATGTATACTGATGAATCTGATGTTGCACTGACAGGTTTTTCTGATTCAGATTGGGCAGGAAATCCAGATGACAGACGATCTACCTCTGGCTATGAATTTCATATTGGATCAGGGGTCGTATCTTGGAGTAGTAAGAAACAGCCAACTGTTTCTTTATCATCAACAGAATCTGAGTACAAAGCTTTGACCAATGCCACCTGTGAAGCTATTTGGTTGCGGAGAATTCTTGCAGATCTTGAAGAAGCGCAAAGTGGTTCAACATGTATCAATTGTGATAATCAGAGTGCTATCAAATTAGCACATAATCCAGTTTACCATGCTAGAACAAAACACGTTGAGTTACAGTACCACTTTGTACGTGAGAAAATTGAGTCAAATGAAATTGAATTGATATTTTGTAACACCAAGGATAATGTGGTTGATATATTTACTAAGCCCCTTGGTAAAATCAAATTTGAAGTTTTTAGAAGTCAGTTAGGTATTGTAGAAAATCCATTTCTCCATTAAGGGAGGATGTGAGAATAATGCAGAAATAGAATTAGTTGTGAGTGGTTGAACGAGAGGGTGTAATTAGGAATTGGTTGCACATATTCAGGTTTGTTTCCTCGTTTTCAGGAGGATTAGGTGAGTGTAGTTCCCTATATAAGTGTGATGTAATTGAGCGATTAAATTCATTGTGTTGAGTGGTTTGTCTCACGTTTCTGGGTGTTTTATAGCCGTGTTTGTTTTGTCAATTTTATGTACCTGGCCTAAAATGTAACCTTCTAAGCATTAGAAAGCTCGTTAACAAGGGCTACAATGTGTTTTTTAAGAATGATGTGTGTAATATCATGGACATACCTCCAAGTAAAAGGGTCATTGCAGAAGTGCACATGAAAAAGAATAGGATGTTTCCTCTCAAGCTCAGGACAAACTTAAAAGAAGGAGGTGTAGTAGCAGCAGTCACACAAGAGGTCTTTCAAGAAGAAGTGAAAGATGAAAACTGGTTATGGCATTTGAGATTTGGACATCTCAATTTTGGAGGTTTGAACCTCTTGCATAGAAAAAGCATGGTAAAGGGATTACCACTCATAGAAAAACCGGACATCCTATGTGAAGGATGCATCTTGGGAAAATAACACAGAGAATCATTCCCAGCAAGGAAGAGTATAAGGGCAAAGGCACCCTTAGATATTTTCCACTCAGATTTGTGTGGACCAATGCAAACACCATCTTTAGCTGGTAGCCATTATGTTTTGACATTCATAGATGATTACACCATAAAGACATGGGCGTATTTTTTGAAATAGAAGAGTGAAGTGTTTGAACATTTTTGCGACTTCAAAGCTCTTGTTGAGAAGTAGAGTGGGCACTGCATCAAAGTGCTTAGGACTGACAGAGGTGGAGAATATATCTCCAAATATTTCCTACGTTTCTATAGGGATAATGGTATACACAAGAAGTTTACCACAAGGTATACACCATAGCAAAACGGTGTTGCAGAAAGGAAGAATAGGACCATCATGGACATGGTCAAAAGTATGTTGAAGGAAAAACATTTGTCAAATGAGTATTGGGTTGAAGCTGTCAATTTTGCAGCGTATATTTTGAATAGATGCCCAACCAAAGTTGTTATGAACAAAGTTCTAGAAGAAGCATGGAGTGGAACAAAGCAGTTTGTCACTCACATGAAATTATTTGAATGTGTGGCATATGCACATGTCCCAGATCAACTAAGGAAGAAATTGGACAGTAAGGGGGAGAAGTGTATCTTTGTTGGATATAGTGATGAGTCCAAGGCATATAAACTCTACAATCGATCCACCAAGAAAGTTATAATCATCAGAGATGTGCAGTTTATTGAAGAAGAAGCTTGTGATGGAAGCTTAGAGAAAATAGTGAATGTGAAGACATGTGTGTCTCACGAAGAGTAAGAAGAATGCACAGCATCAAGAAATTCCTCCACGGTGGTTCCTACTCCACCTACACAAGCACAGCAGAGCACACCACAAGCTAGAAACAGAACGGCCTTAAGAAATCAAGAAAGTGCTTCTCCAAGCACACCACAGGGATCAGAAACTCCCTCGAGTTCAAGTGGAACTCCAAGCACGCCAAGAAGACCAAGATTTAGAAATTTGAGTGAAATTTATGAGCAAGGAGAGGTAAATGATAATGTTGGTCTGAACTCTCTATTTTCTTTGTATTGTCATGCTGATGACCCAATCCATTTTGAAGATGCATTCAAGGAAGAGAAATGGGTTGCGGCAATGAATGAAGAGATAGAAGCAATAGAAAAGAATAACACGTGGGATTTAGTGGACCTTCCGCAAGGAAAAGAAGTCATTGGAGTAAAATGGGTCTATAAGACCAAGAGCAATGCTGAAGCCAAGATTGAAAGGCATAAATCAAAGCTCGTTGTCAAAGGTTACAAGCAGCAGCATGGAAGAGACTATGCAAAAACATTTGCGCCAGTCGCGAGGATGGAGACAGTGCGTACAGTGTTCTCAGCGAAGTGATGCATTTGATTCTCACAAGAAATTTACACATGATTATGGCGATGGAACTAAAATTGTTTATGCACACTTGATTTGATTGATACTCACAAGTGACGCACACATGGTTTTGGTGGTGAAATCGATTCTTGGATTTGAAGTGATTTTTTAAAATAATTATTAGATAATAGGTAAAGATTTAATATTTATAGAATATTTTAAAATATTTTTATATTTACATATTAAATATTAAAATTTATTTTCAAAATAATTTTAAACACAATTATTAATTAAATTTAAATTAGGAAAAAAAAATATCAATATTATTTAATTCTAAAAATAAAAAACGGAATAATTTCACAAAAATCAATACGCTTCACAATACAATATAATTGGTTAACATAGTAAATCAAGTAAAAGAAAATCGATAGGTCGTTAATTAGCTAGCATGGCCAAGGGCAGTACATGCACAAACACAGATAGATGGCGTGCACGAGGAAGTACAGGAGAAAATTCATCTTTAGGAGACCTGTGGGTAATTCAGGTTTTGTAGGTTATGTACATTAGATAGGTGGATATAGAAGTAACAACATTTTTTTTTTTAAGTTTACTCGGACAAAATCCGTGCTATGATCGACCCCAATTTTAAAGGGAAAGGGAAGTCATAAGGCATAGTTGCTACAATTAATGCTTAGACTGCATCTTATTTTCTTTCTCATTGTTTTTAGAATGCTCAGACTGCATCTTATTCTTTCACATTGTTTTTACCCATACGGAGGAAGCATATTCAGAAAAAAAATGCATGCTATGATCAATCCCAATTTTAAAAGGAAGTCACAAGGCAGAGTTACGATCATTGATATTCAATTATATATTTTTTTTAATAATGATGAACCGTCCGGGTGAAGCATAATATGGTGTGCATCTAGAAGAAAGGAAACAGAAGTAATTGTGAAATTGGAAACTTGAAAAGCTGGAAAAAAAATGAAAAGAGAGAATCTGTGAGAAGTGATTAATTTTTCAATTTAGATAAATTTTGGATAAAATTAATTTTGAATATCAAATTTTTATATATGTGCTTGTTTATTAAGTAAGGATGTTAGGTTTTACATAATGAAATATTGAAATTATGGAAGGTTTTTATATTTAACTTTTGAAAATAACATAGATTTTAAAGGGAAACAGAGAGTGTAGATGTTTTGGCTAAATTTTATTTGAAGATTTTTTTATTATTTAAAGTCAGAAGTTATTTAAAATTCAAAATAAATTAGAGACAAAATAAGTCAAAGATGAGATAGAAAGTGGTTAAAATTTAAAATTGCTTATCATGGGTTCAACAAATGTTGAGATTTATTCTCAAAGTAGTTATTGTTGAGAACATTAATCTCAATGTCCCAGCTTGTCTTTTAATTGTCATAGTTAGTTATAGTTCACTTGAGTCACTTGAGTTCTAGTCCAGTTATTTATTGCAACATTTTCTCTGGTTTCCTTTGTAATCTATTTAGTTGTTACTCAATAATTTGAAGAGTAAATTTACTCCATCTTCATTTTTTTATTTTATTCTCTCGTCTTCTTTTTCCATGTCTTTATTATTGTCAATTATGTCTTGTTTTCCTTTTTAATTAAATTGATTAATTAAAAAAAATGTCATATGAAACAAGTGTTATACAAAATATAGTTTTTTAGTCATGTGGTGTTGATAAGCCATGATATTGTAACAAATTATATTTATAGATTAGGAATCTCCATGATAAAGTGAGATTGAAACTCCATCGCTAAATATCTTGTTTGTTATATATATATATATATATATATATATATATATATATATATATATATATATATATATATATTCTTTTATGAGCTAGCCATGGTATCCTAACATAACTTACTAGGTTGATAAATGTGTGTATTTTGAAATAGGGTTTTCACAATTTTAATGTATTATCAAATATTATTAGGTGAATAGTATGATTTAAATTCTATGGAATATTTTAGAATATTTTTATTAATATTCATAGATGAAAGATTCAGATGTATCAATTATGCTCTTTCTTTTTTTTTAATTAAATTAATTAATTAAAAAAAATTTGCCCATGTGAGAAAGTCTCGTATAAAATGAGTTATTGTTGTTTTGGGAATGTGGGAATATTAATAAGTCATGGTATTGTAACAAATCTTATTTATAAGTTTAAAATATCCATAATAAAATGGGATAAATATTTTATTGTTAAAATTTTTGTTAATGTCTTCTTTTAAATGTATATATATATTTAACTTATATATTAACTCTTAATAATAATAATAATAATCCCCATTGAAAGTGTTTATATAAGGGTTTGCCTTCTCATCTCATTATAAGAGTAATGAGCCACTTGTTTAAATGAAATCACCACGCTACCCTCCAAATGGGAGCCTGCATGGGTGCACATAAAAGGAACCTGAAGAAACATGAATACTAGCCCATTGGATATTTCAGAGCACTTGAATCCGATCATGTAGAGCTTAGGTGAAGGATGACATGTTTGGCATTTTTTTGCAAAGGAATTTCAGAGGAAAATATGGAAATATATGGAGGAAGGTATTAGTATCATGATATGAGATGGATATTTGTGGATTTAAACACCCTCCTTATCATCTGTAGAGCTCAGGTGAAGGATGGCATGTTTGGAATTTGTTTGCAAGGGAATTTCAGAGGAAATTATGGAAATAAATGGAGGAAGGTCTCAGTATCACAATATGAGATGGAAATTTATGGATTTAAACACCCTCCTTGTCATCTATTATGTGGAAAATATCCACCATCCATAGGCTTATGGGATTTTTTCTAGATTTTTCTTTTCTTGGATTGCAAAAAAAAAACTCAAATGTGAAGTCAAGAAGCCCGTGGATTCTTTGATGTATACATCGATCACAATGATTATCGGTTGGAAACTCATTCACAGGG
Organism: Pinus albicaulis; assembly: GCA_034641835.2. Lineage (NCBI taxonomy): Eukaryota > Viridiplantae > Streptophyta > Pinopsida > Pinales > Pinaceae > Pinus > Pinus albicaulis. The sequence goes on along the minus strand of CM076577.1, from coordinate 725,398,963 downwards.
GAAACACCACCTTTAGGATAATACAAAGAAGTATCTGGAATCTCATGTTTGGTATTTTAATCATTTCAATTGGGGATTGTACCTGAATACTAAATTTCCTTCTCACAATTTTGAATTCAAGAGTCAGGATTGTTTGTTTCTTCTTATATTTCCTTTCTCTAGGGCTATGTTCATTTGGACCCATTGATCTCTAGACCTTTCCCTCGCTCCCATCTTTATTCCCTTTCTACTCTCCCTCCCTTGGTTAATCTCGGAACTTCCCTAATTTATCTCTCTCAGTTTGGATTTTCTTTTCATTGGTTCTATGAGATTTTTCATTTTCCACATTGAGTTATCATTCCCAATCCTTACAAATTCCTTTCCTTCACTATCACATGATATTTTCATTCCCTTCCACCCTCTCAACTTAAGCTCTGACTCTATAGCGAGGCGTTGACTCTTTGTTCATATATGAGGTGGAAGGATAGAACGTCTCGTTCATTCCCCTATGTCTGACCATATTCCTTCTTCCCAAAATGCCTAGGCCCAAGAAGAATCTCAAGAAACTATGATTCATTATAGATATATCTCATAAGTAGAGAAGCAAGTTAGACAATTGAGATGTTACATCCTAGATAGACACGTGAATTGGGAAACTAGGCACTGAATCCATATTTGGGGAACTCCAACATAGCTAGAACATCCTCTTATAAGAAGAACATCATTTTATATTGGCACATCAAGAATTTCATGGTAGATTTCTCACTGATAGATCTTATGGCCAACAAAAATTTGTTATCTATATGGAAAAATTGATTGACAAAGTTGATAGGATTAACAAGAAGGTCACAACTCTTTCCAAGAACTTAACAAATATTGATTTTTTTCTCTTCATACAATGACAGTGAATCACATCTACTTGTTCAAGCAGATTCTATAATTGAATGAAGTTCAAGTGAGCTAGTCACTTGATGTAGAATTTCTAGAACATAAGTGTCACTAGCAATGATTTATCAATTTAGAGTTAAATTTCTCTACTAGTTTGATGCACTTTTTTTTTGACACACTGTGAGATGGAAAATATAAAAAATAATTATAAAACTTTAAACTTATGATATTGGTTTTTCCAAGTGGCAGTTTAGTAACAAGTGATAATTGTTTTTATGAGTCTTTTTGAAAGTAATATGAATAATATAACTCTATAAAAGAAATAATAATCATGATTAAAATAAAGCTATAATTTAGTTAATTCTTATGAATTTTTTTAATCTTGGTAATGTGAGATTTATCATAAAATAAGTGTTTTTATGTTTATCATAGGTTGATTCCTATCGACATTTACCAACCATTTAATTTATATTTTTGTGCTAGTTTTTATATTTTTTTATCTCAACAACCTTAGATATATTATGAAGTGTTTTGATGGTTATCATGGATTGATGCTTATTAGCATTTACCATCCATTTAATTTATAAGGTTGCATTATTTTATTATGGTTTTAGGTTTTTTCAAGTTTGACCAAAATATCAATTTCAACCATTACTATAGTTTAATGTGTTTATACATTTGTCCGTGGGGTCTTGGTTAAACGGTGATGAGGCGGGTTGTTATGGCACTCATCACAAGTTCAATTCCCTTACCTGATCGAGGTGGTGTATCTGGACATGTTGATGAAGATGTAAAGATGCAGTCCTACCAAACTTACAAAAAACCATCCATATTATTGCTCAAGTTTCTAGAGAATAAGCCATCCATACATAAGCCTCTAAGTACACATAAAAGGCATGGAAGAATTTAGACATGATTTGTGAGAAATTCTTTAGAGAACAATATTGCCTTAGTGAAAGATGTAATATTGATGTGGGTCTAACCATAGGGCATCTTACACACACATAAAATAAAACTAAAATTGAAATACACATAAAATGAATGCACATATAACTCAAAATAATTTATTTATAAATAAAATATTTACAGTAGGATCCTTGGCCTACTCATTGGGCTCTCATTCCTCATTCTCACTCACTACTACATACATACATACCTCATGGGCTCACCTAGATTTATACAAATGGATTAGAATCCATGTAGGTTCTAGATCCTAAACTAACTCCCAAAATATCTCTCATGATCCATAAAATCTCTCATCTAACCCCTTATCCCTAGATAAGAGCTAAATTATCCTCAAGTCTCTCAAATCTTCCAAAATACTCTCGAACCTTCTCCTATTTACAATATTTCTCATTATCTCCTAAAACTATAGAAAAATATAACAAATAATTAAATCCTATCTTAAGAAACCAAATTCCTTGGTAAAAATTTGACCCTAGGTTAGATACACCTGCATCAATTATAATCCTTGTGGTTATGTTCTATTAGAACCTGCTTAATTTCTAAGGGAGTTGTAGCCATCCCAATAAGTCATCCATTGCATATAATGGTGCAAAAAAGGAGAAGTGGATCAATTCCATATGGAACTTTATTGTACAAAAATCGAGGCTAGCTATGAAGAAGGAGATCATTAAATTCTTTGTAAGTTTGTTTTAATTAGGTTTTAAATTTACATTTTTGATATATCACACCTTAAATCTATTTACCATTGCATTTTTAGGATAAAATTATTATGAAATTATGATGTATCTAGGTAGATTTTATCGATTCTATTAAGAGTGACTTTTATATTTACAAATCCTTTTGTAAAAATAGTAAAAAAACAAAAATAGTTACTAATTTCCAATTCGGTAATTAATGTTGATACAGTTGTATACAAAAGTTATTAATACAATAGATGGCATCTAGAAATGGTCTAGGACAAAGTAAGCGACAATGTTTTATTAGTAAAAATGATAAATCTTGGCCAATCAATATTGTTGGGATGTACTTGTAAATGGGTTCATATAACCTATTGAAACCTAATCCCGGGGATTGGGTGAAATTTTAAAATAGTGTAAATAGAAAATAAGGAGATGTGGAAGATGAAGAGACACTAGGAGATGAATCCCACGAGTCTCACCCTCCATGTAAATATTTGTGTGCACCCTTAATGCAATTAAATACATTTTTGGTGGAGTTACCTCCTGGCTTGACATGGTATCAAATCCAGCTCCATTTTTGGCTTCCCTAACCTTGTCAAAACAACACCACACTCTTTGAACCACCATTGAATTTGTATTCTCTGCGGAATTTGGGTGCTTTGCGGTATACTCCCCACCTGTTACAACAATACTCTATTACAACAACCCTCCTCCCCACTCTGCTCCATACTCACTTCCCTTCACTCTACTCCAGTATGTGTATGTGTTAATGGTACTCATATAAGGCCAGGTCAATACCATTGACCCTGCACATTTAATACCCATATACCCCACTCCAGTACTTTCCCACTATAATACACATTTTTTTCTGGTATGTGGAGAATGCACCACTCCATACGCAATTACGCCCTCCCTCATGCCCTACCTTCCCAAAACAAAACCTCCTCCCATACATCTCTTCCCCATATAAGCCCTTCCCCACATATACCTCTAAATACAAAAAAAATTACAACCAATATTAATTTTATTTTTTTTACAAAAATAACTAGCACAAGAATTGCAATTTTTTTTACAGCATAGTGTAATTTGTTTTTTTACAATACATATTTAGAATTCATGCACTTATACCTATTGTTGGATTGGTTCTCAATGGCAATGAGAACTATCTAGATTGGTCCCAAAAAATCAAGCATACTCTCATTTTTAATGAGTTGTTGAAAGAAATTTGTGAAGAAGACAAAGAAAATGCACCTGCAAAGCCTACCTCAAACAAGGAGATCACCATTTGGAACAATAATAAGAGCATGACCTATGCCTTGATTGCAACATCTGTAAATGAAGAGGTGAGTCACCATATTACACCATTCTCAAATTCTTATGAAGCCTTGAATAAGTTGAAAGAACTTATGACTCACACTCAAAACTTGAAGTTGTTCAATTAATGATTAAACTATTCAATCTTGAATTGAAAAATGATGACCCTCTTGCTTTAGCATCAGAAGTAAGATTTATCATGCATGACATTAAAAACACTAGTGTGGAAATAGACATACCTCTCATAGCTTATGTTAAGGCATTATATCCCTCTTACTCACATTATCTTGAGTCATCGTAAGCTAGTGGAAACATCAAGGAGATTACCTTTGACTCCCTTAAGAATAATTTTGTAGAGAAAGAAAAGGATTTTTGAAAAAAGACAACTCCTCAGTCTTCTGAAGAAGCTACGTGTCTTACACATAGAGAGAAGAATCATGCTCAATATTCTTCTGGAGGAAGAGGTGGCCAAAGAGGAAGAGGAAGAAGAAATTACAGAGGCGGGGGGGGCAGACAATATCAAGAAGAAAAGTTTGATCTTCATTGCACATGGTGCAATAGAGATGGACATGATGCATCCACATGTAATTTTCCCTAGGGAATAATTGAGCAAGAAATAAATGAAGCCAAAGGTTAAACTCGTGACAAACAGAAAGGTAAAGCACCTAAATCTGCTCATTATGTTGAGTAACATTGTAATATTGGAGTAACTATAGACTTGTTTAATGATTCACTTGCTTCTTGGGAAAATTATTGGTTTCTTGATTCAGGAGAAACATGCCAGATGACTTTTATAAAATATTTTTTCAAGAATTTACTAACAAGGTTGATGGAACAGTATACTTTGTAGACATCAAAACTCAAGCCATTAGTGCTTGGCACAATCACGATTAAACTTCTTGATCTTCCAGACTTTATTCTACGTGAGGCTCTATACCTCCCAAAGTTGAGGAGAAACTTGTTTTCTTTGGTCCACATCTGCCATCAAGGACACTCCATTCATATATTTGATGGCAAGTTTGAGGCCTAAAAATCATCAAATCGCTCGCTTGTCATGACACGAATAGAATAAGATAGACTTTTGAAGTTGTAAGGTACCTCTGCTCATGCACACAACTTTGCATACAGTTCTCACTATGATGAAGGTACATTCCCATCATTTATTTTATGGCGTGCTAGATTTAGGAACTTGAACTATGACAACCTTCGATTGTTGAAGAAAAATGTTGTTACTGGTTTTCCTACAATTCTTGAGAAACTTAAGCAATGTGATGCATGTATTCTAGGAAAGCACAACAAAGAACCTTTTCATGATTCACATTCTAGAGAACATAGAAAAATTGAACCTATTCATTCAGATTTATGTGGCTCCATGCATGTTCCTTTTGCAAATGGAATAAATATATGATGGCATGTACTAATGGCTACACCATAATGTGTTGGGTTTACTTATTGATGAACAAATATGATGATTTCAAACATTCAAGAACTTTCATGCATGGATTTAAAATGATGCACAAACTCATATTAGACATATTCACACTGAGAATTAAAAATAATATGCTTCAAATGAATTTGAAATTTATCTTCTACAACATGTGATCAAACATCAAAAAAGCATGCCTTACAATCCCAAAGATAATGGTGTAGCTAAAAGAATGAACGAGTCAATTTTAAATATGGTATGCTCCATGATGTTTTTCAAGAATGTAAAATTGATGTTTTGGGCTCATGATGTTCTATGTGTTGTGGATATAAAGAATAGTTGTCCTTCTAATGCAATTAGAAACAATACTCCTTGTGAATTGTGGCATGGCCACATTCCTTTGGTAAAGCATATCACGGTCTTTAGTTCCACCTGGTATGCCTTAATACCTAAGGAACAAAGAAACAAACTTGGTGCAAGGAGTCATAAGTGTATATTCTTAGGGTATTTAAATACCTCCAAATAATACCGTATCTATAATTAAGTTATTAAGAAGTTTATAGTATTTAGAGATGTCATATTTCTTGAGTCTTCCAAGACTGACAATGTTTTTGAGAGGTAGCTTGATCACTTGGATAGATTCGGGCATGCAAAGTCATTTCAAGAATTTTATAATTAGATTCCACATCCTAAATGGGGGATTCCTATACTGGAATAATCTATGGAATCTTCTTCTAAAGCATTCTCTCCCCCACATGAAGCTCTAGCCACAGATGACACTTTGAGTAATGTGGTTGAAATAATTGGGATATTAATTCTTTTTTCATCCCAAAATAATTCAACTGAGCAGCGTAGTCCATCTTAGAAAGTTCCTCCAAAATGGTTAACAAAGACACTTGAAAATGTCCATTGCGATGAGGTTGGAAAGATAGGAACAAGAAGTTCCACCGGGAAAAATGGAGGTGATGTAGATGATTCTGATTCACCTATTTATATTGATGTTTCTTATAATTTTGAATTTAATTTTTCTATATATTTTGAACCAAATTCTTTCAAAGAAGTCGCTTCTCATGTTGAATGGAATGAAGCGATGTAGGAGAAATATGATGCCTTGATAAAGAATGGAACTTGGAAGGTGGTTGATCCCCCATTGGGAACCAAACCTATCAGCTGCAAGTGGGCCTATAAGAACAAGTAGAAATTTGATGGCTCACTTGACAAGCACAAATCCAGGCTTGTGGAAAAAGATTTTTTACAGAAATAAGGGGTCAATTATGAGGAGACTTTTTCCCCCACAACTAAATGGGCTACCATCTGGACACTCTTTTCCTTGGTAGCTCAGAACGGTTGGAAATTCCATCAGATGTATGTAAAAACTTATTTCTTGAATGGAGATCTAAAGGAGAATTTTTTTGTGTCCTAGCTAGAAGGATTTGTTGTGAAGGTCCAAGAACACAAAATATGCAAGCTTGTAAATCCTTGTATGGCCTCAAGCAAGCACCACGAGCCTGGTATGAGAAGTTAACTGCGCATCTTTTGAAACTTAACTTCAAACATTATGCTCTTAATGATGCAAATTTTTTTGTCAAGAAAGTTGGAAAACAATTATATATTGTGTGGTTTATGTAAATGATCTTTTGATGACAGAGAACAATGAGAGCTATATTGCATCCACAAATAAGGAATTGAGGAAATGATTTGAAATGACTAATTTTGGCTATGTTCACTACTATCTTGGTATTGATGTAAATAAGCATCCTAAGTTTATTTCCTCTCTGAGAAGAGGTACATTGGTGATGTATTGAATAGGTTTGGCATGGTTGAGTGAAATCCTTAGACAGCTCCAATGGAACAAAATTTAAAGCTTACATCCATTGAAGGAAAATAATTTGAGGATGTAAGAAAGAACAGACAACTTGTAGGAAGTTTGAACTACTTGAATACTAACAGACCAGACATTTCATTTGTTGTTGGAATTCTCTCTTGGTTTATGCAAAAACCTTGTGAGGGACATTGGTCTATTGCGAAAAGATTTATAAAGTACTTGAAGGGGACTCAATAATTTGGACTCAAGTATACATAAGTGGGTGACTTCATTTTGATTGGATACTTAGATTCAGACTTTGATGGAAACAAAGAAACTAGGGTATCTACTTCGGGTTATACTATGACTCTTGGATTAGGAGTTATCTCCAAGAGATCACACAAACAATAAGTTCTAGTAGATTCCACAACTGAGGCATAATATGTGGTCGCAGATGAAGCAACAAAAAAAATTGTGTGGCTTAGGAAAATTTTGGAAGATTTACAGATGAAACAAGTGCATTCAACTCCACCCATGATCGACAACACTTCTGCAATAAAGTTGGCCAAGAACCCAAATTTCCATGATCGAATGAAGCATGTCAATACAAAATACCATCTGATTTGACATCATGTTGAGGCCGAGACAATCCATCTACGCCATTGTTCCACAAATGAGGAGATTGTATAAATATTCACCAAAGTGCTTGGAAGAGAAAATTTATAAAGATTAAGAGCGATGCTTGGACTCACCAACATCCCTTCAGATTAAGGGGGAGAATGATGACTCCTGATCCTATGGATTGGGTGAAATTTTAAAATAGTTTAAATAGAAAATAAGGAGAGGCAGAAGATGAAGATACATCGAGATATGAATCCCAAGAGTCTCACCCACCATGTATATATTTGTGTGCACCCTTAATGCAATTCAACTAAGTTTTGTTGTATTTACCTCTTGGCCTGACATAACAAAATGAAGTAGCCACAAAATCTATGAAAAAATGGTCAAATACTCACTTATTTGGAAATATAAATAAGGATTCAAAGGAACAATATTTTATTTATCAAGCATTATAAGAGTTAATAATTCCAAAAATTGCAACAACAACTTATACCAAGCAAGAATGTGAAACTTTATATACTCATTATCAAGACGCACAAAAAGTTAAAAAAAAAAAAAAAACTTACACACATAGGAGGTTGTTTGGGAATTTTAATATGGAGGATACTAATGCTATTGACCAATTCATGATTGAGATGATTAATGCAGTAAACTAGTTATGAAACACAAGATCAAGACTAGTGAACTAGAAGGTTGTTAGTAAGGTTTTTAGGAGCCTGCAAGTCAAATTTCACGTTTTGTTTGTTTCCATTAAAGAATTAAAGAATATATCAGAACTTTCCTTAGATAATTCCCTTAAAACCTAGGAATTTTTTATAAAGGCGTAGGAAGGAGTAGCAGAGACAAGGGTAGATATAATAGAGACAACTCACAAAGGATGGAAATTCATGTTGAAATCAATGATATTTTCCACAATATAACCTTCATAGCTTAAGGGCAAATGGAAAATGATAAAAAAAATATGATATTCAAAGTATAAAGCTCAATGTTATTATTGTAAAAAGTATGGACATTATGCTAATTGATGTAGGAAAAAACATGCAAATCTAAACAAAAACAAAGTTAATCTTACAAATACTTCTTAAATTACTTTTTAGTTTATTTAGTATTTGTGATGTTGAAGAAGAAAGTAACAAAGGCCTTTGGTTTCTAGATATGATTGTATTAACCATATGACTAATTGTAGAGAAATATATTAATACTAAAGTCAAATTAGGTGATGTTGATGTTCTTAATGTTGTTAGCATAGGTATAGCAAGTGTCCTCTCTAAATAAGGTGGAAATAAAAATGTTTCATATGTATATTGAGTCTAAGGATTAAAACATAACCTTATGAGTGTTGTAAACTTACCCAAAATGGTTATAGAGTTATATTCAACTTCAATGCTTGTACAAGCTTAGAAAATTTTATTAGTAGGAATCTAATTGCTAGGATTGAAATGAACAAAAATATGATGTATTCTTTAACTATGAGAATTCAATTTAATTTGGCCATAACATAATAAAACTAGATGAGTCTTGGCTTTGCCATTTCATATTTGGTTAATGAATTTTGGAGGAATAATTATTTTTTTAGCAAAATAAATTGGTTAAATATATACTAATCATACATGAACTAGTGAGCTTTTATAACAATTATGTATTGGAAAATTAATGCAACTATATATTTCTAGCTAGTACATCTTACAATACAAAGGAACCATTGGAACTAGTGTATACAAATTTGTGTGGCTCTATCCAAACCCAATATCTTGGATAAAAATTCTATTTTTTAACATTATTGCTTATTTTATTAAAAAAAACTTTAGTATACCTATTGAAACTATAATAAGAATATTTTGACAATTTCAAGGAGTTTAAATCCTTAGTTTAAAATAAAAGTAGTATTAAACTCTTGATATTTGACCAAGGAGGAGAATATGACTCCAAATAATTTACAACATAATGTAAAAATATTGGAATCAAGTGGAAATTCATAGTTAGGCACTAATGAAAACAAAATAGTGCAGCAAAAAGGAAGAATAGAACAATCATGAAAATGACTAGATGTTTTCTAAACAAAAAACATTTATGTAATGATTTTTGAGGTGAAGTAGTACATTTTTAATAGTTCTCCTAGAAAAAGTGTAAAAAAAAAGTGCCAAAAGAGACCTAGAGTGATATGAAGTGTATTGTATCACATTTAATAGTGTTTGGATGTGTGGCATATGCTTCCGTACTTAAAAAATTAACAATAAAAATAGATGATAGAATTGAGAAATGTATTTTTATATATTAAAATGAGAAAAATAAAAGTAGTCAAATTCTGAAATCTAGTTAGAAATAAGTCAATAATAAATAAAGATGTAGAGTTAAAGGAAGTCGAAGCTTATAATGGAAGTCTAGAAAATCTTATGATCATTGGAGAAATAATTTATTATGGAAAATTTAATGTAGAATATCAAATTCAAAACATAGAACAACAAGATACAAAATCTCAATTACCTATTAGGGGTACTCCAACAAGAAAGATAAGAAATTTTGTTAGGTGAGTGATCAAGGCCAGTGGCTCAATGCACTTCTAGCCCTTAGTAAATTAACGATTATATCATAAACACTAGAAACACTAGAAGTTTGCAAGAAATTTATGAAGAATTGGATAACCATTCAAAATTTAAATTGCTCTCATTTCAACCTATATTCTTCAAAGAATCTATTAAAGAAGGAAAATGGATCAAAGAATTTGTTGAAGAAATAGATTTGATAGAGAGTAATAATACGTGGAACCTACTTGATTTTCCTACAGAAAAAATAAGTGTTAGTTTGAAATGGGTTTATAAAACCAAATTTAATGAAAAGGGTGAAGTTAAAAGGTACAAGGGAAGAGTAGTAAAAAAGGTGGTTGCATAGCTATCTAGATTTAATTATGGAGAAACATTTGCACAAGTGGCTACATTAGATTACAGTAAGGGAAATATTAGCAATAGATGCTCAAAAAAATGGAAGGTTTACTAAATAGATGTGAAATATGCATTCTTATATAAAACATAACAAATGGAAGGTATTCTGAGTGGATGTCAATTTATATGCAGTAGCCAACATAGTATGAAATAAAAGGACAAGAAAATAAGGTATAAAAGTTAAAGAAGACTCTCTATGGGATCAAGCAAGCTCTAAGATCTCGGTACAATGTGATAGGCTCTTATTTTCTAATCATGTATTTAGTAGAAGCATTAATGAAACCACTATATATACAAATGTAAATTATCAAGGGAAAATTGTAGTTGCTTGTTCATATTTTGGTAACATGATTTTCGCTAGAAACCTATTAGTAGATCAATTTAAATGAACTTATGAAATGGGAATTTGAAATGACATATTTGGGCTTGAGGAAGTACTTCCATGAAATAGAGTTGGTAGATGACTCAAATTATAGTATTTATATTTCAAACAAAATATGTGTTGGATACACTGAAAATATTTAGAATGATGAATTACAGGGAAATTACCACATTAGTAGCAATAGTAACAAAACTTAGTAAAGAAAGTAAACTTTCAAATGTCCTAGGAGGGCAACTTAATTGATGATTGAAGTAATGTGAGTTTGTGGTAACTAAGAGATCCAAGGTTCAAATCCCCTTAGCTGTGACTTGGTTTAAAAAGAGGAGGATATTATGTAAACCCGCAGAGGTTTATTGGTAGCCCCATGTCATGCAAGCTTCCAAGTTCCTTGAGGTCACAAAAAAAAAAATCAAATGTAAATCCTAAATTGTTCAAGAGATCAGTTGGTAGTCTCATGTATCTCACTTCCACTAGATAAAAAAAATGGTTGGTCTAATTTATGAGTTTATGGAGACATACAAATAAATGTATTGAAAAGTTAGAAAAAGTATTTTGAGATACAATATACAAAAAACAAAATATTGTGTTATATACTCAAACATTGCAATTAATTTTTTGGTTGTGTATATTGGAAATTACTTTAAAGGTAGCTTAAATGACAGAAAGAACACTTCAAGTTAAGTTTTTAATCTTTGTTCAAGTACGATTCAATGGGCATCCTGGAAGTATGATATAAGCTAAGTATTTAGCAAAAATGGACACATATTATCAAATATTTTTGTGACATTGAGTATTGGTAAGTCTTAAAAAAGGACACGTAGGACCAAATTTAGCTTGTTACAACAATAATTCATCCACAAATCTATCCAAGAATTAGGTTTTTCACCAAATTATCTCTGAAATTATAGTGAACCAATGCCTAAAATTTTTACATGACACGAAAATATTTCCTCCACCTCTGCAAAATTTCATGGTCAGAAAAATCCCAGAAGAAAAGTTATATCAAAAATGCCAAACTGGCTTGTTTAACACTAATTTCATAACTATTTCGAAACCATAAATTCTATAGGGAATATATTTGAAATTACAGTGAACCAATTCTTGAAGTGTTTTCCTCAAATACAGGCATGTCTCACTTCCATCTCCTCAACATTTCATGGCCAAAACCATCCCAAAAGAAAAATTATAGTGAAAACTCCAAGATGACTCGTTCACTCCACAAATCACATGTTTTCTCCATCTTTAAAACCCCAATAATATTAGCAATCTTCTCTTGCACACCTCAAATCCATTATTTCTCAGAGGCTCTTAAAATGCACTCATATATCACTTATTTCTAGTGTTTCTACATTTACTTATTAGGTTGACCTATAAAATTGGTTGGGTTGACTTGTACTTTCTCCATAGGTAAACTCGACAGAATATTTCATAAACGGAATTTTATATATTATTGGAAAGGACTCAAAATAATATTTTCAACCATATCTCCTATGCTCTTATTGAGCTAAGAATTTAAAGTAAAAAATCCTTCAAATATAGGGATCCAAAATAGGCATAAAAAATGTGGGTATCCAAACAACATTTCCAATAATCTTCATCTTGCAATACTTATCTTGGGCATCTATAGTCACTCCCTATCTTTGAAATTAGTGATAAAAATATTTCCAATAATATCCCCTTTTGTCATGGATGGAAACTCTTAGTCAATTTTGCAGCAAAATTATAGTACTCCCTTTGCCTACAACTCTCCTTGTGTCTACAATTTTTCCTCTATTTTCAACTTCTCCCCCATTGACATCAATGGAAAAAGGTTGCTACCCCTGAAATTTTTCTTACCTATATTGCTGACATGATAGGGATATCACTCCCATCCTATTTTTATAAATTTAAATTTTTATATAAGGAGTATGGTAAAAATATCTACATCCTATTCCTTGGTTTTAATGTATTCTATCTTGACAATTTTTTTGGCTACCTGTTATGTTAGTAAGTGGTCCTTGATGGGAATATGATTCATGTTTGACTGCATAACAAGATTCTTTGAAATGTTGATTGCGCTTGTGTTTTCATAGATGATTGATATTGGATGATCATATTCTACCTTGATATCCTTTAGTTTCTACTTCATCCAAAGAACTTGTGTGTAATATGTTTCTATTGAAGTATATTCAGCTTCTGTTGTAGATAGAGAGATGGAACTCTACTTCTTACTCAACCACGATACTAGATATTTTCCTAAAAATAGTGCTCCTCTACTTGTACTCTTCTTTTCATCAATACTTCCTGCCAAATATGCATCTATATAAGCTTTTAGAGTGAATTACTTACTTCTTGAATACCACAATCCAAAGTTTAGTGTTCCCTTCAAATATCTGAATATTTTTTTCACTTCTTGCACATGTGCCTCCATTGGTTAAAATTGAAATATTGCAACCAATCCTACTGCATGCATGATGTCTAGCCTTGATGTTATCACTTATAATAGTTTTCCAACTAAGTTATAAAAAATATAATGATACAGTCACAATAACACAAAGCACATAAATATAAATACAAATACTTACGACCTTTTGTGCAATTTCATTTATGATTTTTTTACATATCCTTGTAGAATCTTCTATCGTATTATACATCAACAATGCAAAATTATATCAAATCTTCTCATGTGACTTGGGTGTTTTTGTAAGTACATAAAAAACTTTAGTATCTAGCATAAAACATAGTTCTAGTACTTTTTCCATCACCTCATAACTTCCACCATCGCAAATCCTACCACCATATAGATATACTTGCATATCATCTTTGCCTTCTCTATCTTTAACATACCATGCACAATTTGTACGCTTCACTTCTTGTGATTTCTTCCAGTATGAAATAAACTTATTTCCTTTGGGGAGACATCTTCTAGATTTATAGCCATTAAATAACGTTGTGTTCATTCAACAGTATTTTTTGAGGGCCCACCTGCAGCTCTAAATGATGAAATTGTTGTCTTTGGTCCATAAAGATTCACAGAAACCTTCCTTGATGCCATTTTCCTGCATTATATATATAAGTAAATTAAATATATATATATATATATATATATATATATATATATATATCTTACATAAACAAAACAAAAAACAAAAACTCTAGAAACATGCACATCTACCTCATGTCAAGTGAGTTTGTACATTCATCAAAGATACCAAAAAGAAAAAAAATCCTTCAAAAAAAAATTCCCTCCAGTCCCCTACCTTCAAGTCAGCGCACCCTCCAGGGACACAACGGGCATGTCTGGCATGCATGTTGTTCTGCGGGCAAGCATGCCCACAACCGAGTGCGCCCGCCTATAGAGTGGGTGTTCCAGGCATGCCCTTTGTGCTGTAAGTGGGCACGTCCACAGCTGAGTGCACCCGAAGCCACACCTCACTATCTCATAAGTACCCCGGTATCCCCTATACGCATTGCAGGAAGTATTTCTGCAACCTCTATACACCAAGGGAAGGAAAGAGGCAGGAAAGGAATAGATCCATGTTTGACAACAAAGAGGCAGATTCTTAGTTGAATTGGAGCACCTAACACTGCTTATCTATACCCACTTTGGTAGAGGAAGCATCCCACTTTGGATAGAAAAAGGATGCCCACTTCATTTAGGGGAAATCATAACCTCATCATAAAAAATAAAAAAACTAATTGTTTACCTTTGTTCTACTCCTCACCTCACAATGAACATGACCGTGCACCTCCCCGCCCGCTTAGGAGTCGGCCCTCGCCACCACCTGGGTAGCCCTAATTTATTTATTTTTTATTTTTTATATATATTAAATTATTTTTATCGAATTTCTTATTTTAAATATTTCTATTTTTCTTTTTTCTTTTTTTGAATAACTTTTTTATTTTTATGTTTATTTTATTTTATTTTATTTTTATAAATATTTTATTTTTTTATATATATATATATTTTTTTAAATGTTTTATTTATTTTTTTTAATAATTATTTTTATTGATTCTGTTTTTTATATTTTTTTTTAAATTAATAGTTTTTATTTTTTTCCATATATTTTCCATTTCTTTATTTTTTCTACTTCAAATTTATTTTATTTTTATTTTTTTAATCTTTTTTTTTAGTTTTTGTTATTTTTATTTTTATTTTTTCAATGTTTTTAATTTTTTCTAAAATTTGATTGAATTTTTTTATTTCTTTAACTTTTAATATTTCTAATTTTTTAAAGTTTTTTTTCCAATTGTATTTTATATATTTTTTAACATTTTTCGGTTATTTTTTTAATTTTTTATTCAAAATTTTCATAAAAATATTTGTAATTAATATATCGTTTTTAGCACCCTACCCATGCAGACCTTGCAATTTGACCCTTTTTTTTTTAATTTAAATTTTTTTAAATGTTTTCTTTTTTAAGTTTCTTTAAAGCGATATATATATATATATATATATATATATATATATGTGTGGTGTTTTTCAAAATATTATTTTTTATTTTTTTAATATGCTTTTTTTTATTTTTTATTTTTTTAATGGTTTTTATTCTCTTTTTGTTTAATATTTTTTATTTTATTTTAATGTTTTTTTTTTATCTCATCAATATTATTTACCTATTGTTTATGTTATTTTTTTTCAATTTTTTAAATTATTTTCTTAAATTATGTATTTTTTAAACATTTTCCTTTTTTAATTTATTTTATTATGTTTTGATTTATTATTATTATTATTATTATTATTATTATTATTATATATATATTATCTTAATTTTGTTTTTTTACATTTTTTTATGTTTTATTTTTTTGTCTTTTTATATTGTATTTTTTTCATGTTTTTTTAATTTTTTATGTTGTAATATATATTTGTATTTACATGTTTTTTTTTTTTTTTAATTTGTATTTATTTTTGTTTTTATATTTTATTTTTTCAATGTATTCATATTCTAAATATATTTGATTTGATATATATATACCAAAATTAAAAAAAAATATTTAAAAGTAATAAGTTTAGGAGAACATTTTTTTGTTGATGGTGTACTTTCTTAGCGATGAAACGACATTTTTTTTTTGCATAACCTTTAATATTTTTATTAGTTTCAATTTATTAAATTCAAAAGAAATATAATTTTAATATTAAATTATTTTTATTATATATATATATATATATATATATATATATATATATATATATAGATTATTTTCTTAAAAAATAATTTGCAAATTTCAAAATATTAAAGTTATTTAAAAATAAAATAATGACACAAATTTCCAAAAAAAAAAAAAAAAAATTAATGCAAAGAGTATAGACGTGATATTTTATCTTTAATGTCATCCTTGGAATTTTAAGACTTTTGATATTTTATCTTTAATGACATCTCTATCGTTGGAATTTTAAGGTTTTTCACAATCGTGATATTTTATCTTTAAAGTCATTATCAAAATATGTTGCCAATTTACCCCATAAAAAACGACGTTATTCCAACATCAACACTTTTCATTTTCACGGTGTTTTTTGCACACACAAAATTGACAATGTTATTCCAGTATCAACAATTTTCATTTTCAGAGTGTTTATTGCACACAACAAATTGTCAACATTTTTACAACATCAACACTTTTATTTTTCAAGGTTTTTTTGCAAAAAAGAAATTGGCTTTTACTTCCATTTTTTTAAAAAGTTGAAAATTTACCATGAAAAAAAAGAAAAGAAAAAACGGTTATTCAAAAATAACAATTTTCATTTTGGAGCTTTTTTCCATGTTTTTTTTATGTTTTTCTTTTAGAGTTCTCGTTTTGAGGCAACAGTTTTTGTTCGATTGGTAACTTTGTTACAAATCTTACACTGACAAAACCTACCAACTAATGCTCTGATGTCTTTTTATTCTTGATGCCTCTAATTTCTTCATTTTCCATCATTTTCCTTCAATTTCCTCCTCACATGCAACTTGTGACCTTTCACCTTCCTTTTTTCTTAATTTCCTTTATTGTCACAAATAAAATGTGAATTAATATCACTTTTATTTTCCAAAGCCTTTTCCATTTCTTTTGCCAATTTCCCTTAGCCATAAGCACATCAATTGATTCCCAGTATGATATTTTTCCTAACATTCAACTTGGAGTACATGTCCCATGACCTTGGTCTTATTTTTCCTTTATTAACATTATTACATGAATTTTAACCTGGGGTTGTTACAAAGGAGTATCACCTCACATCATATTTCTTAATCAGATTCAAGAGCATGATCTATGTGATGGATAACAAATAATTTAAGAAGCTTATTTTGAAAATACTTCACGTCAAGCCATATTCAAACCACCCAAGATACTAGAAGGCTTTGAAGTTGTTAATAAGTTCTATTATTGGTCTAACTTGAATAAAGAGGCGGTTGAGTTTGTTGCCAAGTGTTTGGATTGGTAGTAGGTAAAAGTTGAATGCAAACATCCAGCTATTTTGTTGTAACCTATTCCCGTTCTAGAATAGAAATGGGTGGTAATTTCCATGGACTTCATTATAGGATTTCCTAGGACATTGAGGAAACATGAATCCATCATGGTTTTTGTTGACAGACTGAGAAAGGGAGATCACTTCATTGTGGTAAAGTCTAATAATTTAGCTAGTGAAGTGGCTCAGATCTTCATGAGGGAAATAGTGAGGTTGCATGGTGTTCCCAAGAAGACTATATTAGATAAGGATGCCAAGTTCACTTCCAAGTTTTGGAAGGAGTTGTTTGTAGGCTTGGGGATAGAGTTATCCTTTCAAAGACAACTTATCATTAGAGAAAGTCTTAGGATTATCTTCCACTTGTGGAGTTTCCATATAATAATGGGTATCATGAATCAATAGTGTAAACTTTGAAACAAGAACAGTACCGAGTATCCATTTTTTTTAAGTAGCAAAAACTTACTCAATTTTCAAAAATGCTGATTCAAAATACACATTTATTTTTTTGGACCATATTTTTTACACTTTAAAGTTTTTTTGGGTATCGAGTATGAACATTTTTTTTAAATGTTAGTAATTTTCATGTTGATTTTAAAAAGTGTTGATGCAACTTCAACCCTTTTTATAGAGAGCTTATTTTTTACACTTTAAGTTTTCTAATGTATTAAGTGTGGATATAATTTTTTTAAATGTTGGTGTTTTCATGCGGATTTTGAAAAGCATCAATATTAAAATTGAAAACACAAAAAATAAAAATAAAAATAATTATATATATATATATATATATATATATATATATATATATATATATATATATATATATATATATATATATATATATATATATATATATAACGTTAAATAATTATAATAATTAAAACATTAAAAAGATAATTAAAACAATTTTGTTAAAAAACAAAACAAAAAACATTAAAATAAACAATTTCAAAAAAAAAAACCATATATCAATAAAAAAATAATTACACTTAAATTTTTTTTTAAATGTATTTATTAAAATAAAAGAATTAAAAAAAACAAATACAGAACAATTTAAAAAATTAAGAATAAAAAATATAAAAAAAAATTAAAATTAAATAAAGAAATAAATAAATTATGGTCCACACCCGGCCCGACAGGCCCTCGGCTATGGCAGAATGATTCTCGGAATCGGCTAACCATGGTTGAAGGCCTATTGAGCCATTGTGCGAGGGCGGAGGGGGATGGTGTTAGGTGTGCGTTATATTATTTGCAGGACCCTATATTAAGTGGGAGGACCTACCTATGGTTTTGTGCATGTGTTTAACACATGGTTTTGTGCATGTGTTTAACACATGGTTTTGGGCATGATGGTTTTCTATCCATGGTGTTTTGTAGAACCACTAAAGGGAACTACAACTATGTTCTAATCCAGGGCTAATGGATTAAGATTTATGATTTCTTCGGCATGTATATATATGTATTATAACATTGAAAGGAACATAATGAAAATTCAAGCTGGTACTCTCAGTTTTGGGACCCAGGGGAAAATCTCTATGTATATTTGTTTCATGTTTTATGCTCTTGCTATTGTTTATTTATGTTTTAAGAGTTCATTTGCAGATAATTTCTATACAGGATTAAAACCTACAACTAGTAGTTGGTTTTTGGGTTACGTGAGGTGTGGCGACTGGTTGTTGGGACGAGCGGGGGGGTGGTGGCTGCTCATTGCATCCTCTACCCCTAGCCTGGCCCAGTGACCCAACAGGCTCTCGGCTGCAGCCGAGGGTCACGGAGCCAGGCGGCGGGGGGGTGGCATCTGGTTGTTGGGTCGGGCGAGGGGGACGAGATGCTCGTTGTAACATTACAACACCCCCCTTCTCAGCCGAATGCCCCAATTGGACCTGGGCTGTGGTTGGCCATTCTCGGAATCGGCCACAACAATTTTAAACTTTTTTTATTTTTGATTTTTTATTTTAATATTTTATTTTAATTGTTTTCTATTTGTTTTTTTTAATAATTTTATTTTAATTTTAATTATTTTTTCTTTTCTTTTATTTTTTAAATGTGTATTTTTTTACTTTAATTATAATTATTTTTTTTCATTTTATGTGTTTAAAAAAAAATGTTTTTTTTTCTATTGTTTTTTTTTCATTTTTTAATTTATTTTTTAATAAAAAAGTTTTAATATTTTCACACGCCTTCACCCCTCCCAGTGGCTCAACAGGCCCTAGGTTGTGGCAGGATGATTCTAAAAGTTGACCTGCCACGACCCAGCAAGCCCGTTGGGCCTAGGGGAGAAGGAAAGTTTTAATTTTATTTTATTTTTTTTAAGTTATTAAAAAAATAATAATAATGATGATGATGATTTTTAATTTGTGTTTTTTATAACTTTTTTTTTATTTTTTTTATTTCTTTTTTAAAATTTTTATTCTTTGGTATGTTTTTTATTTTAATTTAATGTTTTTCAATTTTGTTTGTTTGTTTGTATTTTTTTTATATATATATATATATATATATATATATATATATATATATATATATATATATATATTATTTATTTGTGTATTTTTGTTCATTTAAAAAAAAAAACCTAAATTAGTTTTTTGGGAAATATTTTCATATATATATATAATTAAATTTTGTTTTTTTTTTTTTACATTTTTTTATGTTGGATTTATTAAGACGTTATTCCAACATCAAAACTTTGGTTTAGAAGGTGTTTTTGGCACAAAAAAAAATGGTTTTATTGGCTTTTACTATTATTTTTAAAAAAATGTTGAAAATTTACCAAAAAAACGTTATTTGAGCATCAACATTTTTCATTTTCAGTTTGTTTTTCATGTTCTTTGGGGTTTTTTTGGGCTATGGTTCTCGTTTTGAGTTTACAATTCTCATTTCATAGTTTACATTGTGAATCCTTGAACAAGAGTCCATTTGAGGCTCTTTATGGGCAAACCTATAATACTTATATCAGCTATTATGTTCCAATGAATATGGTGTTGATTGGATCGGATATGTTGAGAGAGATAGAGGATGAAATGCAGGTTATCAAAAGGAATTTGAGGAAACAAAGGATAGACAGAAGATTTACGCAGATTAGCATAGATCATTCAAGGAGATTCAGGTCAGGGAGCATGTATAATTGTGCATCAAGCCCAAGAGGAGCTCCTTGAGGATTGGGTCATGTGTTAAGTTGGAACCTCAGCATTGTGGGCCTTTTGATATCCTTGAGTGAATTGGACCAATGGCCTACAGACTTGATTTTTTTCCATCAGTGAAATTCCATGATGTTTTCCACGTTTAATTGCTTAAGGGATATGTACATGATGTTTATCATGTTATTGATTGGTGTGTATTGTAGGTGAAACCAAAGGGAGAGTTCAAGCTAGAGACACAATGCATCCTAAATTAGAAACAAATCATGCTTCAGAACTGAGCAATAGAGCAAGTTAAAGCACAGTGGAAACTTTAGGCCCAATGAAGCTACATGGGAGATGGAAAATCAGATCCAGTAATTATATTCTTCTTTTTTTGTTGGTTGAAGAAAATGAGCTTTTTGAGTATATATATATATATATATATATATATATATATATATATATATATATATATATATATATATATATATATATATATATATATATATATATATATATATATATATATATATGTATGTATGTATGTATATGTATGGTCATCATTGTAAGTTGTGTTATTAAGCTCCAATAAGCGATATGTTTATCATGTTTTTTGTAGTTTGTCATTGTAAATACGGTAACGAGTTGTATTTTAAAGGTCCAATAAGTACTATTTTCATTTTCAGTGGTTTGTTAGTCATAGGTGTCATAGAACACTGAGTATGGGGTTCCCCCAAGGGGGATGGATTTGTAATAGCCCCGAAGATAAAGTTTCATGTAATAAATGACATTAAAGGAAAAAATAATACCAAGGTCATGGGACACATATTCCAAGATGAATGGAGGGGGAAAACACTATATTGGACATTACTTGTGGTAACAATTAATGACTATGGAAATTGGCAAAGGCATTGATAAAGGAAAAAGGAAATAAATGAAAATGAATTAAAAGAATAAAGGAAAATAGGAGAAAAGTGATATGATGAGACACAAATATGCATGCAAGGGAAATATGAGAGAAATTAGAGGAAAATGAAAGAACACCAAAAAGGGAAAGGAAGAGACTAAACATCAATGATAAAAGGAAACAGATAAAAAATTTGCAACTTTTGTTAGTTTTAACTTTGGATCAATTTCATAAAGAGAGCTTCAAGAGGAAAGAGAGAGAAAGTAAGGGACAAGAAAAGGAACTAAATGACAAGTAATAAGCAAGCAAAGGAAAATAAAGGGGCATAAGGAGAAGGTTGAGAGAGTATAATAGGAATATTTTGTAGGTAATAGGTTGCATGTGTGATTTCCTATCTAGGATTTGAATGTATGGTGCATACATTTGGTTTACATTATTACTTTTTTTTCATTAGCATGAGGTTTTCCTTGATTTATACTGGTTTCATCCTTGTCTTTCCATTTCCTAGATAACCATTGTGTGATGAGATATTCTTGGTTGAGCTTTGGGTTGTTGGAATATTTTGGATCTAGGTGAGGTGTTCTCATCAAAATCCAAAGGATTGGGGATGGAGATGGTTTTCTCTATGAATCCCTTGACAAGTGGGTGGAGACAGGAAAATTCTTCTAGATATGGTGAAGAAATCCTGAGGCTCCCAAGCTTTTGTTGGTTTGGTGATTTATGGATCAGTTTAAGTGAAATCACTATTTTTTAGGGTTAAGGTGGTTTAGCCTCTAGAAGCCCTGGATGGTTTTGTTATGTTTTATCCTATGAGATACCACATTCATGCTTAGAATATGGCATGGAGCTGATTGGTTGTAAGAAATATTTGGTTCAACCCAATCTATGGTTGAGTGGTACATGGAAGTCCCTGACTTAATTAGAATTTTTATATGTATTTATGTATTGATTCCTATCGAAAATAATGATCACATGTATTGGTTATTGTGTTTATTTTATGACTAGATTTTCGTGGCTTCATTATAATTAAATTTTGGTTATAGGAATGGTTGAATGGTGTGCTCTTGTTGTGGATTTTGTACATGATTCAATAAGTTATTGTATAGTTATATGAATGCATGGGTAGTGACTCTTCTTGATGATTCTCTGGTGAAGTGAATGAGACAATGATTAGATATGCATTCATGACCTATATTTATTATGTTTATCATATGTTTGACGAAATTTTTATCATATGTTTGGTATGTCTGGGAAATTTTTTAGCCTATTACAGCTTGTGTGGACTTGTGATTTCCTTAGACTTGATTCTCTAAAGTTCTTGGAAATTATGGGAAGTGGCCTACATGATAGACCTGTAAATGTGGCATTGATTTCGCATTCGTAGGCATAGTTCTGGAAATTTTCAGCTGTAGTGACGTGAAGGAAGGTCTGTGTGTGTAGTTGTAGATTTCTAGCCACAGGAACAACTAGTAATGTGTGTTGCTGGTTTGTGAGCTCAGTTAGAAAGAAATTCCACCTCAAGGTCTAATCACTAGAGATCGTTGGCTAACATTTAGGTGATCAGGTGTTCCTCAGAGGTATCAGTAAGTTTGTAGGACCCACTTCCATAAATGGAACTTGGAGGTTGGGTTATTCAATAGTAAATATTAGCTCATGTTTACCCTAGAGAGCTTGTAAAAGAGGGTAAATGTGGGGTGGAGTGGTTACATATAGTATATTTCACATAAGGTTCTAAAGGAAGTGGAACTTTGAGTGCCAACCCCACCTCTTGGTTGATGTCACACGGGGAGCCCTCCTACAAACGATTAATATTTGCAACAAAATATGTTTCATTAATTTACTTAATAGAACCTCATACTATAATTTTGAGTGTGGACCCCCACCCCCTCCTCCACTGACGTTACAAAGGGAGCTCCCTCGTACTCGATATCATCCATAGATTTGTGTTTGTAGATCACAGTAATGGAAAATGGGTCCCATGTCAGTGGAGACCTCAACCATTAATTGGGGCATGGATCAATGTTGGTGTTCATGAGTAACCATCACCCTATATTTTAGACTGGAATTTGTGATCGTAGGCTTAATATCCATTACAGTATTTCCATGGTCACTAAGTTAATTGTGGAAATATAATTTCACCTTAGTCCTAAGATTGGGAATGATCATAGGTGTCTAAAGATTGACCCGAGAGGTAAATTATGTATGTGGGTTTAATTAAAGGTTTAATTCCCTAGGATGGTTTTTAACATCATTGTGGGCTTCTCGAAAGAAGATGATTCTAAGAAATGAGAGCAGATCAGACCAGTCCAACCCGAACTTTGGTGGATTTTTAAGCAAGAGTTACACTAGTTGTGTCAAAGTGGAGGAACTAATGTGGATAATTTAGAGTATTCATTTAGGCTACAACATTTAATAAATATGATGCAAGGTTGAAATTTGAGGGGACTGGGGAGCACCGATGCCAACGAGAATTACAACCGTTAGGATGTTTCCACTTTTCCACTACAAGTTCAAATTTAAATGAAATAGTGTTGCATTAAAACAAAGTTGAATTTTAAGGGAGGGGCCTTAAGTGCTTTGCAAACTTATGCCAAAGCATGTTTTGTTGAAATTTCCCGACCATTTTTAAGGAACTATCTAAATTGAGGGATTATCGTTCCTAACGAGGACCCCTTCCTCCAGGTTTACCCCTATATTTGCAAGTTTATCTGCTACAAAATTGTTTGATCACAAGACATGGAATAACTTTATGTTTCAAAAATTTTATTTCAGCGCTTGGATTCAGTTAATTATGCTTCATAATTTGCATTCCTTAAGCAAGGTTTTGTGAACAAGATGTCAAATTACTATCTAAGAGTCTTTCAACACCACTAAGTGTGTGATTTTTACTTCTTTAGCCAAAGATATTCCTTGCAATAGCCTATAAGCCTTCGTCAAGTTATTCCTAGCCCCATATATATTCTATTTCTAGTTTTCAATTAGAATTAAGAATAACCCTACTACCACCCCTAAAATTATCATTATTTATTAATATCATAATTATTATTAATTTTCTTATATAATATATATTTTTAAAAATTTTAGATATAATATTTTTTCACATTTACATTAATAAACAAATTATTTTGGGAAAAAAACACATCATTTCGTAGAATTGGAATTTCGATGAATTATTTTATCATCAATAATTTTAAATTTTACTAAATTTAAATATAATAAAAATTTGATTATAACCACATTTAAAATGAAATGCATATAACATATTCAATTATAGACTGAAGGGTAACTACACAATTTAATCTTCATCACTTAAATTTTAGGTACGGTACACATTTTAATTCAAAAATAAAATGGAAAAATTGTTAGAGTTAAGATTTTTAGATGGATAAGTTTTTAAAAAAATAAAAAAAACTAATTTTTATTTGGAAAGAAAATTAATAATATTTATATTAAAACTAAAATATAGAGTTGAGAGGGTATAGAGTAGACAAGACAATGATAAGATGTTAAATATTTAGGGATGTGAAAGTTAATAGTTTAAAACTTTCAGTTATAGTAAGGTTTGGTGTGGCCTAATCATATGGAAATCTCTTGTGATTTTGATAAATTAGATATCTCTAGGTCAACACTGCTCAACCTAAATATTAAGAACACCAATCATTTCAAGGATCACATTACCTAATAAATAATATATATCTATATATGAATTACTATAAATTAACTAATTATTAAAATTTAAACATATATTAAAATATGCTTACTTTTTAAATTTGAAATATAATTATAAATTAAGTGAACGTATATATAATTAGGTTATTGGGTATGTTTATTTTGGAATAGGAGTTTTAGAATTTTAAGTTAATTATTAATAATTAATATTGGGTGGATGGTATAAATTTAACTTCCATAGAATATTCTAGAATATTCTTTATAAATAATCATATATCAAAAGTTTATATTGATGTCAAAAATATTTATGTCATTTTATGTTTTTTATTAAATTGATTAATTAAAAAATGTCATATGAAATGAGTTTTGGTTTTTCGGGCACGTGGTATTGATAAGCTATCATATTGGCCCATGGTATTGTAAAAAATCCTATTTACATGTTAAGAATCTCCATGATAAAATGGGGGTGAAGCTCCTAGTGAATAATCTTGTTACAAGTTTTTTAAAATGTATATATCTTTAAAGTATTGTATATTAATGTTTTATATAATTAATAATAATAACAATAATTTAAAATAAAGTTATAATTTAGTTAATTTTTATGATTTTATTAATATTGGCAATGTGAGATGTATCATGAAGTTTTCATGGAAATTTACTAGTCATTCAATTTATATGGCTACTCTAGTTTATTTTATATAAAAGGGCCACATGCTTATATGGATACATATGTTTAGTTTGGAATAGAGCTTCCAAATTTTTAATTTCATTATCAACAATTATTATGTGGATGTTAGGACTTTTAACTCCATGGAATATATCTTTAGTATTAATTCATAGATCAAAAGTTGAGATTTATCTCTTTTTTCTACTTTTTTGATTAAAATTGATTAATTGAAAAAATGTCATATGAACAATTTTCTTATGAAAATTATGTTTTTTGGGCATGTAGTATTGATAAGTGATGTTATTGACCAATTTTATTATAAAAAAACATATGTACAAGTTAATAATTTCCATGGTAAAGTGAATAGAAATATCTATAGTTAAAAATATTATTAGATATTTTTAAATGTATATATATTTATCTTATACCATACTTCTAATAATAATAATATTTTAATTAATTTTTATGTAATATGAGATGTATTATGAAATAAATATTTTGATTTTTTATTGATATTTATGAAAATTTATCAATCATTCAATTTATATATCTACATTATCATAAACATAAATTAATTATATATAATTAATTTGAATATATAATAATTTGAGTAAATAAATATTTGAATATACAACCTACATTTTTCAATATAAATATTTACAAAATAAATATCAAAGCATTTGAGTATTGGCTATCTGCTGCTTCTTTTTTCAGTATTTCAAATAAATACGAGATGTTTGAAATTCCTAGTTCCCAATAGTGAAACAATCTTATCCTTAACCTAATTAAAATAAATGTATAAATATTAATAAGTATTATAAAACACGTGTTCTTTCAAAACTTCAAAAATTTTAAATAAACCGTTTTAAGAAAAAAATGTCATATAATATCCAATACTATGAAGCACCAAATGAATTTTTTTTTTAATATATCTAAAAATGTTTCACAAGTGGAATATCAATTTTTTTATAAGGTGAAGTTTATTAATGATGTATCAAATTTTGGTGAAAATCATATTCGAGAAATTTTTGTCATCATCGAAATAAGATGAGAAATTTGATCTACCGAAGAATGGCTAGTTTAACTATAAAAAATATAAAAATAAAAAATAACAATTATATAATTATTATTATTATTATTATTATTATAAATTTCTTATATTCAAAACTTTAAAAAAAATTAAAAATAAATAAATAAAAATATAAAAAATAAACAAGCTCAATAGCATAGGAGACCATAGACTTCCTAAGATAGCTTTAAATTCCAGCCAAAACCACCTAAGGCTTAAACGAGGTTGGTATAAAGACACTAGGGCCTGGTTAAACCATTGAGAGATCCATGAGAATGTTGTATTGCAAAACATTAATAACATGTTGTAGTCGCTTACAACACCACCCAAAATTTTGGGGTTTCAAAATTCCGGGGTCCCCTATGCTCGCTTAGACGCAAGGTCTTTCACCGAACTCCGTAGTCAAGTGACATCCCAACGACTCATCCTCAACCCCCCTAGTAAGTTGTCTCATCATGATCTGGATGTTGTTGCTGCAAATTGTTTACATGTGGAAGGGACATCTAGCGTACGCCCCAAACATTCTTACCAGCGTCGCGCCATGTGTAAGAGATGCTGCATATGTTTTAATTAAAACCTTTGTTTATTGACTGGTGCAAAATCCTCCCGAAGGCAGGTCCTTGGCTAGTTGTTCGAATACTTTTCTTAAACTTGTTAGTTTCATATGTTTTATCTGTGGTCACCATTATCAAAGAATAATTATGATGTCGTATGTTCCACGCAAGTCGACCCCACGGGTGACAAACTCCTCAGTCATGTCACGACATCAAGGGAAATGAAATTGAGCTCAATGACGAGGCCAAAGTTGCGGAACAGGGGAGGAGGAGGAGCAAGTGACCAGTACTGTTAAAGGGAGGATAGTGTGATACGTGTCGATCAGAGAAAGAACCTTTTATGTCACCAATGCAAGAGGCTTTCTTCATTAGTGCACACCAGAATTTTTGGAGATCCTGCACAATGTCAGCTTCGTGTCGATGTCTGTCCACAAAGGAACATATGTCGCCATTTCGACAAGTATAGCCTGAAGTATAGCCCGGTGAACAAGGCGAACTCAGGAGATCTCCCTGGGGAATGACAGTCTCACTCAAGGCGTTCTCGTGCCAGGTAGCAGTGCATAGTCATACGTGTTGTCTGTGGCAAGCCAACAACAGGGTTTTAAATATGTGAACGCTCCCTTTAGAAGCAACATTTATGAATCCTAAGCGACATGGTGTGAAATTATTTATGGTGCAAGGAGTACAACGTGGAGCAAGGAAATGGCATTAAAACCCTAGTCTCCTTTATTCTTTCATATCCATAAAGTTTGTCTATGCAGAACCATAAGGGATGGAAAACTTCAAACTGAACCTAAAAGGTGATTGCTTAAACGCATGCACCTTTTGGCAGCCAGGCGCATTGATGCATACGCAAATAGTCTCTAGGACTACAAGGCAGAAAGGCTCAATATTAAAAGGGCCATCAATGTGGCTTGAGTAGCATATTTCGACTCTCGATCTTTCAAAACAAGAAGCCTTCATATTATGACGTAAAGCAAATGATCGAATTAAGACCAGATTCGAAAACATGGGTTTCAAAACCACCAGAGACCGTGGAACCAAAACTATGGGGAAACTTTGTAAGTGGGCGCGCATCTATATATCCAATACAAGGCACCAACATATGTTGTTAAGGCCGTTGCAATTGAGCACGAATATTTTTATGATGGAATTTGCAAAGATATATTTAGAGCGTGAAGCAAAACTATGGAAAACATTATAGATAAGGTGCACATCCGGTGGACTAGGGTTATGATTTTAAATGTTATAAAAACGAAGCACGAGCCCATGGGGTTTTCAAACCATATCAAATGTCAAACATCTGATGACACGGGTAAATTTATGATAAAGCATGAGAGGCAGATAAAACGGGGTGGTCGACTTCACGTTTAAAATGGCGGATCACAACTTTATGAAGACACGTTGCATGCGTGGCATGAAACCACATGTAAATACCAGCGGTCAGATTTACAACTAAGACATTAATCAGAACTATACAAGTCAGCGCAAAAGGTTTTCATGGCGAGTTTTATTGAGTGGCCAGCGAAGTAATACAAATCTCCTCGGCATTAAGATATTCGAGCAAAAGGGTTCGATGGCGTTTTCCATTCACGGGGTACGTTTGAAGCAATATACACATAAAACGGTCAACTTTGCATTGGGAACATGGCACAGGAAGGCATGTTTACGTTGCATGGAGCCCAACGTAAATGTTTGTACAAATACATAACGGTCAACTTTTCAACATTTCTAACATAGAGCGGGATACTATGACAGTCACGTAGTGGTAATGTTATGATACTTGCGGGGCGTTATATGAATATTTATTGCCATGTTTAAAACAATGTAGAGCGACGGTGTTGCCAGAGGAGGTCGGGTCTTTTTTTGTTTTTTCCATTTATATTCCCTGCATGCAAGAACACAAAACCAGTTTCTGCTAGAACGCCCAGCCTTTTCGGCATATAGAGTGAAACTTCCTCCCGGTATAAGGAGTCAAGGATAAGGAAGTTTTCCTTTGCGCTGATGGATATGTATTTGCCGGACACATGTATGGTCAATAGAGATGGTGTGCTGTCACCAATATCTTACGTATACGCCGCGGATCTATTAAGCGGATGGTCATTGATGGTCTCCCGTTCTTATAACAAATCAATAAACCTCTAATAGCATGATATAATCACTATAGTGCTTACAAATGCACGCTAGTGTGTCGATGACGAAGTTCAACCTGTGGAGCAAATACGTAATGGTAATAGTCTGTTTAAAGCACGGAACCAAACCTTATAACAGGTCTGCTGCGGCGGTGTTATGGTGACTATCGCACTATTATAATCACGCTTTAAAAGATGATTGACAATGCATGTGCTCTTTCTTTTCCCATGCATACATTTTCTGGTTCACAATGATTAACATCCTTTGACAATATCGCATGTCCTCAGAGAGATTTCCATGCAGCAGTTGCAGCTGCCGTATATCATATTGGCCACCGGAGATGATGAGTCAGCGAGCCAAGCGCCATTGCACAGCCGAGTGCCTGCATATGCGTAAATCGTGTCAGCGCCCATTTAGATAAAATCAGCTCTGCTCTGATCCCTGCGTTAACGCAACCACGATATTCGGCATGAGCGTTACGTGCATTCATAATGGTTGTTCCCTATCAAATTACATGAAAATGGAGAGAGGCATGTGATCCGCCGTGTTAGTAAGCGTCTTGAGCATATCTTATAACGCCATTTTTAATATACGCTAGAAACTTTAGCCCATGATACACAGCATCTCTGCAGTGCTGCCCATCGTGAAGACGATCGATTCATTGAATGCTGCGGATCATCAGATCGCAGGCCAACCTTCCACGCATCTGTGCGCCTTAGGAAAAGTGCGACTACGCGACCATGAGAGGTCGCAGCTCAGCCCAGGTCGTTGAGTCGCAGCATGCCCGAAACTAACAAGGTGCGACCTGCCAAAGAATGCGACTATGCGACCCCATTGAGTCGCAAGTGCAGTCCAAGTCGCTGAGTCGCAAGTCGATGTGGAAAAGACGAAGTGCGATCTGCGACCCTTTTGAGATTGCGACCCACGCAAAGATGAAGTCGCACGACCCTATGAGTCGCCAAGTCGCAAATCCATGGAGCTAAACAAAATGCGACTTGGTGGTAATGATGACCATGCAACTCCTGCTTTGCGCTAGTTTTCCAAATGATGTTGTGGGGAAGTAGCATGGTGAGCAGCACTCTTTTAAATCCCAGACATGCGACAAGAGGAGTGGTGAGTTAGTACAGAAACTGTTCTTGCATGGGTGAGATGGGCTTGAGTACGTTGCCTCTATGCCAGTTGCAGCGCCTGCTCGGTCAGCAACAAGTTTACAAGAATAGCTGGAGGGCTCCTTGGCGCGTTGATGGCTATCTTGGTCATAAAGGGAGCTATCATAATTTAGTAAATAAATTTGCCATGCTCAAGAATGAGAATCTCAGCGTTGATCGATTCAGATCTCCATGGCGTTTTCCAAATATACTCGTGGGACGGTTTGCGGATAATATGAAATTGGTAAATTTACATTTCGATCTTCATTCTAGACCCGCTCCACAACGACACCAATCTACATTACAGTTATTCAAAAGAAAATGGCACAAGCCATTTTCCCGATGACTCAGTAGCACAATACTTGACCACACAGGGGTCTATGCTATTATTTTATCTCTTGCAAATCAATTGAAATGCCTTTAGCATTATTATTGTTTCAATCATAGAGATATGTGACCTACGTTATTTTATTGCAGGAAGAACCTTTCAGTCTACACAAAGAGCCAGAGTTTTCCTCAGCAAACAAAGGGACCTTCTCAAAACAGGTCGTAGATCCAGGGAGGTCGCAGGTCGCACATTTACCTGGGTCGTGAGGTCGCAAATCTGCTGAGGTCGCAGGTCGCGAATCTGCTGAGGTCGCAGGTCGCAAATCTGCCTAGGTCGCAAGTCGTAGAGGTCGCCAGGTCACTAAGTCGCACTCCCTTTCAAAAGCCCGACGACACGACCCAGCGACCCAGCGACTAGGTCGCAAGGTCGCATAACCTGGGCAGGTCGCAGGTCGCACATCTGCTGAGGTCGCAGGTCGCAAATCTACTAAGGTCGCAAGTCACAGAGGTCGCCAGGTCGCTAAGTCGCACCTCTTGGTAAATGCCTGACAGCGCGACCCAGCGACCCAGCGACTAGGTCGCAGGTCGCAACAACGACTCAAGTCGCGGGTCACAGAAAATACTGGGTCGCAAGGCAGCCCAACGGTCAGGAAGATGAAAGGTCAAAGAAGCCCAAAGGGCAGGTTCTGTTTTATAAATACTCCTTCGGGAGCTTGTACTAAGGGGATTTTTCTTTTGGAAACTCAAGAGCTACATGGCATTGTATTGAAAGATTATACTATTGTACATATGAATACAGATTCTTGTTAAAACACCCTATGGTTATGATGTGTTTTGTAGTGAAAACACTGTGTGTATTCCTTGTACAGTTTCAGAACATCCTATGATTAATGAAGCTGCACTCTTCATGTCATCATTTATGCGTCATGGCTATCTGTGTTGTATCAATGATGTTCAATTTATCATCTGCTCTATTAATGAATGTTAATGAACTATTTTGTTAGCATTTCATTTTATCTTTCAGAAAGTAAAGGGATATCTCACCATAAAGAACTATTTCTTTTGTGGTTAGACTACCTTATAAGCATTACCCCCAAAGATGTGTTGCTAATGACATCTCCTGAGGTGTACATGCTTTATTTATGATCTTGCTACGCATAGTGTTTGATTCGTGTTTAATGCATCAATCCTGTATTTTGTATCATGTGAATAAGTGTATGTCCGCAGGTTCAATCAGGTTCTTTCGAGACCGAAGGGAAGGCGTCTTAAGCGGTAGCCGGACCCACACCCCGGACGGGATCCCTACTCCAAACGATTCAAGGTCTAATTGGGACTTTCTACCGGGGAGATCCCTTACTGTTGGCTGGACAAATTTTCCCGTCAACATAAGATAATGAAAATTGTTACTTCTAAGTTCAAAGAAAAAATGTGGTGTGAGAAAGATCTAGTAGCTAAAATAAAATTAAGATATTATAAGGAGGTCATCAACCCCACCCTAGAAGATCAAAAGTATCTCTCTGTTTTAACTAGCTCAAAGAAGAAAATTAATATAGCCAATATTAGAACTAACTCTCATGAGCTCCATAGTGAAACAGGTCGTTGGACAGTTCCTAAAACACCATGGATGGAAAGGATCTGACATCTCTGTGAGAATATGAACATCGAGGATGAAAATCACTTCCTCTTAGAGTGCCCCGAGTACAACCAAATTAGAGCTCAATTTCATAATCTTGGTTACAATACTGACCTTCTTAGCCTTTTAAGATGTCAAAATTATAGTGAGCTCAAGAGGCTTCTCTCCAAGCTTTTTGAGCATAGGAATAAAATCTTAAATCAAACTAAATAACACTTTTCTTTAGATCGGATAGACCAAAGATTGGTCTGAGTGGACGTTAACCACCACCATCATCATCATCAAAAATAAATAAATAAACAAAAATAAAAATAATGATAATAATAAAATAATTATATTGAAAATAAATAAATATATATTATTTGAATGTAATTCAATTATTTGAAACTAATTTTTTATTTTTATTTATTTATTTTCATATTTTTTTAAATATAAATAAATAAAAATGAAATTAAAAATAAATAATAAAAATAATAATGATAAATAAATAAATAATAAGTAACTAAATAATAAAGAATAAATGAATAAAAAGATAAATAACAATAATAAGGAACCAAAAAGGAAAAAGGAAAATGGGATGATAGGAGAGGAAAAGACAGCTTGAGGAAAAACAGAATGGAAGAAACCCAATAACTAAGAATGAAGGGCAAGGATCCAGCATCTGCTCACACTCTCCCATCACACTCCCCCATCATTCATGTTAAGGTTTACTAGCCTCTTTTCTATTTCAAGGGTCTCCCTAAACTTTCGGTGGTGGAAATGGTTCACCCTTACAATAACCTCAGCATCTTCAATGCAAATGTGATGCTTTGTCTTTTCAGCATGCTCTGCTAAGGCAGAGGAGCGAGATCTATTATTATTTAGGTCAGCGGCATGTTCATGAATTCTTTGACTAATGGAGCGACCAGTTTCACTAATGTAACGTGTCCCACAAGAGCACGGGATCAAGTAAACACCCTTACCCTCCTTAGGGCAAATCGGGTCCTTAACCGATCTAAGCAAACTCTGAATAGTGTGGAGTGGCTTGAAGTTTGAAGAAACATTATGTCTCCTTAGGATCCTAGCGATCTTATCAATTGTTCCTTAGATAAAAGGCAGGTGAACTCCAGATAACCTATCACTATTATCAATTTTAACCTTAGGACATTTTTCAGCTTTTTGGTTTTTATTTTAATTTTTTTTTTTAATTTTTTATATTTTATTATTTTTATTTATTTATTTAATATGTATTTATTTTTATTTTTTTTAATTTTTTAAGTTTTGAATGTAAGAAATTAAACTAAATTATAATAATAATAATAATATGATTTATTTTTATATTTTTTATAGTCAAACTAGCTGGAGCTTTATTATCTATTTAAGTTGAGTCATAGATCAGATTTCTCATCTTGTCTTGATGATGAATCACACTGCCTGGTTCGAAACGTGTCGACAAAAATTTCTCGAATGTGAATTTCACCTAAAGATTTGATACATAATATATAGATCACAGAAGTCAAATTCCTAATATTGATTAATGATGTTGAAATTGGTTAAAGGAAACATTAATAAAATATTAATATTTAATTTTAAAATTACAATTTTTTAATTAAAAGTTATAATTATTAAATAAAATAAAATAATTATATATATATAAATTATGTGACAAGTAACCATTTATAAATATTTATATATTATAAATATAAAAATATTTGTTTTATTTCATATTATTGAAATTTATAAAATAATAAAAATTAATTAAATTATTATTTTATTATTATTATTGTTATAAAATAATTAATATATATAAAATAAGATTTTTAACTATAGAGATTTATCCCATTTTATCATGGAGATCATTTATATGTAAATAAGTTTTGTTATAATATTATGGTCTATTATAATGGTTTATCAATACTACATGTTCAAAAATAATAAGTCATTTCATATGACATTTATTCATATGAAGTTTTTTTAATTAATAAAATTAATTAAAAGGAGAAAAAATACATAAAAAGATAAATTTCAACCTTTTATTTTTTTATACTACTAATAATATCTTAAAATATTATGTGGAGGTTAAATCCATATTATCCACTTCACATAAGTAAATTAAAGTTCTAGAAGTCCTATTCCAAAATAAATATGTCCTATGTAATGAAATGATATCATATTTTTATTATAGCTATGATTACTTGTCACACTTTTTATAAAAATTAATAAATTTTGGTGGGTAGTAACCAATAGTAAATCCACACATTTACATTTTTAATCCTACTTGTTAAAGTGTTTAAGAACAGATAAATAATGGTGGGTAGTAACTCTTGGTAATCTCACTAGAAATTGTATTGTTGATTCTTGCCAAAAATACAAATACTTATGGTGGGAAGTAGTTGTTAGTAAATATGTTATTTTAGTGATTACAAGTTATTTTCAATATTTTATTTTTAGGTAGTTTAATAATGAAAAATCAAATATTTAAAAATCATGTTATAAATATTGCAATTGCATTCATAAATTTTTCAATAATTTTGAAAAATAAATATTTTTTTTTCAAAATTAAACATTATAATTTAATGGGTCAATACTAAACTAATAATAAAAATAAATTGATTATTAAAACCAAGGAAAGACCAATAACATAAACCATATCTTATAGTGTTAAACATAATTTCTCAAAAACTTTATTTAGAAAAATATTTTCAATTAATAACTAATTTAATACAACATAAACTCATACTTTTCATAATTAAATTATAATAACATAAATCAAATTTATAATATTAAAAATATTTTTTCTAAAACTATTAACTGTTATTTAATACTTTTTATTATACAATAACATAATGTATATATTCTAATATAACTTATAATTTAAAATTAATATTGCTAATATATATCAAATACTTCTCCCACTTGGGTACATGGACGTGAGAATCGTGACAAGTGAGATTGACAATAACAAAAATAGTGAATCCATTTCTTCTCTTTTATAAGGAAATAAGGTAGAGCTATATGTGGTCATCCGGAGGTGGTGATGGACTAAAGTTACTAATTTGAATAGTCTTTTCCAGTTTTTTTGGTATGGTATATGATTAGTCTACCAAATAATTTTGTATCACAATAAAATTATAGTACATCCATTCTCATGGGATTTAAGAGGAATATGATTCATGAAGGGAGGAATATGATTTATGAAGGGATTTATATAGCTTGGATTTATATTATTTTTTTAAAAAGAAAAAATATATTTGTTTTTATAGGAAATCAAAAAGTATTATATTTTATAATTTAAAAATTCATTTGAAAAAAAAATATTGGATATATTTTAGACTTTAAACAAATCTTAAAATTTAACTAAATCATATTTGAATAGGATTGAACAAATTAAAGGAAAAAACATACAATGTGTTATTAGTATACACTTCTAAAATGGAAACTAACCAAAAATCTAATAGAAAATCTCCCTTGGAGATCATATCTTCCAAGGAATTAATTTTCCTATATGTATGAATAACTTACACATCATCATATTGCTCCTGTAGATGGTGGATTTTCCTTTTCCACACTTCTAAATGAGGGACCCTTAAGTCAGCTTTTCCATTGAATTATTCCACAAGTAATTTTGAATCCTAGTAAAATATAAATACTTTTACTTACTTCCAAAGAAAAATCTTCATGGCACACCACATAGCGAAGATATTAGATGTAAATTTGTGTCTTGGCCAATACCTAGTTTGAATTTATTCATCAGATTGTGGACAAGAAAATAACTATATCCGCACCACAAACATCCCTCTAACTAGCCATGGAAAATTTTAGGGGCTAATATTCGCAACTGGGCTAATTTTCCATGGTTTTTCTGGAAAACAATTCGTCAATTTCCATTTTTTTTCTAAAAGTGATTCACCCAAATTTGATAGCATAAAATTATGTTATCCTAAAAAATTTCCAAAAAATTATAGAGACTATATAAATTCAATAGAAATTTGGATATCTTTAAGAAAATATCACCAAACATTTTATAGTCTGCATATTAGGGACTCATAAGATTTGCCAAGGTTTCTAAACTTTAAGATAAATTTCCATCCTTAAAATTTTCCCTGTAACTAGATTCATTAAAGAATCAACATATTATACCAATCGATAACTACACATCTATGATTAGCTTGATCTTCTTCCCTTTCAGTGGTATCACTTACTCAAGATAATAAATTATTGCATTTTGTGCAATAACATCAGAGAAAACCACAGTCTCTTTTTTTACCGATATACATGCAGTAACCATAAGGATGGAAAATTCAAAACCGAAATTTGAAAAAGGTGATTAAGCTTAAACGCATGCACCTTGCTACCAGCGCACGTTTTACATTAAATAGTTCTCAGGACTACAAGGCATAAAGGCTCAATATTAAAAGGGCCATCAATGTGGCTTGAGTAGCATATTTCGACTCTCGATCTTTCAAAACAAGAAGCCTTCATATTATGAGGTAAAGCAAATGATCGAATTAAGACCAGATTCGAAAACATGGGTTTCAAAACCACCAGAGACCGTGGAACCAAAACTATGGGGAAACTTTGTAAGTGGGCGCGCATCTATATATCCAATACAAGGCACCAACATATGTTGTTAAGGCCGTTGCAATTGAGCACGAATATTTTTATGATGGAATTTGCAAAGATATATTTAGAGCGTGAAGCAAAACTATGGAAAACATTATAGATAAGGTGCACATCCGGTGGACTAGGGTTATGATTTTAAATGTTATAAAAACGAAGCACGAGCCCATGGGGTTTTCAAACCATATCAAATGTCAAACATCTGATGACACGGGTAAATTTATGATAAAGCATGAGAGGCAGATAAAACGGGGTGGTCGACTTCACGTTTAAAATGGCGGATCACAACTTTATGAAGACACGTTGCATGCGTGGCATGAAACCACATGTAAATACCAGCGGTCAGATTTACAACTAAGACATTAATCAGAACTATACAAGTCAGCGCAAAAGGTTTTCATGGCGAGTTTTATTGAGTGGCCAGCGAAGTAATACAAATCTCCTCGGCATTAAGATATTCGAGCAAAAGGGTTCGATGGCGTTTTCCATTCACGGGGTACGTTTGAAGCAATATACACATAAAACGGTCAACTTTGCATTGGGAACATGGCACAGGAAGGCATGTTTACGTTGCATGGAGCCCAACGTAAATGTTTGTACAAATACATAACGGTCAACTTTTCAACATTTCTAACATAGAGCGGGATACTATGACAGTCACGTAGTGGTAATGTTATGATACTTGCGGGGCGTTATATGAATATTTATTGCCATGTTTAAAACAATGTAGAGCGACGGTGTTGCCAGAGGAGGTCGGGTCTTTTTTTGTTTTTTCCATTTATATTCCCTGCATGCAAGAACACAAAACCAGTTTCTGCTAGAACGCCCAGCCTTTTCGGCATATAGAGTGAAACTTCCTCCCGGTATAAGGAGTCAAGGATAAGGAAGTTTTCCTTTGCGCTGATGGATATGTATTTGCCGGACACATGTATGGTCAATAGAGATGGTGTGCTGTCACCAATATCTTACGTATACGCCGCGGATCTATTAAGCGGATGGTCATTGATGGTCTCCCGTTCTTATAACAAATCAATAAACCTCTAATAGCATGATATAATCACTATAGTGCTTACAAATGCACGCTAGTGTGTCGATGACGAAGTTCAACCTGTGGAGCAAATACGTAATGGTAATAGTCTGTTTAAAGCACGGAACCAAACCTTATAACAGGTCTGCTGCGGCGGTGTTATGGTGACTATCGCACTATTATAATCACGCTTTAAAAGATGATTGACAATGCATGTGCTCTTTCTTTTCCCATGCATACATTTTCTGGTTCACAATGATTAACATCCTTTGACAATATCGCATGTCCTCAGAGAGATTTCCATGCAGCAGTTGCAGCTGCCGTATATCATATTGGCCA
Source organism: Pinus albicaulis (assembly GCA_034641835.2). Lineage (NCBI taxonomy): Eukaryota > Viridiplantae > Streptophyta > Pinopsida > Pinales > Pinaceae > Pinus > Pinus albicaulis. The sequence continues at coordinate 725,360,352 of CM076577.1, read as the reverse complement.
CCGGAGATGATGAGTCAGCGGGCCAAGCGCCATTGCACAGCCGAGTGCCTGCATATGCGTAAATCCTGTCAGCGCCCATTTAGATAAAATCAGCTCTGCTCTGATCCCTGCGTTAACGCAACCACGATATTCGGCATGAGCGTTACGTGCATTCATAATGGTTGTTCCCTGTCAGATTACACGAAAATGGAGAGAGGCATGTGATCCGCCGTGTTAGTAAGCGTCTTGAGCATATCTTATAACGCCGTTTTTAATATACGCTGGAAAATTTAGCCCATGATACCCAACATCTCTGCAGTGTTTCCCATCGCGAAGACGATCGATTCATTGAATGCTGCGGATCATCAGATCGCAAGCCAACCTTCCACGCATCTATGCGCCTTAGGCAAGTGCGACTACGCGACCACGGGAGGTCGCAGCTCAGCCCAGGTCGCTGAGTCGCAGCATGCCCGAAACTAACAAGGTGCGACCTACCAAAGAATGCAACTATGCGACCCCATTGAGTCGCAAGTGCAGTCCAAGTCGCTGAGTCGCAAGTCGATGTGGAAAAGACGAAGTGCGACCTGCGACCCACACAAAGATGAAGTCGCGCGACCCTATGAGTCGCCAGGTCGCAAATCCATGGAGCCAAACAAAATGCGACTTGATGGTAATGATGACCATGCAACTCCTGCTTTGTGCTAGTTTTTCAAATGATGTTGTGGGGAAGTAGCATGGTGAGCAGCACTCTTTTAAATCCCAGACATGTGACAAGAGGAGTGGTGAGTTAGTACAGAAACTGTTCTTGCATGGGCGAGATGGGCTTGAGTACGTTGCCTCTATGCCAGTTGCAATGCCTACTCGGTTAGCAACAAGTTTACAAGAATAGCTGGAGGGCTCCTTAGCACGTTGATGGCTATCTTAGTCATAAAGGGAGCTATCAGAATTTAGTAAATAAATTTGCCATGCTCAAGAATGAGAATCTCAGCATTGATCGATTCAAATCTCCATGGCGTTTTCCAAATATACTCGTGGGATGATTTGCGAATAATATGAAATTGGTAAATTTACATTTGGATCTTCATTCCAGACCCTCTCCACAATGACACCAATCTACATTATAGTTATTCAAAAGAAAATGGCACAAGCCATTTTCCCGATGACTCAGTAGCACAATACTTGACCACACAGGGGTCTATGCTATTATTTTAGCTCTTGCAAATCAATTAAAATGCCTTTAGCATTATTATTGCTTCAACCATAGAGATATGTGACCTACATTATTTTATTGCAGGAAGAACCTTTCAGTCTACACAAAGAGCCAGAGTTTTCCTCAGCAAACAAGGGGACCTTCTCAAAACAGGTCGCAGGTCACAGATCCAGGGAGGTCGCAGGTCGCACATTTACCTAGGTCGCGAGGTCGCAAATCTACTGAGGTCGCAGGTCGCAAATCTACCTACGTCACAAGTCGCAGAGGTCACCAGGTCACTAAGTCGCACTCCCTTTCAAAATCCTGACGGTGCGACCCAGCGACCCAGCGACTAGGTCGCAAGGTCGCATATCCTGGGCAGGTCGCAGGTCGCACATCTGCTAAGGTCGCAGGTCGCAAATCTACCGAGGTTGCAAGTCGCAGAGGTCGCCAGGTCGCTAAGTCACACCTCTTGGTAAATGCCCAACAGCGCGACCCAGCGACCCAGCGACTAGGTCGCAGATCGCAACAACGACTCAAGTCACGGGTCACAGAAAATACTGGGTCGTAAGGCAGCCCAACGATCAAGAAGATGAAAGGTCAAAGAAGCCCAAAGGGCAAGTTCTGTTTTATAAATACTCCTTCGAGAGCTTGTACTGAGGGGCTTTTTATTTTGGAAACTCAAGAGCTACATGGTATTGTATTGAAAGATTATACTCTTGTACATATGAATACAGAGTCTTGTTAAAACACCCTATGGTTATGATATGTTTTGCGGTGCGAACACTGTGTGTATTTCTTGTATAGTTTCAGAACATCCTATGATTAATGAAGCTGCACTCTTCATGTCATCATTTATGCGTCATGGCTATCAGTGTTGTATCAATGATGTTCAATTTATCATCTGCTCTATTAATGAATTTTAATGAACTATTTTGTTAGCATTTCATTTTATCTTTCAGAAAGTAAAGGGATATCTCACCATAAAGAACTATTTCTTTTGTGGTCAGACTACCTTATAAGCATTACCCCCAAAGATGTGTTGCTAATGACATCTCCTGAGGTGTACATGCTTTATTTATGATCTTGCTACGCATAGTGTCTGATTTGTGTTTAATGCATCAATCCTGTATTCTGTATCATGTGAATAAGTGTGTGTCCGCAAGTTCAATCAGGTTCTTTTGAGACCAAAAGGAAGGCGTCTTAAACGGTAGCCGAACCCACACCCCAGACGGGATCCCTACTCCAAACGGTTCGAGGTCTAATTGGGACTTTCTACCGGGGAGATCCCCTACTATTGGCTGGACAAATTTTCCCGTCAACAAAATTGGCGCTAGAAGGAGGGCTTGAACCTCCGACCATATGGTTAACAAGAAGGGGGGCCAGATGACAAGCTGAGCCCTTAGAGCCTGCAGTTAATCTCATATCTGTAATGGCTCATTCCCAAATCATTTTCCCGAGATGTTTGTCAGAGTTTTATGAACCTGGATACTTCATCCCCGATAAAATTATGTATCACTTGTCCCAGTTAAAATTTGATGGTGAAAATGGGGTACCTATAACCCAGCACCTTTTATATTTCGACGACTTTGGTGAGTGCTACGAAATTGAAAATGAAGGTTTCATTTGTTTTCTTTTCTTCCTCACTCTCGAAGGTCGCGCTAAGCAATGGTGCTGCACTTTTCCGGAATCTTCCATCCATTCATTTGAACAACTCGCTAGTGAATTACAACAAGCTTTTCACATGTATGATTTTCATAACGTTTTACTAAAGATAAATGACATCAGAATGGAACCTCAGGAATCTTTAGATGAGTTCTCTATCAGATTCGTTCATTATTGTTTTGAGTTCCCTGAAAAGGATGTCGATTGGAGGTTGTTAAGAGAACAGTTCGTGTATGCGATTCTCGTTTCCCTTGAACCTTTTCAGTTAGCAACCCGACCTGAGCCTAGTGTTCCCTATGACAATCCGCAAGTCAACGGTTGTTCTGACTTTGAGTCTTTCACATACCATGTCGAATTTGAACACCCCAGTGGCTCATTATCTCTTTTGGCTCATGAAACCTACCCCGAGCCCACTCGATGTCTCCCTGGACTTAGTCCTAAATCTGGTTCACATTCAAATTATGAATCAGATTCACATTCGGATGATGAATCTGGTTCACATTCGGATTATGAATCTGACTCACATTCGGATTATGAATCTAGTTCATATTTGGATTACAAATCTGGTTCAGATTCGGATGATGAATATGGTTCACATTCGGACTATGAATCTGGTTCACATACGGATTATGAATCAACTCCTACCCCGCATAAAGTTGATTCCCTTACAAGGTCTGCCAGATCATTGTTTTCTCTGGATGACACGGATGAGCGGGTCGGAAAGCCTCGTATGGTTAACGCCCCTGCGACTCAATCTATTCGTTCATTACTCCCCATTTGGTTTCCCGATCCCGGCACACCAGTAATTTCTTCAAGACATTCAAAATTTCCTTATACTGGTATTGGCGACAATCATAAGCACGCAGATGGTGTTCCACCATCACAGATCAAAATCGATGAATCTTTTAGATCTAATCTTTCTTACTCGGAATCTTTAGACAGCCATGGGAGCGATTATCTGATTGGGCAACCTCAAGATGTCCTCTTTATCGATCCATCCCAGTCAGTAACTCTCGGGGAGCCTGACATGTCAGGTGCCCAACTCGACCACATCGATGGTTGTAGCGATCACTCCTTATCTGAAAACATATTCAATCATATCGCTGAGGATTGGCACTCACATCTTTTTTCCAACCATATGGAGACACCAGCAGTCGATGATGCACTTTGGGAAGTTTCAAGTACCCATCAGAAAGTCGAAGCGCTTCAGCTTCTGCCAACCGTTTCTGAGATGACGATCCCCAAATACTATGCTCCTCCCAGCATAACCGCGGTAAATCCACCCTACCTTGACGAATCTAAAGAATCTGATATATTGATCTATCAATCAGTCAGCGCGCAAACATTTGACCAAATTGATACAAAGCCCACTGACATTCTGCAACTCACCATAATGCATGATCACATCCATTCGCCTGTTGATCTCGCCCAACCATCAAAGTTGAGAAGCGCTCCACTCGAAGGTTCCGATTTTTTTCAAGGCGGTGAGGAATTTCAGGCTCCACTAAACGTGGATTCAGATCCCCATACCCTTGACCAAACCCAGGAGCAACCCCGGACTAGGGTTTTCAAAACTAGGGTTCCTACGCTTGGATGCGCATGCATCTATAATTTTCCCGACACTTGCTTATTATTTCCATTCCATAAAACTGATGGTCCCCAACACCATGATGAAATTTCCGGTCAACTCGACCAACTCCATCCGGTGGATGTGCTTGAAAATAGGTGGCGGCTTACCAAGCGCCCATCAGATCTAGGATTGTGCATGAATGAATGTGTGTCATTTATAAATGTTGATTTTCAAGAACATATTGCTGCATATCAAGATGAGAGTGGGATTCAACTTGCACAATCTATGTTGGCTTGTCCTGTGGGAAGTATCTATGATCGTCTTGCCATTGCACCTGCTCCTCAGGTAAGTGTTGTTGTTGCTGCACTTTTTTGGATACTAGCTCTGATCCTGATCATTGTTGCTCTTGCAGGTCATGAACTAATGTGGTGGCTTCATTGGAAAACTGATTTTACATAACTCGACCGCATCATTGGTTAAACTAGGGTTTAGGTGTAGGTTAGCTAGGACCAGCAATAAAAAAAAATTTAGTTCAAAGTTAATTAGGTTTACTTGCCGAATTTTTTACTTCATAGTTTAAAAGTGTGTTTAATATTCTTGTTTACGACTAATATCCTAGGCATTATCATGTTACAATTGTTTTGCACTCATTTCTTTTTAGTTTTCTTTTTGTTGCATAAATAATCACTGCTTGTAATTGCACTTACTGCTGGATTGATCGTTCTCACACATGGCGTTGCATTGCATCTTGAGCCTCGCCTATTACATTGCATCATACGCTCTCTTCCTTAGATCATTTCTGTCATATCATCTGCCACTTCATGAGCCCTCATTGCAGCCCTATCACCTCGTGATCTTGTTTGCCCTAACTACTGAAACAGTAACCCCATTGTTTGCGTGAGGTTGTGGTGGCTATCTCAAGAGGAAGCTTCTCTTAGGACAAGTTAATGAAGTCGCATTCTCAACAAGATGCCTACGAGTCTAAAATTATTTAGCCTGGGAGATACGAGCCGGTTGATTTTGGGAGACCTAATGAGTTTGAATGGCCCATGCCCGTAAGCTTAAGCCTTGTGCCCAGCATGGTCTCGGACGTCCTAATGATCTGTTTTTCACGCTTCGCCTATTGTGGTGAATGGGATGTGAAGGTTTAGCACGAGGGAAAACCCAAATTAGGATATCTTTCATTTTCTGTAACACGAGAAACAACCTCTCTTGCTCGTAAAATAAGTCGGGATCCCTCATCCGCCCATGAAAAATAAGTGCCATGAGCACATGAAAATAAGTTCCACGAGCACGTGAAAATGAGTGTTGTAAGCACATGAAACAAATAAGGGTAAAGGATCGAGAAAGGCTTCCTGCGCAGAGAGGTAATGCAACGACTCCGCTGGGGTACTGACCAGGCTCGCTGGCAGCGGAGCAACGTTTGTGATTTCTTGAAGTGACTCTGCCGGGGTACTGTCCAGGCCTGCTGGCAGCGGAGCAACACCAGAAGCTTACTTCAAAAATCCTGAGAATAATAAACCCAGTGCCTTGCTCTTCACATCATCAACAAGCTACTGGCGTCTGTGAGCTTTCTATTTGATATGTTTCTGATTAGCGGGACTTAGTTGAGGCACAAGGATTAAGCATACCTGTAAAGGGCCAAAGTAATTCAAAGGGTACCCATGGAACTTGTTCAATATTCTCTTGCATCATTATCCAGACTCAGACTATTGTGGTGATATTGACAGAGATGCTGGATTCTACCAGTGGTTCGCCATTTGTTGTAGCCGCTACAACACCACCCAAAATTTTGGGTATATTTAAAATTTCGGGTCCCCTTATGCTTTCTTAGTCGTTAAGGTCTTTCACCGAACCTGCAGTCAGTGACATCCCAATGACCTATCCCCAACCCCTCATAAGTTGTCTCGCCATCATGATCAGATGTTGTTGTTGCAATCACGCCATATGTGGGAAGGATCATCTAGCGTATGCCCAAACATTCTTACCGCAGCGGCGCCATGTGTAATAAGATTTCCATGCATATGTTTTAACGAAAACCTTTTGTGTATTGACGATTAAAAGCCTTCCCGATGTAGGTCATTAAGCATGTTGTTCGAATACTTTTCTTAAACTTGTTAGTTTCATATGTTTTATCTGTGGTCACCATTATCAAAGAATAATTATGATGTCGTATGTTCCACGCAGGTCGACCCCACGGGTGACAAACTCCTCAGTCGTGTCATGGCATCAAGGGAAATGAAATTGAGCTCAATGACGAGGCCAAAGTTGCGGAACAGGGGAGGAGGAGGAGCAAGTGACCAGTACTGTTAAAGGGAGGATAGTGTGATACGTGTCGATCAGAGAAAGAACCTTTTATGTCACCAATGCAAGAGGCTTTCTTCATTAGTGCACACCAGAATTTTTGGAGATCCTGCACAATGTCAGCTTCGTGTCGATGTCTGTCCACAAAGGAACATATGTCGCCATTTCGACAAGTATAGCCTGAAGTATAGCCCGGTGAACAAGGCGAACTCAGGAGATCTCCCTGGGGAATGACAGTCTCACTCAAGGCGTTCTCGTGCCAGGTAGCAGTGCGTAGTCATACGTGTTGTCTGTGGCAAGCCAATGATAGGGTTTTAAATATCTGAACGCTCCCTTTAGAAGTAAAATTTATGAATCCTAAGCGGCATGGTGTGAAATTATTTATGGTGCAAGGAGTACAACGTGGAGCAAGGAAATGGCATTAAAACCCTAGTCTCCTTTGTTCTTTCATATCCATAAAGTTTGTCTATGCAGAACCATAAGGGATGGAAAAATTCAAACTGAACCTAAAAGGTGATGCTTAAACGCATGCACCTTTTGGCAGCCAGGCGCATTGATGCATACGCAAATAGTCTCTAGGACTACAAGGTAGAAAGGCTCAATATTAAAAGGGCCATCAATGTGGCTGGAGTAGCATATTTCGACTCTCGATCTTTCAAAACAAGAAGCCTTCATATTATGAGGTAAAGCAAATGATCGAATTAAGACCAGATTCGAAGACATGGGTTTCAAAACCACCAGAGACCGTGGAACCAAAACTATGGGGAAAATTTGTAAGTGGGCGCGCATCTATATATCCAATACAAGGTGCCAAAATATGTTGGTAAGGCCGTTGCAATTGAGCACGAATATTTTTATGATGGAATTTGCAAAATTATATTTAGAGCGTGAAGCAAAACTATGGAAAACATTATAGATGAGGTGCGCACCCGGTGGACTAGGGTTATGATTTTAAATGTTATAAAACCAAAGTGCGAGCCCATGGGGTTTTCAAACCATATCAAATGTCAAACATCCGATGACACAGGTAAATTTATGATAAAGCATGAGAGGAAGATATAAGGGGGTGGTCGACTTCATGTTTAAAATGGCGGATCACAACTTTATAAAGACACGTTGCATGTGTGGCATGAAACCACACGTAAATACCAGCGGTCAGCTTTACAACTAAGACATTAATCAAAACTATACAAGTGAGCACAAATGGTTTTGATGGCGAGTTTTATTGAGTGGCCAGCAAAGTAATACAAATCTCTTCGACATTAAGATATTCGAGCAAAAGGGTTCGATGGCGTTTTCCATTCACGGGGTATGTTTGAAGCAATATACACATACAACGGTCAACTTTGCGTTGGGAACATGGCACAGAAAGGCATGTTTACGTTGCATGGAGCCCAACGTAAATGTTTGTACAAATACATAATGGTCAACTTTTCAACGTTGCTAACATAGAGCGGGATATTATGACAGTCACGTAGTGGTAATGTTATGATACTTGCGGGGCGATATATGAATATTTATTGCCATGTTTAAAATAATGCAGAGCGACGGCGTTGCCGGAGGAGGTCGGGTCTTCTTTTTTTTTTCCATTTATATTCCCCGCATGCAAGAACAAAAAACCAGTTTCTGCTAGAACGCCCAGCCCTTTTCGGCATATAGAGAGAAACTTCCTCCCGGTATAAGGAGTCAAGGATAAGGAAGTTTTCCTTTGCGCTGATGGCTATGTATTTGTGGGACACATGTATGGTCAATAGAGATGGTGTGTTGTCACAAATCTCTTACATATACGCCGCAGATCTATTAAGAAGATGGTCACTGATGGTCTCCCGTTCTTATAACAAATCAACAAACCTCTGATAGCATGATATAATCACTATAGTGCTTACAAATGCACGCTAGTGTGTCGATGACGAAGTTCAACCTGTGGAGCAAATACGTAATGGTCATAGTTTGTTTAAAGCATGGAACCAAACCTTATAACAGGTCTACTGCGAGGATGTTATGGTGACTATCACACTGTTATAATCACGCTTTAAAAGATGATTGACAATGCATGTGCTCTTTATTTTCCCATGCATACATTTTCTGGTTCACAACGATTAACATCCTTTGACACTATCGCATGTCCTCGGAGAGATTTTCATGCAGCAGTTGCAGCTGCCGTATATCATATTGACCGCCGGAGACGATGAGTCAGCGGGCCAAGCGCCATTGCACAGCCGAGTGCCTGCATATGCGTAAATCCTGTTAGCGCCCATTTAGATAAAATCATCTCTGCTCTAATCCCTGCGTTAACGCAACCACGATATTCAGGATGAGCGTTACGTGCATTCATAATGGTTGTTCCCTGTCAGATTACACGAAAATGGAGAGAGGCATGTGATCCACCGTGTTAGTAAGCGTCTTGAGCATATCTTATAACGCCATTTTTAATATATGCTAGAAACTTTAGCCCATGATACACAGCATCTCTGCAGTGCTGCCCATCGCGAAGACGATCGATTCATTGAATGCTACGGATCATCAGATCGCAGGCCAACCTTCCACGCATCTGTGCGCCTTAGGCAAAGTGCGACTACGCGACCATGGGAGGTCGCAGCTCAGCCCAGGTCGCTGAGTCGCAGCATGCCCGAAACTAACAAGGTGCGACCTGCCAAAGAATGCGACTATGCGACCCCATTGAGTCGCAAGTGCAGTCCAAGTCACTGAGTCGCAAGTCGATGTGGAAAAGATGAAGTGCGACCTGCGACCCTTTTGAGATTGCGACCCACGCAAAGATGAAGTCGCGCGACCCTATGAGTCGCCAGGTCGCAAATCCATGGAGCCAAACAAAATGCGACTTGGTGGTAATGATGACCATGCGACTCCTGTTTGGTGCTAGTTTTTCCAAATGATGTTGTGGAGAAGTACCATGGTGAGCAGCACCCTTTTAGATCACAGACATGCGACAAGAGGAGGAGTGAGTTAGTACACAAACTATTCTTGCATGGGCGAGATGGGCTTGAGTACGTTGCCTCTATGCCAGTTGCAGCGCCTGCTCGATCAGCAACAAGTTTACAAGAATAGCTGGAGGGCTCCTGGGCGCGTTGATGGCTATCTTGGTCATAAAGGGAGCTACCAAAATTTAGTAAATAAATTTGCCATGCTCAAGAATGAGAATCTTAGCGTCGATCGATTCAAATCTCCATAACGTTTTCCAAATATACTTGTGGGATGATTTGCAGATAATACGAAAGTGGTAAATTTACATCTGGATCTGCATTCCAGACCCACTCCACAACAACACTAATCAACATTACAGCTTTGTTCAAAATAAAATGGCACAAGTCGTCTCCCGATGACCGAGTAGCACAATACTTGACCACACAAGGGTTCATGCTATTATTTTAGCTCTGCGAATCAATTAAAAATGTCGAGACACATATTGTTTCAATCATAGAGATATGTGACCTACGTTATTTTATTGCAAGAAGAATCTTTCAGTTTACACAAAGAGCCAGAGTTTTCCTCAGCAAACAAGGGGACCTTCTCAAAACAAGTCGCAGAGGTCGCCAGGTCGCTAAGTCGCACTCCCTGTCAAAAGCCCGACGGCGCGACCCAGCGACCCAGCGACTAGGTCGCAAGGTCGCATAACCTGGGTAGGTCGCAGGTCGCACATTTGCCGAGATCGCAGGTCGCAGATCCAGGGAGGTCGCAGGTCGCACATTGACCTGGGTCGCGAGGTCGCAAATCTGCTAAGGTCGCAGGTCGCAAATCTGCTGAGGTCGCAGGTCGCAAATATGCTGAGGTCGCAGGTCACAAATCTGCCGAGGTCGCAAGTCGCAGAGGTCGCCAGGTCGCTAAGTCGCACCTCTTGGTAAATGCCCGACAGCGCGACCCGGCGCCCCAGCGACTAGGTCGCAGGTCGCAACAACGACTCAAGTCGCAGGTCACAGAAAAGACTGGGTCGCAAGGCAGCCCAACGGTCAAGAAGATGAAAGGTCAAAGAAGCCCAAAGGGCAGGTTCTGTTTTATAAATACTCCTTCGGGAGCTTGTACTAAGGGGATTTTTCTTTTGGAAACTCAAGAGCTACATGGCATTGTATTGAAAGATTATACTCTTGTACATATGAATATAGATTCTTGTTAAAACACCCTATGGTTATGATGTGTTTTGCGGTGTGAACACTGTGTGTATTCCTTGTACAGTTTCAGAACATCCTATGATTAATGAAGCTGCACTCTTCATGTCATCATTTATGCGTCATGGCTATCTGTGTTGTATCAATGATGTTCAATTTATCATCTGCTCTATTAATGAATGTTAATGAACTATTTTGTTAGCATTTCGTTTTATCTTTCAGAAAGTAAAAGGGATATCTCACCATAAAGAACTATTTCTTTTGTGGTCAGACTACCTTATAAGCATTTCCCCCAAAGATGTGTTGCTAATGACATCTCCTGAGGTGTACATGCTTTATTTATGATCTTGCTACGCATAGTGTTTGATTCGTGTTTAATGCATCAATCCTGTATTTTGTATCATGTGAATAAGTGTATGTCCGCAGGTTCAATCAGGTTCTTTTGAGACCGAAGGGAAGGCGTCTTAAGCGGTAGCCGGACCCACACCCCGGACGGGATCCCTACTCCAAACGGTTCAAGGTCTAATGGGACTTCTGCCAGGAGATCTTTGTTGGCCGGACAAATTTTCTGTCAACACTAACATACAAAAAAAATTGTTACTTCTAAGTTTAAAGAAAAAATGTGGTGTGAGAAAGATCTAGCGGCTAAAATAAAATTAGATATTATGGGGTCATCAACCCCACCCCTAGAAGATCAAAATAATCAAAAGTATCTCTCTGTTTTAACTAGCTCAAAGAAGAAAATTAATATAGCCAATATTAGAACTAACTCTCATGAGCTCCATAGTGAAACAGGTCGTTGGACAGTTCCTAAAACACCATGGATGGAAAGGATCTGACATCTCTGTGAGAATATGAACATCGAGGATGAAAATCACTTCCTCTTAGAGTGCCCCGAGTACAACCAAATTAGAGCTCAATTTCATAATCTTGGTTACAATACTGACCTTCTTAGCCTTTTAAGATGTCAAAATTATAGTGAGCTCAAGAGGCTTCTCTCCAAGCTTTTTGAGCATAGGAATAAAATCTTAAATCAAACTAAATAACACTTTTCTTTAGATCGGATAGACCAAAGATTGGTCTGAGTGGACGTTAACCACCACCATCATCATCATCAAAAATAAATAAATAAACAAAAATAAAAATAATGATAATAATAAAATAATTATATTGAAAATAAATAAATATATATTATTTGAATGTAATTCAATTATTTGAAACTAATTTTTTATTTTTATTTATTTATTTTCATATTTTTTTAAATATAAATAAATAAAAATGAAATTAAAAATAAATAATAAAAATAATAATGATAAATAAATAAATAATAAGTAACTAAATAATAAAGAATAAATGAATAAAAAGATAAATAACAATAATAAGGAACCAAAAAGGAAAAAGGAAAATGGGATGATAGGAGAGGAAAAGACAGCTTGAGGAAAAACAGAATGGAAGAAACCCAATAACTAAGAATGAAGGGCAAGGATCCAGCATCTGCTCACACTCTCCCATCACACTCCCCCATCATTCATGTTAAGGTTTACTAGCCTCTTTTCTATTTCAAGGGTCTCCCTAAACTTTCGGTGGTGGAAATGGTTCACCCTTACAATAACCTCAGCATCTTCAATGCAAATGTGATGCTTTGTCTTTTCAGCATGCTCTGCTAAGGCAGAGGAGCGAGATCTATTATTATTTAGGTCAGCGGCATGTTCATGAATTCTTTGACTAATGGAGCGACCAGTTTCACTAATGTAACGTGTCCCACAAGAGCACGGGATCAAGTAAACACCCTTACCCTCCTTAGGGCAAATCGGGTCCTTAACCGATCTAAGCAAACTCTGAATAGTGTGGAGTGGCTTGAAGTTTGAAGAAACATTATGTCTCCTTAGGATCCTAGCGATCTTATCAATTGTTCCTTAGATAAAAGGCAGGTGAACTCCAGATAACCTATCACTATTATCAATTTTAACCTTAGGACATTTTTCAGCTTTTTGGTTTTTATTTTAATTTTTTTTTTTAATTTTTTATATTTTATTATTTTTATTTATTTATTTAATATGTATTTATTTTTATTTTTTTTAATTTTTTAAGTTTTGAATGTAAGAAATTAAACTAAATTATAATAATAATAATAATATGATTTATTTTTATATTTTTTATAGTCAAACTAGCTGGAGCTTTATTATCTATTTAAGTTGAGTCATAGATCAGATTTCTCATCTTGTCTTGATGATGAATCACACTGCCTGGTTCGAAACGTGTCGACAAAAATTTCTCGAATGTGAATTTCACCTAAAGATTTGATACATAATATATAGATCACAGAAGTCAAATTCCTAATATTGATTAATGATGTTGAAATTGGTTAAAGGAAACATTAATAAAATATTAATATTTAATTTTAAAATTACAATTTTTTAATTAAAAGTTATAATTATTAAATAAAATAAAATAATTATATATATATAAATTATGTGACAAGTAACCATTTATAAATATTTATATATTATAAATATAAAAATATTTGTTTTATTTCATATTATTGAAATTTATAAAATAATAAAAATTAATTAAATTATTATTTTATTATTATTATTGTTATAAAATAATTAATATATATAAAATAAGATTTTTAACTATAGAGATTTATCCCATTTTATCATGGAGATCATTTATATGTAAATAAGTTTTGTTATAATATTATGGTCTATTATAATGGTTTATCAATACTACATGTTCAAAAATAATAAGTCATTTCATATGACATTTATTCATATGAAGTTTTTTTAATTAATAAAATTAATTAAAAGGAGAAAAAATACATAAAAAGATAAATTTCAACCTTTTATTTTTTTATACTACTAATAATATCTTAAAATATTATGTGGAGGTTAAATCCATATTATCCACTTCACATAAGTAAATTAAAGTTCTAGAAGTCCTATTCCAAAATAAATATGTCCTATGTAATGAAATGATATCATATTTTTATTATAGCTATGATTACTTGTCACACTTTTTATAAAAATTAATAAATTTTGGTGGGTAGTAACCAATAGTAAATCCACACATTTACATTTTTAATCCTACTTGTTAAAGTGTTTAAGAACAGATAAATAATGGTGGGTAGTAACTCTTGGTAATCTCACTAGAAATTGTATTGTTGATTCTTGCCAAAAATACAAATACTTATGGTGGGAAGTAGTTGTTAGTAAATATGTTATTTTAGTGATTACAAGTTATTTTCAATATTTTATTTTTAGGTAGTTTAATAATGAAAAATCAAATATTTAAAAATCATGTTATAAATATTGCAATTGCATTCATAAATTTTTCAATAATTTTGAAAAATAAATATTTTTTTTTCAAAATTAAACATTATAATTTAATGGGTCAATACTAAACTAATAATAAAAATAAATTGATTATTAAAACCAAGGAAAGACCAATAACATAAACCATATCTTATAGTGTTAAACATAATTTCTCAAAAACTTTATTTAGAAAAATATTTTCAATTAATAACTAATTTAATACAACATAAACTCATACTTTTCATAATTAAATTATAATAACATAAATCAAATTTATAATATTAAAAATATTTTTTCTAAAACTATTAACTGTTATTTAATACTTTTTATTATACAATAACATAATGTATATATTCTAATATAACTTATAATTTAAAATTAATATTGCTAATATATATCAAATACTTCTCCCACTTGGGTACATGGACGTGAGAATCGTGACAAGTGAGATTGACAATAACAAAAATAGTGAATCCATTTCTTCTCTTTTATAAGGAAATAAGGTAGAGCTATATGTGGTCATCCGGAGGTGGTGATGGACTAAAGTTACTAATTTGAATAGTCTTTTCCAGTTTTTTTGGTATGGTATATGATTAGTCTACCAAATAATTTTGTATCACAATAAAATTATAGTACATCCATTCTCATGGGATTTAAGAGGAATATGATTCATGAAGGGAGGAATATGATTTATGAAGGGATTTATATAGCTTGGATTTATATTATTTTTTTAAAAAGAAAAAATATATTTGTTTTTATAGGAAATCAAAAAGTATTATATTTTATAATTTAAAAATTCATTTGAAAAAAAAATATTGGATATATTTTAGACTTTAAACAAATCTTAAAATTTAACTAAATCATATTTGAATAGGATTGAACAAATTAAAGGAAAAAACATACAATGTGTTATTAGTATACACTTCTAAAATGGAAACTAACCAAAAATCTAATAGAAAATCTCCCTTGGAGATCATATCTTCCAAGGAATTAATTTTCCTATATGTATGAATAACTTACACATCATCATATTGCTCCTGTAGATGGTGGATTTTCCTTTTCCACACTTCTAAATGAGGGACCCTTAAGTCAGCTTTTCCATTGAATTATTCCACAAGTAATTTTGAATCCTAGTAAAATATAAATACTTTTACTTACTTCCAAAGAAAAATCTTCATGGCACACCACATAGCGAAGATATTAGATGTAAATTTGTGTCTTGGCCAATACCTAGTTTGAATTTATTCATCAGATTGTGGACAAGAAAATAACTATATCCGCACCACAAACATCCCTCTAACTAGCCATGGAAAATTTTAGGGGCTAATATTCGCAACTGGGCTAATTTTCCATGGTTTTTCTGGAAAACAATTCGTCAATTTCCATTTTTTTTCTAAAAGTGATTCACCCAAATTTGATAGCATAAAATTATGTTATCCTAAAAAATTTCCAAAAAATTATAGAGACTATATAAATTCAATAGAAATTTGGATATCTTTAAGAAAATATCACCAAACATTTTATAGTCTGCATATTAGGGACTCATAAGATTTGCCAAGGTTTCTAAACTTTAAGATAAATTTCCATCCTTAAAATTTTCCCTGTAACTAGATTCATTAAAGAATCAACATATTATACCAATCGATAACTACACATCTATGATTAGCTTGATCTTCTTCCCTTTCAGTGGTATCACTTACTCAAGATAATAAATTATTGCATTTTGTGCAATAACATCAGAGAAAACCACAGTCTCTTTAAATAAACAAAAATTTATCCCTAGCCAAAGTCCCCATAATACAATGATCAGAAGGAATTTAATGGTATAGGAAATATACTTTTGATTCCAACTCCAGAGACGCTCTTCAACCGAACTTCCATTCCACTAGGAATTAAGGTTAAAACAAGAGAAATTCATCTTCCAAACATAAATTACAAAATAATGGTGAATAAATAAATGAGCTATAGACTCCTCATTCATCCAACATAGAACACAAAATCTAGGACCTACCCATCATTGCTTACCAAGAATATCCAAATTCAATATGTTTGCTTTCAAAAAAATTCAAAGGAACAACTTGCGTTTACAAGGGCCTTGTCCATTAATATGTACCATCATTTTGAAGAAGCAAGAGGGTTGCCATGAATCGGTTCATCATATCTATATCTAGATGTTATAATTGCACTTTTTCTTTCTTAGAGCAAATAATAATGTCTTCCTCCTGTCGATTAATTACAATACCAAATTTACCCAACTTCAATACCAAAGAGATCCATTCACTTGCATGAACATGATAAAGGAATAAACCTTGAGTTGAAATCCATTCTTAACTATTTGAAGCTACATCTACCCACCTAGCCACATCCACAATAGTAATATAACTCGAATGATTTAAAAATTCACCGACTTATCAAATAGTTTATGGATACCATTGTATCTTATCCACATGTCAAGACTAAGAATAGTTTTAGCCTCGTTCCATCTTCTACAAGATCCATTTCTCCAAAGATTGCAAACCGCTTACCAAATTCCTCCAAATCATAGAACCTTCCCCAATCAATTTTGGATCTTGCTTGATCAGTCTACAACCCACATGGATTTCAAATATTTCACCCTAATTACCAAAATCCATACACTATTGTGAAAAAACATACACCAACAATTATTGGCTACAAGAGCTAGTTCAAATGTATCCATATTACATAAGCCCCAATCCCCCAGAGACTTCGAAAGTGCCAATTTGTTCCAAGACACCAAAGACAATAAAGAATTTTTTCTAAAGTCAATCAGGAAACCGAGATTCCTTCCAAGCCTGATTTGATTAATATCAGAAGACCTCCTAATGAAATCCATCGATTTCACCAATGAAAAATGGATTTTCCACATTTTTAACTAGACAAGACAAATCTACAGTTCAATAATGTTAGTATTTAAGAAAAATACAAGAAATTTAGTCATTATTTAAGGAACTAAATATGAGAGGAAATTTTTATTTGATCAAATTCACTTTGGATTCATTGAATTTACTACTAAAACAAGATTATTTTTCTAAGTTGAACTCCATTCTTGGCTCTGCATAAAAAAAAATACAAAATACCTTTGAAACTTTTCCATTACTCAACCATACCCAAGCCAAATAAGAAACATCATCTACAAATAAAGTGTGATTTTTTTTTTCATCTTCTAAATAAATTCCACTCTATTAATTTGTCCCTTTGATTTTTTCTCCATAACTAGTCTATTCAATCCTTCAATAATGAGTAAAAAAGAAAAGGCGATAAGGGAAAACCTTGATGAATGTCAAATGAAGCTTTGAAAAACTATGATGGCTCACCATTAACTAGAACAACATAATTGGTTGATCTCACACAACCGCTTGTCCAAGAAACCATATCATACTTTAAACCAATTTGAAGCAATGCCAACCTAAGAAAGGACCAATCCACTTTATCATAATATTTCCTCAGGTTAATATTCATCACAATAGCTAGAGTATTTATACATTTAATGAAGTGCATGGATTCCTAATCTGACCCAATAGCATCATGGATATTTCTATTGAATAAAAACCAAATTGGGCCAAAGACATATGATTTGACATGCAAATATTTAATTTGTTCACTGGTACCTTTGAAATGATTTTATATAAATGTTGCACAAAGTTATCGATTGATAATCAATGAAACTCTTGAGCTCCATTAATTTTTGAATCAATACAATTAAATTGAGATTACCAGAAACAAACCCCCTCCTCCTAGATCCCTCAACCACCTCCACAATGTCCCTTCCCATAACATCAAAAAAATCGAAAAATAACTCCATGGAATAGACATTAGGCCCTAGGCTCTTGTCCTTGGGCACCCTCTTCAATATATTTACGTAATACTCCTTAGAAATAGGCCCACCTATCTAATTTGATTATTCATCAAAGAAAAACATGGGGTAGGACCTGATTACTCTCTTCTAATCAGCTATATTATTATGGACACCATCCTCAAACAAAATTTTGAAGAAATAAACTTCGGCCTTCATGATATCCCCTTATGAAGACATAGATTGAGTGCCATATTGTGATTGAATTGACCAGATATGGTTTAATGCATGCCTGTGATTAGCAAACTAATGAATGTATTTTCTATTTTGACTCCTTCAGCAAGCCAATTCACTTTACTCTTAAGATTCAAAGAATTTTCCTAATCCCTGAGGACCTTTATTTTTTTTCTTCTAAATTCTTGATTTGATCTCTTTCATAATCTGTTAACACCCCATCATTTATAAAAACTAGTTTAGAAATTTCATATTCAATCAACTCTATTTCACCTAATTCTACATTCCTTTTCTTTTTTAGCCACTTTCCAACACCCCTCTTTAGCAATTTTATTTTTTTGGCTAATTGTTCCATTGGAGAAATAATACTAGAATTGTCAATATGAATGTGTATAAATCTAACCAAATTCTTGAACCTATCATTATCCAACTAGCATATTAAATTGAAATGGATATTGTTTGTTATTTGCATCCCCTAGAAAAAGGATGATAGGTTTTTGATAAGATAATGATTCATATCTCACTGTATAATGATAAAACACAACTTTCGACAAGAAAGACTCCTTTCCTAAAAATATGTCAAGGGGAATTAGATGGAGCTGCAGCAACAAAAGAAAATTTTCATTGACAAAGGAAGACTTGATGTTTTCAAGCTTGAGAAGGTTTGAATGTATTATATGGTTTGATATTTATATGATTTTTCCTTATTTATATTCAAGGTTGATCTCATTGGTAGGTTTTTGGATAATATTTAACAGGAAAATTGTGAGTGAATGGTTGGGAAAATTTTGGGTCCCTATATTGGGTTTTTCATCATCTTTCACAGTGTTCTAAATGGTTGTATTATGTTTATATTTCATCCAAAATTGGATTCAGTGGCAATATTGAAGGTTTTTTTGGCTATGGGGGGGTTCAAGCCTTGTTCTAAGATGTTGGTACCCTGACTGCAATTCATGGCATGAAGCGTTTCTAATTTGACATGTTTGGATTATTTTTCCAGTTGTGTTGCCATAATTCTAAGATGTTAAAGACATAAGTTCTATTGGGAATTCAGTTGGAAGAACCTTAATTATTCATGAGGCATAATTTATTCAAAAATATTGGCAAGTATCTTGGGTGTTTTTCAAAGTTGATATTTTCCAAGGTTTGGTAGCATAATTGGTTTTAAAATTGTGGGATTATAATTTTGTGCAACTGCTGCACTATTGGGGTGTGTCTTTTCAATGTGTTCGACGTAAAAATTTTGGGCACATCATGCATGATTCATAGTGTGCTCTGGTATTGCACAAAAATTTCTACAACTCCCAAGGGCTAATCATATTTACTTATCAACTCAGGGTTTGTACAAACTTAGAGGTGACCATGCTATATGCATAGCAGCTGGATTCTACTCATGCCACCCTCAACTAGGTCTTTTGATCAGTAATACTTCTAGGCCATTCATCTTACTTGATTAAAGAGAGGTTATCTAATGTAATGCAGGGAATTTATTCTAATCTAAGACAAAGAGAGTGTCTATCAAACTTCTACTTGCAATTGACAATGAAAGAAAAGCATAAACATCCAACCTAGTTGTAGAAAAAACAACCTATGCTATGGGAAATAATTCAAGTATATATCTATTAATTTACAGTAAATAAATCATTCTATCATAACATACATCATTAAAGCATAAACCAACTCCTATCTATTTTTTCATTCAACATGTACTTTCATGTAAAATTCAATCTAACTCTGAAATGAAATAAACCACTAATGCCTACTATGTTTTTGCAGCACGTAAGGAAAGAGATTTGGAGTGGCCAAAGGGTCTCTTATAAGCATGAATTCAGATATGGGGGTCAAATTCATCCTATTCTAGCTTCAAAAGGAAAATATTAGCTAAAGTAGAGTGAAAATGGTGACCTACAACACTGCTATTGGAAGTTGCTACACGATGTCCTGTAATTGCTATAGGAAGTCTTGAAGTACTACAGGAAAAAGGATGAGAGGTATCTAAGCATGAAAATGGTGAAAGGAAGGTGTGTAAAGGTAGAAATAGGTGAGGGCGAAGTGACCAATGCCTCGAGCCAAACTCAAAACCCTTGGGATGCATGTTTGGCATTTGGAAGGCTGCTCAAGGTGGTGGTGAAGGTGGTTTCATAAAACAGGGTTTTGGTGGCAGAATTGGAGGTTGGAGAGAAGAAGGATGATTGTGATGAAAATGATCATTTCCATGAATATGTATACATCCCTACAATTACTACACACATTCATTCATTTATTATTGACAAACTAACATGTTTAAAAGTGGAAAATGTGAGTTAAATAGAAAACCCTAATTAAATTATGCTAAAATTTGATCTAAGCACAAATTCAACTTAAACTTACAGAAACCATATTATTATGATAACTACACTATCTAAATTTCCAAGGAATCATAAATAATTTATTTTTGATCTTTTATTGGATATACTTCTCCTCAAGCTCCCATGAGAGAGGTGAGAAAGAGAGGCTACAAGCACATTTTTTATTGATTTTTGCTACTACTAGAATGCAAAGAGACTAAAAAAAGTGTTGAAGCATAAAGAGAGAATATAAATACACAAGAGGGAATTAGCCAATGCATTGGGACGTAACCAAAAATAATCATCCATCTGAGGTTAAATCAATGATGGAACAAATAGCTTCTCATTATCATTGCATAAAAACATCTAGTGCATCATATGACAGTAAAAAATAATACTAAATCAGATCTCAAGAGCTACCTAGCTAAATACAAAGTTTGAATGCTAATGAGGTTTTTCATATGCTTGTTTATACAAATGGGTAGCTACCAACAAATCCCTAAAAGGTAGGAATAAGTTCTCCTTGATCTCGAGAAGAGTGGAGCTTGGATCCTCATGACTGCCACTTTTCTTGGCTTCCTTTTCCTTTAAGCTATTGGGAGAGATCTTGGTGTGATATTGGATTATTGGGAAAGTTAAGGAGGTGGAAAAACCTCCTAAAATCTCTCCTTTTTGTCTAGCCTAAACCCTTAGGTGGAAAATATCTCAAAAATGGCTTCATTTCCTGCAATTAAATCGTATTAGGCAAAAATACATGACAAACATCCTACAGCCTTCTCATTAAGCATAATATGACAAAAATATAAATAAATGTGAGAGAGACGTAACTTAATAGGCTAATGTATGGAATTATAACCCCTTGAAATATATCTAATGATGGGCCTCATCATCACCCCCTACTGAAATGGTTGCTCATCCTATGAGCAACTGAGTCCTCCTTGGTGATCTCTTTCAAAGCCCTGGTGGTCTCCCTGACATCCCAAGGCATCTCAGAGGGAGTGCCTTCTAGTGGGTGGAATCCCACATTCCTTTATGCATCAGCCCACAATTTTTTTTCCTATGTCTCATCTTTCCCTTTATGAAACCACAACAACAAATTTGGGCTGAGCTTCAAGTCTATCCATTGTATCTTCATTCTTTGCATAGATTCTTTGTATAAGGGTTCTCTCTCTAATGAATTCTTCATTCTCTCAAGAGAATTATATTCCCTCTAGATGTAGGATAAGTGGTAAGGTATTCCATCTCCTCTAACATGCTTTAAAACTCTCTTCTCCTAGAAACCTGGATGTATCATCAAAGTGTGAAATAGCCTGAACTTGTGTCTCAATGTATTTAGGTGCCATTACATCATCATTTGACATCAATTTATGATTATTAATGATTCCCTTGTGGCTTATTAGTTCTTATCTGATATGTATAGGTTCTCTTACTTATCTTGCCATGACTCTTTTAATTTATGTTGCTATTCCTTCTTCATGTGTTAGCCAGGATGCTAAGGCCATTACTTGCATATCACCCAACCTGGAATTTGGGTCCAAATTTTTCATATCAATTAAAATGAGGTTGTGCATATAGAATTCGGTCATTCTATCCCTCTCTCATACACTAGACTATTTTCATAAATCAATGAATTGTTTATAGTTTTGAAATTGTAGGGACCCATGATGAGATAAGGTTCTGATTTGGAATTGTATCCATTTCTCATTGATATAAATTGCATATGACTTTGAAGGATTTATATGCTACAGGGCCTCCATGCAAAGGTTGGCCATAGTGGCAATTTGGTTATCCTTTTCCTGCGGCTTCCCCTGCAGCCTCATGTTCTTTGTTTGCATTGCTTGCAATTTATCTCTCACCACAAATTCTCTGAGCCTTACATCTGCCAGCTCTTTCCCCATTTCAATGAATTTTTCTTCCATCAGCCCCATATTCTCGATATTATTTGATTTGGCTATCTACATCCATCTGTGGGTGCACCCTCTTTCTATCTCCAGCACATGTAGAAGGGGGTTGTGAATTTCTGAGGGATAAGGCTCCCTCCCTCATTTTACTTGTAATAGGATCCAAAATTAGTTTTTGTGGTTGGTTCTTGAAATTTTTTTATTTGTTTTTCAAAGTTCTGTGGTGATGCTCGTGTCTTTTGTAGTTTTTTTTCAGCTTGTACCCCCCCCCCCCATTGCACATATTTTCCCTCCATTTTTCATTGTCCCTCAATTTTTGCCTACTATTCTTCTTTCTTCACGTCCTTCTCTTATTGTATCATATTCTATGTTTCATGTATCATGCTATGTTTTTCCTATAGAATTCTTTTTTTTCCTGTATCACTCCCTTTTCTACTTTTTAGATGTCAGTGGTTACTTCCCATTGCTTGAAGGGTGATGCTCTGGTGGTGTACCCCATTACATAGTCTATGGGAGTCTTAGGTGTTTGATTTGGAGAGTTTACCTCCTCAATCTTTCCCTCATATGGCCCTACCTCTTCTTTCTTACTTCGGGACCCCTAAATGGTAATTGGAATTTTTGTGGGAGTTCGGGGTTTTCCTTATCTCACTCTAGCGCTTTTCCTTGTTTTAAGGTAAAGAGGGGTTTGTCTTGGCATTTTCTTCTTGGATTTCATAGGAGTTCCCAAGATAACTACAGTGGGAGCCACCTCATCCTCAGTGTTCCTTGGTGAAAAAATATTTTATGGAGGGGATGTCTCAGTTTCATTTGGTTTAGTGGTATGTTTAGGACTTAGGGCCTCCTCTTCTAACTTATTTTACTTTTCTCCCTCATCATCTTCTTCTTTTACCTCTACCTCTTTTTCTTTCTCTTCATATGTTTCCATTTATGTTTTCCTATATATCTCTTCTTCCTTTGATCTGGTGTCTATACAACCAATACTAGATACATGGGTTTCCCCAGGAGTAATTCTTTAGGATCTTATTAGTGCATCTATGTATATGTCTCTGAACTTGGACCATGGGACAGGAATTATTAAGTTTTTTATGGAATCCTACACTATCAAATTAATAATACCATGATGGGATAAGTTTTGATGCTTCCCTTCTCTAACTTTTTGGCTCATTTCCCTGATGGACTGGAGGAGGAAGTGAGGTACATTCAATCCTTGGCCAAGAGGAAAATTTTCTTGGTATCTGAGCTCATGCAATAGCCTAAAGTGATATCCATACACTACACTTAATCTACCTTCTTAGGATATGTATCTTAAGATGTTATAAGCTACCTCATCCCATGGGCAAGGCAAAATTTCTCTCTTAACCCCATTCTTATCTTCCATGGGTATCTCCCTAGACCTAAATAAATTATTCTTTGTAGTGCTCGTGTCTTTCCTACTCCATTTGATTCCTAGGGGCAGTGTGATTACTCCACTAATAACTTCAGGACTTATTGCAATGGCTAACCCCCTTATTACGGTGGTGGCACTACCATCTCACTGGGAATTTAAGGCCATTGAAAGCTCAAAGGAAACTTCATCATCATATCCCTTTATAAATTAAAATAAATAAATTAAAAGAAGCCTAACCATTGATGTATCCAAAAGATATATGCTACAGGAGGGTGCAAATGAATCATTTTGGTATCTGAATTTTCTCTCCTGTTAAACCCACCCCCCATCTCTTCTTGTTTTTCTTGAATATATGTAGGAAAGGTGTTTATTTTATGGTCTTAGTGCTCAATTAAATGGTAGCAAAGTGTCACAATGATTCTTATCACTCCAATTCTATGTACTAACCCCCTATTTCCTTCACACAGAACCCTTTGATTTCACAATTTTATGACTACTGATTGCAAATGTTTAGGACAAATTGTGTGAGATATGATGATGATGTGAGGTGATGGAAGCTTACTTATTAGACTTATGCTATGAGATGAAAAATGGAAATTTATTGAACCAACTTGGAATTTTTTTTCATGCATATACCTCCCTTGTCTTCCTGTATTACTCCTTGCATTTTCTTGTAGCAGTCACATGACTTCTTGTAGCAATTATAGGACTTCTTGTAGCATTGTCTTGTAGCAGTACTGGGTTGAGGTTCGAAGCTCCTTGGTGACTTGCAAGATTTTTACTCTCTCTAATTGTTCTTGGAATGGCCAAAGGTGTGAAGGGAAGTGTGCTCAAGTATGTTATATTCTATTTCAATTTGGCTTGGAGCGTTATGTGGATTTTTCCCTCACATGATATTTCCTCATTCGGACCATTGGTCCCACTCAAATTTATCATTCTCTTCTCCCTCGTAATAAACATCTACTCCTAGTGATCGTTGTTGGGCCTTGAAAATGTCATTCATTTCCATTACACTTTCACTATTATGTCCATTATATCACCTCCATTTCACTACTATGTCACTACATTCATCCCACTTCATTATCATTCAGCCACATTTATGTTTTTCCAAACTATATTAATTCTTAGCCTTTTTAAGTGAATTTGTGGTTAAAAATTAGAAAATAATGTGCATATGCTTATACCTAACAGTGCATTGAGATTGTTGACATGTGTAGATCAAAAGGAGACTTCTAAAAGACCCTTATGTGGCACTCTAAGGAAAAATTCGAATTTGGTTGGAGAAGATCATGGGATCATGAGGATATGTGTCTCATTTCTTAGTTGTTTTGAAACTCTAGAAAGACATGTGTCTTATCATTTCCTATTTTGATTGTAACTCTAGAGATGGAGGGAGAGATTCATGGACTCCCATTAATGAGATAACTACTCATATTTTGTATAAATAGGAGAACCTTTCTCCTATCATGGGTAGTGAAAAAATAGTGAAAAATAGGAGAAGGAGAGAAAGGAATAGAGAGTCTTTTGTAACAAAGCTTAAGATGGAATGGGATGCAGATTTGTGATTTTTTCAATAAAGAAGTTCCTTGATGGTATTTTGATTACAATTTTAAGGAGCTGAAGAAGGATTACACCAAATTGGTAGCAGAGGGCCCCTGCTATTCAAGGAGGATTTGCATGTTTTCTAAATAAGTTGTTTTCAATTCTGTTTTTTCATATTTCTTTACTTAGATTTCTTTCTGAAATCATAGCTTTTAGCATTATTTTTCATGTCATTTGCTTAGATAAAGGATCCTCATGATATTGTAGTTAGTCTCTTTCTCAAGCTCTTCCAATACATCTTTATTAAATGAATGGGATTCAATTGTGATATTTTGAGTTATTAGAATTTCATTTTCTGTTATTTAGTTAAAAGGAAGATCCTCATTTGTCAGATCTATTTAGTGTTTACATTATATTTATTTAGGCAGAGTCAGTAAGAGGGCCAGAAGCTTCTGGTTTCATCATTTCTAGTAAAGGTGAAATAACCAGTAAAAGCCCCTACTGTCAATCTCTGTATAAGAAATATTTTGTTCACACAATTTTAGATCAGATTCCTCATTATACTATAGTTAGTCTCTTTCAAAAGCTTTTCCAATAAACCTCTAATTCACTAATGGGACTAAGTTGTAGTATTGTGAGTTATGGATTGTTTTGCTTCATTGAAGATCCTTATCACATTATGATTAATCTCTTTCACAAGCTCTTCCAATAAACCTCTAACTCATGAATGAGATTTAGTTGTAATGTTATAAGTTGTTTCAACATTTCATAGGAGATCCTTACTACATTATAGTAATCTTTTTCTCAAGCTCTTCCAATAAACTTTTATCAAATGAATGAGATTTCACTATAATGTTTTAAGTTACTGTTTGTTTCAGCATTTCCTTTTATGTTTTAGGAGATCCTCATTGCATTAGAATTAATCTTTTTCACAAGCTCTTCCAACAAATCTTTAACTAAATGAATCAGATTAAGTTGTAGTGTTTTGAGTTACTTTTCATTTCATGAATGTTAATTTGCAAGATAGGATATCCATGGATTAGAATGCTCTTTTTTTCATCATTTTCCTAATTAGGGATAGAATTTACACTCTGTTTTGAGTCTAAGGTTTCCTTTTGTTTTCTTTTTGACATAGATTTGATTTCATCTGTTGAACATAGAGTAGCATACTAATTACTAAAAAGACAAAACCCCCAAAAACAATAAGAAAAACACATACAACGAAGTAAGGAAGAGGTCACTTAAGCACATATAGTGCACCACACTTCATCAATTTACTAGCCCTGGTTGATAATTTATGTTAGCAATTTAGGACGCTAAATTGACTAGACATTTTGGCGCCGTTGCCGGGGAAGTGTAATTAGGAGACCTTATTTCTTACATCTAAAAAAAATTAATAATTCTTGAGTATTCTCTCCTCCTGCACTTTGTATGATCTGGAGGATCAGAAAAAAGGATTGTTATGTAAAAAAAAATTAATAATTCTTGAGTATGCTCTCCTCCTGCACTTTGTGTGATCTGGAGGATCAGAAAAAGAATTGTTATGTAAAAAAAAAAAGAAAAAAAAAGGGAGACAAAATAAACTTCATCATTTCAATTGATTCAATCATTTCATTTGATTTTTTTTTTTTTTTTTAATGAAAAAAAATTCCAATACATTGTTTTGTTTAATGAAATATATATGTGTATTTTTAAATTTTTGAAAATATAACATACATAATTTTATTAACCAAATCAATTATAAAAAAAAATGAAAAATAAAAAAATTTTAAACTGTTTTGTTTACTAAAATATATATGTATATTTTTAAATTTTTGAAAATATATATATAATTTTAATAACAAATCATTAAAAAAAAAAAAAAATGAACAAAAATAAAAACTTGTCTTATTTTTCTCTATTAATAAATTTTAATAAATAAAAAAAAATTTAACAAAAAAAAAATTGAATAAATTATTTTGTTTAGTAAAATACATATGTATATTTTTAATTTTTGAAAATATAACATATGTAATTTTATTAACAAAACAAATAAAATAATAATAATAATAATAATAAATAAATCAATAATTAAAAAAAAAAAAAAACAACAAATGCCATAACATGGCCATGACAAAACGAAACAGCCAACGACAATGGCCATGGAATTTGGGTAAAACGAAACCAAAGAGGCCCAGATCCAACACAATTAGCCTTTCTGCTCGATTTAACACAAATGATTTTGAAGTTTGATGAAGGCAGCAGGTGCTGCTTGAGAAACGACCAAAGAATAAGGAAAAGGTGCAGCGCTCAGCATCAAAGTCCAGAATTCACTCACTGGTAAAACTCAGAAAACGCATTGAAGTCGACGAGAAGATTTTCACTGAGAGGTTGGCAAAATTACAAGTAGGTTTGGTTTGAATTGGCCGACATTGTCACGAAGCTCAGATTTTAACCTTAGAATTCCAAGTCTGCGGCCAGTTTCTGGCAATAGCAATGGGATGAATAAC
This sequence comes from Pinus albicaulis, assembly GCA_034641835.2. Taxonomy (NCBI): domain Eukaryota; kingdom Viridiplantae; phylum Streptophyta; class Pinopsida; order Pinales; family Pinaceae; genus Pinus; species Pinus albicaulis. The sequence continues at coordinate 725,332,516 of CM076577.1, read as the reverse complement.
TTTGTGTTTGCATGGCCATTAGTGATCTCAAGAAACCATTTGAATGACTTTCAAACCCCACAACTTCCATTCGAATAAATTGATGGAGAAGCAGATTTGTTTGCCTGTAGAATTGATAGAGAAGCAGATTAAATTATTTAGTATGGTTGCTGGGATCTTTATTCTCTTTCAAGAGAATGATTTCAAATTGAAATCCAATGCGTTAGTGGCAATCAAAAATAAACTTGACTTGCTAAATTATTTTGATCCAACCTCTGCAATTGTTAAACAAAACCTGCAAATCCAACCACAGCTAATTTTTGTTGCCGGAGCTTCACAGAAAACACAACAACAAAAGCCCCCATCAAGATTGCAGTACTGAGCCAACACGGAGTTTAAATTTTACCTCTGCAAACAAAATTGAGATTGTGTGAATATAATTCACAAAATCATTTGACAAATCCGTAGGAGAGATCAGTTCTTCAAAAAGTTGAGTTTGGTTTCGAATTGAAGACAAAGCTGAGTTTGGTTTAGAATTGTATACAAATGTTGCCATGCTACCACCTTGCATTTGAGTTGCATTCGAATTTGCCTATTAAACCATTTGCATTTGTTTCTCGATTTAATTGGGATCTTGAAATCACCAGAAATCATTTTTCATTGCCAGAAAAATGCAACTGCTATTGACACGTGATTTTGAAACACGTTTTCTGATCAAACCGAAATGAATTTTGAAAAACTGAGACGTGGGTTTTTCTCAGAACGTGGGCAATTAAATAACCTAGAAATGGTTTTCTGAATTTCTTAACCGATTGAGAGAATTTTGTGGTTCTTCAAAGCCCTGTTTCGCTGTCTGCGTGAGAAAAAACGGTTTTCATTAAATTCTGATTTTATGGCACGATAGATGGACCGATTGGTAGAGTTCTGTGTTATATGGAAATCGAATCCACATCATGGCGCTCGGGCAATTTATTGAAGCAATCATGAATATGAAATTCGATGAAGAGTCAACTACGATGTTGTGATCAAAACAATTCAACAGATCTGTGTCTCACCTCAGCGCTGCACCAAATGGAATTTCAACGCTGCCCAGTTTGAAACTAAGTTTTAATTCTTCACTTTCCAACATTTATTTCATATGTGTCATTTCAACGATATTCACTTTCAACGTTTTTTTATTTTCATGGAAAAATTTGTATACTATTTTGATGATACGTTGTGTTGTTTTTAGTTCATGTTATGTTTTGATAAAATGTTCTATGTATGTTACGTTGCTTTCTTTTTATTAGTAGAGTGTTATGTTTTATTTTTTTTATTTTTATAGGTTTGTTTTTTATATATGCTATAAATGTTTTTGGAATATTAATTTTATATACATAGTGTTGTATATATAATGTTTGTGATATGTTTTTCTGTGTTTTATTTAAAAAAAAAAAAAATATTTTAGTTTTATTTATTTATTTATTTTTCTTGTCATAATCTTTATTATCACTTTATTTGCTGAAAATTATTATCAGAATTGATGTAGAAATTTAAGTTGAAAAAAAGTAAAAATTTTTTTGTTGTTGTGATAGTTCATAAAACTTTGCCCATCTTGTTGAAAAATATTCATAGTACCAATCAATGAAATAAATAAGTTATTTATCCCTTTTAAGAGGTATTGATGTATTTTGGTGGTATTGAAAGATGAAATGGCTAAATTTTTGTTCAAGATTTTTAGGTACAGAAGCCAGCATGAGCATTACTGTGACTAAAGTCCAGATTATATTATTCTCCAATTCCGCAGCTGAAAAACCTCATTGTTCAAATCAGCCTAACTTTCTCATACAAAATCATATTTTGATGATTCAAGTATCGTTGGAAAGGTCTCAACAAGATCTATACAATGAGAAATCCATCATTAGAGTTTGAAATGGCAAATAATGAAATAAATTGCTGAAAAAAAGCTACATTCAACTTGAGGCACTAATTCCAAAACAGGTATAAATTCTTTTGATTTTTCCTTTGAGAACTTGTTTCATTAATACAAATTCTTAGTTTTGTGTGTAAATATCATAACTAGAGAGATTGATCACCTCTCTCCTTTGATAATCTTACATTCCATTGTAGAAGAAGTATTAGTTTTTTTTGCAGGTTTCAGGAGGAAGGACAAATGACTAAAAGAGAATGGTGTCTCTCTAAGAGACCAATTTGTTTCATAAGAGGATGATCAGCAACAAAGAGGAGGAAATATGCTGATGCAAAATCAGATCCAAACACTTGAAAAACTTTCGGATACTATTGTCTCCATCACATCCATACCTCATAATAAACCATTCACCTCATTTCACTTCATATTTTCCATTTACATTCACATCCACTTTCCATTTCTTTTTGTTCATTCATAACCACAAATAAAAGCAAGAGGCTCATTCACATGCTTATTTCCCATTGCCATTTCTCATTCACATGCTTATTGCCCATTTTCCATTTCTACTCTCCATTGCCATCTTCCATTTTCATTTTCCATTTCTTGTCATTTTCATTCCGCAAATAAGCCCTGCTTCAATGCAAATTATTGAGTCCATAGTCCTTTGAGTCTAAGTTCTTTGTAAAAACACCTTGAGGCTTGCATGCCTTAATGGCAAGTTCTCATGTTGACAAACAATGGGAATACACTAATGTCCCTTGTTCGTCAGGTCTTCTAGGTGACTTGATATCAGCAAAATCATTCGTACCTAGCAAGATGTGTTTGGGCATCTTGACTCTCATTGTCATCAATGGTGAGAGTTCTCGTGTTGACTAGTGGCATCCATTAATGGCCACTAATTCAACAATTTCCTACTATGTTCGACATCAGAACATCTTTTCACATATTAGGAATTGTGCCAATGAGTTTTGAAGACATGAAGACTATTATTTTCAGCATTTTGGAGCAGATTCAGCAAGTTTTAGTAGGAGCAATAAAAAGTCATCTTATCTCTTTATCCATGACTCCTCTTGTTCAGCCATTTGAAGAAGAATATGATCAGAATTTTGCAGCCACCACACATACAACTCATCCATTCCAAAGGGTAAGTTAAGGTACGTCATTTTCTAACTTTTGACCATAGAATTCCATAAAAAGCTAGAATGATAATTGTTGGAAAAACATTTCTCTTCATCATTTCATAAAATTGTCAATACCATCAGTTGGGGGGGGAATACATTCATCTTCATATCTTACCATGTCCATATCATACTCAGGAGCCCACATACTTCCAACATATATTAACTATTACATTGTTATTATGAGCATACAATGGATTTTCAAAAAAATGCTTAAAGGATAAATTGGATACAAACAAAATCATGGTTGTCACACAAGAACCAACCATCATGCAATCCAATAAAGATATACTTTGCAAAAATAATCAAAATATCATTATGCAAAGTTCAAAGTGGTTGTAACACAAGAACCAACTAGGTTGCAATTCAAGTAAAACACTTTGCAGAAATATGAAGTTATCAGATGATATCATGCAAAGTTAAGCCAAAGCTCAAAGATCAAAAGAGTCAATGTAATATATATTGCATGAGGACATGCAATAACTTCAGTTGGGGGGTATGTTGGGTCTTGAAAATGTCATTCATTTCCATT